>OX459028.1:24930000-26162500 GCA_949775025.1 Tricholauxania praeusta
ACATAGGAGAATTCTGTGAAACAAGTAAGTTATTTATTACACTTTCTTACAGGGTGCGTAATTTGAAATTCCAAAAAATCTATAGCTTTCGAGATGCAAATTTAAGCATTGAAATTCAGCACCCAGTGATAAAATGATTAAGCTTAAGCTAATTGAAATTAAATTTCATTTATTTTTTATTTTTCCAAAACACAAACCAATCTATATCTTCATATTTCACAAATAAACCTTATAAAAACTACAAAAAAAATAAATCATTCAACTCTTTATCACCACTAATAAACCAACCACCATCAACTCTGACAGACATCAATGAAAAAGCGCTAACATTCATCAACCGTGAATCATTTTTGATGCGTAATTATCTGAGTGCAACTACCGTTCCGCCCGCTGCCAGTGTCGAAGAGGCACGCAAAACCCTCAAGGGTATACTGAGTCAGGATATTCTCATTAATTTACGTACTTATGACACCAACTCTTTGGTCTTTTACGCAAATGATCATTACAATAATTTCGTGCATTTATATATCGCCAACGGTAATGAAATCGTCTTCCTCTACAACTATGGTGATGAAATTGTCAACCTGACGGTACCGCTGGTGGAGCGAGTGAACAGTCTTAAGAGCATCCAGGTGGCAATTGTTCGCAGCGAACAGCAGACAGTGATGCATGTGAATGAAAGAAGTGCCAACATCGCGCGGGGTATACAACTTTTGGATGAATATTCGAATAAGCCATGGATAAATCCAGAAAGAGGTAAGTGACAGTAACTGCAAAACTGTAAGAGATAATTACTATGGGGGCTGATGTGTGCGAGTGTGTGTGTGCGACTGAAAATGGCGGGGAATTAATGATGTCTCCTTTATGGTTTTTTTGGTTTCGTTATGAACAATTGAGTTTGAAGTTCAGTTTATGTTTTTTTTTTTCGTAAATTCAACTGAGTTGAACTTTATTGGTGCAGGAGAAGAAGATAATTTTAAGCAATTTGGAAAAGTTTATGGGAAAATTAAAATATTGGTAGAGCAGTAAGCGCAGTTACTTACATTTTTTTTGATGTGTAAAAGAGGGGGACGAAACAAGTGCTCTATATATCGTATAATTGCAACATAATAATTAGTGGATTATAATGTTATGCTTGGAAATATTACAAAGTTTAAAGACAAGTTATATTTGGCTTTTTGCGTTTGCTATGAACATCCAAAATCGCGTTAATTTGGGAGAGCTGCACTCTTCGTTGCAGTGATTAAATAAACATAGTTTGAGTGACCTAAAAGTATGCTGTAAAATTTTTAAATGTGTTTGTTGGAAATGTTACACCTGATTTTATATTCTTGGTAAGTTAAGGTGCTACTTTGAGCATATTTACATAACTTCAAAAACATTAAAAGAAGTAAGATAGAAACATAAGAGAATGGAAGATGCCCCTCACAAGAAACGCCCTGAAAGCTTTTAATTAAAGTGGTTTCACTGAGTTACAGAAATATGTGGCGAAAATCAGCTAAGGGGCCGTTCATAAATTACGTAAGACGTTTAGGGGGGGGGGTCGGCGGATTCTTACTACATCTTACGAGAGGGGGGGGGGGTGAATGATCATCTTACGTAAGATTTAAAATGCGTATTCATACATTGAAGTTGTATTAACGCATCGTCATTTGTGACAGTAATGAAATATATTTGAATTTTCGACAGTCACGAAAGATTCAGAAATATCGATTACAATCGATTTAAGTAATCGACTCTGAACGGGACAACTTCTCTTCTGTTTATGTAATGAAATATATGTATGTTGTTTACACGCAGGGTCGACTGTAACACCGTCTCACAAGTTTGATATTATTCAGGCATTTACACGCAGATACGTCGACTTTGAAATTTTGTTGATGTTGTCCCGGTTCTTTACCACCCCCTTGCACTTGTCTTCTTCAACAAGAAGATTCGCTTTAGATTCCTTCTTCAACAGGAGACCAAAACAGCAATCAGTTTTGTCCTCTATTTCTTCGCTTAGCGTTAAATTACGATTGGTCAAAAGTACATCCACAGTTCAAAATCATGCCTTACGATTTTTTTTGTCCTTCGCTTGCAAACGTCTTAGCTGATCGAGTTTGTAATATTTGTGACCAGTACTTTGCCTCGAAAAAAGCTACTGTAATGCACAAAAAACTACATGGAAAAGACGGTAGTCGCACTCACATGATTTAACCAGTTTCAATTTTGAAACGTGGAAAGGGGAAAAGCCTTTGCATTTTAAAACAATCGGAGATTTGTCAAGTTACAGAGTGGCATGACGACGAGGATATTGATGTTACAGAGTTTGAATGTGAATCAGAAAATTCAACAGACGAATCGGGTGTGCCAATTGTAGGTTCACTATCAGACTGGTTGAAAAGCGCATGGACTAACGATGACTTACGATGACTTTTTTTTATTCATCTTGAAAAACAAATGTGTAGTTTGTAATTTCGTTATATTTATTTAATATGTAACATATGTATATTAAAATTAAATATCCATAGTAATATAGTACATCACATGAAAAATAAATTTTTTGACTAGTTTCACCTTAATTATGAATCTTACGTAAGATTTCGGAAGGGGTGGAGGGGGGATAGTGAGAATCTTACTAAATCTTACTCGGGGGAGGGGGGGGTCAAAAAGTCATGAAATTGTCTTACGTAATTTATGAACGGCCCCTAAAGTGTTATTAAAAAATTCCACAAAAAATATGAAATCGTTGAAAGAAATAGGTCCAAAAATTTTAAAATTTTTCAAAAAAGGAACTCCAGATTTTGTGGTTTTTATGCAAAAAACAATCGCTCAAAAAGTTGGGTTTCTTTTACCAGAGGAGGTTAGGAATATAATCATGGACTGGTTAGTACTTAACTTTCACGTATCTTTATCAGTACTTTACGTACCGGTGCCATGTTGTTTTCATCCTTAAAGGGGGAAAAAACTAATTACGCAAAGCCAAAAGATTTCAGAACTACACCTTTTACAAAAGCTTGATGTAAAGATTCTGAGCGGACATTAAGTGTTGCTAGTGCAACTTTCAGTTTTAGGCTACGAATATAAACATTTTTATCATTGATATTGTAGTCTCTGTCAAAGTAACATGAAATATTTTTGATCTGTTTTAAAATAAATATCCTTAGTACCATATAATCCAATATATTTTCAAATGTTGATGTTAAAGTTTTCTTCGCCTGAGATTCATTTCAAACATGTCCAGTCAATTTATTTATTTTGTGCAAACAACTCTCACGTAAATTAATTAATTATGCATACGTTCGGCATTGAAGCCTAAAATTCCAAACTTAAACCACAATTTCACAAATAAATCCACTTCAATTCCATTTGCTGTAATTGCAACTCAACATCAACTTTCATTAAAATGAACACAATTACTCAGCATTCAAGAGTTGAAATGAGTCTGTGAGTTTGAGTAGTCCAGACGGGATGGACGATATGATTTATACTTTAAAACAAATAAACTGACTGACTGACCTAATGCAGTGCGTACCCAATGCAGCACTTGCGTACGTACTATCTTCCTCAATCTGATGAATGAATGACTCAGTGCAATGTTGGTCAGTTGCTGCATTGTACGGACAGACAAACAGACAGACATGCAGTGTGAACTGGGCACAGGATACGAAAGCTAAGCAAACGATATCGTAGAGAATTGAAAACATACTACCACCAACGAACTATGAATGCTTAGTGCAATTCAATTCCATTCAACTTTAGTTCAATTCTACACAACGCAATGCAGTGCAACGCAACGCAACGCAACCGACCAACCGTATGACTTCGGACTCTGCTTAACAATTCAATTAAGCAAACGCAGGCAAGCAATGTCAATGATGTTGTGCTGCGTACATATTGACATACGCCAAACAAACATACATACACACATACATTTGGTTGACCAGTAGGAATTTTCGGATTTATTACTAGCGAGAAGAAAAGTCACGATGGCTGTCTTTTTAGTGAAAATACCAATAATGACCGGCTTTAAGTCAGTCTTGGCATTTTTAAAGGTCAATGATGGTCTTGGTCATCACTTGGCGTGGCTTTAGAAGGGACAAATTTTAGTCCATTTTCGGGCAATTTTTGTTTTTTCAATTGATAAAAAAGTTCGGAAAAGGATTTTTACATCACTAAGTGTGGCTCCGGAATCTGGAAGGGACCGTTTTTGATCCATTTTTCTATAAAAATGTTTTTCAAATCGATGGTAGTGCCCCCGGGCTTTAAAAAGGACCGTTTTCACTCATTTTCGAAAAATTTTGTTTTTGTTCTAATCGATGAGGAAAAGTCGAAAAGAGACTTTGGGTATCACTTGGAGTGTTCCGAATCAAAGAAAGAACCGTTTTTGACCCATTTGCGGAAATTTTTTTTTTTTTTCAATCGATGGGGAAAGTGAATTTTGAATATCATGGGTGTGTCGCCAGACCAATCGATGAAAAAAGGGGGGGAAAATGATTGTGGACATCACTTGCAGTGTCCAGTGCGATTACCGTACACTTTCCGGAATCCTTTTTCCGGAATGGATATTTTCCGGAACGACCAAAAACCCCAATTTTTTTTTCCGGAATCGGTTTTCCGGAATGTACATTTTCCGGAACGACTTTTTTCCGGAAATAATAATTACTAACTTATGCGTCATGAGTAAAATATTTTGTATTTTTATGAAATTTGTTTGGATTGCTAGCCACACAATTTTGCATAAGAGTAAGGGTAAGTGGGCGGCCTTCGGCTGTGGCTTAGGACTTAAAACTCCCAAAATGTATCCAACACCAGCTTCGCGGCGGCCTTCGCCCGTGGATGAGTCCGTAATGTATCCAACACTTGGATTCCGGAAGATGTATATTCCGGAAGAAAAATTTCGGGTTTTCGGTCGTCCCGGAAAATGTCCAATCCGGAAAACGGATTCCGGAAAGTGGGTGGGAACTGTCCAGCATGAACAATAAAATATGAACTGGAAAATATATATCCGAAGGGATTTATTCTTCATGTTTCTCTATTTATATGGGAAAACTCTGTTTGCGCCTTCACAGGTTTGATCTAGGGAGCTGAAACTTTGGTAGAATTTTGTTAAGTCCAATGCTAAAACATAGGCTCATGGAGCCGCAAAAAAACGAAACCCCCTTCGGAAGTATATTGTTCGCATTTTCAGCCACCTGTAAAATATAGGCGTGTTTTGACTTCAGTGTGTGGCATCTCCCATACAACTAAAATACCTAAAACGCTATATCTAAGAGTCCTAAGGCAGGGTTTTCTACGTTTTAGTAAGTCGAAGTTTTTGTCAAATTTCAATGAAATAGGACAAAAACTCTGTTCGTATTTTCTTTTTTTTTTCAATCTGGCTCAAAATCCTTCACTTAACCTTTAGCATGACGCGTAAAAAATAAAATAAAAATTTAAAATGCATGAAGAAAAATTTTTGCTGAAGGCCTTATTTTCCCATGACAACTGTAAGAAAAAATGTTTCCATTTAAGCGGTAACACAGAATTCCGACTGGAGCTACTCACACGCAGTAAAGACACTCGCATACACCACTCTGTATACACAACTTCAACTCAATGGATACGGTCGTTTCCGTTTCCGCTAGGCTGCTTAAATTTTCACAACTACTCGCTTTGGTCAAATATTTTACAAAATTTTAACCAGCACTACTGTTTCTTTTTTTTTCTCTTTCATTTACAGAGGTCCTATCACCACATCGTCCACCAGCACCACCCACCGAATATTTCCAATTTAACATTGGCGGATATGATCCAGCAAATTTATTGCGTACAAATACGGATGCACCCGAACTTGAGGGCTACATTGGATGTGTGCGTGGTTTGAAAATCGGCTCGAATCTGATAGACTTGGCCGATATCAACGAAAGGAATATTGCCACAAGTAAGTTTAGCTAATGCCAGTCGGCCCGCATTCCCAGCACTGCCGTTTTGACTCACTCCCTTTCGCAATACTACGCGCTGAGTACTCAGTCGTTGTCGTAAATGCAGCAGTTTAGCATTAAGCGTAGTAGAAATTCTGCTACCATATTGCATAGCGGTTTGTATGCGAAAATTCAATTTGGTAACATGTTTCATGTAGATAAAAGCATTCAATTTCCTCGTTATAATTCAACGCAATGCAACTCAACTTAATACGCTCAACATTCAATGCAACTCAAAAGATGTTAAATGCTTAGCGTAATCTGATATGCTGGTCAGTGGAATCTTTGTGTGGTGCATAACCACAGCCCTGAGCGTTCGTTTTCTTGTAATTGAATCATTTAAATTGATTGATATCAGCAGTAGTGGCATGTATGCCTTTAGAAAGCTGCTGAAATTTTGCATTTTTATTAAAGTACTTAATATGTTAATTGAGCAAGGAGGCGCATTGTAACTCTTGAGTTTTAAAGTTTCTAAATGAATTTTTAGATTTTGATAGACCATTGATCAATTTCTCAATGTTAAAGGGCCAAAAGCAGTCAAAATTTGATTTGCCATTTCTTATGTTAAAAAAAAACTTACTAACCGACTTAGTTCCTAAAATTGACTAAGCTCTTTATGAAATAAAATACAATCAAGCAGAATCTATACCTCAGAAATTGCTTTGCTCATGAGTTTGCCATTCAAGTTATTAGAGGTTTTCACGCGTTGATGCAAACACCACTTGCAACGGTGCAAAAGAGCAAAAGTGCAAAATTTTGCAACTCAACAAATACAAATGCATTGCGAGAGAATTTGCACAACCATTTACTCTTTGCACTACGTATTGCAACTCTGCAACAAAAAAATTTCCTCTATCAGCTGTTTTTGACATTAGCGGTTATTGCATATTCACTGACAGCTGTTTGTCAGCTAATTATTTGGAGTAAAATGTGATGCATAAAATATCACAGGAAGTTCACGACTTTGCGACGTGTGTTATCGTAAATTATCAGTATTCCATTAAGCTATATCCCGGAATTCTGAAGATAGTTCTCAGCCAAATATTTGCGTAAAGCTGAGATAAGGCTGCATAATAGTCCAAAATCCTTCCGATTCATCAACTTAAAGTGGCGTTTTCATGTTATATTTCTTGATCCCATATCAGGGATATCAAATCAAATTTTTGTAAGAATGAAAAAGCATACGAGCAGAACCTGAAGCACTTGACGAACGCGAGAGTAAATAGGCATACATTTGCTATTTTTATAGCATATGATATCCTCCCTGATATGAGATAGTACAAGATCAAGAAAGATAACATGAAAACTAGGCATAATGTCCTTTATGGTATGAAAGTACTAAATATTTAACATTCAAGACAAGGAAATCGATAGTAGAGACAATATCTCCACTGCCTATTAGTTTTCTCACATGTCACTTGACTCTATCTAGTAACTTTAAAGTGGTTTTTGGAGTCATGGCCTAAATAAGTGAATAATACTCTAGCTTATGTTTGGACAGTTCGAAGGTCAGATGATGTAAAGTATTTCGTACAACGTTTCAAAAAATCAATAGACTTGGCCGCTTCTCTCGACACATTGAACACATGATCTGTTCACCTCAGGACTGTTTTAACCGGTACGCCCAGAACGTCAGGAGTTGTTCACCTCGTAATATCTAAGCAAACCATTCGTTTGTGAAAGAACAGACAGCACTGGATTTTATTAGCGTTAAAATTGACTCGATTAGCATGACCCTCTTCGGAGATTAAATGCAGATCATTAGCGACAGAAAGTCATCGATAAAAACAAGGGAGAGTGTCGGGAATAGGATAGAATCCTTGGGAACTCCAGCATTAATGGAGTGTTTTTTGTTGTTGATAGACTGTTATATATACTTAAAATTCATTGTATGAGTATTGGCTACGCTCATGACAAATAAAAGATGATAAAGAGGCCATAAACTAGAGTTGGTATTATGGAACATTAATCACTGCTCAGATAAGTTCCAGAGATGGGCAAAACTGTAGTGTTTATCAAAAACCTTCCCAAAAGAGGTCCACATCTCTCAATCCAATATGATCGCACAACACATTCACCCCTATCAAGAATATCCGGAGGAAATCGATTCTCTCGGACTTTCTTTTTTCTCGAGAGGAGTATATTGTGATCATATATAATTGAGGAATGGTAAAATTCATATCCAGTCAGTGCTGCCAAAATATTTCCAATTACTTCCAATCAATCCAATCTTCTACGATCGCAAAACAGAGGATTGGCGAAAAAATCCGAAGGAATGTTTATTCATGATAGGGGTGATTATAAATTTTATTTTCAAAAATACTTGAAGGTTTCTCTCTCTGTGATTCGTATAGACAACTGAAATAATGACTCCATTAAAATAATACCTTAATAAAAAAAAAAACAAACTTTTTCCTATTTTTGCAGCACTTGATGGCGTACTACCCAACTGCCAGATAAAATGCGATACTGAGCCATGCAAAAACGGTGGCATTTGCAAAGAAAACTTCGCCAAACAGGAATCCACATGCGATTGTGAACACACAAGTTTTCTCGGTGAATTTTGTGCCGAAGAAAAAGGTGCTGACTTTAGTGGCGAATCGACGCTGCAACGTAAATTCGAACTCTTTGGCAAAGTGGACTTCGTGCGTCTACAATTGGCGTTCTCTTCATTTGATTTGCGACGTGCCAATCGTGTTATGCTGCTACTGCAGACGCACAGTGATCGAAGTTACTACTTAATGGTGGCCATAACAGCCGATGGTTACCTGTTGTTCGAGGAAGACCGTGACGGTCCGGCGTTGGGTGCACGCATGGATAGGAATTTCCTAAACAATGCACGGCATTCAATTTACTATGCGCGCAACGGTAGCATTGCAACGCTGCATATCGATCGGGAAGAGGTACCCTTGAGTTCAATTAACGCAAGAGCGTTGACGCCAACTGCTGATTTAGGTACAAATCGTGTGCAAATTGGAGGAATCAACACAACGGATTCCAGATTTGCTGTCTTCAAGAGCTACAGTGGATGTTTATCAAGTGAGTAGGAAAGAAAAAAAAACAGAAAACCAAACGCTAACGATAATGAAAGAGTTGCGTAGCTGTGTAATTTCAAGTGTAAAAATGCGATAAGCGTGCACACTACAAACGGTGAAATAGTGAAATAGGGTGGAGCGAAAAAATCCGGAAAATGTATCCAAAACATTTGCTACAAAATGCTTATTATAATGACGCATATTTTCGTTAGTCCTTTAAAATATTAATCATTAATACTTCCATGCGATTTGTTTGCATATTTTTCTTTTAATTTTTTTAACAACTCCCAAATATGCACCCACACACACACACATACACTGAGAAGTCCTCACTATAAATTTCACTGGGCGATGCTATTAATTCTTAACGCTTCGCAGCGCTTCTGACAAGGGTTCATTTCACTCGTCGTCTTTGTCTTTGTCTGTTCGTTCTTCATGCTTCGCGTATCCTTTCTATCAGCGTCTTTCACACACATACATACACACACGCACACACATATGTATGTGTACGTGTATGCATTGCCATTGTGTTTGTTTTTTTGCGCGCAACACTGATGTATGTGTGCACTTCCGCATGTGTTCGAAAATCATGTTTTCGTCCTTTGTTTTATGTTTTTCCTTTCACTTTATTTGCTGCCAATGGTGTTGATTTTCTTTTTTCTGTTTTTGTTTTGTTGTTGTTTTTTTGTTTTTTTTTTTAATGTATCCATGTACTCATATGTTTGTATGGGCGGTTCTGGTTGAACGGCTTACACAGGACTAAAGGGTCATCAACGCGTACATAAAAATGCTTCAAAATAAAACATCGTGCTTGACTTTGAATTGTTGCTATTGCTGTTGTTGCTGGGCGATAAAGCTTGCGTTTATTATTTGAAAAAAAAAAAGGAGAAACTTTTGTAAGAAAACGCAATGAAAAGATAAAAAATCTACGAAAAAAAAGTATAGCGCAGTCAGGATTAAATTATCGCCTTTAAAAGTAAATTTACCGCTGTTGTTGAAGTGACTTTAAGTTGTATCCTTAATGCGAACTCCTTCGGTTAGTGCTTTATTTAAAACTTCAAATAAGTTATAGTTCTTTTGGAAGACATTAAAAAACTTCATTCATACAGATACGTCCGTAAGACAATAAATCGCGAAAAATGCTTGTGGGACTTAGGTTATATTTTCAGTAATTGTGGAAATTAGTTGTCCAAGGTTATTTTAGAATTGTGTTGTACAGTGGTCTTTTTAGCATAAGTTCGTTGTGTTTTTTTTTTCAAAATTGTACACAATATACTATGTATATTTCGAAATTAAATAGGACTTCTCAAAGAAATTCGTAAAACCTGCGATTTGCGGGGTATGGAGTTAATGTTTTCATAATTTGCATGAAAATACATTTATATGTTTTTCTATAATAAAAATTAACTTTCCCAAAATCTCACCAATTTCAAAGCACTATATCTTTTTCAAATCGTAATGTGTAAAAGATTTTCCCGGCCAGACCATAATGCGTTTTTTCCACTTCTACAACTTACGCTTGTAACCTCATTTCGACCAGCCAAGAAAGCTTGCAACAAAGCGCCTGCAAGAAACCTGTAATACCAAATGATGAGTGATGAAAACAAAAACACACAACAAAAAAAATAGTTTTTGTTTATTTGTTTCGCTTTTTGCTATAGTTCTCAACAAATGTATGCAAAAAAGGTAGCATATCAGGCTTAGAAATTCACACTCATCAGCTCAAAGGTCACTGATGATTCCATTTAGCAACGGATGGAACTAGTTTAACTTTTTTGTTGCTTTGCACTTTGGTTTGTGTTTGTTTTTTTTTTTTTTTTGGTTTTGACACACACTATACTGAACAGTAAGCTCAGGAAAATTATTTTTTGTTCCAATACACCACAAAGAAAATCTTTTCTGATTGGAAGGTTACTTTTCAAATGCATAAATTGACAAAAAAAATATTTTGTATGAAGGAACGTGGCTACAAAATTTTGACATCCATTCTGCGGGAGTCACTTGCTTTGTTCCTGACGCAAGTCATGTTGTAATGTTTAGCTAAGTAGCGACATTTTTGGGTGACGATCAAGCTCTGTTCTCATATTCCACAGCAGAGTACACTACTGACAAAGCAGTTACACAAATACAGCTTGTAGTTGCTACCATGACGCCGCTCCTCGTTTTTGTATTGTATTGTGTCTTGTCATTAACTTTTATGATAATTTCTAAGGTTAAGTTTTAAGTGCTTAGGTTCGCTCTCATGTCATATTTTACGAGAGATTGATATCATTTAACATAAGTTCGATTGCACTTGCAAATTATTGAGATGAAAGCAGGTCACCGCAGGACTGAGACTAAGACACCAGAGCTAGAGCCCCAATTTGCGTCGTTAATAGGGACCAGTGTTGGCATGTTACAAATGTCGCGCGACACTTACGACGTTTACAACAGTAGGTCGTAAGCATCGTAAACCTTCGAGCCTTTGTGACACAACTTGAGTTTGTGACAAAGACGAATTCTTAAGATCATACTAAGAAAAATTATTTATTCATAACTTGATTCAGATCACCAAATTGCTTGTCAAACCTATTCAAATTCTCATCAAATCACATATAATTTTTTGTTTATCAAATTGTTTGACAAACAATTGTAGTAGTTGTGAAAACGAGGTTGATCTGGAGTTTGTGACTTTTGTGACATTTTCGACAGTTTACGATGTGTGACCGTCGTAAACTTAAAAATCCTTGTGACGTGCCAACGCTAATAGGGACCGAAGAAATGCGACGCAAACCGAAACGCAAATTGATAAATCCTTCACATGTGATTTTCAGTGAAAAAATCCTATCGTATGTAGCGACGCAAATCGAAACGACGCAAATAGGATCGACGAAAATCGGGACTCTAGCGTATTCATATAGCTAATGCAGATCTATAGTTAATAACTGCTTCAAATGAGAAAAGTTCTAAAAGTTTTTAAGGGCCTATGTTATCAACGTAAATGAACTTACGAGACACTGTTTCTGGTGGGTCATGAACCGTGTCATGACCGAGTCTTGAAGCAGCTCTTCGTTGTGTTTTTGTATTTAACTTTTTTAGTTAATAACCGGTTACTGTACATTGAACAGATCATATCGCAGATCCTTGAGCAGGAAATTCATTTCAGTAGCTGATATAACGCTGCTGAAAAATTCCCGCAACAATTTTCGATACTTTATTGAAAGACGAAGTCTTCTAAGTTTTCGATGGTTAGGACCTGAACAGTGCAACTGCGATACCTTCTGACACACTGACTTTTAAAGTAAGATACCTAGACCTATAAGGTTCAGTATGAGGCATGTAATCATCCTTAGGCCGAAAACAGAACAGCAGTTGAACGCTAACTTAGAGGTATGTCATTTAGCTTATATGATTTCATCAGTTATGATCTTTAGAAGGATGGTGACAAATACCTAGCTGTCTGAGTACCTGAAGAACCTTAGTTATTTCTACGTCCCGGAATTATTGTTTTTTTAAAGTTCAAAACAACAATGTTTCTATTTATCATTGTTATTAATAGTAAATCTGAAAGTCATAAGCAAACTTTTCAACTTTGCACCTTATTACTATTACTTAACATTGAAATGTCCTTTAAACTTTTGCCCCACAAACACAAGCACAAGCACTCGTAACTTGAGCACTTGAAACTTGTATGTATGTGTATCGATTATACAAAATAACAATTTGCATAACCTCAAACAAATTGAGTTGCAACCATTAAATTGAACAAACTTAATCTTAAATGCACTTTCAATTCATGCCTTACAGACATCTACATACAAGTGAACAATTACATAATGAAACCGCTCGAGGAATACATGTTGTTCACTAAGTCAGGTGCTGATAACATAACCGTAATTAATCCGCAGGGTGTACGTAGTGCACAGTGTACTGCAAAGTTTGACTACTCGGCGCAACCATCGCAAGAGCCCATGGTGAATGTTAGTATGGTAAGTAGTAAAGTCAGAACTGTAAAAGGTTATAACACTTACATACGTATCACTCAACAAACATATTATTTTTATTTTCTTCGCAGAGTGTCGAAACTTGGGTCGAGGATCCACCACAACGTGTACCCTATATTGCGAAATATTTTTATGATGTTTCGAAAAAGGAAGATTCCACGCAGGTGGTTTTCCTTACGCTAACGAGTATGTTCGTAGTGATTGTTATATGTTGCCTACTGGAGGTCTATCGCAGTCACTTGGCCTATAAACGACGTAAGGAACGTGAAACTGATGAAGATATCATCAAATCTAAAGAGCAAGCAACCAAAATGCATGAATCGCCGGGTATAACTGGTCAGCCATATAACTATAAGCAGGTGAGTTTTATTTTATTGATATGAAAATTGGGGAGAATATTTATTTTGAAAAATTCCGAAATTTTTTCGGTGACTATTTTTTTAAGCTCAAACAAATTTTATTGTTAATCACAATATTTCTGACTAATGCATAAACCTTTACATTTTCAACAGCTGCCACAAGATGAAAAGAAAACCATCAATGGTGCACCATTAGTGGGTATACTGAAAAATGGCACCACAAACACTAAACCGAACACAGATTCCAACACAACTACAAAACCAACAGCGACAACAGCAACAGCAAATGAAAATGCCCCCAAGAAAAATGCTGATATTGCACTAAAACAGATTGACACTAAAATTGATGAAGTCGATGAAGATGAAACTGAGGAGAACGAGCAAAACCAAAGCAATTCTGCTGAAAAAGATGAAGAGAAAACAACAAAGACAGCAGAAGATGATACAAAAGATGAGACTGTGCCACTTTTAACCGGGGTAAGCGGTACGTGCAGCAATAAATTAAATTACAATTTTTGCATATAAAATGATAGCATTTTTTTTTTTTCTATAGAAACTCTTTCAAACTGTTGCTATCTTACCATTAATATTTTGGAAATAATAGAAAAAAAGTCCCTTAATTGATTTAACATTTTTCTTTTTATTCAAAATTTTAGAACAAAATGTAACGTCGACTGCAGCAGTGGACATAAGCCCCGCAACAAATAATGGCGTCAAAGAGGAGCCGAATAGCAATGAAAACGCTATTAAGACACCGGAAACTACACCGAATGATACCGGTGATGTTGGCGATGACAGCATAGCAGCTGTTGCAATAGAACCTGCGGTAACTTCGGTAAGCAAGAATCCACATCATCAACTTTCACATCATCAATATAGCAACCCAAACGATTATCATCAAATTAATAACAACACCAATGCCAATACCAATACCAACGACAACCAGAACAACAGCAATTTAGTCAAATTGGCACCTTTGAGCTCGATTAGTGAAACTAATTTGCACGTTTAGTTTAATGCCGAAAATCCCATGTGATGCGATTTACGAGAGAGAAAAAAAATATGGTACCTTGCTAGAGTAAAATTTTCCGAAGCGCATGAAATTACAATTTTGAGATTTTACTAAATAATGTCATTGTGTAACCTTGCTACATAGCCACCACTCGATTTTAGTTTGAAATTCATACTGAATTTTGCGACAGCTACGATTTGATAGAACAATAAAATTTCCATGACAATTTCTTAACATTTTTCCGTTATATAAAATAGTTTTCAGTGTCAAAAAGTGGTTCAAGTCAAGAACAAACAAAACAAAAGATACAAGTAAAAACAAAAATTTTGAGAGTGCACTTTCAATTTATTCAAATAACACTTTAGCGACCAAGGATGGATCCCCCTAGTATATAAATTCATCCCCTTGTAACCTTGACGGTAACCAGAGGAATTGAATGTTCAACCTCAGATGTCCTCAATTATTCTCGGGGACATTGTTTCGGAAACCAAAATTCGATGGGCGATAAATAGCTTCAAACCCTATAAATCACCAGGACCTGATGGTGTGACACCAATTGAGCTGCAACAATCTGCTCGCTTAATTATACCTTGGTTGACAGCTATTTTCAAAGGCTGTCTTAACCTTTCCTATATTCCTCTAGCCTGGAGGATGACTAATATCATTTTCATTCCAAAGGCTGGGAAGAGCTCTTACATAAATCCAAGGGATTTTAGACCAATAAGTCTTTCCTCTTTTCTTTTAAAAACTTTGGAAAGACTCATAGAAATCTATGTTCGCAGCAGTATCAAACCTGAACTGCTGTCTACTTCTCAACATGCTTACACGAAAGGCAGATCTATAGAAACCGCACTTCACACACTAGTGAGCAGCATTGAAAAATCCTTTGCATGTAAGGAATTCGCCCTGGCGGTGTTCCTGGATATTGAAGGAGCTTTTAACAACGTTGACCCAGGTATTATTATTAATGAACTGCAGAAACTGGGTATCAACAGTTCCATAGTTGAGCTGATTAAAAAGCTACTGACAAACAGAGCCATTACCTCAAATCTTGGCATTTCCGAAGCTAATAGGTTTGTCCGCAGAGGAACGCCGCAGGGTGGAGTGCTATCTCCTCTACTGTGGAATCTGGCAATAAATAAGATGCTCATGTCACTGAAAAGGCTGGGCTGTAAAGCTATTGCCTATGCCGACGATGTAGCATTAATTGCATGTGGTAAATTCCCAAACACACTGTGTGAAATTCTTCAGAATGCTTTAAACAGACTCGTCTCATGGGCAAATGAGGCTGATTTAGGCGTAAATCCGAACAAAACTGAACTAGTACTCTTTACTAGGAGTCACAAACTTCCAATTATAGTACCACCTTCGCTAAAGGGCGTTAGACTTGTCTTAAAAAGTAGTGCAAGGTATCTTGGTCTGATATTGGATAGGAAATTAAGTTGGAAAATAAATGTTGTTGAGAGAGTTAGGAAAGCAACTGTAGCACTATACTCTTGTAAAAAAGCTGTGGGGAGAAGATGGGGGCTATCACCTCGTATTATTCATTGGCTCTACACAGCGGTAATTCGACCGATTCTGTTATATGGCATTGTGTTGTGGTGGCCTGTCTTAGACAAGGTCACCTATTACAGACAATTGCAGAAGGTTCAAAGAGCTGCTTCCATGTGCATCAGTGGTGCACTGACGACCACACCGACTGATGCCTTGGAGGTCCTCTTTCATCTCGTTCCCCTTGACCTGTTTGGTAAACGAATGGCAGCATGTACCGCCATTAGACTCAGGGAAACTGCTTGCTGGTCCGAGGGAAGTACAGGACACTCAACTATCCTTAATAGCTTGAATTCCGTACCCTCTAAATTGGACTACACTATTCCAGTAATCTCATTCAAGAGAGATTACGTAACCCATATCCCATCTAGGGATGACTGGAAGGGAGGAATCCCGGGGAGAAGGAACCATATTAATTTCTACACGGATGGCTCCAAGTTAAATAACCAAGTGGGTTATGGTATTTACTCTAAGGAACTGAAGATAAGTATTGCTGCGAGGTTACCAGACCATTGTAGTGTTTTTCAGGCAGAGGTTATAGCAATAGAAGAAGTAGCATCCTGGCTGAGAATAAATGTGGTATCCAAGAAGCGTATTAATATTTATTCAGACAGTCAAGCTGCTATTAAATCCTTAGAATCAGTCTTCCTAAACTCACTAGTGGCCCAACAATGCCGCTCGTCTCTAAATGAGATGGCTCAGCATTTTAACATTCACCTCATCTGGGTGCCTGGGCATAGGAACATTGATGGCAATTGCAAAGCTGATGAACTTGCTAGGCAGGGGACTACTGCACAAATTCCTCAAGACAAGGAAGGTGTTGGCATGCCACTTGCTACCTGCAAGTTACTGCTTAAAGAAGACATGATAAAAAAGGCTAACATAAGATGGACCCAAGGGTTAACTTGCAATATAACAAGGCAAATCTGGCCGGAATGGAACGCTAAGCGATCTCTAGAACTGATATCCCGCACTAGGCACAGTGTCTCGTCAGTTGTTGCAGTAATAACTGGCCACTGGCTTATCGGCAGACATGCGGAGAGATTAGGTATTCGGTCTTTTGACTACTGTAGAAGTTGTGGGGATGTGGAGGAGGAGGAAAACATTAAACATTTTCTTTGTTCCTGCCCTGCACTTGCTAGAAAACGCCACAAAACACTTGGCTCGTTTTTGTTTGATGACCTGGAGGACCTTAGACATGTTAGCATAGGTCAGTTATTTAGTTTCATAACGAAATCTGGATGGTTCAATGAGAGGGTATAGTCAAGTACCCTGTGGTATCACAATGGACCAAACTTGGTCTAAGTGAGTCGGTTTTTGTAACTGACTGCCACTCCTACCTAACCTAACCTAACCTTGACGGTATTTGACTTAGACCAATTTGACTCGAAACACTTTTAAAGAACCATAAGTTATTTAAATAATGAATTCCTTACATCTAAAAATTCGGCTCGAGTTACTTTACGTTCCCATGCATGAAAAATTGCTGACGCTCTTATTACTCGAGTTCGGAAATGCCTCTGGGGGTGGATACCTTCTTTTATATTTTATATACTAAAAAAAATATCTTGTAAGTTTCCGAAAAGCAGCGTTCTTTTCATATGGTTGAAAACTTTAAGCTCGATTTTCTGAAAATTGTTTTTTTCTCAAACTTCGATATACATATGGGCATTTACATGGGCCCCGTTCAACCGTCGAACACATTTAAAGCAAAATAAAACGGATAGCTCCTAATTGGCTTTATAATTGGTGCTAAGGTTGAATTTAGGAAATGTTTTGTTTTCAAGTTAATTGCAAAAAACTACGATGTCGCACGGGACAAAATCTTCGGTTTTCGTGGAAATTCCTATATTTAAAAGTTTATAATTTCTTTCAATTTTATGTCTACTGCCCTTGATAAGAACATGGCAAAATCTCAATTTTCACCACTGGCAAGCTACGATACTTTTTCCCAGATCGCATCACATATTTGCACAGAAAATCAATGTAACAATCAGTGCATGAAATTTTCACATTCTTATTGTATGTAAATAACATGAGTAGCATAAATATAAATTTAATTTTTAATCATGTGTTGAATGAATGTTTTCGTTTAACCAACCATTGCATGTAAAGCACATTTTTGTTTCAATTTTTTTTTTTTTTTTTTGTTTTTTGTAATATCATTTTGATAAAAAAACAAACTTGCTAAAAAAAAAACATTTGTCTTAATTTTAACAATCTTCAAAATATATATGACAAGAATTTTTTAACATATTTTTATGTCTCTCTATGAAGTAAGCAGTATATCCACTGAATGGCATATAATCATAATAATTACCAATTGACTTATAGTGGTTTTGCTTTTCATTCTTACAAAAATTTGCATGAATTGTTCTTTTATTAACTTTCAAATTGGCTGATGATCTCTTTTGCAATTCGCATTAGTTGTAATACCATTACCGATAATGTCTTAGTATTAATAACATTAAAAGAATATAAAAATGTTACTTTACGTAAATATTTTAGCTTATCACGTATATATCTACCCAACGAGAACAAAAGTATACAGAATTCGGTATCTGAAATGCTAGGACATTCGTAAAGCCACTTTGCAAGTGATAGAAAGTATAAGAGAAACGTTTTAAAAACTAATCTCAAAATTTCAGCTGTAAGGAATGTATGAACTCTTCGGAATTCTTTCTTATAAATTATAACAAACCAAAAATCAATTTCATGTTTAAGTTGTCCTTTGAATTTTGAATAATTCTGTGGGGCGATAATTTTTAAATTGAAATTGGACAAGCATTCTTTACTTTCTGACCCTTGGAAGCTTAGCTTAGAGGACTCTTATATGCTGTATTATCGCACATTTAATATGGTCTATAATTTTTTTCTACTGCTTAGAAACTGACGTCCGAAAAATATTCTGCTGCAGTATGCTCCTTGGTTTGATCCACAGCCTTTCATTAAAAAATTTGGTTTTGACAACTAAATAAAATTTATTAATTTCATAAATTATGCATGAGAGTAAGCGCAATACCTCATCATTACGCCACAAGGCCGTTAGAAAGTACATCAAGTTTTTTGATCGAAAACGGCATGGGCTTAAATTGAGGAAATGCAAGTATGATGTAGCTTATGTCGTTCTGATCAAAAATAAATATGGTGCGTGAACATTTCTGCTTAAGTGTGGGTGTTATAGCGAATCAAAAGTCAATAATTTCCTTGCAAATACGTTACTTGTTTTAATCTTTTAAACTGTCTATAGCTTAGTCCTGTACGCACATAACTATTCAAAATCAAGACGAATTACACTACCTAAGTCAATTTGACTGAAAAGACATTTTTGTACGACGTTGTTTATATATTTTTCTATATGGTTCCAAGTCAGGCTTATGGACGATTAAAAAAGTATCTGTCTTTTCCTTTACTTCTTCACGGAGCATAGGGCCTTCACAAAACTCTTTCAACGTACACGATCAGTAGCGTGTGTCTTCAATTCTCTACAACATTTCCCTGATTCAGATATTTCGTGCTGAAGAAATATGAATGATAAAATTTTATATATATTGTTCATTGGTATGAGATTCATTGACACCCTATAACTTCAAAACTTAGACATAAATGGCTTAACGCTCATATACATAGATATTCTGGTATGGATGGCGTAAGCTATATTATACTAAAATTTTAACCAATTTAACCAAACAAAATTTATTAAACATAAACTGCGGCGTATGTTCTCAAAAAATTAGCCAATAGCCAATTGCGTTTCCAAATATTTCTCTTGTAGTGCAGCTTCTCTACATTTCAAGACATAACTACAGCCCTTTCATCGTTTTCTACTATCTCGCCGTTTTAGTCGAAGAATAAAAATTGGCTTTATAACCATAATTCTGGTAATTCTATTTGTTCAAAGCATTATTTTTAATTTCTTTTTTTTTGAAGTGAAAACTTCTTATGGCATGTTGTGCGGCTGAGGAAAAAAATATAAACTCGCGACACCGACCGTCATCGGGATTCCCCGTCATGAATGCGATAGTAAAATTTGAATGTTCTATTGTTTCTTTTAAATAAATATTCCAAGTGGAAGACAAAAAGCAAAGCAGACACATTCCATTCTCATTCAACGATTGTTATGCTTACATGTTTGTTTCTTTCAAATTCCGCGTTGTTGCGTTGACAAATTGAGAATGAGAGCGAGAGTGAAATTTGAATACATATTCCGTTTTTGTCTTCCATTGCATTGCCATATAAAAAGAAAACGCACACATACCAACTAACACACTAACTTGCCATTAAACGATTTATTTTCACTTCTGTCGGTATACCCCGGAGTGCAACCCACCGTTTTTTTTTATTTAGTCACAGAAATACTAAAAAAATACAAAATAAGTGGAACAGAAAATATTTCCATTTTTAAGCAAAAAATTTAGAATAATTAGACCAAACTTTAATCGCCATAGTGGAAGAAGCTCACTGACTTTCTCGTTGGGATCCATCTCTCTCAAGCTGGTATAGTCCAATGCATTACAATATTAAGTTTAGCCTTGAGTGAACAATTGCAATACAATAGAAAAAAGAAAAACAACGACAGGGATAATACATTAAGTCCATGAGATAGAATGGGCTTTGGATACAAAAGAAAAATTGCATTTTGCATAAAATGAAATTAAGAAAAAATAACAACCTAAACAAAAACACATGAACATTCAAAGACAGTATCCTTTAACTAAGAATACAAAGTTAAAAGTCATTATAGTAAAACATTTTGCTTGGAGCACAAACACATGCATTTGTAGGTACAAGGATACCGTAACTTTCGAAAATTATTTCAATTTTGCATCTTATCCTTCGGCTAAATTCGATTTACAATTTAGTAAAGATACCTATGCTTTCTTGTGGAACGCTACTTGCATAGTTTTCTTATGTATTAATTTTTTTTTTACGCCAAAATCTATTCAGTAAAACTCTTGCGACAGTATGCTCTGTTTGTACATCTGTGGATGAGTCATTATATAGACCAAATTGCTTTGCAAAAAATAAATTGATTTTAACAGGCATATCACTAGTGTCACAATACTTAGTATCAAAATATAGTTTCCAAAATGGACTTAAGTGAAATTTTATTTAAAAAAAAAATCCTCTGAAAACTAAGTTCTAAGCTAAATAACTATAGTAAGACAAGGTCAACTTCTCGATTTTGTTACGAAATCTTGTTTGTTTCACTGAGAGGAAATAATTACATACCCTGTGGTATCACAACCTTCTTCTTACTAAGAAAATCTGATATTTAGTGCTGAGAATAATACCTTAAAAACATAAAACTTCTTTAGATCAAATTAAAGCAGTTATGTTTTCTTGACCAAAACTCTATCAAGCAACAGTCTAAATTTTTGCACTTTTTGGAGATTATTGCAGATGTAGGGAATAAAAAGTCATAGAAATACATATGACCTACTAAAGATTTTCAACATATATTTATTGGTAACATTACCTCAAATAGTTTTCTTAGTATACCATTGTAAAGTTATTATTTGTATGTGATTTGCCACACCCACTTAAAGAAAACTTGTTTGTATGAAGCTTAGCCGGATCATTATCTATTACCCTAAATAATTCTTTCAAAAATTTAAAAGTATTTGTTTCTAAGCTAATGCAACACCTACTTGCCTAGATCTTGTCCAGAGCTGTTCTGAAATCGGAAAGATATATTCTGGTTTCAGAACTAGAGGTTTGACCAAATTTGGTCGCACTGTGTTATTTATTCCTAACATCAAACTCTTGCAACTCATTTTTACTTCGATTTAAAAAATTTTAAAAACAACAAATTTAAGAATCCACAAAAAACTTTAATGCAAACTTTAAGCCAAGTCAACTAAGCACCTCATATATTACAAATATTTTCAAACAATAAAGCGAGCTTATAACAAATCCAACACTTCCGATTCCTTAAAGTTCGTAAGAAATTTTTTTATCTCTTGTCACTTTAATCCAAAACTGCAGTGAAATCTAAAGAATTTTCCATAACTTCGAAAGAAACACACAAAAAATAAGCGTCGCAAATCAAAAAGTTGTCTTAACTTTTAAGCAGCAGCAGCAGCAACAGCAATGGCAGAGATATCAGCAACAGCTGAGAATAACGCTTTTGTATTTCTACACTCCTAAATGTATGCAAAAGTTTTTTAACAGAATAATATCGCATATGTAAAGGGTGTATCACTAAGACTTTAAGTTGTTAATATTAAGTTTAAAAAAAAAAGTATATTTTTGTGAGTAAAGTTTTTGAGTTTTTTATTGAATCCAAACCAAACCAAATAACAGGTTATTGCCAAAATCGGTCAAATACTCACGGCACAACTGCATTTGCTTGTCTAAATTTGAATAAAATTTCGATGTAATTGCTCCTCTTTCTCACCAAAATACCATATTACTTATATTGTTTTATCGCGCTGAAATTGTTGCTGACTTTTTGCCATAAGCCTTAATTGTTGAGATAGCTCCAAGAACAGTGGTCTAAAGGTATCAAAACTAATGACCATAGCGGTTGACCAAAAATATCACACATTTTTATGCGCAATTCCGCGGTGTACTTTATGGTATAGCAAAAAATGGTCAGACTCCACATGAAAAATGTCATATAGAATATCAAAAATTATACTTACTTACTTACTTGGGTGGCCATAACAACCCGTTACCGGGTTACGGCCGACCTCAAAAGCTCTCTCCAGGCGCCTCTGCTTTGCGCACGCCTTCTCCAATCATTCACACCAAGCGTGGATAGGGTTTCCTCGGCTTGGTCTTTCCATCGGAGGCATGGTCTTCCTCTTCGTCGTCGCCCAGCGGCTTCCGCATCAAACACCTTTTTCGCTGGAGCTTCTTCGTCCATACGCACAACATGTCCCAGCCAGCGCAGACGTTGAATAGTGATGCGCTTGACTATGTCAATGTCAGCATAGAGCTCGTACAGTTCGTGGTTCGAATACGGTAGTCGTCGCCGACGTGAACAGGACCGAAGATTTTGCGAAGAATTTTTCTCTCAAACACCCCAAGCGTGGCTGCATCAGTCTGCGACACAACCCATGCTTCTGCGCCGTAAAGTAGCACGGGTAAGATGAGCGTCTTGTAGAGTGTCAGTTTTGTCGGGCGAGAGAGGTCTCTACTACTCAATTGCTTACTGAGACCATAGTAACACCTATTAGCAAGAGTTAGTCTTCGCTTTATCTCCAGGCTGACATCGTTTTGAGTGTTCACAGCGGTGCCAAGATAAGTGAATTCCTTGACAACTTCGAAAGTATAGTTGTTCGCAGTAACAAAGGATCCAATACGCCGCGTCTCCCTGTTTGTGGACAGCATATACTTTGTTTTTCAAAAATTATATCATTCACAATTAACAACTTAAAGCCTACTAACTGAAACATCCTTTATTACTATGCAAAGAAAGATGTCTCAATTTTGCATAGCGTCATTTTTACAAAATCAACTTTAAAGTTTGTTTTTTTCGCGTTTTTTTTTCATCATTGATATGTTGTTTTTGTTGCTACTGTTACTGCCGCAACTGTTGCTGACATATTAAATCGTAATGCCATAATTCTGTGGCCAAGAGTGCTGGAGCTCATTAACTCTTGCGAAAAACCCTTTTACTAAGTACAGTTTGTGTGTGTGTAGCTGTGTGTGCATGTGTGCGTGCGTGTATTTCGCGTGCCAGTTTAGCTTGTGGCAACAACTAACGAGGTGGTAATTAGATTTAACATATGTTGCTATATGTCGCGTTCTCGCTGACAATTGGATGGGGAAAGTGGCTGTGTATCAACACATGCATATCGACTACCTATACCATTGACAGCAGCAGCAACGCATTTGTGTGTGATTAGGGATTTTAATACTGTTGTCATGACTGACATAAGGACATCTCATTATAATTACCACGCACTTTGCATTTTGTTTCAGTGATATTTTTGTGAGAAGTCAACGGTTTTGTTTAAATTTAGAATATTTGATACGCGTATTCGTTTATATGTAGGCCTTGTATGGTATGTGGGATTGCAATTTATGAAAATGATTTAATCAATGTGTAAATTTAGGTACTGAAAATTAAATGATACAATCAATAGCACAATCAAAAATAAAATGCAGTAGAAAACTTTTCTCGAAACTTATTAAAATATGCCTAACATTTTCAAAATCATTTTTTGACTATTCCCCATCCATTGGAATTGTAAGAAATTATATGAAGAGATGGGAATCGTATGAAAAGAAAGGGAAATTTTATCGGCCTGTGCAATTTTACTTTCAAGACCTCACTTTCACAAGACAAACGCCGTGTCACTTGTTAATGCCAAAAAATTTCTTAAATTTTCTGGTGATAATTCAATCCCTCTATATTATAAACAGTAGCTTAGTGAATGAAAAGGTCGCCAACTTTTCTTTCTCAAGGTCCATATTTTCAGCAATACTACCATCCATGTAATCCAAATGAAAATTGATTGCATCATATACTAATGTCAGCAATTTAAGTTTATTTTATGTTTAAAGACAAAAACTGAATTACGTTTATACCGCATGAGGTTTTTTTATAGAAATTTTTTTGTGAAAGCATGTGAAGGAAATGATAATAATAAAAATTTAATAAACAAAAATAAAACTGCATGTGTTAAAAAAAAAAATAACCTTTATATTCTAAAAAGTAAGTGCAAAACTAATATATAAATTTTTAAAAACTATTGAAAATTTATTAAAAAAGTTTTTTCTTTTTCAAAATTAAAATAACAGAAGAAAGTAGAACGTCAACCCTCGATTAAACGTCAAGTATCCTGGGGACCACCAACTGTAGCAGAAACCAACATCGATGCAGTAGCAGCAGCAGCAGCAATCAAAGGCAACAAAACGACAAACAAAACAAAGGCGACACAAAATGGTTATACGACACAACAACCACGTAGCATAACTTGATATTAAAAAGCACTATTTTTTTTATATGGCATATGCATTTTTTTAATTAAAAAAATTTTTCATTTAACTAATTTTGTAAAAACAAAAAAAAAAAAAGAAATAACAAATTTTGTGATATTTGGTATTATGCGCTGTGGTGGCTGGATGGCACATGTGGCGAACAACAACAAAGTAAAATAAAATAAAAATTTTTCATAATTTTTAGTTAACTTTGTTTAATTTTAGTTTACGATGAAAGTTTGTAGTAACGATTATAAAGTCGGTCACTTTCTCTGTGACCGCTCAAATAAGGCGGTACTAAAAAGATTAAATGTGGGTTTTTCTACGAGTAACAGATCGAAAGTTTAAAAAAGGTTTCGTTGTGAAAAAGATTTGTTTAATGTGTACTCTTTTTCCAATTCTTCTTAGCTGATATTTTTTAACAGCTTTTGAAAATTTCAACAATTTTTAATATACTTTAATTTTTTGACTTTTTTTCGAATTTCATGAATTTTTCGACTTTTCGAATTTTTCCGTGCTTATAAAAATAACTCGATTTTCTCAACATTTTACAACTTTGCAACATTTTTTGAAATTATCAATATTTTTCAACTCTTTCAAGACTTTTCAAATTTCTTAACAATTTTCAACTTCTCGACATTTTTAGTATTTTTTGAAATTTTTCGTTTTTTTATTCAACATTTTTTGAGGCCATAAACATTTTGCGACTTTTCAACATTTATCGACTTCTATTCAACATTGTTCTTTCTCTTCAACATTCTTGAACGTTTTCAAAATTTTTCATGCTTATTTACATTATTCTTTTTTCGAATTTATCAACATTTTTCGACTCCTTCAAAATTTATCTAAGTTTTTAACAATTTTCGATTTCTCGACATTTTTGAACTTTTTAAAATACTTCGACTTCTGCGAAATTCTTTGAATGTTTCAAAATTTTTCGTTTTTCTCAACACTGTTCGTCTTTGTAAAATTTTTGGACTTTTCAACATTTTTGAATCTATCAACATTTTGCGACTTTTTTAACAGTTTTAGACTTCCGTATAACATTTTTCGTTCTTCTCAACATTCTTTGACATTTTCATTGTTTATCAACATTCGATTACGGAATATTTTTCGAATTTATCTGCATTTTTCAACACTTTTTAAAAGTATCAACGGTTTTCAACTTCTCGACATTTTTAGACTTTTTACAAGTTTTCGACTTTTGCAAAATTCTTTGAATTTTTCAAAATTTATCGTTTTTCTCAACATTTTTCGACTTATAAAAATTTTCGATTTGTCAACATTTTTTGAAACTATCAACATTTTGCAACTTTTACAATATTTTTCAACTTCTGTTTAGCATTTATCATTTTTCTCAACATTCTTTTTCAACATTTTTCTTGCTTATCAACATTATTCAATTTTCTCAACATTTTTCGACGTTATCAACATTTATATATTAATCAACATAATTAAATTAATTTATCAACATTTTTCGTATTTCTTAGCAATTTTCGATTTCTCGACTTTTGCAAAATTCTTTGAATTTTCTTCTCAGCATGTCGCATTTTGCGATTTTTTCAACATTTTTCGACTTTTTCCAAATATTCCTTTTTCTATATTATTAGAATTCGCCGATATTTTTCAATTGTATTCGATGTTTTTTGACATGGCTTGATACATTTACTTAGCAGCATAAAGGAACATCATTAAGTTCCGAACATCACTTCTGCTATAAAAATATAACTACGAACTTAAAGTGCATGTCTAATTAGCAATATTTCAAAATATTTTACTAAAACTGACACATTTGATGATCCTGGATAAAAAATGGTTTTTTTTACAAAAAAAAAATACTTTTAGTGATATAAAATTAGTGGGATATTCCCGTGAAAATGCCCCTAAAGTGATTGTGTTTATGTGTGTGTACAATTTATCAACACAAATACATCAAACCATAAGTGTAACCACAGCATAAAATGTTGCCACAAATTGTCGTTTAAAGTTGAAATTGTTGCATAAATTGAGGATTATGAGATTAAAGCATACAGTTTTTAACACACATAAGCGCATACTTTATAATAGGGTGTCTTTCGAAGTCAATAGAAATTATTAAAACAAAAATGTACAGATCTAAAATTTTATATGAAAATAAAGTTTTCAATGGAATTTTGCAAAAAGAAACCCAAAAGGTAGGAGGGCCAGTTTCCACGCTTTTATTTTTTACAACATAAGCATGAAAACTGAATATGTTCTTGTTTAGTTAACATATTATGTTAAAAGCGCAAAAAAAGTTTTCTTTTTTTACAATTTTTCAATTAACAAAGATTCTTTTAGACCTTAAATATTTTTTTCTTTTAAGTCAGCTTTTAAAGACTAAACAAAATCTTACGTTACATACCACACTCAATTTATTATGAAATTCGTTGATTTTTTTTAAACCAATTTTAGTAGCAACTGTACTATATATTTTCGTGTAAATAAGATACACCCTCATGCACATGGTGCTATGCAAACTCACTATGTGCCACCGATAAAGGCAAAAGTTGATGTTTTCGTCTCAAGTTTTGTGGCCTTTTTAATGCAAAAAATAATATGTTGCAAGAGATAAAACAATACAAACAAATAATTTGAAAAAATAATAACAATTTAAATTTGAATATAACATAATTTTGCACAGAACTAGTGCATCACTTTGTTCACCTCACCCACTGTTCGTTATTTTTGTGAGTCAGTTGTGGTTTCAGTGATTTTTGCAATTAAGCGTCACTCATATGTCACGCTGGGAGTTCGTTGCTGCTACAGTGGATTTTGTTTTCTGCTTTAGCTGTTTGCTGAAATAAGAGCTACAATATTTACATAATTTAAAGTAAAGTTTTTAAAAATAAAATTGGTATTAGCGCTCACGAAGTGATGTGTGAACTTAATGATAAAAACGTATCAAGCGGTCGAAAATTCGCTAGGTGTCGAATTATTTTAAGAAAAGTCATAAAACTATGGAAAGGTCGAAGGTGTTGATAATCACTAGAAAATTCGAAAAGCCAAAAATTGTTAAAATTAATCGAAAATCGTTAATGAAGTTGACAAACTTGAACTAGTTCCGATAATTTGGCGGATTTCCCTAGTTTGTGTGATCTAGAAATAAGCTTCGATCAATACCGTTCCGGAAACGGAATCAGAATAGGCCTGAATATTCGAAAAATAAAAGTATAAAATGTAACACCATTTTTCAGCCAATTTGGTTCTGCAAAAACTAAAAATGTTTAGACATCAAAAATCTAAACAATTAATTTAATGTAACTCATACGACCCGTAAACTACCACATAAATATTATGAGTATACAAAGAATTATTTAGCAGCGCACTTTTCTCGAAGCCTCTACAAGTCTATTGCAAATATTTATTTTTAAAAATAATTCGGCAGTCATATAATATGTCTGACTTAGTCTTTTTTTTTGTAACAGAAATGCCAGAAGGTTGCTTTTAAATTAAGTTTGCAAAATATTTTGGTAAATAAACCTTCTACGAAAAAATGTTTGAAAGTTAATATTTGCAAAAAGGCCATTGATTTACATATGTTAGAATTAACTTATTCCTCAGATGTTGGATTGTGGGTAACTTTTAAAATTCAAATATTTTTGTTGTACATTCCGATTCCACTTAAAAAATAGATACGTAATTTTTGCTGGAAACCTTTTTTGTCTCTGACCTCTCTCTCCATTGGTAAGACTCAACGAAGTATCGGAAAAAGTTTTAAATAAGACTTACGCATCTTAATTACCCCCACATTTCCCCAGAGTTGGAGAAGCAGTGTCAGTCTTCGCATGAATTGCATCATTCAAAACTTTAACTCTTTACTTCAACATTTTTTCGTAGAATACTTATTTTTCTATATATTTTGCTGCCTCAAGTTGAAAACTCATTCTGTACATGTGAAAATCTTTAGTTAGTTTCTTACAACAAAATTTAGTTTTGTACTTTTTTGTCCAATTTTGTCGTTTTTCATTGATTCTTTTTTTTATTGTAAGTTTTCCAGCACTTTGTGCTCAGCTGCGTAAGTGGACATTTTTTGCCTTCATTTTCTTCACAGAAGAATTTCCTTTGCAAAACTTACCAGCAAAACAATATTTCTTGAAAAACTGTCAAAAATGTTGCAAAATATTTGCAGCATATGATATATTGTGCAAATTTTCTGATATTGAAATTATTAAAAGATAAAAATTTGGCATTTCTTGTGTGGTTTTCGGAGTGGAAGGCAAGCAACAATGCTTACATGAAACTGCATAACATTCTAAAGATATTTAAAATTTGCAATAAATATTGACAATAAATTTATGAAACGAAATAGATAAAATAGAATTTTTAAAAAATATATTGCAGAATAGAGTAAGCGCCTAATAAACATGTTTGGGACAGTCCTTATTCGAAAGTTGTTTTCAATTTTAACATTTTTAGGTATTTAAATTGAATTTTAATTTGTTGTGCTGTTTTGTACATGTTAGTCTTATTACCCTCATCCAACTTAGCTTTAAGCCACAAATTTTATTTATTTATTGCATAAAGAATTATACAGAAATATGAAAAAAGAAAAAACCATGCTCATATTTTATGGCTAAACTTTTCGTGACCAACAATTCAAAAGAATTCCTTAAAACTTCGACAGCAATTTGCGCTTCATTACAATCAGTTAATGGAAACAAATTTTATCAAAAGCCAACTTTAGAAAATAAAAAATTTCGCTTGTTGTTATTTCGGTATGAGGCTGGCAAGGAACGTGACACATTCAAGGACAAGCGCGGTTGGCGTCGGATTTATTTACTAAATAACCTACATTAAATTAGACATTTATTAAGTGGCGCATGTCAAAACTTTTACCAGCATAAATTGGAAGGCACTTCCAGTGAAATTCATTAATTGCAATAAGAAGTTTCGTTTCTTATTGTGTTACTCAAGTGAAAAATTAATTGCTTAAATTGCAGTAAAGTTACGATTTTCTTAACGAAATAAAATAAAAAGTTATTTATGTCAAAATATTTTCCTCACCCTGGCTTCCATGTTTGGAATGAAAAATAACTTTGCTCTTGCAAGTGACTGCATTTTTCGCGCACAAGCGCGCATTTACTGACAGTGAAATATTCAAATGGACCCATGTGATATTTTGGCACCGAGTGCATGCATGCATCTTGGTTGGTACTTCCTTGAGAGCGGCGTAGTAGGTTAAAGAATTTTTCTTGTCTTTTTCACACAATTTTGCGAACAAAAAAAGGGCATGCAAAAGACCTCCTCTCCGACTACCTTCCATTTTTAATGACATCCTATTTAAATACATTAAAAATCATAAATTTTTTGAACAAAAATTCAAAAGCTTTAATTTTTGTTAAGTGAAATTCGAGGTCATTTTTCCTGCTGCTCCTGCTGTTGTTTTAAATTTTCACTCATTGTCAGTGTTGCCAACTCGTATGTTTTTTTTTTTATGGCACACAAAACTTTTGTAATATCACTGCCATTGTTGGTGCTAAAGTGAGCGCCGCACAACAACAATAGTAACAAATACAACTAACACAACAACCTAACAGTGCGACCGAGGTCGTTTTAGTTTTGCTTTATGTTTATAAAGTCTACTTTAGGGCGCATTAACTTACAGTGTTTTGCAATGGCATGCAGTGCAGCGCAGCGCACCGAAAGTGTTAAAAAATGAAACACAAAAAAAAATAAAGTGCAAAAATAAAGAATCCAAAAATGCAAAAGCAAGAACAGAATATTTAAAACAAAAGCAGAAAATAAAATCACCGTCGTATGTGAGCCATGAATGCAATTGAAGGGTGTTATTTTTGGCCTTGGCATAACATTAAATACCCTACACTGCATGAACAGTAAAAGTTCGCGCATGTTCTTATTAAAAATGTACTTTTTCCGCGACTTTGTGGGAATGGCATGGTTGAGTTGCATATATGTAGAGGCATCCGTAGTCTATTTATTATTTATAATTGCTGCCCGAAAACATAGCTCAAAAACTTTGCTTTCCAAAATGTGCTCAAAATGCAATGACAAAATTAATATATCCTGTGCGTAGGGTATACAAATGTTTCAACTTTTTTATACACACATGCACTCCCACAGACACACAGATGCGCTCACACTTACAAAAAAGAAAAAAAAACTCCTGCATATTTATTGTAATGCTCGTCAGTATTTAAATTTTAACCCGTTGAAGACCTCTGGTTGCTGAAAAGGACACTTTTCACTTTTGACTTAATAACGCGAAATCAAGTGCTTGGCAACAAGAGACGCTAAAACAAAAATATGTTTGTATCAAAATTTGTTTTTAATACAAACAATGAAATACCGGAAAGAATTTTTGCAAACGACCGACAGTCTTCTCTACAAGGATGTAAGCCCAGCACTGTGGTAAAGAACGAGCTCAAGGGAAATGTTCGAAAATCGAATTTTCTTTTTGGGTGAACTATAAGTATCCCGAATATAAAACAGTCATTTTGCTTAAATCGGTGTGGCACTTTTTCAAATAAGGCATAAAATGGGCCACGCGATATATACATATACATCATCTTAAATGTATTTAGAGAAAAGTTTATGGAGTTTGAGAGGTGGAAATATGTTAATATGAATACCACGCGGTGATCGTCTTTAAAAGATAGCAAATCAACACTGAACAATTTTACAATTCACAAGTAAAAAACAGTTGCTACGATTATTTTATATCAGCCAATCAAATTTTTGTCTGTACAAGTGATGTCCTTTGATTTTTTATGGTTTTGCATAAGTATCTATGCAATTTTGTTGATATTATTCCTATCGTTGGATAGAAGGATTTTGTTGGCTCAATTAGTATCCTTTCATTGTTTTACATATCAATGGGATTTTATTTTTGTCGTGCTAATTTTTTTGTCTGTCCAAGTGATTTTTTTGTTCGTCCATTTTGAGTTGCTGTGTTTTGTTCATACGTATACCAATGATTGATTTTTTTTTTTTGTTTATTTTTTACTTTTAATGGTTTTGTTTTGAATTTGTTTTTTAAGCATTTTCACCTATTCAGAGAATAGTTATGTTGTGACACAATGGGTTAAATTTTGTACGCAAAACAGCAGAAACTGCATGTTTGTAGTGTAAATCTTGCTTGCAACTCTTCACATGCTTGTTGTTTCAATGTTGAAGTTTTGTGAAAAACTTCCTTTTTTCCCAAAATCCACATCAACATTTTGACGCACAAATTCAGCAGGATATGCGTACAGATGTAGAATAAAACGTGTGTGTGATGATGAATAAATTTTTGGTTAATACTTTGTAGTAGTGATGAATTTAAATGTTATAAAAACGATGTCCGCATACCAAATTTTAGCACAATAGCTTGTATAGTTTTAGGTCGGTGACATACCCACTGCTACAATTCAGTCTGATTGTGATCTAATAATAGGTTTCCATAAACAACACCCAATTTTAATATGATTGTTCACATATTTCGATAGATATGCCACTTAAGGTATTTTACTTTCATTGATTTAGCTTGCTTGATTTTACCTAGTATATACTAATGTTAAGAAATAATAGGGCTATTCACAGCATCATAGTATCTAATGTGTTAATTTTACAATGAAGTAATTTTGCAATAAATCGCCATCGTGTATGACGATATTTTGTTAATATTTACCATAGAAGCATGAAAGAACAACAATTATAAAAATTAAACTACTTGACAACATATTTTTGAGTGTTGTAAAGTGGTAAAATTATGACCAATGCAAATATTGATTGCCTGGTATTTGCGGCATTTTTTCATATCAAATGAAATTAATAAATAAGAAAAATAAAACAAAGTTCTGACAATATGTATGGGGATTTTCGTGGAAGTACTCAGTCAGCAGTGAAATCAGTCAGAATGATAAAAATAATGAAGATAATATTGTAGTGTTTTTTTTTATCTAAATATACTGCATGGTAATTTTACGATAAAACTGTGAATAAGCCTAATATGCTGAAAACTCTTTGTTTTAAACATAATCTTAAGGCTTTTTTAGTTTTATGATTTCATTTTATAAAAAAATATTGAGTTTTAGGTTTCTTCGGCTTAGTTTTTGTTATGTCCGTTTCATGAAATTATTGTTTCAAACTACCTATATTCGAGTTTTTAATTAAATGTTTGTTTCATCCAATTTTGTGTTTACTGTGTTGTAATAAAACCTACTTTTTCTTGTCCCTCATTTCGTTCCCAAAAATGTGGTTATTGTATGAGTATATATTGATTGCTTCAAAATGTACAACTTATTTAATTCTTTATTTTTTTATTTCAGTGTTTAAAATTTGCTTATGAAAACATTTTTTAATTACAAAAATCACAAGTTTATCCATTCAACCCAATCAATTTTCACCTCATTTTTACATCACCTTCCGTTACTAACACCCTATACCATATAAGGAATTTGGTTTCACAATTTTGTTAAATGTTTTCTTAAATTTGCAAATAACATTTAATTTTAAATTTCTTTTCTTTTTTTTACATTTAAAAAACCAAAATCATGTTTTATTGAAAAATTGTACCGCTTCAAAAAAAAATTCAAAAATTTGCAAAATCACTCTAAAATTCATCACTAAAATTAAAAAAAAAAAACACACAAATATCCAATAAAGCAAAATCAACCTGATAAACGTTAACATGCATGTGCCATCCCACGCAGCAGCAGCAGCACGAAATCCACAATGACCCGAGGCTATTAGAGCGGCCAGTCACAAGCACCCATTCCAGTGTCCACACCAATAAGCCACCATCCGTTCTACGCAAAAAACGTCGACGTCCAGCTGGCACAAATGTGCGTTTTAACGACACATCGCCACCGTCGGTTGGCGTAGTAGTGCAGCCTCACGCTGCAAAGTTTATTAGTACAACACCTCAAAGAATTCCTACTTCAGCCATGATGCAGGAATTTGCCAACGCCACCACCAACACCACCACCGAAATTGCTGATATTCCAGTGGCACCATTTGTAACCAAGTCAAATCCAAAAGCACCCGTTGCACCCGCCTTCATTGATGAATGCCATCGTCAGTTTGCAAATCCAATTAGTTACCTAGGTGGTCCACAACTGCAGCCGAGAAACCGCAATAGTATTGAGTCGATTTTATCACTGGATTAAATTCGCTCACATCCGTTGGTGCCATACAGCAGCTTGGGGAAATGTTTGCATATGAAAATGAAGTATGTGAGGAAAACAACTACAAGCGTTGTGCTATGCGTACGCAAATTTGCAACTTTGGCAAATTCCTATTCCTAATGCTACTACATACTAGTGCTCGTATTTTGTAAAATAAAACAAATTACTACTCAATTAAAGCGATGTAATTAGGATTCCAAGTAGCACGAACAGGTTAGATATTAATTTAAAAGTTATGAAAATTTTTATGAAATAAGATGATATATAAATGTGGCTGGTTCGAACAGAAACAATTTCAAAACCCCTTTGAAAAGTAAATTTTTCAACAATGTATTTCATACGGAGCCTAAAACCAGAGACGATAATGCAATCTCTCAAAAAATGTATGATTTGACGGAGCAACGTGATCTGATGTTTTCGTGAATGAATTTTGCAGATTGCAAGGACTCATAAATTTACCGTCTCAGCTAATGCCTTCAGAACATTGATTGCTGTTTAATGTGTCTGTCTTTTGTTGCGATTATTCTCTCAGTTCGCTGGCACTTTAAAAAAATAAGCGTTGATGTAAGAGCATCTAACTTTTGAGTTTCTTTTTAATCTAAAGACGATAAATTTAGAAAACATCGGGTCTCACACGAAATTTCATTCTAAAAATGTATGTGATTTTACGCCGGAGCGGGACTTGGTCTATGTTTTTGCGTAATTAATTTTTGAGATTTTAAAGTCTCGTAGATCGTTAAAATAGCGTAGCTAGAGAAGTAAAATAAAAGGAGAATTACACAAATATTATTTAATGGTAATAGATCGAGAGACCGTAAACTTTTTTGTTATATGGTACATATTATTATCCTTTTTTATTACGATTTCATAGAACATAAAGTTAGTAGTTAGTTCTCAATATGGTCCCTTAAAAAGACCTCAACTCGAAAAAATATATTAAGACCAGCAGATGAAAACACATATGTAGGTTTTCTGCTTCCATACGATAAGGCTTGACCGATCTTACATCGTTCTAGGATAAGCCGATATTTATTTTAAATTTTAAGACTATGTAAGTTCAGTGAAATCTTATCGACGCTTTCGATATTTTCCGGCTATATGAAGCAATGATTATGCATTAGGGCGGATTAAATTGTATGCAGAAACATTTTTTAGTCCGGAAACTCTATTTTTCTGAAAGTTCGCCAAATTTTAAGCAAAAAATTTCACTACACCATATGGCTACAATGAATTTCGAGCCCGCGAGATTTTATTTGCTTATACTGCCATCTGGTGACCTCATCTTGTAAGCAATAAAAAGACGTTTTTTTTCATTCAAATCTGCGCATTAGTTTTGGAGTTATTCAAGTTTAAACAAAACTGTTGAACAACTCATGGCTTCTGTTTGCCTAATGTTTTGTAATATTTTCAATATGAAAAACCGAAGCTCGCTCGTAACAGCGGCAGGTTCAACAGTTTTGTTTATACTTGAATAATTCCGAAACTAATGGTCTTATTTGAATGGAAAAAACGTCATTTTATTGCTTGCGAGTTGAGAAAGAGAATTAGAACTGAAGAGAATAAAGTTCTGAAAAATGTCACCAGATGGCAGTATAAGCAGTTTGAATGGTTTTAACTACTTCAAATAAAAACTCGCGGGCTCGAAATTCATTGTAGCCATATGGTGTAGTGAAATTTTTTGCTTAAAATTTTATAAACTTTCAGAAAAATAGAGTTTCCGGACCACTTAAAAATTTAATCCACCCTACTATGCATACTATTTGCACATATCGCTCTTACTTCAAGACTGGCATAACTCAAAAAACATAAAGTGGGAGAAAATCGCATTTAAAGTTTTCAATAAGTTGCTTTTTATATGAAAATGATGAAAAGTATGTCTACATAAATTCTTCTCACAAGGCAAGTTTATGAGATAATTTTTTTAATTTTTTAACACAAAATATAACATAAAATGACAAATCTGCATTATTAACTCAAAAATCTTGTTTTTTGAGTTATGCCAGTATTGAAGTAAGTGAGCGATATGTATAAGAATTACAAATTTATAGATCTGGTCGGTTTTAACCAAATATTATGTTGAAATTTTTAAGTTGTTTCTGTTAATGCCAGCCAACATATAGATATCTGAAACAGTAATTAAGTACATGCATATGTACATTTAATGTTTGCAAATTATTCATTGACCAAGTTCACTGGTTCAAAACATGCTGAAGTTTGTGTTACTTGGATAGTTAGATAAATTTTTGTATGGGCAACTGAAACAAATGTAAATAGAACGTTAAGTCATACTAGAGGCTATACAATTTGATAACATTGTAATATCAGTGAAAGATCAGATCCAAATTATTAAATTTTTGTAATGTCACTTAATAAAGTTCAAGTAAAAGCTGTAAAAAATGGAATACTTCTGACAGCTTTTATTTACCGAAAGATAAAGAGAAATGCGGTCTCACCTTTGCGCGTAATGAATTTTAAAATCAATTCTTATTAAAATATTATTTTCTAGTCTCTAAGAAAATATTGTCAAATGCACAAAAAATATTTATGTCTAAAAAATTTTCCTTGGACTGTTATTTTACCAAAAAGTTTAATTAGCTTTTTAGAAAATCGTCCATAACTAACAACTTAAGTACACGGTGTTTAAGCCTTTGGGGCAAAAAAATGTTTGTATATTCTAAATAGAAAAAAAATAAAACTATCGAGCGAAATAAATTTGATAAAAAAGATTAGTTTTTTTATAAATATTTAACAAAATATCGTTCATTTAATTAATTTAATTTCAAACAAATTTAGTAAATTTCAAACAATTTAGTTAATTGTTATAATGAAATAGTTTTAATAAATGGAAATGTTGACTTATTTTAAAAATGTATTTATTTTATTTTAAGAAACACAATAAGGTAAGTACAGTGGAACTTCGATTATCCGTCAGGCACGGGACCAGCAGCCTGACGGATAATTGAATAGACGGATAATCGAATATATGGCAGAATTTTGTTTTGATTCTGTATGGTGACGCTAGAATACAAGGTATTGAATATACATATAGGTATATGTATGTACTGTAACACATAAACGCAAGAAAAAAGGAAATGTAACAAAAAATGTTGATTTGTCATCGAATAAAAAAACAATGTGATAGTTTACAATCGCATCAAGATGTTTTGGTGAAAAAATTCGTCAAAAATTTGTGTAATCCACTTGACTTGGCGAACAAAAAGAACTAGATTAATGAATTTCTGCGAAATTTTCATCTCCGAATTTCATAAGAAAAATTTCAGACAGAATCGTTTCTCGCATTGTGTGCATACATAAACAGAATCGAAACAAAACGAAAAAAAAGTTTGGTGACAAAATGTGACGGTTAATCGGAGTGACGGTTGATCGGGAGACGGATAATCGAAGTTCCACTGTAATAATCTTACATAAGCGAGGGATAGACAATCAGAACGTTCTTGTCCACTTCGTAAATATCAGAAGTGTCAAGTCCCTCTCTGATATGCAGGCAAAACGATATGTCAAGTAGGATTTGAGTGTTTTTGATATACACCGACTCATATGTATTGCGGATTCGACACTACTAATGAATATTCCAATATTACGCGGACAGACCGCTATAAATAACCTTTTAAACAATGGTGGGCACTAACATGCATGCACATTTTGTTTCCATGTAGTGGTACAACAACCATATGAAGTTTTACTCCGCTAAAGTAGAATTGAATCGTTGTTGTGCGCTCACATTTGTATACGTATACACAAATGCTCTCCCGTTATTCTCAATTACGCTCTCGTTAGAACTTGCAGAAGAACTTGTGCCCACCTATGCTTTTAAACCATTTATTAAATAAGAAGTTTTATAGGATCTTCTTAAAAGTACATCATTTAACAAGCAGATTCAAATCGGATCATGATTATCATAATTAAATAAGAGAGTTTTAGATCAATTAAGTGGCCAATATGACTTCCCTGAGGAACTTCTGCTAAAACAGCTGTTTGGAAATTGTTGAATAAAACTTGTTATTTCTTATCTAATTTAATATCTTTCTAATATTAAAAGTTTTGCGGAAATCCGTGTATTTGAAATCTATTTGTTAACTTAGTTCAAAACCATTTTTAACAAGTAGCGTGAACTTCAAATGATTTGTATATGCATCCGTCGTTTAGCAAACGTAAATTTCGGTACTGTCAAAAAGATGGCTTTAATGCATTAAGAGGGCATGAGAAAAGAATCGTTATGTTCATATATTTAAGTCACCGAATGCAATCATTGAATCTTTAAGAGTTAGACGTTTATAATCACATATTTTTAATTTATCAGCTTTCGCAAATTCCTAGTCAGTTCAGCATTTTATGGAATAAAGGACCAAGTATTTAGTTCTATAAGAACACAAATTTAAAGTAGCGTTTACATACCAACAGGCAATAAAAAGAAATCATTGTTTTTAACATACTGTTGCCTTTAATATTTTTTTTTTCATAAAACATCCACTAGAGCAATTCAATTTGACTCACATTTTTGTATTTGCTTTTCCTACAGAATGGAACAAAAATAAACAATGCCGCATATTTTGCTACTACAATATAGTACAACTAATCAATACATATGTATACATATAAATGATTTATTTTTATTTATTAGTTTAATGCTATAATTAATGATGTGTCTTTATGAGTTTTATTGAACACATCATGTACCCAAAGTCTGTCAAATAACACAAAGTTTTTATTGCAGTCGCATAAAAAGATTGAATTTGTAGGATCAGACCCAGTTACTTTTTGAGTGTCATTCAAAAATGTTTCTAATATATCCGCTAAATGAAGTTTTCAACCAATTATGATTGCATAGTCTCTGTATTATTTGAAAACCTCTGATTTACCATTAGGTGTTTATGTCTGTCGGTGTTAAGACGATATAAAAAAATAAAATTACAACTTAAATATTTTTAAAAAGTTTGCGATGTTCATTGCTTTGGTTCTTAAATAACCAACGACTGCCACCACGTCATATGTTGGTATCCTTTTTTGTATCCTCAGCTTTTGGCGGTTCTTCGCTTTCATTTGTATCCACTATTTGACAAAAACATAAATTTATTAGACAGGCCAAAATAACTAGCGTATAGTTTGTTTACTTTTATTATCCTTTTCTTCTTTTACTTCTACGTTATCTGATGTTGCCTTGCTACTGCTATCTTTATCAAGACGCGGTCGTTTCCGTTGACCTTTGTACGAACGATTGTCACGTCTACTGCCCTCTCCTTCATCTTCGGAATCAGAGAATTCATTATCAGGAACTATGCGCTTATCCTTGTCGCTTTGCGGCAAGCGTTCGTCTTTATCCACTTTATCGTCATCATCGGATTCTTCGTTGATGGCGTCTTCGGGTATCGCTTGGATTTGCACGCCTGGTGCGTGTGGAAGCATGCGTAGGTTTTCAAATAATCTGCAAAGCAGTAAAAGGATTAAAACTTCAAATAAAACTCTCAGACCAATTATTTACCAACTTACCTATTCTTAATTTTTTCCAAATATTCAGAGGTATTCTGATTTGTCATATTACTTGGACTTATGTGTAATTTAAAATCGGGTCCAAAATACTCAAAGTAGTCATTGTATGGAAGTTCATTGGCGATTTCTACACTAAGTGCCACTGAGGTTTCATAAGTCCAACAACGTGAAACATTTCGTATGGTGTAGCCACCACCGCCAACCATCAGGAACGGTAAGTTATATTTCTTTACAAACTCAACACACTTTCCATGTCCCTTGACGGTCAAATTAAAGCAACCCAGGCGGTCACCTGTCAGTGAATCCGCACCACACTGCAGAACTACAGCCGCTGGTTGGAAAGTTTCCATCACTTTGGATATAATAGGAACAAAGATGGATTCGTATGCCTCATCGTCCATACCATCACGTAGCGGTATATTGACGGCATAATATTTACCCTTGCCAGCGCCAATATCACGTAAGTCACCTGTACCAGGGAAATATTCACCATATTTGTGGAAGCTCACGGTCATAACTCGATCTGTGGTATAGAAAGCTTCTTCAACGCCATCACCATGATGCACATCAATATCAATGTAGAGCACACGCTGATGATACTTCAAAAGTTCCAGGATACCCAAAACGATATCGTTAACGTAGCAAAAGCCAGATGCCTCCGATTTCTTGGCATGATGCAGACCACCACCCCAGTTAATGCAAATTTCGGATGCTTGTTTATTTAGCTTAACAGCGGCAGCTACTGAACCTCCTGCTGAAAGTTGACAGAACTCATAGAGACCATCAAAGACTGGACAATCCTCACCGACATTAAAACGTTGCATTTGTTTGTTATATTCGGTCATATTATCTGGCCGGATGGAACGTAAAAAACGCACATATTCATCCGAATGAAACTTGGTCATTTCATCGGCGGTAGCCTTATGAGGACGCTATAAACGATTACAAAAACAAATTGATAAGAATTTTTTTCACAGCTTATCAATAAACGCTTGTTCAGGAAAACTCTACGTTAGTTTAATAACCATATTCTTAATTCCGGCAGAGTTCCCGCCGTAGATATGAATGAACAATGCATATTCTTAATTTAGTCGTTGTCAGTTTCAAAGATTTTCGTGATGAAAGACTAATGAACATAATGGCGGAACGACCATATATTCCGCAGCGGTGAAAGAAAATGTTCTCAACTTTTGTCAAGAGATTAATGTCAAGCTTAAGTGCCTTAGGCCTTAAGTTAAATGATCAATTCACGACGGGGCGACTCTGAAACTATTCCCCAAATCGGTCAAGGCTCAATCGTCATTTAGTCGACCGGTAGCTGTGCAAACTACAACGGTACGTCAGTCATTTCTACCGGTTGTTGCTGCCTGGGTCCTTGAGAGCTTGCATTCGAAATTTTAGCATCTGTGTCGACACTCTGTCTCTGTCTGGTACTTTTGGTTTAATTTACAGTTTTTCTTAGAACTTTAAGGCTCGTTTTCACAATGTCCGGTTAGGTCTAAGAGGCACTTTAACCGTCAGTTTAACACAAAATCTGATGCAAAATCTGTAAGTTAAAGTTCCGAATAAGTTTAGCCGAACATTGTGAAAATGGCTCTAAAAATTTGCTTTCCACTAACGATATCTTTGCATTCGTCAGAATTCGGACGGAATTCGATACTCGATGGGAGATGCCACATCACTTTAGTTTATTATTTTTTTAAAATGAGCCACATTTTTGGGTCATCCGATCAATAAAATGTCTTCAATTTGTTTCATTTCATCTATTTATACTTACATATATTTCCATTTTTCTATAAAGTCCATAATTAAGAAGTAAATTATGTGTCATGCGTATGCGATGGGGTTTCATTGGATGCCCTTGGCCATAGTAGTAGTTGCCAATATCACCTGCAAAGCGTAAGAAAAGTATATGTAATATATATTCAAGAGTAAAAATAGTGAAGCCAAATCACGGGGCTTCAACCATGGCCATTTTGCAAAATAAAATTTTTAAAGCGAGTGTCCACAGAGCGCCATTAACCACAAGGCATTCTTGTTTCGAAAAAACGACCGTAGCAAGAGCATACATCAGCGCATAAACAAAGCGAAAATGAGCCACAAGTTCTACAGTGTTGCCACTTAAGTAAGATAATTTCCGAGTACGAGTGGGAAAAAGTAGGTGCCGCCCATTTGCCATTTAACATTTTCATGGCATAGTAGCAGCTAGAGCTCGTCGACTATTCACTGAAAAAGTCAATGCAATCATGGAAAAAGTTGAGTAAGAACAGAAAATTAGCAGTAATCACAAAGATAAAGATTAATTGCAAACTCATTTTGAGCCCATTAAAGGATAGAAACATAGAAAAATAAAAATAACAGGAATGTCGAAATTCGCTCTAAACCAGGTATTGGTTTTTGAATTTAGCTGCGGACGCAAATGGTCAAAATATTTTTTATTATTTTCATTCGTTTAGAAGATATAAGCAACTTTAACCTTAATTTTATTGAGCTTACAAAGAGCACTTTTATTTGAGCCAAGGCATAGCTATAAGATTGCTGTCTGAATGACATATAGTGCTAAAAACAGTTGATTTATTTGGCAATTGTTTTTTTAATGAAACCTTCCAATGTCATTGATATCACAAAGAATAACAAACTATAAGCAATTTGTAACCTACCATATGATAAAAATTATGAAATTTATTTAAATTGACTAAGTTTTTGAAAAGTAAATGTAACTAAGAATTTTCATATAAACCAGAATCGCCTTAAGTAAAGTACAATTCAAATTTCTTTACAAACCTGGTTTATGTGTAATTGTTTGAAGCTCAAAATTTTAACAAATTTCTGAACTCGTTAATAACCTTAACAACGCCTAAAATTAAGGATTGAATCAGATTTATCTAAAATATGAACATCTCACATGAAATATCTAACAATTTCTTATGTTCGTTTGAAGTATTTTAAAATTTTTCATGTTGAATATTATAATAACTCAACCATGATATGGTACGTTTATTTTAAATTTATCAGAAAACTCAACTAAAACTTCCTTAAATATTTATTTTAATACTAAGTGGCAACACTACCAATTTGACACACGTCTACGTTGTAAAGTACAACCGTAGAAGTGCGCTGTATACCATAAGCATTGGGATAGTCGCCATAAAATTGCCGATTTACAAACAGAGAATTCTGCGCCAATTTTTGAAGCCACAAAAGCAAGCAAAATGTTTTTCCGCAATTTGTTGCAATTTCCATAAACACTACGCTTAATAATTTGTGATATTTAACAACTTAATTGCATATTTAATATAAAGATATAAATACAAACTCACTGTCGTAGTAGTAGCAAACGCGCTTTTTACTGTGGGACTGCATTTTTTTTCAATTTCTGGTTTTCCTTTTTCTACGCTGTTTAATTGATAGAAATTTGCAATCCTATTATTATTTTTGCACTTTTACTGCAGTTTTGAGAAATTTTCTTTAGCCAAAATCTTCACACTCGGCAACTTTAATAAAGAAGCGCGTCTTTGTCAAGCAAAGTGAGAAATGACAGCAATTTTTGTAGAAAAAGCATTGCAAAGAGAAAACGAAAACTTTTACGGCGAAAAAAACTTTGGTTGAAGCAAATTTAACTGTTTGACAGATGTGGTGTGCTCGAGGTTTGTGTACTCGATATGCTCTCTTTGAACGTAAACAGCTATTTACACACACCAATCTTAAACGCCGGTGTATCACTTCGGCGTAGCCTTTTTAATTTTGTGAATTTGATATAAGTCGTCGTAATTGTTTGATATATCTAAGATGGCGTAGTGAATCGATGCATGGTTTTAATAGAATTTGTATATTGGTCATTCTTTAGATAAGTGCGCACTCTTAAGACTTTGTTTTTCCAATATTTTTTTATTTCTACATGCTATTTAATGTCTATCTTATAATGAATTCTGAACATTATTTAACCTAAAAATAATAATGTTCAAAAAAGTTATGAAGATTTCAGTATATAACTAAAAATTGATTTTACTCTTAATGTGAGATATTTGTCAACTCGAAATTTCATGGGCATGTGCGTGATATAAGGCCGATTCCTATCATTTCTACAGTATGGTTATAAGATGTTGCACAATTTTGTCAAACTTCTTACACATAATATTTATTTAGGATAATTTTCTTGTCGAAACTGGTGGCACTATAAATTGTAATTACGCCTTACACGTTGAAATATTTCGTAAGTCGCTTAAAAACAAATTAATTTTAAGCAAACACCTACTATTCTTATTCAACTGACAATGGACTTGAATGAGGTAGCTCCTTTGTCATAAGCAAAATTAATGAATTAAAATTTAAAAATAATAAAATACTCTTCCCAGGAAATCTCTCAATATTGTTCAATTGGACGTCGTTCATTCTGCACCAACAAATAAAGAGATTTTTCAAGCACTTCCACACCCGATGGACGCACTCAAAGACAGAAAATTGATTTCTTTGATTTTTTGAATGCTTTGACATTATCTTTCACATTTACTGCTTTCCCATGTAACATTTCCGAAATGTATATCAATCTTTAGGCGTGTTTTTTTTTTTTGACGCGGCTATCCGCTTAAAAATTTTTTTTTTATGGGAAATTAGTTGGCGATGAGTATCGCCGACTAAATGAACTGTCATTCTCATACAAAATTTTTTTTTTTAGCGGGTAGCCGCGTCAAAAAAACACGCCTTTTTTAAACAAAACAAAAAATAATGAAACTCTGCCATCTCTCTATATTTCAGTATTTATGTTTAATTTACGCAAAAAGTTGGCAACGCAACCGTATTGGATACTGCGACCAACTTCATTTTAAAGACAACGGCGAATTCATTTTTACAACAAATAATATGGTAGTACAACGAAGCAGACAATAAAAGAAAAGTAAAGATAAATATTTTTTTTTACATACTTCGCCGGAGCCGCTGACTGATGCGAGCTGCATTGTTGTTGTAAAAGAAAGTATAGAAAACCCAAAACACAAAATAGCCGAGCGACGGCAACGACTGCTTTTGCTTTGTAACTTTAGCACCACGGTTGCCACTTTAATACAATAGTTCCATATATTTTATATTTTCCATAGCATAGAAGTCAACTATGAATGAATGAAATTTTTTATTAATCTTATAATATCTAATTTATATGGTTGAGTTTCATGAACTTAATTCAAATTTTAAAAAAAATTTTTGTTATAACTAATTTCTCAATATCAAAATGTATAAAGCTGAAATCGCAATGCGGCGTTCGGTCGGTCGCGCTTTGGCCAACTTTGATCGGCGTTTGAAAAACTTTGCTAAAATGTACGATATTGGCTGTCAAAACGCCCGACCTTCTTTTTGTAAATCATAATGTTGCGAGCGCCTGTCATTTCAACATTGTCAATAAAAGGAATTCTATTTGTCAGTTTTTTGCTTAATTTTGTCGTGTTGTTTAGTTTTGATTGTTATTTTCATATTATAAATAGATTTGAACGAAATGGATAATTTAGTTGGCCTTATTTTGTCACTGCATGAAGCGCTGGGTAAACGAGAAGTGTCAAAAGCACGTTCTAGTAGAAGGTAGCTCTACTCGAACTTCGGGTATGGCGTTGATCGTATTTACGATAAAACGCAACGCAACGCCTGAGGTCGCATTTAAGATTACAGCATATGCATGCATTGTTTCTACTTCAGCTGTCAGAGAGCGACCGACCGAACGCGGCATTGCGATTTCAGCATAATAATCAAAAAATAATGTCACATTGATCTAAATATCTTAAGCCCATTGAAAAATATCAATGGATATTACATTATGGTGAGTTATTTTGACAAAACTCTGACATTAGTATTTAAGAGCCTATGAATATACCGACAATTTTATTAAAAAAATGTATTTATGCAATTCGGTAGCGAAACACCACATTTGGATAAAAATTGGAGTTTTTCTGCAATATCTTACTGAAAACCTTTATTTCATTCAAAATATGTTTGAGATCAAACAGTGGAGAATGAGATTTCTTTTCTCCGGCAAAGGAATTTTCGAAAAATCATAATTTTACATAGTTTCTGGAATGATTCTATTAAAAAGATGTATAACGTAGTTTCTAATAAACAGAAAGAGTTTTCGGTACAATTTTTAAAATTTCGGATTATTTTGTATGAAATTTCGATGCAAACAAAATTAAACATGTGGCAACCGTGTTTATCACGGCTTTTGTTGTTGTTTCTGTAACTTTGACTGCTGCTTCGGCACATTTGACATTTTCGCCTTATGTTCGCTCCAGTCTGGTTCTGTGGTCGTTGCGTTTCTGTTGTGATGAATAAATTGTTTTCCCAACTAAAGAAATTTTTTTGAAATATTTTTATTTGTTAAGAAAAAGTTTTCCCTTGAAATTTATTGGTGCAAATTGAAAAATATTTAATTGAAAAGTGTAATGGAAGTATGCTATGAAGATTTGCAACGATTTTGAGTGAGTTTTCTGTGATGAAAAAGTGAAAAAATTCCAAGTTTTCTTCACTGCACAAAGTAGAAAAAATGCAGTGTTGATGAAAAGCGAAAAGAAAACGCACGGGGGAATGAGTGAATAAATGAAAGAAAGAAAAATGCTTTGCGGTCTCGCCCCTTTTTGGCAAAGTTAAAAAATTACTAAAAAAAATGTTAATTGAAAATCTAAAAATCTTTTAAATTCTAAGAAAATTGCATGAAATCATAGGAATATTGAGAAGGATTTGTAAATTTCCAATGTGTTTTGTGCCAACAACTGCTGTTCAACGTGATTTCGCAGCGCTGCAGCTGCTGCGCTGTTTGTGTCTCTTGTCAGCCTGTTTGCATGGCTACGTGTGTGTGTGTGAGTGCGTGAGTTTGTTGTCCCGTTTCACCATCAGCAGCCTCTAAATTGGCAAAAGTAACAACAAAAGCTAATCGGAATTTTCGCAGCAGCAGCAGCAGTAACAGAAAACAAGAATTGGGGATGCAGGTTGCTCCCTCTCCAAAAAAAAAGAAAACCGTATTTTGTCTGAGTTTCATCCGCCTTGCCTTTTCAAGTTTTTCCGTCTTCATTCAATTTTCTTAAATTTAAAATTTTTTTGATTTTAAGTTGTGTAAATAAAGGACACTTTTGTGCAAAACCTGCAGATTTTTATAAACTTTGGATTACTTGGCCAATGCAAGAATTGGATAAATAACGCGAAGAGAATTCGGTCAAAATAAAAGGTAATTTTTAAACGAAATTTCTGTCTGATCATTTGCAGTATTGGCCAAAACTAAAGCACCCCCTGAGTACATTTTTTTCACATCATAATTTTTTTATGTAAACAACGTTATTGAACCATATTAAGTATTTATTTTATTTATCTATACCTTTATTATTGACAAACAAAATTTCAAAAAATTCTGCGTCTCATAAATAAACAGTTAACATTAAAGGAACATTTTAAACCCGAAAACTAAACGGACAAAACTAAAGCACCCCCTTTTTTATGGTAAATAAAAACTTTTAAAATTAGTACTTAGTTGCGAATACTATATTCTGGACGACATACGCACCTCTTTAAGGCATAGAGGATATTAAATTTTCAATGATATCCTGCGATAGCCCTTCCCAGGATATTTTTAAGGACTGAATGGATCTTCCGTGGTTAACAATATCCCACAGGATCTCAAGAGGATTCAGATCGAGGCAGGCCAACCAAAAACTTCTACCCTATTGCTCTGAAGCCAGCCTTTACAAGCATTAGAGACATATTTTGGATCATTGTCCTGATGCAACCTTCATTCAAGTGGCTTCTCTGCATAGGCATATGGCAGCATCACGTCTTTTAATATGTCAATGTACATGAAGCGATCCATAATTTCTTCAATCCTATGAATTGGCCCAATCCCTTGACCAGAAAAGAAATTTCAGACCATTACACTGCCACCTCCACTGCCACAGTGGCCTTGCAATACTTAGAATTCAATCTTTCAAGTTATAATTGAATTTGTTAGAAAACAATATAGTCTACCATTTTTAGACACTCCAGTTGAGGTGGATTGCAAAGAGACTGTAATAATGGTAGTGGCAGTGTAATGGTCTGAAATTTCTTTTCTGGTCGAGTCTGGTCGAAAATAGCTCGAAATACCCATGGTAATATATTTTTACATAAGTGTTTCATTAAAATTACTTCCAGCTTAGATATATTATCTTTGCATAAAATTGAATTTTCCGGAAAACTCAAAAGGTTTTCTGAAAATTTTTTTCCGTAAGAAATTAGCTCGAAAATAGCTCGAAATTCACATGATGAAATATTTTTGCTGAGGTACTTCGTTTTGGTAGCTTCATGCTTAGATATATTCCCTTATCTGTACAAACAAATTTTCGAAATTTTCCGGAAAATGGAAAACTTTTGGAACCGCTCGAAAATAGCTCGAAATTCACATGATGAAATATTTTTGCTGAGGTACTTCGTTTTGGTAGCTTCATGCTTAGATATATTCCCTTAGCTGTACAAAAAATTTTTCGCAATTTTCCGGAAAATGGAAAACTTTTGAAACCGCTCGAAAATACTGTCGGACAGCTCGAAAATAGCTCGAAATTCCTGTGTTAACAGTTTTTCATTACCTCAGTTTTGTACAGCTTAGATATCTCACCTGAAAAAGTTGTAACTTGTGAGTGGCTAAAACAAGTTTCAATATAAATATTTTTCGAGGGAAGTCAATAAATTCGCAAAATCTATGTCTATATCTATATTTATCAGCATTAATCTTGGCATAACTTCATCTTAAAGAAATTTACTTTGTACAATCCATAGCTTCACCATCCATGTCAAGTGGATACTAACGTTCATCACAGGAATGAGAAAACACAGTTATGGACGTCTAATGAATATTGGTATTGAATATTGAAAACTTCACATAATCGCAATAAATAACCACAAAATGCATAGCAAAGTTTTTCTATTAAATTTCAAAGAATTGCAAAAAGTACCAAAAATATTTTTCAATTTGTTTATTTTTTTCACTTAAATTTTCCCAATTGATTTGCATAAGTTTTCTATTTATAATATTCCTTAAACAATAATTCTATTAGATGCATGATAAATTTAATCAAAATAACAATTGTAAAAGAAAACAAAAGTGGTAAGTTGTACGAAACAAAACAACTTTGTTTTGTTTTTGTTCACTCAATCAAAAGAAAGAGATTCTTCATTATTTGAAACTTGATTGAATTGTTTCTATTTTTGGACAACAACAAGAACAACAAAACATACAAGCTCCTTACAATAGATATTTTTACTTTTACTGGTAACAAATATGCTGACTTTGCGTAAAAATCAGTACAAGTAGAACCAACAAAAAGGGAGTCACTTGAAGAATTGTGCATAGTTTGTATGTTGTGTCTCGTGCTACTTTTCTCCGTCGCTTGCTGCTGTTCCTGTTACATTACAATGAATGAAGTCTGTTTGATGGTTGGTACCAAATGCGGTGATTATGCTTTTTATGGTGACGACTTATACACAGTTTTAGTTTACATATTCCACAAAACAGTGCACATTATTCTTAAATTGTTTTTTTTTTTAAGTTTTCTAGATTTTGATTCTATTTTGTTTGAGTTTCTTTAAATTAAGAGATATTAAGAGAATTCGTGAGCATGCGTGTGTGGTATTCCTTTGGTGTAGTTATAATTACTACTTCCAAAAACTTAATAAATATAACTATAAATTTTCCTGAACTTAAAAGTACTTAAATTCAAAGGCCTTACGTCCTACCCATTAGGTTTCGAAACGCATTTCTTTATAGGGTAAGCCCCCAGACTAAATGCAGAAAGTATTAAGGTAGAAATACGAATTTTTTAAAACAATGTGTTGGGCAAATGTGATAGCCCAAAATGAAAAAGCCCTTTTGAGATCTCTAGAAAAAATTTATTGTGAAAAAATTATACACGGATTTGGTAGTTTTGGTTGTAAGGGGCGATTAGTTACTCAGAATTTAAATGTTCCGAATCGGCCCAGCTGACACAGTTGCAGAGCGTGATTTTTGAAGATAGACTGAAATAAAAATAAATAGAACCTAAATAACAAACTTATGCACTCACCACTGCTATGTACATTTTGATCGATATGGTTTTTCCTATATGTGCTATGCACGGGATTTATATTACAACAACAACAAGGAAACAACAATGCGCACATTGAAGACAGCTTCTCTCGTTTCGTTTGATCAGTGTACTTTTATTTCTACACTCATATGGTTCTTGCTTGATTTTTGGAATTGACTTTTGGTTTATTGCTATCGAGATTGAATTTATGGTGGGGTTTTTTTCTGTTTTTATAATTATTGTTTTTATTGTAAGTAGCTCCAGCTTCCAAAATTTTACCCATCTACATACGTCTTAAACCTTTGAACCACTAAATTTTATTTCATTTAATTTTTTCAAGTGAACAGAAAATAATTTTCTGTAATTTTACTGAGCTTACTATTCAGTACAGTGAGTGACAGTTAACAAAAACAAAATGTTACATTGTTTTTATAATTTTTTTGGCTCAGTAGAGTAATTATACCCAACTTCATTCCCAGTGCAACAGCTGGGCTGCGGAACATTTTTTGAAATTTCGCTTAATTTTTTTCAGCTTTTGTCCCACGATTACAAGTCTCACATTATTTTGCTGCCGTTTTCAATTTTGTTCTTTATTTTATTATTACATTTACATTTCTAATGATATTTTTATTTTCTATAACCTTTGTACATGTTAATCATCAATCAGCTACTGTAATTAGTACTTAATTGAATGCTTAGTGTTGTAAGTGCTTAATTCAAATAAATAATACAACGTAAATCCATTTAAAATGCTATTGATTTTTTGATTGATTTTTGACCTGTTATTATTTGTTTCGGTAATTTTAACAACTTATAGGTCCAAATATTTTTCTAGGATGTCAGAATTTCGAGATATTTTAAATTAAAAATTACAAGATTCTTGCTTGCATGGAACGAAGGGCACTTGTTAATGGAATGAGCAATTTTCAAAATAACTTTGTGTGCTTGTTTTTGGCTTGTACCATTGTTTATTTATTTGCTATTTGTCTTATGTTTGTTAGAACCAGCAACAACAATAACAACACCAACAGCAGCAGTAGGGTCGTTAAAAGAAGTAAAAGTAAAATAAGATTATTTCTTATGACTTTTTCTTGCAAAGAATGATTCTTTTACTGCTTGGCTTGCATGGCTGCTGCGTGAAAAATCTTTTTCTTTTATTTAATTTTTTCTATTTTGTCTTCTTTATCAACGTTTTTTTTTTCTAATGCTCTTCAAATTACTTGGATTTACGCAGCCTTTTTTTCTTCTTCTCAAACTTCCTTATCAGCAAAAGCAACCAGCAGCGAAACAGCAGCTTTTAGTAAACAGAGGGCGGTGGAAACCGCGCTGTTGAACTCTGTGGTTTTATGTTGAACTGAGTTGCTTTGAGTTTTCCCCCAATTTTTATTTTTTTTTTCTTTTTTCTGAAATTGTTAATATTTTTCTTGCGGTTGCTGCTGCTGCTGTTGTTCTTTCAAATTAAAATTATAAACTTTTTTATAACATTTTTTTTTCCTCAGTTTTTAAAGCGCTTTTCGTTTTATGCTGTTGCTGTTGTTGGCTTGTTCTACTTTTTATTTTGTGCTGTTGATTGATAAGAACAACAAAAGCAACAATAATAAATTTTATAATAACAACAACAATAACACTTGGAAACCAGTTGCTCCTTGTCTTTTTTTTTAAATTTTCAAGTGTTTTATTTTTTTTGTTGTTTTTATTGGTGCATTTTCTATTGCATTTGCTGCTGCAACACGCAGTCGTTAATTGATAATGCAATAAAAAATTAAAAAAAAAAAAGAAATAACAGAACCAATACTCAAGCATCACATCTTTGTACATTTGGTGCCCTGATTGCGTTTTATTATCATTTTTCCAGTTTAAAATAAAAAATTAATTATGATTTACAATCGATATTTGCAGTAGCAGTTTGATACGCAGACTGAACATGAAAGAAATGAACGGGGCACGGAATAAGAAGAATCTTGCTGCATTTTTTTAATGTTGGCAATAAAATAGTCCGCGGTCTAGTGTTGAATTTTTATTAGACTATGGTATTATACCAATTACACTACAATTATTGCACTTTTTTTTTGTAACATATGAAATAAAGGACTCTATTCTATGAAAGAGTGAAACTTTCCAAAACAACACTGATCTTGTATCTCGTTACATTCGATATATTCTCGAGCTTATTAATGTAAATTTAAATAACTAATGAAAGTTAAAAAAAAAAAATTTTAAAAAGCTTAGAAGCTTACGTTCTTTAAAGGACAAACTTTGTTTTCCAACCTGGCGAAGAAGCTGTTTTTCAGAATTTGTTATGCCACCCTCAGTAGTAGATATGATTTTAATTCTTTTCAGGAACAATAAATACACTATGCAATAAAAAATTCAATAATTGTTGTTGACGCAAATATTGCTTTTGCCCCTTTTGAAATAGGTAGCATCATTGGTATTTTGTATTCTTCTTCTTGTTTTAAGTATGAGTAGTAATAAAGAACGATTGTCAAAGAACACGCGCGTATTAATTTCACATTTTTGAAACAGTGATTAATATCATTTAATTGTGTCGAAATTCGCTTTTAACGCTGCCAGCACGGCATCATTTTGGTCCTTCGAACCGCAACATAGTTCTTTATTATCATTTTAATATATTTCAAGTTTAATTACAATTGCAAAAATTGCAAGTGGAAAACCACATTTTCTTCGTGTTTAACCTCATTTTGTTGTCAATCGTATTGAGCACTTCCGCGATTCCGCGACTCCGCGACAGTACTCTTGTTGACTGGTTTTGATTAATTGATTTCCCCTCGCGAAAAAAGAATATAAAAATAATATGTCGAATTTTGTTAAAACGCGCGACTCTGCGCGCAACTCTATAAAAAGATATTTAAATTCAAGTAAAAATGAAAAAGATTTATCTTCTAATAGGGAGCTTGTTCAGAGCTATTTAAAGCTTTTAAATGAGCAGTGGGTGCGTTTCAACGAAGCACAAGACGAGGTGGAGATTTCTTGCGGACAAGACCTTCAGAGTGACGAGGAGCAAGCACGAGTACAAGCGGAAACCTGGTATATAGAAGCGCTTGCTAATTTGAATCGTTTTGCAAATAGTTTTACGCAAACGCTAGCCAACACACAGGTGCAGAGTCCTACCACGCAAGCATCTGCATCCATACAACTTCCTAAAATGCAGTTGCCGCTATTTGAGGGTGAGCCAACGGAATGGATTTCCTTTCATGATGCTTTTGTATCATTGGTCGACGGAAACAATAGCTTGTCAGGTGCGCAAAAAATGCATTATCTTCGATGCAGTCTTAGAGGAGAAGCGATGCAAGTTATAAACAATTTAAAGGTTAGTGATGCAAATTATGCTGAGGCATGGAATCTTCTCAAATCCCGTTACAAAGCGATGCGAGTCATAGTAGAGCATCATTTTCGGTTAATTTTTGATGTATGTCAAGCGTCTAGCGATTCTGCTAATGACATTAAACGTGTTTTGGATAAAGTTTTGCAACATGTGAGAGCATTAAAGGCATTGAATCGTCCAGTGCAGTTTTGGGATGATTGGCTGGTACACATTGTGGTATCAAAATTAGCATTTGAGACTAGAAAACAATGGGAATTATCACTAACAGATGACGGTTTACCCACTTTCGAGCAGTTGCAGACATTTTTAGAGACACGCTGTCGCTCTCTATGCATGTTATCATCTAGCATTTCCTCTCAATCTAGCATAAAAAACACGCCTAGAAGAAGTCCAAAGGCCTCAAATGTTTTACATGCTAATGTAACGCCCACGCATGTCTTTAACAATAGACGCGATCATGAACAATGCTTATTCTGCAACGATAATCACAAAATTTACGCTTGTAATAAATTTATTAAACTTGACGCAAATGCTAAGGTAAAATTTATTAAGCAAAAGAACGCATGCTTAAATTGCCTTAGCAAAATACATTCCGCAACAAAGTGTCGTAGCGCTTCCACATGTCGAATATGTCGATTGCGCCATCACACAATGTTACACAACGCATTTTCCAACGCAACATCAAATTGGAACTCTCCAAACGCTTCTCTTGAAACCCTGCCGAGCAATTCGAATAACGCAGCATTGGTTTCATCAAACGCAAATATTTCTACGCCTTCAACGCTACCCGCTTCAACGCTACCCGCTTCAGCAACCGCAATAGTTCCGTCTTGCCTCGCATCGCCCGCATCGCTCGCATCGCCCGCATCAACCGCAATAGTTCCGTCTTGCCTCGCATCGCCCGCATCGCTCGCATCGCCCGCATCAACCGCTGAAAATAATAAGAAAGTATCTTCGCAAAACACCACGCCCGAAGGGGGTATATTACTAGCCACCGCTTTAGCACGCGTTCAAGATGCAGCAGGTCGCTGGCAACCCGTGCGCGTCCTATTCGACAACGGCTCACACGCTACATTTGTGACTGAATCCTGTGTTCAACGTCTCCGCTTATCCCGCTCCTCTTCATCGATGCGCATTTCTGGAATTGGGTCATCATCAAACCTTAAAACTCGTGGCGAAGTCACTCTAAATATTTCTTCGCGCAACGCAGAGCATAGTGATACTATAAATGCGCAAATTCTTTCCAAAATTACTAACGAGCTGCCAACCGCTAAATTACATACACTCGCATGGCCGCACATTCAAGATCTACCGCTGGCTGACCCACACTTCGACGCACCTGGTCCTATCGAAATTCTTCTTGGCATGGACGAAATGGAGAAGTTTATCTCAACAAATATTAGAAAAGGTACGCCTGGTACTCCTATAGCGCAAGAGACTACATTTGGTTGGGTCTTGTTCGGCCGCGCCGGTCATGTCGATAAGGCATCTAGTGTGCAAGTCTTACATTGCGATGCAAAATTAGTTCAGTTGGTTAGTAAGTTTTGGGAGCTCGAGGAGCTGCCTTCAAAGAAGCATTTGACTCCTGAAGAATCTTATTGTGAGGATCTTTTCAACAAAACGCACAAACGCGCCCCTGACGGTCGTTTCATTGTCCGACTTCCTATTAAAGCGAATGTGGCTCTAGGCGAAACAAGGAGTGCCGCGGTGCGTAGTCTTTTACGCATGGAAAAGCGACTTGCAGCTGATGACGATTTACGCTTGCAATACAACGCATTTATGAATGAATTAATTTACATGCGTCACATGGAGTTGGTGTCGAATATTCCCGAGCGCAACTTTTATATGCCCCATCATGCTGTTGTGAAAGATACAAGTACTACTACAAAGTTGAGGGTAGTATTCAACGCATCTGCTAAGTCTTCATCAGGACACTCGCTCAACGACGCCTTGATGGTAGGCCCACAGTTGCAACGTGATCTTTTTTCCGTACTTACTCGCTTCAGATCGCATCGATATGCCATGACTGCTGACGTTCAAAAAATGTATCGGCAAGTGCATGTAGCTTCAGATCAAGTCGACTATCAGCGCGTCGTATGGCGTGCAAATCCATCTCATCCTGTTCAGGATTACCGCATGCTACGCGTTACTTATGGTGTAGCAGCCGCTTCGCATCTCGCTGTAAAATCATTACAACAAACCGCTTTCACAGATGATGAGACGTTAAAATACGCTGCATCCGCAATTTTAAATGATTTTTACATGGACGATTTATTGAGTGGCGCATCAACAAAATCTTTACTCAGCGATCTCCAAAGTAAAATCACAACGCTTTTATCCAGTGGCGGGTTCGAGCTCAGAAAGTGGGCTACAAATTGCAAACAACTTTACGCTAGCCTGCCATATCGCTCGCAAAATATTTCGCAGTTTCTAGCCACTGATGAAGAAGTACGTGCATTGGGCCTCCTTTGGAATACAGAGGGTGACTATTTAACATTCACGGTATGTATTGAACCTTCACCTACAATTTTGACGAAAAGAGCGTTCCTATCAGAAGCCAGTAAGCTGTTTGATCCCCTGGGATTCATAGCACCGTGTACCATTAAATCAAAAATTTGGTTCCAGCAAATCTGGCGTACAAATATTGATTGGGACGTAGCAGTGCCGCATAACATAGCTAGTGAATGGCACGCACATCGGGAAGACTTAAAATCGCTATCCTCTTTGAGGCTCAACCGTTGGCTTGGTATTGGTCAAAAATGTACGCAGGCTGAACTTCATGTCTTCGCCGACGCCTCTGAGCGCGCATATGCAGCAGTTATCTATGCGCGAACTTTTGATTCTGCTGAACGCGTAAATGTAGCTTTTGTCACTGCAAGGACAAAGGTAGCCCCGCTTAAATCAACTTCGCTTCCTCGACTTGAGTTGTGCGCTGCTCACCTCGCCGCAAAACTTGTGAGGTCCGTTATTTCCTCACTAGATAGTTCCGCTTTTCAACTTCATGCCTGGTCCGACTCAACGGTCACTCTCGCTTGGCTGCAGAGCCACCCAAGTCGTTGGTCAACATTTGTAGCTAACCGTGTAGCTGACGTCCAAGAAACGCTACCCGCTGAATGTTGGAATCACGTTCGCTCTGAGAGCAATCCTGCGGATTGTGCATCACGAGGCATGTCTCCTACACAGCTGCTTCAACATCAGTTATGGTGGCAGGGGCCCAGATGGCTGAGTGACGCTACCAAAGTTTTTAAGAAAAATGATGACATCAAGCATGTGACCGATTTGGAGCTATCCTCTAAGAACGTGAAAGTTCATGTCGCACGCACTGAAGAATGCTGGAACCTGTTGGAACGATATTCTTCTTACGGAAAGTTAAAAAGAGTCACCGCTTATATGCTGCGTTTCATTAACAACACACGGGCAAGGCTCTCAAAAACATCCACTAAAGTTGCACCGCTAAATTTTGAGGATTTATCTACTGCAGAAACTTCTTTAGTTAAGTATATGCAAAACCTTGCTTTTTCTAATGAAATTTCTCTTTGCCGACAAGGTAAATCGCTACCGCTACGAAGTAGTTTACTTCGTCTGCAGCCTTTTTTGGATGACCACCAGTTGCTTCGCGTTGGTGGTCGCATATCGCGCTCTAAAATGTCCATTGACCGAAAGCACCCAATCTTGTTGCCAAAAAATTCAGCGCTTGCCAGAATAATAATTGCCGATATTCATCGTTTTACTTTGCACGCAGGGCCTCAAACCATGCAATCTGTGTTACATCGACGGTTTTGGGTCTTAGGTTCCAGAAATCTTGTTAGAAAGATATATCGGAATTGCACTAAGTGTAAGCTGCTGAATCGCACACCATGTCAACAAAACATGGCCGACTTGCCATTGAACCGCACTGTGTATTCTCGGTGCTTTTTGCGGAGTGCTGTTGATTTCGCCGGTCCGATTGCTTTTAAATTTTCTCCCGGCCGCGGCTCCAAATCGATGAAAGGCTACATTTGTTCATTCATCTGTATGAGCACCGGAGCAATGCACCTCGAATTCGTTAGTGGGTTATCAACCAACGCCTTCCTCAACAGCTTCAAACGCTTTATCAATCGCCGTGGCTATTGTCACCACATGCATTCAGACAACGGGACCAATTTCGTTGGCGCTGACAAAGAACTTCGTCATACTCTTCAGCAATGTTTAGCTGATCCCGCAACCTACGAATTTTTTAACGACTCCAGTATAACATGGCATTTTAATCCGCCGAACGCACCGCACATGGGAGGTTACTGGGAAGTAGGCATCAAACGCGTTAAATATCACCTTAAACGAGCGCTGGGCGAAACTTTGTTCACATTTGAAGAACTAACAACGCTGTTGACCGAAGTTGAAGCTTGCGTTAATTCGCGTCCGCTTTGCACTGATGCTGCTGCCCATGCCGATGACCTAGAGGTTTTAACTCCTGGTCACTTCATCATGGGCGAACCGCTAAAATCGCTCCCGGAGTTTGAAATTCAAGAGTTCAAAGGTAATCTTCATCAACGCTGGCAAACTATTTCGTCTATAAGACAACATTTTTGGCGACGTTGGCGAGATGAATATCTCGTCAGTCTTCAGAAACGCACTAAATGGTTTCGCGAATCGCCTAATATCTGCGAAAACGATGTAGTAGCTGTAATCGAGGACAACACTCCACCGACAAAATGGAAGCTGGCTCGAGTACTACAGTGTCATCCCGGCAGTGATGGTCGTGTGAGGGTAGTAACTTTGAAAACTGCCGAAGGCCAATACCTGCGTCCTATAAGTAAACTGTGTCGTTTACCTACTAAACAAGATATATGTATTAACTAAGTTTTCGCAAAATTATTATTTTTCTTTTATTTGTATTAAAATAATTTTAATATATAATAATCTTGCATTCTTTGTAAGTCGCGCTTACAATTCGTATATGTATAGAATTCAACTATATTCCTTATATGTTAAGCATATTCTTGAATAATAATACATGAATCTAAGTTTACAGTTTATAATGTATAGTAAATACTTATGTACTCGTATCATGTGTTATAATGAATTTTTCGTATTATTTGTAAATAATATGTATATCTTTCTTTTACTGTTTCGAACCTTGTTACCTGGTTCAAGCCGGGCGGTATGTTGACGCAAATATTGCTTTTGCCCCTTTTGAAATAGGTAGCATCATTGGTATTTTGTATTCTTCTTCTTGTTTTAAGTATGAGTAGTAATAAAGAACGATTGTCAAAGAACACGCGCGTATTAATTTCACATTTTTGAAACAGTGATTAATATCATTTAATTGTGTCGAAATTCGCTTTTAACGCTGCCAGCACGGCATCAATTGTTTTTATTTATATGTTACCGGCCAAACTAGTAGTTATTTCCGATAAACTAGTTATTCCTAGGCCAAGCTAGTAGTTATTTAGGATAAACTAGTTTTTCCTAGGCCAAAATAGTAGTTATTTAGGATAAACTAGTTTTTCCTAGGCCAAACTAGTTAATTTGTATGCACATATTGTGGCCGAAGGCTGCCGCGAAACTGGTATTGGACATATAGGAGGCTGTAAATTCTGAGCCGCGGCCGACCACTTACCCTCGCTTACCACGCATACAATGAAATTGATAAAATTTAATGTCTCAGCCTTCTCTAGCCACAGTGCTTTTGCATTAAGATTTCATTGCATATCTTTAGGCTTAACGGTAACTTGTTTGGCCTAAAGCTAGTTTGGCCTTTAAAATATTTATAAAAAGCTGATTTTTTAAAGAAATATACATAATTGCTTTTCTTGATAGTTCGTTATTTTTAAGTACTTCTTTTTTAGTGAACAAAAGTCAAAAGTGTATTAATGCAAAAAATTCTAAAGTTTCTGCCGGTAAATCTTGCATAAACTTGTAATCAAAACATTTTATTGTCCTCATAAATTCAATAATAAGATGAAAGAAAACAAAACACAAAAAAAAAAAAAACAGCACAACCAACCCTTAACTTGATTTCATGCACAAAAAAAGTGCATGCAAAAGTGGCTCAACGTGTTATTCATGATCTCAAAACCTACAGAAAGGATCTAATACCCAAGCATGCATACACTCATATACATGTGCAAGAGAGCGCAGCACAACCACAACTATAAAACAATAAATGAGTGCAACACTACCCAGGGATCATTTTGGAAGATTGTTGAATTTACCGACACTCCCAGGCAATGCTTTTGTAACTCTTCTATAGGAGACATTTTTTGAATTTCATATTATTCAAACATTTATTTTTGTTATTTGTATTGCACATATACGACATTAAACATTATGTGATTATGGTCTTTTGTTCACATGTAACATCTATAAAATATCCGCGTCAGATGACGCAATAAATATTATTATTTCGCCTTCAAATAACAATCATTTGAAACTCTTTTTTATGATTCATGCGTGGATCACTATACTGAAAAAGTTTTCAGTTCGCGCACAATCGAAACCATAATCTCGTTGATTGATATATGACTCCTCCGCGAACAAATATGTTTGCTGGGTAACGTTAGTTACGTTGTAACGTAGTTATAACAATACTCATACACAAACACAAATCTTGGTCGATATTACTCCGCAAGTTGACCTGTTTTTGTTTTTAAATTGCTATTAAAGCCTTCGTCCACCTCTTAGCGCCTAACCATTAAAAAAATTTTGCAATGTAAGTGCAATGAAGGCCTTTTAAATAACAGCTTTTACTGACTTAGTTTTTACTGTATCCTTTTTTTTTCAATTGAATTTTATTTCCTTTGCCTGGCAGCTTAATTTCTTTATAAAATCTATTGTGAAATGTACTTAGTAGCCATTCAATTGTTGGTCAGTGTTTGAACTAAATGGCATTTGTGTGCTTAAGTCCAACATTTTAGTTTATTTTCTTTGGTTTTTCTCTGCGATCTGTCCTTTACTTTGTTAATGTTAAGGCAAAATAAAAGAAAACTAAAAAAATCAACATTGAAAAATAAACTTTCGTTGTCATTCTCTTGAAATTTGTCATCTACTTGACGTCTAAAATTTGCATATATTAAAAATACTCGTTTTGTTGGTTTGTTTGAATTTTTCGCAAAGTACTTAATAAACAATAGGGTGTAATCTAGCAAAAAACTCTATCTAGCTAATCAATACTATGCATATTAAATCTGAAATAATATTTCCTGATAAATGAAAAAAGTTCCTGACTTAAACTTTTTCTAATGTAAAATGTTCAACGGAGCCATTTATGATCTATGATTTTAAACATTCACGCTTGTCAGATAAAAATTCAGATGATTCACATGTAATTTCAATAGCAGCCATGTATCATTCAGGGGCTGACACAGAGGGCGACTTTGGGAGTTCAATCCCTTTCCAAATCTAACTAAACTTTAGCAATCGACTTTCATGTTTCTATGTATATCATACGAGAAATAGTTCGGCAAATACGTCCCAATCCAGAATAAAAACTGAAGCACACTAATACTGTGAAAGTGCAAAATACAACAACAATTAATAATTTTTTCGTATTTGTTGTAGCAAAATTTGAATTCGAAGTTTTCCAACATGAGTAGCAAAAAAAGGTTTTATAGTTTCTTTTAAAGGCCTTTTAAAGACAAGTAGAAGCACAACATATCATATCTAGCTATAAATTCTTTATAGGAGCTTACAAGAACCATTTGGCGTATGAAATATAAAAACGTGACCCCTCTTTGTTATCTTTGAATAAACTTGGTAAAGTATCTTTTTTAGACGTTTAAGAGACACCTTACAAAGACTTAAAAAAGAGTTACGTAAAAAGTGTCTTGCTTAGAGACTTAATAGATTCATTAAAGACCTTAAAGATGTATTAGAGACTATATATGCGAATTGTAAACCTTTATTACATATAATTTTATTGTCAAATTTTATTTTTACTTACGATTTGTACGCCGGTCTCGAACCCATGTCCCAACGATCCATAGTCATGCACGCTATTCACAAAACTATCTGTAATCTAAGTACTATATAAAATTCAGTTTTTGTCTGTCTGCCTTTCATAAGCGCGGAAACTATCCTGCCGATTTTAATGAAATTTTTATTGTACATATATCAGTATCGATCAGGCGAGTGTCATAGGCTATAAAATTTTTATTGAGGGTGGCCCTCATACAAAAATATTTTTAAAATAGCATTTTCTCAATGCTAATAATTCTGGCAGTTTATGGGACGAGCACCTTATAAATTTTATTCAAGTCGTGAGTGACCCCCTCTTTATCACGCAGCATGGTATTTGCTGCATAGCCCCCCGCCCCCGATACTCACATTTTGCTTTATGAATATGTATTGATTGTTCTCATACTCTACCTATTACTTCCCTTAGATCTTAGCTAATCTACGATAATTTTATTTTTTGTTTGCCAACAATTTTTTCAACTTTCTTTTACAATTCAACAACAATATTTTACAAGCATTTCTATTGTTGTTCTTATTCTTGTTCACCTTGTTATTTTTCTTGTTCTACATACTTGTAGTTGTTGGTTAATTTTTTGCTGTTTTTTTCAGTTGCTATGAATTTTATTGCTTGTTGTTATGATTGTTGTTAACTTTATGTTTATTAAAAATGAAAAAAAAGAGTGTAGTGTGTGTTTGTTTTCTTCGCTCTGCCCCCTTTTTCTCTCTTGCTAGATGTTGCTACATTCAACTCCTAACTGTTTTTTTACGATGCCCACTTGCCAATCGATTCGTGCTTTTAACCCACTTTTAAATCATTTGAGATATTCGTCTTAATTTTCAACAGAATTTTAATGTTTTTAAACTACTCGTTTGTAGTGAAATGTAATGTGCATTAGCGAGTTTTTTTCGCTGTTGTTTTAACTCTCCACCTGGGAACTGTTATTACTCATGCGAATGTTATTATAACTCACTGAAAAACTTTGCACTTTTATAATGTTATATGAGGAGCGGACGAACAGAACGGCACATATCCATGGTCGGTAGTTTTGAGTTTTTTGATGGAATCGTGTCCATTATACTAAACATCAAGTAATTTCAATCTCAGGCACTTTTAAAAACCGATAGATATCATAATCTTTTGATAGAAAAGTAAAGGATTTCCTGCAAAAAGGCACATGTCCTGCGAATATTTATCTTTTGTAACCATTCGTGAGTGGATTTTTAAAAGGGCACGCATTCCATTTAAAAAAGAAGCGGAAGTTCAAAGCGGCACATGGCACAAGTGAAGGAGTTTTCAAATGAACTTTAAACTCTTTTAGTATTTTTTTTTCTTGTTTGTATAACGTTCTTGAGTGGAACTCGTCTAAATAAAACTAATGTCAGTATGTCACTTGTGTCAAATAATTTACGGCTCTCGCGCGCTTAATATATAACAAGCTAAATATATTTTCCATTTTGTTGTTGTTTTGTATACAAAATGGAGAAAACGAAATAAATTTTAAAGCCAAAAAAAAAAAAAAAAGGCAAGGACAGATCGTAGTACGAAATCTGTTCCATTAAAGAGCACATGTCCATTCAAGGGCTTAGCTTAAAGGCACATGCCCATTAATAGGTTAAACAAAAAAAGCACATGTGCAGTTGGTCCCTGAAGGAGGGCACATGTTTTTTTTTTCCTGTTTTCTCTTAAAGTAAGGACTGTACCATTATTATTATTATCAAATTTATTATAATTATTTTATTTTGTTTGATTATACTTGGACCAAAAATTAAAATTTTTTTTTTCTCGTTTATTTTTTAATGGAAATTTATGTAGTGGCATTGACAATTTCAAATTACAGTGTATTAAGGTGAATACAGTGAAAACAACAAAGAATTTGAGCTATTACACAAGAAACACTATAGCTGTACTCGTCGGAGAGATCACAGATTTTAAATTTTTCGGTAATTTTTTCTATTGCAGCATACCTTTTTTACCATTTATCTAAAGAAGACATAACGAGTAAGTGAGCCAAAACATAACTCCTTAGGAGGTGTTGTTTTAAGAGGAATCTCAGTTAAAAATTTCGGTTTTTTTAGTTTAAAAATTAAATTTAACAACAACCTCTAAATATTTCTGTCTGAAAAAATTACTGCCTTTGCGTAACACTGAAAAGTATTTTTTGCCCAAGTTTCAGCTTTATAGAAACTTTTTTTGTCAGAGAAAAAAATTAAAAACCAAAAAACCAGTTTTCAGCCATTTTTTCGAAAAATTTTGAGGTTAAGGTGAAAACGATCAGTACAAAAGTTGTAGATCTTCTTATTTCCTACAACTTTTGCATTAAACTTTTTTTGATATTGATGCATAGTTTAGCCAGAAATCGTGAAAAACTGTGTTCGACCTCTAAAAATGCACCCCATTCGGCGCCGGATAGCTGCTGTCGGTTCGATTTTTTTGTCCCCTTTTACAAGAGCTTGTTCAACAATATTCTGCTATCAGATTGCTGTAACGAATTATTTTGTTGTTCAAACCCTATTTCCTATTTCCTGGACTATTATATAGACGTGTTCTACCATTTACTCGTGCACATGAAGGTGCAGTAATGTTCTGGCCCGATTTAGCAACCTCTCATTACTCTAAAGCTACGATGGAATGGTATCAAAGTAAAATGATCAATTGTGTACCAAAAATAGCAAATCCGCCCAACTGCCCAGAGCTTCGCCCAATTGAGAGATATTGGGCTCTAATGAAAATAGATCTTCGAAAGAGTGGTAAGACTGCAACAAACTTACAAGACTTCAGACTTGGGTGAAAAAGATCGTACCGTACTGTCGAAATGGACAAAATTTAATACATAGCCTTAAGACCAAAAAGTTTTTTGGGTATTTTTTTATAACTGAAAATAAAACCGAAAGTTTTTTCTGGGACAGTCCTTATTAAACATTTTTAAAATATTTTTTTTTTTTCATCTGAATGAGTTAAAATAGTAGCGCGAACTGATACAATAATAATAAGTTAATGTGATTAGTTCAGAGGCATAAACATTTTTTTGCCCACTCCTAACGCCTTAATCTCTTTTTTTTAGTGCTTGTTACCTTCTCTTAAGATTCATGTATGTATGAAGATCCATAGGCTTAAAATCTGATAAAGATTTTGGAAACGTATAAAAGACAAACGGACAACTATAAAAAACGAGTTACGTGTTGTGTTCAATTTTATATACTAAATTATTAAAAGGTTTAAATAAAATTTAACACATTTACATTCAAACTTTATAAATTTAAAATTCTATAAATCAAATCAGCTTCTTTGAATTGAAAAAATCCATAAATTTCTAGCATTACTGCCAAATAAATTGCTAGAATTTGGCAATTTTCAAACATGGATTTTGTTTACAATTTGGGTTCTTTTTTGTAAGCTTTTAGCTATCGTTTCAATCGTATGTGAATGCAACATGTACTATTCGTATGTTGAAAGATTTATACAAATACTTTACAAATATAACAACAACAACTAAAAATGGCGTTTACTTATACATACATACATAGTATATTGTACAAGGATTGAGCACATTGAACCCTTAGCCAATAATGTAAATTCTAGACAGAGAAACATATGTGTAAAGTAATGGCATGACTATCTCTATTAAGGTGGTTCTTATATGAGAAATTTTCTTATCTTATTTATAGTGCTCTCATGAAATGCGTAAATGATTTTACCATAAAATAGTTCAGATATGTAGCCCTACAAAAGGGAGATTTTAACGGAAATTTTGAACTATCCAACAATATTTTCGGTCTTTTTTTAAAATTTAGAATTTTTCAGAATTTTAGAAAAGGCTTTGCACGGCTGATTGAATGTTCTTAGTTGAAACAGCATTAAAAGTAAAGCTGCAATAAACATATTTTATCATCGAGCTATTTTTGATCCGAAAAACTATTTTTTTTATTTGATACATCCGAAAAACTTAGATTAAGGCTGAGGGTAATTACCAGAACGAACAAAAAAAAAAAGTCCGAAAATTCGATTTTCCGGATGAAGTATACCCCCTCAGCAGAATCCTCGAGCAATAGTGAAAAACGAACGAAAGCGATATACATATATATATAGTATGTATAAGTATATGAACAAAAAAAATTTTTTTTGACCTGTGACCTTAAAAATGGTTGAATGTATGGGAGCGATGAGCTCTCAGTTTCTTATAAGAAATGGTCTAGTCTATAAATGATGTACATATATTTAAACATAGTTTCGTGATATAAAATACAATTTAAAAACTTTATTGTTTTTAACAGGAATTGCTACACTACGAAATTAGGAAATCATTAGTGTAAGCAATATGTTAGACTTCAGAATTTTAAAATCCTGCTTAATCTTTACATATCGACAATATCTATGTGAAAAAAAATAAATAAAACAAAACAAAACTACATACAGCAGTGAAATATTGCTTTGGAGAACTGTGGCGACCTCAATGCAAGGAGTCGAAAGGAATGAAAACAAAGCTAAATAAATACAAAATAAAATTAAATAAATTTTGCCACCAGCAACACGATGGGTTTGATTTTGAATCTAAATGAGAATTGTATGAGATGAAAATGAAAACTGAGCTGCAGCTGAAGGATTTAATATTAAAAGCAAGTCATGTTAAATCTTATCAAAAATACCAAAAATTTATGTTGCATATCAAAATTAAAGAAATACTTTCATGCATTGAATTGGGTTAACTTTATCCTTTGGAGTGTTAAAATGTGAATATTTAATGATAAAACGTTAAGGTAACTATGATATATATTACTTAGCAAAAAATTGTTAATAGTTTATAATGTTTCTTGGTGAATTAGAGCTGTGCCGACTTTAGGGTGATCGCTGTGGGGTAAATAACCGGAGCACCGAATCAGTATAAGTAGCCTCTAATATTTTATTCCCTCAGAAATAAACTCTTTTCCACATACGCGGTCGGAAACGAGTTTGGTATACATTATTCTGAGGATAGACAAGATAATAGTGTCTTTTCTTATAAGCTCAAGCTCTCCAAAATTAAAAAGTTGAGTACAGCGAGTTGCGTTTACTTTACACATCATTCGCGCCAGTTTAAGGCGATTTTTTCCTATAAACACAAGCGCCATAAAACTCGAAGATAAAAGATTCACATGATGAAAGGGTAGTGATCTCTCATAAAAGAAATTAAATTTTTTTTCTTCTATAAGCCTCAGGATCATAAGCGCTAAGCTTGTTAGAAAATACTTATCGATTGGTGCTATATCGTTACCTCTCCCTTCGCATTATTGCAAGTTACAGACGAAAATGTGGTATTGAATAATATAAACACTTTGTATGATCATATAAGCATACGGCTTCTAAAGTTTGTAAGTGGAATTTTTTACTTTAAAATAAACTCCCTCATAATTTCGTCATGTGGTTCACGATGACTAAGGGTTAACCTGATACCACTGTAGCTGACCACTCCTCCATACAAATGACTGATTGTTGCTTTTAAACCGTGGCTAAATGATGTTTCCTTGGAATGCTTTGTTCCAGCGATGGGCAAAATATAAAAAATGAGCCATTTGTGGCTCATAACAACAAACACGTCGGTTTTCTTAAGAAAAATAAACAAAAAAAAAAACACATGCACTCACCACTGCTACACACATTTTTAAACACGCTATGCACGGTATATGTATCATTCAGAAAAAAAAAACGGCGGGTTGCACTCCGGGAGTGCCGACAGAAGTGAAAACAAATCGTTTAATGGCAAGTTAGTGTGTTAGTTGGTATGTGTGCGTTTTCTTTTTATATGGCAATGCAATGGTAGACTAAAACGGAATATGTATTCAAATTTTACTCTCGCTCTCATTCTCAATTTGTCAACGCAACAACGCGGAATTTGAAAGAAACAAACATGTAAGCATAACAATCGTTGAATGAGAATGGAATGTGTCAGTTAGTGTGTCTGCTTTGCTTTTTTTCTTCCACTTGGAATATTTATTTAAAAGAAACAATAGAACATTCAAATTTTACTATCGCATTCATGACGGGGAATCCCGATGACGGTCGGTGTCGCGAGTTTATACTTTTTTCCTCAGCCGCACAACGTGCCATAAGAAGTTTTCACTTCAAAAAAAACGGAAGCGAGCGAACAAGGAAACAACAATGCTAATATTGAAAACAGCTTCTCTCATTTTGTTTGATCAGTGTACTTTTATTTTTACACTCATGTGGTTATAGGAAATGTCTTTTGATTTAATGTTAAATTTCTTTTTTTTGCTATCGATATCAATGTTGTAGTGGGGATTTTTCTGTTATTGTAATTGTTGTTTATGTTGTAAGTGGCTCCTGCTTCAAAAATTTTGCCCATCCCTGCTTTGTAACGTTCGCCCCTAGAACGTAAGTTAGCATCTCGAATTCATTCCGAGTAAAAGATGAAGCATGCGAATAAGTGATAAAAAATTAAGAGCTTGATTTTGATCTTTTTTGTTTTAAGAATACTTTTTCTTATGAAAGATTCATGTGTGCCATTAGCACCCATTCAAAACTTTGTGACTTCTGATTTAGCTGGTTCAATTAGTTGGTCATTTTATAATTTTCTTAAACAACACCATCTACTAATAAAGTAAGTGCGCTTAGATTAATCATATCTATTCAACAACTCTGAGTACCTCCATAAAAAATTTACAATCAGCCAAAACTGACAAATGTTGTGTTCATCTGTTTGTAACGACTCATTGTTGGTCAACTTAGTGCTGCTAAATTATTAATCAGATGTGAATACAAGAAAAGTTTATTAACTTTTTTGCACGTCATGCCAAACTAATTCTTTAATGGCACTGCATCAACAACTGCAACCCACTGAGGAGACCACCCACTTCCCGAAAAACGCAAACACACACACACTCACACTAGTTAACTACATAAAGTTTTTGCAGACAAAAAGCGTTGCCACAGCGCATAAATACTTGATTGTTGCCGCAGCCACTGCCGCTATATCTGCAACCAAGTGGCTTAAACATAGCGACAAAGTGTTGCCTTTGTATATATTTTGTAAAATTGTGCGCCAGACAATAATTTGACGCTACAATTGAAAACTTTAAATGACTCTTCTTTTCTATTTCTATTTTGCCTTTTAATTCGCAGCAATAGAGATGACAATAAAAACGAATTCGAATAAAAAAGCAAACGATGCAAAAAAATTCAACAACTTTGTTTGCAACCCACTTTTTTAGACGCCACTGTTTAGTGTGCAGTGTATAAACTGCAAAACAAAAGAAAAAAAAAACAACAACAACAACCACAACAACAATGCAATGTTCATTCAAGAATTTTGCAAATATTTTGTTTTTGCTTTCAGACACGTGTTTATATCCCGATCCCTTGGAATTTTTTATGCACAAACTCCGTGTATCTCTGTTTCTCTAATGTGCGTTTACCGCCCTCGTTTTCTACACTGAGAGTAAATTGTTTTTAGGATTGTGCCGTGCAGATATATTGACTGAAATCTCAATGGAGGTGGAAAACTGAGGAGCCAATTTGGTCGTCAATAACTACTTAAGAACAATATCAAGAGCGCAAAGCACAAAGTGTTGACTAGGAGCTAAAATATTCAATTAAAATGTGGCTTGGACGTCTATGCATTGCAGGAAGTAAGCTGAAATCTCAACGAGCGAACGTTTTGATAAGAATATAAATCGAGGAAATTTAGCAAGGTTTGGACGGCAGTAAATTACTAAGAAATCTTAAGAGAATACAAATTGTCATAGAGCCAAAAATTTCAATTAACATATTACTCAAATGGTTGAAAATCTGCCTAGCTCTGATGAATCTATTGATAACGAGTTGAAACCGAAGTTTGTATTGATTTTTTCTTCCTGTGTAAAAATTTCCTTAGTTTACTTTAACTCACATCTTTACTCGTACTCCCCTTGACAACATCCTGTTCGCTGCTGCTACTGTTGTTGCTGCAGTCTCAAGTGCGGCTGTTACTTTTGCTCTAGAAGAATGGCGCAGCAGAATACGCCAATGCATTCGAAGACTTTGTAGATCGGAGAGACGTGTAGGCGGGCGATGCTGCAGCAGCAAATAATGTCATCGTGTTCTGAAGATTGATGGAAATTGTTTTCTATTAGTTCATGGCTGCGAGCAAACTGCATTGGCTGTAAAATTTAATGTAACGTCGCTTCTACTCGAGAAGTCATAGCCTTTTAAATGTTGAGATTTCAATCGTAGTTTATGCAGCAGCATTTATGCTCCATATTTATTTATTGATTTTGATTTGAAATTTTTAATCGAACTTTACAGTCAATTGCAGTAACCAATATTCTTGTGAAATTTCACAAATCGGTTAATGCTTTATAAACAAACATGACAAAGACAACAAATGGAACAATTTAACCTGGTAATTGGTGACATATGTTTCGGCTATTACCACATATATACACATATTCATATGTATATACATAGCCTCATCAGACCAGTTTTGGTTAATTTGTAATGTTATTCGAACCCCCGACCATTCCATGAATTATATGTGGACGGCCGCTCTAACACTTGAGCCACGGAGGTTGTGCTGAACGACATATACAAAGTGCAATTTATATTATGCGATTGCGCCATCTGTTGTAATTTTATTGTCATTTCTCGTTTGCTGCATAGCTTTGTTAAACCATCGGTTTAAGGACTTGCTATATGATGTAGCTTTATTATTTCGAATTTCGGGCTTCCGCCACTTATTCTTCGAATAATTGTTGGACGTATTCTTCCGGTTTTAGAAATTTTTAATTTGTTTTAGTCGACTGAATGTTATTAATTAATTTGAAATTTTTAATCGAACTTTACAGTCAATTGCAGTAACCAATATTCTTGTGAAATTTCACAAATCGGTTAATGCTTTATAAACAAACATGACAAAGACAACAAATGGAACAATTTAACCTGGTAATTGGTGACATATGTTTCGGCTATTACCACATATATACACATATTCATATGTATATACATAGCCTCATCAGACCAGTTTTGGTTAATTTGTAATGTTATTCGAACCCCCGACCATTCCATGAATTATATGTGGACGGCCGCTCTAACACTTGAGCCACGGAGGTTGTGCTGAACGACATATACAAAGTGCAATTTATATTATGCGATTGCGCCATCTGTTGTAATTTTATTGTCATTTCTCGTTTGCTGCATAGCTTTGTTAAACCATCGGTTTAAGGACTTGCTATATGATGTAGCTTTATTATTTCGAATTTCGGGCTTCCGCCACTTATTCTTCGAATAATTGTTGGACGTATTCTTCCGGTTTTAGAAATTTTTAATTTGTTTTAGTCGACTGAATGTTATTAATTAATTTGAAATTTTTAATCGAACTTTACAGTCAATTGCAGTAACCAATATTCTTGTGAAATTTCACAAATCGGTTAATGCTTTATAAACAAACATGACATGACATGACACATATATGAATATGTGTATATATGTGGTAATAGCCGAAACATATGTCACCAATTACCAGGTTAAATTGTTCCATTTGTTGTCTTTGTCATGTTTGTTTATAAAGCATTAACCGATTTGTGAAATTTCACAAGAATATTGGTTACTGCAATTGACTGTAAAGTTCGATTAAAAATTTCAAATTAATTAATAACATTCAGTCGACTAAAACAAATTAAAAATTTCTAAAACCGGAAGAATACGTCCAACAATTATTCGAAGAATAAGTGGCGGAAGCCCGAAATTCGAAATAATAAAGCTACATCATATAGCAAGTCCTTAAACCGATGGTTTAACAAAGCTATGCAGCAAACGAGAAATGACAATAAAATTACAACAGATGGCGCAATCGCATAATATAAATTGCACTTTGTATATGTCGTTCAGCACAACCTCCGTGGCTCAAGTGTTAGAGCGGCCGTCCACATATAATTCATGGAATGGTCGGGGGTTCGAATAACATTACAAATTAACCAAAACTGGTCTGATGAGGCTATGTATATACATATGAATATGTGTATATATGTGGTAATAGCCGAAACATATGTCACCAATTACCAGGTTAAATTGTTCCATTTGTTGTCTTTGTCATGTTTGTTTATAAAGCATTAACCGATTTGTGAAATTTCACAAGAATATTGGTTACTGCAATTGACTGTAAAGTTCGATTAAAAATTTCAAATTAATTAATAACATTCAGTCGACTAAAACAAATTAAAAATTTCTAAAACCGGAAGAATACGTCCAACAATTATTCGAAGAATAAGTGGCGGAAGCCCGAAATTCGAAATAATAAAGCTACATCATATAGCAAGTCCTTAAACCGATGGTTTAACAAAGCTATGCAGCAAACGAGAAATGACAATAAAATTACAACAGATGGCGCAATCGCATAATATAAATTGCACTTTGTATATGTCGTTCAGCACAACCTCCGTGGCTCAAGTGTTAGAGCGGCCGTCCACATATAATTCATGGAATGGTCGGGGGTTCGAATAACATTACAAATTAACCAAAACTGGTCTGATGAGGCTATGTATATACATATGAATATGTGTATATATGTGGTAATAGCCGAAACATATGTCACCAATTACCAGGTTAAATTGTTCCATTTGTTGTCTTTGTCATGTTTGTTTATAAAGCATTAACCGATTTGTGAAATTTCACAAGAATATTGGTTACTGCAATTGACTGTAAAGTTCGATTAAAAATTTCAAATTAATTAATAACATTCAGTCGACTAAAACAAATTAAAAATTTCTAAAACCGGAAGAATACGTCCAACAATTATTCGAAGAATAAGTGGCGGAAGCCCGAAATTCGAAATAATAAAGCTACATCATATAGCAAGTCCTTAAACCGATGGTTTAACAAAGCTATGCAGCAAACGAGAAATGACAATAAAATTACAACAGATGGCGCAATCGCATAATATAAATTGCACTTTGTATATGTCGTTCAGCACAACCTCCGTGGCTCAAGTGTTAGAGCGGCCGTCCACATATAATTCATGGAATGGTCGGGGGTTCGAATAACATTACAAATTAACCAAAACTGGTCTGATGAGGCTATGTATATACATATGAATATGTGTATATATGTGGTAATAGCCGAAACATATGTCACCAATTACCAGGTTAAATTGTTCCATTTGTTGTCTTTGTCATGTTTGTTTATAAAGCATTAACCGATTTGTGAAATTTCACAAGAATATTGGTTACTGCAATTGACTGTAAAGTTCGATTAAAAATTTCAAATTAATTAATAACATTCAGTCGACTAAAACAAATTAAAAATTTATTGATTTTGTTTAACTTTATATGCGTTACGTTCGATTGAATTTAAATTTTATGTAAATCAATTGCCTCTGTTTTTATTATTCCACTTTCATTTAATAGCCTTATTAATATCTTAATCTGCCATATACAATACGCAAACAACAACTATGTATATGAGCCATATGTGTGTATGTGTATTTCCACAATTTGTTTGTGAAACTTTTTGCTAAACTAATATTTTCATCCCATTGTGTTGCAGGAACTATGGTACATTTAGAAACTTTTTCAAACTTTGTCACAAGTGTATTAAAGTTTATATATTAGCAATATATGTATATTGTGAGAAAACTTTTAGCCAAAAGAAGATAACTAGCAACCCAGTTGAAAATTAAACTTATCTTGTAACTTATGTTATGCAGTATGCGGTATTCTTGAAAATAAAATGTGCATTAAGCAGTAGGGGCTCAACCCGCAGATAAACCCCAAAAAGTGTTTCTGAAACCGAAATTTCGATCAAGTCACCGAAAAAATAATTTTGGCTTCGAAATCCTCCTCCTCAAAAAGTCACTGATGATTCCATATAGCAATAGATGAAACTAGTATGACTAGATTTTGTTGTTTTGTATAGTTTTTTTTAGACTCTTTCACTCAGCAAATCATTTTTAGCCAAATCCAACGAAACCTATGCCATAATTTAGTGCTTATTAAGTGCTAATTTAGTGCTGCAAAAAAAAATTTTGAGCTGCACTATTTTTAAAAAAAATTAAGGTTTTTGCTAGCTGAATGAGAAGCTAGCAAAGCATTTTTTTAAAGTATTCAGCAAAATGCAATTTTAACTATGCCATAATTTAGTGCTTATTAAGTGCTGATTTAGTGCTAAAAAAAGAAATTTAGTGCTGCACTATTTTTTTTTGCAGCACTAAATTAGCACTTAATGAGCACTAAATTATGGCATAGTTAAAATTGCATTTTGCTAAATAGTTTAGAAAAATGCTTTGCTAGCTTCTCATTCAGCTAACGAAAACAAAAATCGTTATTTTCTCAAAAAATAGTGCAGTATAGTTAAAATTGCATTTTGCTAAATAGTTTAAAAAAATGCTTTGCTAGCTTCTCATTCAGCTATCAAAAACCTTAATTTTTTTTTTAAAATAGTGCAGCACTAAATTTTTTTTTGCAGCACTAAATTAGCACTTAATAACTACTAAATTATGGCATAGTTAAAATTGCATTTTGCTAAATACTTTAAAAAAATGCTTTGCTAGCTTCTCATTCAGCTAGCAAAAACCTTAATTTTTTTTAAAAATAGTGCAGCACTAAATTTGTTTTTGCAGCACTAAATCAGCACTTAATAAGCACTAAATTATGGCATAGCTAAAATTGCATTTTGCTAAATACTTTAAAAAAATGCTTTGCTAGCTTCTCATTCAGCTAGCAAAAACCTTAATTTTTTTTAAAAATCGTGCAGCACTAAATTTTTTTTTTGCAGTACTAAATTAGCACTTAATAAGCACTAAATTATGGCATAGGTTTCGTTGGATTTGGCTAAAAATGCTTTGCTGAGTGAAAGGGTTTGTTTTTTTTAGAGTTGACACACACTGTACTGAACAGTAAGCTCAGTAAAATAACTATTTTCTTTTGTTGGCACACAAAAAATGTGTTATTAATTTTTGAATTGAAAACTTTCAATCTATTATTGCAATGAAGTGTTATAAGGGGTGATTTTTTAATCGTTTGGTTTTTAAATATTGAAAAAAGAACAGAAAATTTTCAATAGTGAATGTAATATTTATTTGGAGTGATACATCAATTCCTGCCATTTACTTTTTAGAAATTATTTCATGTAAATGTTGCCCGCGGCTACGCCTGAGGTGGTCCATCCGTAAGCTCCAATTTTGGCATACTTTTTCCTGCATTTCGGCCGGTATCTCATCAATGGAAGCTGTAATGTTGTCTTCCAGGGCTGCATTTGTGGCTGGCTTGTCCCTGTACATGAGACACTTCACGTAGCCCCAAAAAAAATAGTCAGTGGGGTCAAATCGACTGCTCCAAAACGTGAGATTAATTGATCACCAAACTCGCCTCTCAATGGTATCGCGTGCCGTGTGGCATGTGGCACCGTCTTGTTGAAACCACATGTCAGCCAATTCATCCATTCTGTGTAAAAAAAAGTCGATAATCATCGCACGGTACCTTGCTCCATTGAATGTAACATTGCGATGTTCACTATTTTTAAAAAAGTACGCTTCAATGCTGGCGCCGTCCCACAAACCGCATCAAACAGTGCATTTTTCAGGGTGCATTGGGAGCTCTTGAAGTGCCTCTGGGTGCTCTTCAGACCGAATTCGGCAATTCTGTTCGTTGACGTACCCATTGGACCAAAAATGAGTCTTGTCGCTGAAGAAAATTTTTGATAAAAGATTTGGTTTCACACATTCCTCACAGAACACGAATTTCGATAATAAAATTAAATGATTTGCGAGCGTTGTTCGGTTGTTAGTCTATTCATGGTGAAATGGCAAACCTTAGTGAGCATTTTTGGCGTTGACATATTTTACGAATCATGCGTGAGGTGTCGAAAAATTTAGACTGAAAAAAACAAATAGCAAAAAAATCACCCGTTACTTACATGTTTCCTAAAATCTTGAAATTTTATGGGAGAAACGCTATCGTATTTTTTATGTAGCAACTTCGCGCGCATATCGAACTTTGCCCTATAATTTTAGAAGTATTGAAAATTACTCAAGTGGCTATTGACTGGAATTGGAATTTGAATTTCGGACACCATAAAGGCGGCCCTCGAAGCAGTAGTGTGTGTAGCTAGGGGCGCCGTTGAACCGGGTGCAGAGACTTTTGGCACCAAAAAGGTCCTCGGCGTTTATTGAAGTGTGTAAATAATAATAAATAACTATTCAAGTTTTTTTCCAAAAAACGACCAAAACCGGTATTCGAGCCGACTTTGATGAGGCTTAAATTTAATTAAAATTTTTCGCATTAATTATTGCAAACTGAAATTTGGTGATGTTCAAAATTAATATTTGATCATTTCCTATTTGAAAAGAAGCAAATTTTCTCCTATAGCATTGAGTACCTGTTAAAACGGCAATTATAATGCAGAAATACTTTCAAGAACTTGAGTAATTTTAAATGTTCATCCTTACTAAATCGTTGGTGTCATTTTCGTTCTTATCACTTTGCTTGCAGAAGGAGTGAAATTCAAGAAATGAATTCCATTTCCATTTCACTCAAGTGCAGATCAGAAGGGGTTGGATTGTTGATTCTGAACTTAAGCAAATACTCATCCCGAAAAAGTTAATTGCAAAATTTTAACATATCACATTCGTTTGGTTGTTCTCCTTCTTGAGCACTGAGAAAAATTTCGACAGTGTTTAAACCTCTAAGTAATTTAAATGTTGAAAACTTTGCAGTAAAAAAGCATTCAATTTGATGGCATTGAAATTTAGATCGTTTTCAGTTGTATACTTTTAGGTACACGATAAGTGAAATTTTGAAAAAAACAATTTATTTATCTCTCTATATTTGGTTTCGATGATAGTTCCAAAATTATTTGATATTTTTTTTTTTTGCCGCGTAACTTTTACCATTAATCAAGCTATGAATACGATTTTCATACTCCCACAAAAACTCATGCACACAGATACTACTCAAACGCATACATGCAACTGTTGTTATTGATACAAATTTCCAGCTGCCACTTGAAATTTGAAGCAGTTTCAATTTTTTGTTGGATGCGCTTTTTGTTTTAGCTGCTATTTCTACCTTTTGACAGAAAAAGATAGAGACATAAAACCATAAGGGAACAGACAGGCAAACAAACCTACGCTGCTATGCTATCAGATTGCATCAAACGTATGCGGATTTTTTGTATTTTATTTTTGTTTTTTTTCAATTTTGTTTTATTTACTTGTTCAACAAATTGAATCAATATTTGTATATTTCTTCCGAAGTTGTTGTAATTAATATGATATGCTGCTGCTGCTGCTGCCGACAGCCACTTTAGTTCATTTTGTATTTCATGGAATCGTAACTAATTTATTACTGGAAATCATATGTAATAATTATGAGCTTTAAATATTAACATTGCTGGGTGGCGAGATTAATCTTGTCTTCCTCCAATTGTTTTTTAGTTATGAAATAAATTAGCTTCTTCATGCTCTTGCTTAACTTCAATTTTGCTTTTATTTTTTAAATTCATATTGTAAATTGAACTTGAGAACACTCAAAAAACTTCAAAGTGTTTTTCTCAAGCTTAATCATGAGCTAAGTGTTTCGTAATGGTCACTTTTGAATTTTAAGTGCTTGCTTTATTTTATTGTAATCCATGTGCTTAGATGTCTCAATTAAAGCATAATTGCTCTTTAACGCTATAAACTAAAACTAAACATATAGAATTAGGAATAATAAAACTCTTATGAAATAAAGCTAAAAATCTCCATGGCGCGTGAATCTCAAAGCGTTCATCTATAGTATTTATATAAAATTGCTTACATGAAAATGGTTTGTAACGCTTTGGTGCAAAATATGCTAGATAAATTTTAATAATTTCATTTTTAAAACAACATATTTATGATAAAGAAGATTACCAAATACTTAATTTTTAATTTTTTAAAGGTAAATATTCTTTTTTTTAGGATTGAGTTTTTGCAAAACCTCACACAAAAATTGTTTTTAAATTTTTCGTTGCTGATGCTCATGCTGTTTCTTGCCTACCGTTTGTATTTGGGTTCAAAGAACAAACTCTCTCTCTATTTTTTTTTTTGTTATTTTTGAAGAGAGAATATAAATTAAGATATTAAGGGAGTAATTTATAATAAAAAAAATAAAGGGAAGTGCGCGTGCGAAGCCGCGGGTATCACTAACCTGTTATAAAATAAAATTTTGGGATATTCACAAATCGCCAACCCAAATTCTATATGTTTAGTAAAGATTTTGATTAACTTGTGAATTGTTTTCCACTGTAAATAAATCATTTATTTTCAAACATTAAAAAGTGTGTTTTAACTGCAACACCACTGCTTGTGCTCGAATCACTAATTTAAGTAAGTTATTTATTTTCTGAACTATTTTCATTAAGAATACTACACAAATCTGCAACAATTTCCTTAAGTTAATCGTTTGTTTCCCCATATTTGACCTAGAAAAAAATATTATAACATAATTTCTTCACGTATTACTCTGCTGTGAGAACATAAAGTCAAATAAGGACGCCACTAAATTGATGTAACACATTTTTGCACTATGACTGCTGTGTTTGTGTGCCAACTCCCAGCCAGCTGGCGTCTTTTCGTCATTTAAGTATTTTCATTTTTTTTTTTCAACGACTATATGTTCGTGACTTTTGCACAGAATAAGTTGTGAAAACGTTTTCGCTAAAAATCAACTTAATAATGTGAGGCTTTGAAGTTTTTTTATTTTTTTACTATAAAAAAAAAATGCGGAAAAAACTCAACCATTTCTTAGTCGATGTTTTTGAATTGAATTTTATTTGCATTATTTTGTAGTGATATATGATATTTTTATTTCTTTTCATTTTTCCCATCTAATTTATTTATTTTATTTTCATTCAAAAGTTCTTTTTCATTCATGTCACGCTCAAGTTTTGTATCACTTAATGCATATTTAATGATATAAAAAGATCATTTGGCAGTGCAAAAAAAAAAAAATATTAATGATATTTTTCCTTTATCCTGTTTTCTGATAGTATGTGTAAAGCTCACATAAGTTGTAGTCCACCGTTTTCAATATGTTTTTTTATCGTGTCCTTGCCCGCATATTGTACGTTTGATACTTTTTTTTTTTGTAGTTGTGCCATAAAAAAATTTCCATTTCTATGGCATCATTTGTTTTATGAGCCAATCCGTTAAACCAAAGTGTATTTGAAATGTGAAGGTCCTGCTAAGTAAAAAATAAATCAATATTATTCTTATGATTCTATGACGAAATCCTCTGTCATTGGGCAATAGTGATTAAATATAATCAAGGCAGATTTTATATTCGTTATAAAAAGTAACGTGATGGTGGTCAGTTGTTTTTAAGATTTAAAAATAGCCGTGCTATTTATAAAGAAATATTAGAAAAACTTGTAATGACTAGCATTTATGTTTCTTGCAGGCTATGCGCTACATGGAATCCTAAACCTTAATTATACAGGTATGTAAATTATAATTTAGTTGCTTAGTTTTCACTTTGAATTTCATTATAAAATTTTCTTAAATAAATCAAAATTGCCTCAATACAGCCGGAAAAAAAGAGAAACGCCTTTGCTTCAAATTGATTCTCTATTATAATTCTAGCAGTATGGAAAGCAATTTATTTTTATTTACTCACTATTCTGCTCCTGTTGCATATATACCATAAAATATCTAGCACAAACGAGTACCTGTATTTATTTATAAACTTATGCCTGCCGTCAGCAGGAGAAATTTGTGCTCAAATAAAAATTGAATAAATGCGCTATACTACGTTGCATGCACTATGTTATAATTTAATTTTTATACCGCGCTCATCGCTTTTTTTCCTGCCAACCAACAGCAATAGCAGAAGCAGCAGCAGCAGCAGCAGTTCAGTCAACCTGAAGCACGTTTCTATTATTTTTGTTTTCTTTCATTTTTGTTATTGTATAGTCCATTTATTCTTAAACCAATCGACTTGGTAAACTAGTTCGATTCTTAGTTGCACCAAATCACTTGAAGTATATTTATTTATAAACAAACAACACGCAGTTACATTCAGAGTTGTAAAAGTAAACATTATCCTTCAAAAAGACAAATTACCATGTTGAGTGAAAATGTCAATATTCGATTTTTAATATCTTCATAACAGCTTTACGAACTTTATAATGCAAGTATGTCCAAGTGGCAGTTCAATTGACTCAATTTGGCTCCACTAATGGCTTACGTGTGTGTGTTTGTTGAGGAAAAATTTTATTTAATGTGATTGCTCGACGAATTTAATGAAAATTACAAAGGTGGCTTGGTTGTCAATATTAAAAAAATTGATTGAAAGAGGGGCGTGTCACTTCACAAAATCTTTAAATTTACATTTAGTATGCATTCGAGTTCGGGCTGAAAAGTATAGACCTACACGAAATATGGCTGCACTACAAATAAATTTTGTACTTCGTGTATAGTAAATGTTTAAATGACAGCTGTCAAATTTTCATCTAGCTGCGTCATTCGTCGTATGTTTGGCAGGCATTGAAAGCGAATCAATGGTATTTTAATGAAAATTAATAAAATGAATTTTAAATTTTAAAAAGATAACACTCAATGACATCAACACCGAATCGAATGATGTTTATTGCGACTTCATATCTTCGATACCAACTAGAAAATATTGGACAGCTGAATTTGAACATACGCGCCTTTTTCAAAACAATCGTCCAAAGTTCACCATACCAGAAATAATTGACGGTCACAAATCGAAGATGCGAGATATTGCTGAGAAATTTAGCTTCACAGCGAACGACTGGCGAATGTTTTAAATCAGTGGTGGGCACGTAGTGCCCCTATCCGCCCTCATTGCCCGCACCATTATTCGACGCACAAGCAAGCGAAAAAAATTCGCAGAAATTCAATGCTATCGAGATACATCGTTGACTTGAGTTGAAATAAAAACAAAAACAACACACAAGGGCATAAGCTACGGCGCTGCATTGAAAATTGGAAGTGAAAGCAAAGAAAAACTTTAAAGCTTCGTTTGTTGTTGCTTGATGTTGTTGTTTTGCCCTTTTGTTAGACTTCCATGCCCACCACTGTTTTACATGATTATTTGAGAATGAGGAAGTTTGCTGTCATATGGGCGCCACATTCTTTCTGCAGTCAGAACTTCGTGCGTCGTTTCTTAACGGTTTTCCTGAAGAATTGAAGCCGAAAAAATCAAAAGCCGGTCTGTCTTGATGACGAATGCTCTTTGGGATGCTTATAAAATCATTCACATTGATTACCTTGAAAAGAGCACTCATCATCTAACATTGCGACTATTAACTGTTTCCAAATTTGCAGAAATGGCTCGGTAAAAAATAGTTTCTCTTCTTTTTAAGGACCTCCAAAAAACATATGCAGAATACATCAACAAATTAAAGAATCCAAGTAAAAGCTCAAAGATGTTAAGAAATAATATTAATTTTAGCCGAAAAAGTTGTGTCTCTTGCCTAGGCCGATAACTGCTCAAATTACCGTTGTTTTTGAAAAAAATAAAAGCAAAAACAAAATGTAACAGTAAAAACCAGTGAACATTGCATTATTTACCCTCAGAAATGTTATCCAGACCGCTTGGAAAGAACTATTCTACATAAACTGAACTACAAATGCTTTCTTTCAAATATATCCTACACGAGCAATATGATTAAATAATCCAAAAAATGCAGAGATAAAATCAACTTTTTTTCACTTCCAATGAAATTTTCGTCAAAATTCTTTGAAGGTGAATTTCCTTCTGATATGCATACTATAAAACTATGTTAATTTTAGAAAAAAATTCCCTAGTATGCGTGTGCTTTTTTGCAGCGCTGTATAACAGCTAACACTGCATGTGGTGTTAGCTCCCAGCTGTTTTAACTTTTCGCTGTTGCGTCTTCTTCGCCATCTCTATTTTTTTTCTGTATCTTTTTAAGTGTTCCCATTATTTTTAGCATGATCGAAAAGAAAACATGATATTTTTGCCACTTGCACGAAACATGCAAAGAGTGCAAAGTTATAAATTGTTATTAAATAAAATAAACCGTTTGTGCAATATTTATACAAACGTTGGGATATTGCAATTATGTGGAATGATCAAAGTTATAATTAAATTTTGTTTTGCCTCTGAAGTGGTAGGGAAGGAGTAGTTGTCGATGTCATGCATGTTTTTATCTATATATCTTTAGAGCATATTGTGGTCTGCAACACAAATGGTATATTTTGGTTAAATATACTAATTTTGTATCATTTTTGTTACATCAAAATCGTTTTTAATGAAAAAACTTTTTACCTGAGATTAGTGTTATCAACTATCCTTATTTGAATCAGCACTTTGCTCTTTATCTACTTGACTCTTGTAATTATGAATGTGTTTCAATTTATGTACTTATGAAATCATCAAATTTCGTTGCTTACAGTTTTACTATGGAACACTGAGAGAAAAGTGGAGTATTTTTTTTTACCACGCGCTCGGTTAATGAATTCCCAATTTTTTGTGTGAAAGAAATGACAAAATTGAACAAGAAAAAATTCAATTAACTAGAGTGTAATAGGCGCCCGCTTTTTATTATAAAAATGTTATGTCAATAGTCATGCACTTGCAATTTAGCAGCTCCAAGGCTGTTTTCTTTTGAATTAATTTTAATTTTTAATTATTTTTCTCGATACAAATACCCAAATTTTAACGTCACTCTAAAAATATCATTTCCATTTGAGTTTAACAAATCCCAGTTATTTTTTACTCAGTGTACATGTAATGGCTTCAATAAAGTACAGACTCATGTTCATATGTGTATCAGGTTCTAGAAAAAATAACCCTATAAAAACTAATTCTTTTTATCACCACGTGTTCTTTCCTATATTAATGTACATATCCGCATAGGTATAGCATTTTGTCGCCTATTTTATCGGTGCACTTTAATCATTTGTGGTTGTTGTTGTTGTCTTTTGCTTTATAACATTTTGATTGACCCCAAAGCCTAAATCAAATAAAACCCAGAAATAATGTGACATTTATTTGAAGTTATAATGTTTTTATTTTTTCATTTTCTAATTGATAAGCAAAATTATCACCGTTGAAAAAATCAATACAGAAACTCCATTATTATTTTTGTCATTCTGGATAAACTCATTCAAATGAACACGCACTAAGCTGCCCATGAGGAAATTAAGGTATGGGTGACTAAGACATATGTGAAGCATCGTTCAGTTAAATTTATTTAACTTTTTGTCAGCTGACGTTTTCAACTGACGAAGCTCTTCCACAAGAATTTGTATAAATTTGCTCCCTCTTTGTAATAGAAATGTAAATTAGTTTGTTGGCTTTGCCATGGGAACATTTTTTATTTCAATAAATGGGAAAAATTATCAAATTTAGCTATACGGCCAGTGTCACTATATGTGGGGGAATAATACAACTCACTCTACTGAGAGGGGCCCGAGGCTATCATTGATTGAATTGTAGGTGGCAATTGACAAGCAAAATCCTTTAATACGTTATGCGCCAAAAAATTTTCAAGACTAGTTTTAATAAGAAGGCGTGCCACCTCCCATACAAGATAATGTGCCGTAAGGCTTTAATAATATCTGCTTTCAGAATGCGGGACTAGTATTCTTAAATCTATCTATCCCTCATTTTAATCAATTAGTAATAATGGAACATTTAATATTTGACCACCGTTCACTGATAATATCCAAAAAAAAAGACTTTCCTACTGGGTAACTGACTAACTGTTAGTTCAAGTGTCGCAATGCCTATTTGCCTGTCTGCTCTACTTAGGATGTAGATTTGTTTTTGTATTATTATCTCTGATATTATTTTGATGTGGCCCTCTACCGCATGCAGTGGTATCTCTTATTCGGACCACCACAGCCTGAGTCGCAGTTGTTGTTGTATGGCAGTGCTCTGTGCTTTGCTGTGTGCTCTGTTGTGCTGTACTGTGACTTTGGTGTTACATGTACACATATATTTAGAACAGGCAGCAGGCAAACATGACACGTCCCAGATATGTGTGACATTAATTTAGAGCTGATTGTTGTATGACTTTTATGACTGCCTTTGTTGTTGTTGTTGTCATATTAAATGATGTTAAAGTTTTTGCTGTTGCAATCCATTAGGTGTTTTATCATTTTTACTTTTATCTGGAGAGTTGAAAGTTTTTTTTTTAAGTGTAAAATTTAGTTTACATGTATATATTAAAAAAATGTACATTTATCTTACGTAGCTGATTAAAACCGGTCTCCTGGGGGTTTATTAAAAATTTTTACTTTATTCCGAATTATTTTGGATTTGAAACCTCAGCTATTTTCTATTTGAATAATTTGAGAATGTTCTTTTTTATATGGAGCTGTAGGCATTTTGCTTGCTGCTGCCTGCTTTGTATATGGAGCTGTAAGCAGTCTGCTTGCTGGCTGCTTACGTTGTATATGGAGATGTAAGGGGTCTTGCCTGTAGGCTGCATGCTTTGTAGGTGGAGATGTAAGGGTTCTTGTCTGTAGGCTGCATGCTTTGTATGAGGAGATATAGACAACTCGCTAAACTATACAGGCACTTAGGAAGCGATGTTTTCAGGCAATCTGCCATTCGTTTGTTACACATTGTATATGGAGATGTAGGCAAGCTGCCTATAAAGCGGTCATCCCTTTGTAAAAAGAATTTACAGTTGTGGCTGGAGTTGTGAGCCATTACTGCCTAAAATAAGTGTAACTATTCATCGATGTTGTGTATAACATAATTGCCGCTGGGTAATTTAAAATTTTCATTGAAATTTCAAGAGCACTGATTGTTTATATTGCTATCGATTTTCCGATCGATTCACATGAACTTTTCCGAATCACTGCAAATGTAAAATACGTATTTCATATTGAAATGAATTTCAAGAATTTGTTTCATATTGAAAAGAATTTCAAGAATTAATATTTCATGTTGAAACTCTTTTCAATATGAAACATACATAAATTCAAGTGGAAACTTGTGCTGTAAAACAATCGAAAAACTTTATATGAATCATTTAAAAAAAATTGTGCGGTGCCCAGTACTGTAAGTTATACATCGAAACTTTTAAAATTCAAAAGTATTTAATTATCGTAGTTAGTAAGCTTCTGTGTATTAAAAGCTAAAAAGTTATCATGTAATTACCAATATTTTGCTTTTGAAATAAAATTCCTTCTTCCTGTATTTCCGTCAACTTCCGTTGAAATTTAAATTAAAATTTACCTTCATATCCTGTGTGCATTAAACTTCATAAATTTTGCTGCATATATGCATTTAAATATATGTAAAATATGCATACTTGTACAAATAATTTCCGTTGTGTTGTAAATATAGACGAATGCTTACAGAAGTTACATAGCGTAAGTAACAGCCAAAGGAATCCCTCCAATGCTTAGCACCATCAAGTGTTGGAAATTATGAATGAAACGAAAGTGTTTCATCTCTCTACCTGCCTTGTTTTCTTTGCTTTTATTTTAAGTATACATTTCAAGTGTAAAAATGTAACGATGAAATCCTTTCAAGTTTCTTTAACCTCTTGAAATTTTTTTTTTTTTTATCATAACTTAACTCTGCTTAGACTTACACGTCTGTATGTGGAAGCAATACCAACCACAGGTACGACAATGTTTAGGTAGACATTCAGCTTTTTTTTATCAGAAGTATGTGTGTGGGAGTTGTTGCAACACGGTAAATATTTGAAATTTGAAAAAATTTTTATTTTAGAGTCTACGTATGACTTTAATTTTGTACTAAAATTTACTGAAAACGCTTTGTATATTTCCAATTACAAGATCTTTGTATATCTACTGATTTGATCTTTTGGTCGAAATTTCAAATACATAGTATGCGATCAAAAACATTTTAAAGTACTGAATTATGTTCGGGATTCAGATATTTATCATTTACGATAGATCACTCATTGAAATGGCAAAAGAAGACACATTTTTTAAAAGCTTTTCCCGGTCATTGATTTAAATACCAAACTGAAATATTTTGCATAAGAAAAGGACATACCCTAAGTGTTCGAAATTTCTATTTTTATACGCCATACGTCATTCCATTTGTAACACATTGAAGAGGGCGTGGTAGGTTTTTATATATTTTTGATCCACCTAAGTTGATTAAGCCATGTCTGTTGAAAACTTGATTAGGGGAATACAAAGCACAAAGGCTACATCTTAATGGGTATGAAAATAGACGAAATCGGTTCACGGACACGCCTACCGCCCAAACAAGTAAAACTCATGTATCGCTGAATTGCGAGTTATTATATATAAGGTAACCAAATTTCTCAAAAATTCTAGCTATAACTTTGATAATCTTTAAACATAGAAATTGTTGAACTTTGACGAGAGAACGTGGAACTTCCCATACAAGCGAAAACTTAAAAACGCTAAAATGAGAGAACTATTTAAGTAATGGAACCGAATTTCACACAGAAATACACACAGACAAAAATTTGGCGAATTGCGGCAAGTAGGCGTGGCACTTTCCATGCAAGCAAAAGCTTTAAAATGCGGTACAGAGAGCTATTTAAGTAAATATTCCCAAATTCAATGTGAATACGATTAGTCAAACCAGTCATCATGTTTGCTAGTTTTTTTATTATGTTATTATATATTATTTAAAACGATTTAATTCTGTTAAATTTCATTTGTTTATCTTATTAGGTTTTGCATTATTTTATTTTATTTTTTTTTTATTTTATTTTTCTTTATATTTATTTTTTAATTTATTTTATATCACAACAATTGCGTTGCTTTGGTCAACAATGACGATAAGTCAAACTGCTCTTATTGGTTCATACTTTTTCTTAGAATATTCATAACTTTTAGATTCGTCAAAGTAAAATTTAATACACTCTATGAATCAACCTTAAAGAATTTAGCAAAGTTAATTTTTCGCTGTGTGCATAATAGGGAAACCCAGTAGGTTAATCGGTTTAAACTTAATGTCATGCATCATTTTTTCTTCGTTTTTTTACTAGTAGCTAGCTGTTTACTGTTTAATACGCTTATGTCTGCAAATTTTACAAACTATGCAATTTTTTTAACCCCAGAAATTGTGGAATGAAAATATAAGTACACGATAATATTTTATGCTTGACATTCATATACGCAGCAGACATACAACAAAACAGATGACTGATATAGCCCCATGACTGTGACATGCAAATATAATTTAGGGTTAGGGAATTCTTATCATATTTCACTGTAATTTGTGTAACTTTGGAGGCGTTGTTTGTAAACTAAAGAAAAAAACAAAAAAAAATGGTAAACAAAACAAAAACAATATATACATATGTACGGATATATACATACATGGAAATTAAGTAAACAACATGAGCTTTTAATTTTACGCATATCTTTGCACAGACCAGTCTTTAAATACATTTTACATTTTATGAAATACGTTGTGAAACTATTCCTGGGGTATATAATAACTAATTATGATTCTCTTGAATCATTGAAAATATTATAATCCAAAAGAAAAGTCTTAACTGACACATAAAGTGATTGATCTGTAAACAGAGTTTAAGGATCAATTCAATGATTTCTAAGAGAACTCCTAATTAAAGCAAATATCGTTTACTTATTTTGCATACTTGCAATACTTTTTTAGCTGGGTGTAAAATTCATAGTTCACTGATAAAATTACCGTAAAATATACTATTCATACATATGTTTTTTTTTTTTTTGCTTTTTTAATATTTTTAATAAATGCTTCCCTCTTGCGCAATCCCCATGGGAGAATAATGGTTTCTCTTTTCTGTGTGGTAAGTTTTAATTAATCTTCTCCTCTTTTTATGTTAATTATTAAGTAAGTGCATTAACATTTTATTAATTGAACTTTTTTTTGTGTTGCATTTGTATAATTGCTATAAAAAGCTCGTGTCATACCTTTAATTTGCGCTCATAGGACATCAAATTTTTTTATAATTTTTTTTTTATTAAACTTTTTTTGTATTCTTTAAAGAGTGCTGGCACAATTTTATTATTATTTTTTTTAATTATACTTAGTTTTAATACCAATGCAATTGTAGAATATTTATGTTTCGTAATGTTTACTTTTGCATCAATGACATATTCTTAACGTTAAAATGTTTGCAGCTACTCTGCTATCTGGTGTTGCTCTACCATCTAAAAGGAAGTCAAATTTGTAATGAGAAAAATATTTTGTTTTGTTATTTAAAAATTAATCTTTAAGGAATTATGGTGTCGAAAGTCAGAAAAGCTATAATAAAATAAAGTAAAGAATGTGACTTACACCATAGGTGGGCAAAGTAGAAAAAATGAGCCAATTTTAGCTCTTTAGCAACAAACACGTCGTTTTTCTTAAGAAAAATTATCAAAAGAACAAACACATGCAATCACCACTGCTACGCACATTTGTATCGTTGTGGTTTTTTGAAGTGAAATTTTGATATTTTAATAACAACAACGCTTGTTTTCGAGCTAGTTTCTGGCACAAACAATTTTTAACGGTTTTCCGAAGACGACTTTAAATAAAATTATCTTAACTCCGTCATAATATGAGCACTCAGCGCCATATCAAAACTGCAGTAGGTATCCGAAAAAAAAAGTGTGAGTTTTAACAATTTTGGAAAATTTTATTTTCTGGGTTTGGAGATTTTCTTTGGTTCTATTCAAATTATTTGCTTAAAATTCTTGACACTTGCAAACATGCTGCAATTACTATATCCTTAAGTGTTAAATAACGAAATAAAACCAATTGAGACTGAGGAGAATTTTCATGTAATTGGAAAAATTTTACTTTTTTGAAAACAACATTTTTCACACAAATTATACTTTCTGCTTTCTCCCCTATGGACTTTACCTAAGCCAACCTTGCTTGCAACAGACACATGAGTAAAATCGATATAAGTAACGCAATATGCCAGTAGACAGTTTTTTCCTTCCTCATGCTAAATTGTCTGAATTTCCGTAAATTATTAATTTATTTTTATGTCCATACTGCTATCTGTATGCTGCCTTTTTGGCCTGCCAAAAAATTGCCCTTCTGTCATTTGGGGAAAATAAAATTGCTCATATTTCAACTCCAGAAGTCCCATCGCCATAACTTATCTCCATCGCACAAATTCGTTACACTTTTCTCTCTCAGGCTTTCTAACGTGCCTCCACTCGACAAATGAATGTATCTGTCTCTATCAATATGCAAACTCGTTTGTGCCAATTGACAAATACCCTTCAGGACACTTGGTTATGTTATGTTGTGTGTTAACTGACGTCTGGCATCGACAAATACCAACCAGAAATTAAGTTAACTTGATTTTAACGCTTTGCTTTACCGTTAGTATGTCGTTCCGTTTTCGTCATTCTCGTGAGTTGTAACGGAAATTACTTCGTCATGTTTACGCGTTTCACACATACCATACGTAGATATCCTTGGGAAAAGCTGTGACGTATGTATGAGTGTGGCGGCAACAACCAAATATAGACATACCAATTTCGTCAGTGCGGCGCCTGGTGCTAATTTTCAGGTAGGTGGAGGTTATGGGTTAACAAAAATTACTTGTGGTATAAATTGGGTGTAGTTGTAGGCGTAGTTTTACTACAGGCTGATTGAATAAAACTGATTTAGGGTCTCAACAGTCTGATTTTAATTAATAAACGAAAAGTTAATGATGTATAGAAATTAATTTGCTAAGTGTTTGATGAATACTTGTGGATTTATTTTTATTGAGCAGTCGTTAGTATCGCAACATGACGCGGTGCTCTTACCTTTACTGATTTTTTTTCATTAGATATGATGCCGTCAAATTGAAATGTCATCAGTTGTCGCTTTTTCTTTTGTTTTAGTATACATAATGAAAACGAAAGGTTAAACCTATGATATATAATTTATAGGATTTTTATGTAGTAACATAGAGACGAAAGCATTTGCGCAATACCAGTAGGAATTGGAGGAAAGCGGGTGTAATTCTTTATGAGTTGAAATATTTTGTTATCGATTAGATTACCTAAAATGTGCACTATGTAGTCTTAAAATGTTACGGCATATGTTTTATATATAAAATAACTGTGCTTCTGAAAAATGTATTGAAAGAATTGGGCCTGTAACTCCTTTCAACCAGAGCATTTTTTAATAATTGTCGGAAGTCGCAAAATGTGGATAAATTTGTTAAGTAACAGACAACAGTAACAGCCTTAAGTAAAAAGAAAATAATCTAAAGTGTGTAAACAGTTTTGTTGAGAATTGTGAATTGTTGTGAGGCATGAACAAAATAGTTTTTTAAACAGTTGAAAAATGTGTTTTTGATTGGTTCACTTGTCATTATTGATCGAACTTGCTTAAATTAAAAGACTTTGCAATATCATCATAAAAATTTAAAAATTTCATACAAAGCTGGGCCTTAATTCGAATGACAAATGAATCAAAATTTTTTGTGAAATATTGGGAAGCAGTCTGAATCTATCAAAACTTCTCAAAAGCCAAAATATTGATAAATAAATATAATTTGATGCAAACTTAACAAAAAATAACAAAAAAAAAACAAAAAAAAACAAAATAAAAAACAAAAAAAAACAAAAAAACAAAAAAAAAAAAAATAAATAAAACAAAAAAAAAAAAAACAAAAACAAAAAACAAAAAAAAATTTTAAAGTTCTTCTCTTACAAAAAAATTTCTAAAAATTTGATATCCGTTTCCATAGATTTTTTGTGCGAGTTTACCCAAAGTTAAGCAATCATCTTAGTAAAACTTTCAAAAAGTCTTACGTAAATATTGGAAAAGGGTATGAAAAGTTTATGGAAAATTGTCGTCTAAAAGCTTATGACTCAGGATAAGCCTCATGAAAATATCATTATATAGTCTTTACCTAACGAGCTACTTATATTGTATCTTGTTCCAAAAGAGCACCTTAAAGTTGATTAATCCTCTTAAAATTTCCAACTGGGCTGAATTAACTTAAGCGCGGCAGTAACTTTTTTCATATTAACCATGTTATTTTGTCATTTATTGCTTTTAGCTGTTTTTGCCACTAATAACACAACAGTAACAAAAACAACAGTGACGCCGCTTACTTGCTGATCATTTGATATCCTTTGGGCATTTTGGTTTTTTTTTTTTTTTTTTTTTTTTTGTTACAACGCAAACACATACGAAATTTAAACACAACCCACACACATTGAACATTTTGTTTAATGCCGTCATTTTGCCTTTGCTTTGTTGCTGTTGCTGTTGATTTTGTTTTTTTTTTTTTTTTTTTTTTCAATAAAAATGCTTAAAGCAATACCAATGGCGATAGCAACAACAACAACAACAACAACAACAACACTATTATTTAGTAGCTGTTCTAATGGTCATAGTAAAAGTCTAGAGCTACAACACCAACCACTATTATGATAACCAAAAACCCAGCAATTTTGCTGCGTCAGTTAAAATAATACGCTGTCATGACGGCAAAATGGCGCTGCTTTTTTTTTTTTCTAACGACATCACTACACGTTTTCATGAATTTCATTTTCACTATTTCGATGTGTCACGTAATGCTATCGATACTATACTTTTATAATATTTTTTCACAAAAAATTTAGACCATTCTTCTCGATTTTGCTGGCATTAGATTAGGGCTCAAATTATTTTCTCCTGGCTCGATAAAAGCTTTACTTACCGCTCACTCCATTTTTTGCGGCTCAAATTGATAAATAAAATTTTTTTAAAAACAAAATTAAGAAATTACAAAATTTTGGCATGTATGAATACTATGCAAAAAATATGTAAAAATGTCCTGTGGGAGAATGTTGTATAGGCACTTACACAGTGTGTCCTTTAAATAAACGCATGGGATTGAAAAAAAGTTAAGTTGATTCAACATATTTTCCTTTTAATGTCGATACAACGATGGGCACGATCAACCAATGCTCGCATGAATTTTTGCATAGCTGGCTTTTCAATGGCGTCGGCTACCCTCGTCACAGCGACTTCGATAACGTCATATATTATTCCGTTCATCACGCATTTCATCTTGGAGAACAGGAAATACTGGCCACCATGAGCGACGTGAAAAATCCCGTCCGGTTGTTTAAAGGACATACTGTATATACTTTATAAACCTTCTTTGAGCGCCAAATAGTCGTGCTGTGATTCATTAATTCGTTATTTCTTGTGCACAAAAGATGATGTCATTGGATATAAAGGCCTGTCGTGTTAACTTAAAAAAAATGGGAGAAACTTTTGCTTTCCGTGCTATCTTCTAAGTAGAAGGGGAAAAAGTAGGCCTGCCGCGTCCTTTTCCAAATAGAGAGAACAAAGTAAGGTCTACATGAATATTTTTATGAATAATCGATTTGTGAAAATATTGACTCATGCAAGATTAATGTATGTATAAAAATATCGCTACATTTATCTATCGTCTTACATGCTATATCGGATATGGATTATCGTAAGTACCCAGTAGTTTTGAATGCAATGGAAACTCTATTATTTACAAAATTTCAATAAGCTAATTGAGAACTAAAAAGATATACGAAACGTTAAGTCAAAATATGCAACAAAGTCTAGTGTAAACCCTGTTCCCAGAACATTGCTGAAAGTTCTAAAAATATGTTAGAAATATCATAGCTGTTGTTAATTTTTGTTAGGACGTTGAACATCGAACTGAAACTCTGGAGAATCCAGACAAAGCTCGACCACAAATAAGTGTCTGTATATGTATGTGCTTAGTTTTTTACAGTTCTATTGAATTTTATTTTGCACAAAATGTCGGTGTTTTAAATGGGGTTGTTTCAAAAATGAAACTGTCTTTTTAATTGAAGTAGGGATGGTCAGCATTTCTATAGCACTTTCCAAATAGAAAGCTTCAATAAGAACTGATCAAGTCTTTTGCATATTTGTAGATATTATTCAACACCTTTACTGCTTTATGTAAGTAATTTCGTCACCCACTTGCAAAATCGATTAACTGCATAAATCAAAAAATTGAGAAAAACACTAAAATATGTTGAAGCCTCCATAAATTTTAAATGTGAATTCAACTAAATTGTTTGTGAAATTTGTAACAAATATAAAAAGTGGGATTGCTGTGACGTACAAACATGAAACAATGATTGAAAAGTGAAGTTAATCGATTTGACCTATGAACGGGTCAATTTACTTTCATGAATTCTGTGTGAATTCATTGCGTTACGCAAGTAAAAAATAAAGTTTTGATTACATTTCATTTAAACTATTTGGATATGTCATAAATTTGTCTTGAAAGCTTTTTTTCCTTTTTTATTAAAAAAAAAAAAAACATAAATATACAGAAATTCAGAAAAAAAACCAAAGAACTTTGGTGTAAAATTATGCTTTTATAGTCCAAAGCCTCCTCTGGTACTTAAGGTTTTAGTATTCGATACTTTTTACACTATACCACGTCCATGTGTATATCTAAGTACTCTTTAATCTATTTAGGATATGTGTACTCGCACATATACCTATATAAAAACTAATACATTCGTAATAGTAATTTCAGTGTCTGTGTCGTTGTTTTATTTGTTTGCGTTGCTTTTTGACGCTGCATTGTTGTAATTAGATTTCTAGGTTAATCTTTGAGCTTGTGTGCGGTTTAAAATATGGCTGAAATGTGCTTGTGGCAATACCACAGGCATTACGAGGTCAAACTTGCATACTCGTAACTTTGTTGCACTTCATTTTTTGCTGTTACTATTGAAATTTTGACTTGATTTGCAACATGAAATCAAGAAAAAATTAAATTGAATATTAAAAAATTGTTCCTTTTGTACTCGATTGAATGCTTTGAAATGGGCCCCTATTTTTGAAAAAGATACATACTTAACAGAAACGAAACTTAAAATCTCATATAAAAATACGAGAAATAAAAAGAATACAGATGTATTCCTCTTATTTTTATAAAAAATATATCTCCCGCCTTCCCGGTTTTTCGGGCTGAAATTGGATAAAAAAATGTACTTCCTTTAGTCTGAGTAAAATCTCATACAAAATACAGTACTGTCGCGATAATCCGGACACATATAGTTTCGGGGTATGTCCGGATAACTGGATTTGTCCGGAATACAGAAAGCTCAGTAATGCCGTCATCCAACCCTTTTTTGAAGCTTTTATACAATATGTAGATTATGGTTTATGAAAACGCGTGGACTAGCTGACTTTCGTATTATTAAGAGTGACAATTTGTGAGATTTTTTGGCATTTGAGCAAGGCATGAATGTGAAGCGGCCTTCTTTTTTGCACCGACGTCGCATTTGGAGGAACTCTTCGAAACATTGCAGATTCATCAGCATTAAAGAGGACATCGAGTTCTATCTTTTCAATAGTTTCTTAAAATTTTTCTTTTAAATGTTTGCGATACATATTTCCGAATCAAAAATTGTAGATTTTGACAGTTTGAGACTTTCAGCTGCATATCATATTGATATCCAGTTTCAATGAAATCTAAAACTTAACACGTCTTGGAGAAATTAATCGATTTGTGTTGCCTTTTTGTCGGTGGCATTCTAAGGATCAAAACTTTTTTAATTATTAATATCTTATAAACACTACTTCCAATTAGAACGTGCTGGCTGAAACTCATAACATAAATTGATTAAGCTGCATACATTCATATGTAATGAATATGTACTCACAAAAAGTTCAGTAACTTAACGAAATAAGTTTGAGAAAGCAAAAATAACATAATCGTACCAGCGACATCCCATTTGAAAGCCAATATACATACTTTAAATTAATTTCTGTCCGGACTGTAGAGGTTAAGTTTCAAAAATGTCCGAAGCGTAGGGATGTCCGGATTACTGGGAAATCCGGATTAGCGAGTGTCCGGTTTAGCGCGACTGTACTGTAGTTAAAAATTTGTATAGATTTTTCCTTAACATTTTAGTTTCGATGCTTATGTCACGCCCACTTGCCCAAACCAGCTCATTTTTTATCCAATGCTTGTTTTTTGTTCTTGTTTTTTTAGCGCAGTACTTTGAATTTTTTACCACGCCCCTTTCTCGAATCTCAGCCAATCTGAGTTAAGATCGTGTCATCAAATTTTTCCATACCGATTTTGGCAGAATTTGTTGAAATACCTTTTTTTTTTGTAGCGTCTTCAAGCGTTTACTTGTATCAAATGTGTCACGCCCATTTGTGAAATCCGGCTCACTTTTGTGTCACCAAATGTTCCCGCGCAGTGCTTGTTATCATTCGCTTTATCTCCGCTCACAAAAATAATTCCCATACCGAGCTTAATAATACTTGTATTGTCTAAAGCAGTGGTGGGCACAAAAATATAACAAAAGAAGAAAACAACAACATCAAGCAACAACAAACGAAATTTTTAAGTTTTTTTACTTTCATTTCCAAAATTGCCATTAGCACAAAAAAAAAACAAATTACACTACAAACAAAAACAATTGCTACATTCGTCAAGACACAATGCGGCGCCGTCATTTATGCCTTTGTGTTTTGTTTTTGTTTTCATTTGAATTCAAGTCAAGCCTCGATAGCGTTGAAATTCAACGTAATAACCAAAAAAATCCTTAGTATTTTATTCCTTACAAAATGTGCAGTTTCTTTCTTAATATGAAGAGAGCTGAAGTACCTATAAATCAACTTTATTTTACCAAGTAAAAAATCATAAATAACGAGATAAAAATTATTTCCGCAGAATGAACTTTATGCATTTGTAAAGATTGCCTTGAAGTAGATTAAAAAAAAGGATACATAACTACATAAATAATGTTAAAATAACGAAAGTGTACTAATTAAAATTTTTTAGTTTCATGCGCACACACAAAAGTGTAGCAGCTTTTACCATAAAAAAATTGTTTTTAAAAGTTACTGCAACACGTGCGCTTCTGCTTTAAAAACTTGAAACTTTTGCATAACCTAATTTCTACCTTAACAAAAGTTTTCATAAAAGCAAGTGCGTGAAGTTTGATGCAATGACAATGGTTTGTTAAAACTTATGCTTGTTGTTTGTTCAAGGGAATTCTTTAGGGTGGATTTTGCTTAAAACATTTTCGATTTAATGATACGCCCTTAAAATTTTGTTGATACCCATCCAGTGAAACATAAATTTAATCTTTTGAAATAATATTCTACAAAAACATATGTAGGTTGGATAAGGTTTTTATTACTTTGTTTTTATTTCTTTATCTTTTTTTCGTATAAATTTTAACTTGACTGCATTCCTTTGATTGCTTGACAAATTCCAGCATCATTACAAAATGACAAAAATCTCATGTTTTGCTGCTGCTGCTGCTGCTTTTAAAATAACTGATGTTGAGCAGCATTACTTTTGAGCGCATTAATAAAATGAGTTTTATTTCTTTTCTACGCTGTCATTTCGTTAGCATGCATTTGTAGGGATAAAGTACATTTGAAAACGGGGGCGGCAGCTGGTAGCTTTTATGCGTCCTCAAACACGCACCAAATATGTACTGCCACATGCTTTGCGACGTTATTAAAATCTCTTAAAGTTACCCATGCGTTAAAGTCCTAGTTAGAAAAATGCTATTATCTTAATCATAGATGCCCAGTTGGTACAAAAATTTAGAAATCAGGCTCTTATGCAAATGTGACAAAATCTCATAAAAACTCTGTCAGAAACTTGACTCTTGACTTCCAGGTAGTTTCAAAATTTTTACACTCAACTTATTGTGATTTTGTTTGTAATCATAAAAAAAATTTGCTTATGACCAGAAAAAGCATTCGCTTCTAGTTATATGCTTCTATATGAACGCTCACACATGCTTTCGTTTGCCTGCCCATTCATTTTTGATTTTTTTTTTTTTTCAAATCTAGCAAAGTTTTTAAATACATTTTTATATTAGTTCATTTCGTCAGATTCAAATTAAATTCTAGCTCTTTTGATCAGACCCCAAGGGCATGCCTGACTTATTAAATATTTGTGTCTTACTTTTTTTCTTAATAAAACAATATCAAAAAATTACTTCTCTGATGTTGGTACCAAACTCAGCTCCGTTTGCTACCGCGCTCCCATCGCTGCTAAATAAACTAAAATTTTAAAGTATTTTTTTTCTCGTTGGGTTATTACATACCCTCTTTGAAAATCACATAAAGACATAGACATGCATTCATACATTCACATAGCCATTCAAATTTTCATCTCAAACGTTGGTGAGATTATGATGATGATGGTGAATATGTGAACGCATGCATGCCTTTGCATTTGTCAAATTGTGCGTCAACATCATAACAGCTTCAACATTCATCATTTAAAACATCACATTGCATGGTTGGCAACCGTCTGGCAAACGACGACGACGTACTTCTTCAATGGTGGCGGCCAAAATGCTCCCTGGTGTCTGTTGCACAAATGAAAAATTACGGTCACGTTTTGGCGTTTACAGTCTTTTTTTATTTTATCATATTGTTCTTTTTTATTGTTTTTGTTAATTTATTTTTTTATTATTATTTCGGGAGACAATAAGACGACGCATAGAAAATAAACAGTCAGTGAGTCAGCTGGTTTGCCAGTTACTTTTGCATAAATTTTAACATTCACTTGAAATGCGTTAAAATTTCTTTTGTAAATTTGTTTTTTTTTTTGAAGACAACGCAAGTTGCAAATAAAACACTCAGCTCCCCTACATCCTTTCGAACCTTTTGTTTCTCCCCTTATGTTCTTTAAGCAAATGCAGGTTTATTCATTGCGTTGCTAGCTGAGTGCATTGCAACTTTTTCATTCGTATCTATTCCACTTGTTATCAGATCCCTTTAAAATGCAAGTTATCGATTAAGGGGTTACCCTACTTAGACACTATGTTGCGAAAAACTTATAGAAGTAATGTTTTTGTGGATATTTGCAATTTAAAAATAAACGAAAACAAAAAAAAAAGTTTCTAGAAAAATCGACTACGTTAGATAAATACATAAAGTTATTATCTTAGGGGAAAAATAATGAAAAATATAAAAGTAAAATAGGATATAAGAGCAAAAATTAATTGAGGGAACAAAAAAAGTTAAAAAATAAGGAGTAAAAACAAAAATTAGAAAAAGGAGTAAAAAAAAACTAAGAAAAAGGAGTAAAAAAAAATAAGAAAAAGGAGTAAAAAAAATAAAAAAAAGAAGTAAAGAAAGAAACGAAAAAAAAAAAAAAGGAAAAGAAAAAAAAAAGAAAAAAAAGAAAAAAGAAAAAAAAGAAAAAAAGAAAAAAAAGAAAAAAAAGAAAAAATAGAAAATAAAGAAAAAAAAGAAAAAAAAGAAAAAAAAAAAAAAAAAAAGAAAAAAAAAAGAAAACAAAGAAAAAAAAGAAAACAAAAAAAAAGGAAAAAAAAATAAAAAGAAAAAAAGAAAAAAAAGAAAACAAAAAAAAAGGAAAAAAAAATAAAAAGAAAAAAAAGGAAAAAAAAAATTAAAAAAAAAAAGAATAAAAAAAGAGGAAAAACAAAACAGGGAGGGAGCTATTCAAAAAAATGTGACTGAAGGTAATAGTCAGACTAATGTTTGATTAGTAAAATTGTAGGGGTGGTATAAGATATATGGGTTAAGGATAAGGAATAAAGACTTCTAAAAATGAGTTTTGTTAATGAAATATTTTCTATAAAATACAAAAATAACTTAAAGGTAAGCCCTTAATTTTTTTTTGTCGCCATAGTTATTACAACAAATGTGCCCATTGCGCTATATTAGCAAGTGTCGCTATTTTGTTGCTGTGTTCTGTGTTGTTACTGCCGCTGCTGCTGTATGTACGTGACAATTTTTAATTGTCATGCGTGCACATCCGTCCGCGCTGCAGCAATAGCAACAGAAGCGGCAGTAATCAGTTGCCGCATTTTATTTCATTGCTGTGAATTTATGGTTGATTGAATCTTTGATTACTCTGTTTATTTTGTTATATTTGACATTGAAGAGGGCACTGTAGGGCTGGGGCAATGAATTGTATTGAATAGATGGACAGACGGATGGATGGTATTGCATTACGAAAGCGGCGTACACAAATTGTCATTGTTTGATTTTCTCATTGTGATTGCTTAATAAACGTAATTATTATTAAAAAGTTTTCACTTGACTTGTTATTAACTGGCCTTAAACGTATGTAAAGACTTACGCAATTCATGCTACATTTTTGTAGTAAATTTTTTTTTTAAATAAATGTGTGAGAGCATTTTTGGTTACCCTTTCTTCAATGCCATAAAAAATTTTCAATAAAATCTATGAGTGATATTGAGATATATTGTTTTTTTTTAGCTATAATTCATGACTTTTTTTCTTAAATGAATACAATAGCTGGAGCTGTAGTTGAACATGTAAACAAAATTTTCCAATCAACAACATTAACGACCTTTGAAAGTAATATACTCAAGAAACAAAGCACATTTTTTTATCATCAGTGACATATCCTTTGCACTCTATGCAAAGATCAGGACATTAACTGCAGCAAAAGTATTTAAATCGTTGAACAAAAACAATAAATGGCACAAGCCATTACACATTAAATAAATGACTTTTTAACAGGAATCTTACTTTCTTCTTCGAGAGAAGCAAAATGAACGATGCTAAAAATAAGGTAAACTATGAAACAAAAAAATAAAATCGATGTATACCTCTGCAATAGAGGACGAACTTTAAAGTGAATAGAAGACACTTGTGTAAATAAAACGGTAAGGACTCACAACAAAGTGCTAAAGTAGAAAATTGTTTAAAAAGTATAAACCGTTCCAAAGAAATAGTATGTAAAGAAAGGTAATTAAAAATGTTCTACTTGCTCACTTCAAGCAGTTCTCTGGAGAAGTGACATTATAAATTGAGTTTTGAAATTCTTTCTTTTCAATTCTTAACAATGATGCTTATGCTATTCATTATTAATCTAATGAAAATGCGCTTTTGTTAGGTCTTTTAAACGATTTAATTAAAAAATCGTTAGCTTAATGCCTTTTATTTGATGAAAGATAAAGTTGTCAATTTGTGACAAAGCAAGTGATGATGCATATTATGCGGGTGTCTAGGCGACAACTGTCAGTTATGAGATAGCATTTCTTAATTAATGCATATGATGCTCTGGAAAGTTGTCTTCACAGTTGACTTACATAAGTTTAAGAAAAATATTTTATGTAAAAACTTAATGAAAAATAACAAAATTTAAAAAAAAAAATTATTATTTAATAATAATATAAAAAATGAGTAAAGGAAATTAATATTAAAATTAAAAAAATAAAAATTTAATGAACAAATAATTATTAATTAAAAATAAGAAATTAACGAAAAATAGTGCAAATTAAATTGGAAAAAAAGTTAGGAAAAATAAATAGAATTTTTAGAAAATGTAAAAATTAAGGAAATGTAAAAAATTAAAAAAAAATTAATGAAAAATTAAGAATACATCAATAACAATGAAAAATAATATAAACTAAAAGAGAGAGAAAGTATTGATCAAAAATAGTAAAGAAAGTGAAAAAAGTTATATTGTGTGAGTAATGTATATAGTAACTTCGGGTATTGTGATATGGGTATTTTTGTATTTTAAATTACACGTAACTTTTATAGCATAGCTTCTATTTCTTTATGTATTATGGTTTGTTGATGCATTGTGCAGTGTATTATTACTTCGGAGCTCTATAGCATATGCCAATCTGAAGCTATTTCAACAAAATGGAAAAAAGCCAAGTGACACCTCTAAATGAAATTAGTGGGTAATGTGATATATAGTGTTCGGATAATGTGATATACCATCATGAAAAGTATAACAAGTATAAAACAGTAGGAACTATAGCATATGCCAATCTGAAGCTATTTCAACAAAATGGAAAAAAGCCAAGTGACACCTCTAAATGAAATTAGTGGGTAATGTGATATATAGTGTTCGGATAATGTGATATACCATCATGAAAAGTATAACAAGTATAAAACAGTAGGAACTAAATATAACATACAATGACATTACATTTTTCAATAGAATTTCCATAAAAAAGGAAATTAGATTTAAACTGAAGCAATAAGCGAAAAGGTGAACATATTAAAGTCAGATAGATGACTCACGAACAATAATTGGAAGACAATCATTGTGAGCCCAAATTAAATCGCATTGCAGGCATTGAACTCAGGTCTGATTCTATGTATATCTCTTGAAGAATTTGATGCAAAAAGCACTGGTAACATCCTTACGAGCAATCCTTGGAGCAAATCGGACTATATCACATTACCCGAATTTCAGTTATAATGCACTCAGGTTATTTTTATTAAAGCACACTTCAGCAAATAAAGAACTCACATTATTTATGACAAAGTATATTCACCCACTAACAAATTTTAGTACTTCAACTATATTCCTTACTTTATTTTGGGCTTAATTCACACATGAATAGCACACAAATAAAATCTCGACTTGTGGCTAAAACAGTGAATGCGAATGCACAAAACCTTGCAGCACGTATCTTTCTCCGTTACTGATATGCTGACAAAAAAATTTTTGTCGAGAGTTGTTTATTTAAGGAAATATGATGGCATATCACATTACCCGACCATATCAGAATACCCGAAGTTACTCTATAAGAAAAACTTTTTAAAGAAAAAAAAACCATTTCTAAATTTTAGCATAAATGAGTAGGTACGTCAACCTGAATTGAATGAGGCTACTAAAAACATAAGTCTGACGAATACGATAGTTTGCTACAACACTTCCAAAACTTAGCATATTACTCTCATTTGTGTCATTTTATGTCGAGATTCAATGTATAAATATATTTTGCCGACCATATTCAGCTATTTTGTATATATTTCGCACATTTTCAAGTATTCTCTCAATATCTCTGCAATAGGATTCTTCTGCGATAGTATTTTTTTTCTGCAGTTGAAACTTCATGTGGACAGGTTTACTTTTTTTATTTTCTGCATTGCAACAGAAAGACAGAGACAGCCTTTTTTTTGTGTGTAAAAAGCTTTCGACAACAAAAGCAAAACCTTGGTTTACACTAACTGCTTTAAGCTTTCATCAGTTCATGTTTAATCTCAATATCGAATAAGAACTTTTTTTGAGTTTATGTGCAAAAGCTCAAAAAAACAGTCTAAATGCTGCATAACTTTTTCAATTTAAAAAAAATTAAAAACATTTTATGCTGCCAAAAATCTTTCAATGCAGTTTCTAATTATTTTGTTGAACCAGTTTTGTTACAAAGTAAATAACATTAGTTTTGATTTAATAGTCTACGCATTTTAAATTGGGTGTTTCTACGTATATGTCGCAAATGTAATTTATGTGTACTTCCGAAATGATGATACCAACTTGCACGTTTTAGATGTAATTACATGTAGAGGCAAAAGCAGCATCGACAACAATAACAACTTTTATAAAACCAACAACAACAACAGGATTCCAAACTAATTAACCCTTATGTGCTTTGAATATTCATAGCTAGTTTATATTGACAAAAACCATTTTACAACAAACGAGGGGGTAACAGCAGCACTCACTGCAGTAGCAGCTGCTGCTGTTGTCGTCTCCTTTAAAAAACTCTTTAACTGCAGCATATCGTTGTTGTTTTTTTTTTTGCGAATGTATGCGAAAATATGTATGGTAAATACCCAACGGGAAATAATGGAAGCTGCTTCCAAGGGAATTATATTGCGAGCATGGAATTACCACTTTACTGATCTACCAGCAAAATCGAAGTCATTTTTATGTAAATCTTACAAGATTTTATTCAGAAGATATTAGTCAAACTGATATACAACCGTTACGTAACCTTTGCACTTCTGAACCCCAGAATTGCCTGCGCGGTAAATTGGCTTTGTTTATTAAAATACGATCCAAACGACTGTTTTAATTTATTTTTACATATTTCATAACTATTAACTTTTGTTGGTGATTTGAATATAGAAATTTCAGTTTTTGCTCTCTCAAATCTTATGATTGATAGTTTTAATTTTTTTACCACAACAATTTAGGGAACAAATCTGATGCTGTTAAAGTGACAATGGTGGTTTCATCAAAAGTATTACTAAAATTCGACTATTTCTCGTTGGGTAACTACTAACAGTTAAGTAAGCACCACTGAACACAGCTTGACTACTTAACTATTCGTACGAAAAATATGACAATGTTAAAGTGAAGGCTTTCAGCACTTTAGTAAACCATCTAGCAGAAACATTGCGTCACTAGTAATAGAATTCATTTAAAATATTTTGTACCTCTTCACAAAAGTAGGTTCCATTTTATGACCTGTTGAGTTTCAAGTGTCCTTTCTTCCTTTAGATGTTGTTCTATAAAACGATGTCACATGGTTTTTACAAATATCAACTAAATTGAATAATAAATTTAATAGTGGCGAATTAACCTAATTATACAGAAATTTGTCTATTTTGAATATTTCATTTCGTAACGTGATGGAAACTGACGCGAATGTCAGCTTGTGAAGAATGTACTGAAAAATATATCGATCATTCTTGAAATAACTGCACACTTTGTTCTTTTTTTTCGAACATTTTTTGAATCGAAATATCTCGAAACACTATGGGGAATAGAATAAAAAACATGAAATCATTTCTGTTTCTTTTTAAAAAAAAAATGTAGTTTTAAGCACAAAACATCCGTCAAGATCGCTATGACCAAGATACCACCTGAATTGTGCGAAAAAATCATCAAAAAAATATCTAGAGGTGGCCTTCTTAAAAAGCCATGGTTTTGTGTTAAATAAGTAAACCCTTTAATTTACATTGGCCCATTCAAAAACTTGAAGTGGGCGGGCTACGCCCATTTTTCACATTGATATGCAAGCGTATCTAGAAAAGTTGTATACCAAACTTCATAAAAATATTTAATGTTGCTCCGAAGTTTTTTATGTTTAGTGCACTTAATATACAAAATACTTTAAGAAAAATTTTGCAAGAATCTGGTTAAAACTATTTTGAAATTGAGCGAAAAACCAAGACCCCACTTTTCGATATCTAAGTCGGGAATATTTATAGGGAAATAACGGTAAATCGAGGGCGCTTAAAGGTTTTTTAGTACATTTTCTTAAAATCGCGGGAATTTCATACATCGAAATCGAAGACGCCTGGTCATCCTAGGTTAAGTCTTTTTTTTTTCAGAAATTAAAGAAAAATTTAGATTTGATACTAATTCTGTGCTAAAGATATTTTTAAGTAAATTTCCAACATTTCAACAAAAAGTTGATACAAAATTGTTGAAATTCTAAAAAAAATCTTACTAATCGGCCTTTACCTAAACTTTATTTTATTAACTTTTTTTCTAAGTTCTTTTATTACATTCATAATTATTTCATTATGCAGAAAATTTTCGCTATTATAGTAAATAAAATAATTAAATAAATTTATTTATTATCACCTACAATTTCATTGAATTAGGCAAGCGTACTCGTCATTTGAGCCTAATTACCTTTTGATTTGTTGTTATTTGTACGCTATCGGATCGAAGCGCGAATAATTGGAGATTATTAAAACTTGGTTATCGTCACCTTAATCGGTTGCTTACGATTTTCATAGAAATTGTTTTATGATGTTCGTGCTAAAAGCAATTAAATTGTGAAATTACAATAAATTTGAACCTACAAAATAAAAAAAAAAGGTATCGTGAAAAATGCAACCCCTTAAAGTAACAAACATTAAGATAATTACTAGCAAAAACTTTGTTATTGAAAAAAGAATAACATAAATAAAATGTATAAACATAAATACCTTCCTCTTAAATAAATCCAACTGCCAATACCGATTTCTGACGGCAAGTTTTCACAACAGTTTACATTTAGCGTATGAGTTCTCTTGATACAAAAGGAAGTCAACCTCTCAGCAGCGGGGTTCTTTGTTGTGAGTCGTCGAGCAGGAATGTGGCGACATCATAATGGAATACACAAAACATAAAAATTATATTTTACGCATGTGTTTATGTTGAAATTACGAGTGTATACAGAAATAAATATAAACATAAATTTTTTTATGTATCCATTTGGTAAACGTACCCATATAAACGAGGATTTTTTTTTAGCTTTATGCCCCGAAATTGGTGTCGAGTGAAGGCTACAAGGATGTGTTTTTGTTTTGTTATTTCGTTTGAAAGCGGTCGAGAGTTTTTTTCTTATGTTTTGCTTTTATTCTTGTTACGGTTGCTAACATTGTTTACTTTACAAAGAACATAAATAGGGGCACGCCATTAGGTAAAATGTATCATTGTTATATTTATAAAAAAGTATCGATTAAAAAATTGATAAAATCTAACGCTCTATAAAATTAAATTGTTTTTAAAATTATATACTCTATATTTTTCGAATTGAATAGAGAGCATAAAAATATCGTTCACCAAAAAGAAGAGCATATCATCCATCGACCACCACCATAGCATAAGTATCGATTTTTCGCAACAAATACTCTCGCACATAACAATGACTTTTCGCTCAAGAAAAAACCCACCACTCTTGAAAGTGTTTGTGTGTGTGTACGCGCCTATGTTTAACCACTAATCGACAACACGTGACTCTTAAAGGTGAACGACTGTCTGGCAGGATGAAGAAACGTTAGCAAGACATTAAGAATCATTCGTTTCTTTACCAAAACATCAAACTCAACAAACAACCGACTAACAACTAACGCTTCCCAGGAGATACTCCTCACCGTACGCATTTCCCACCAACAACTGTGACCGTGTGTTTATAACGGAAATACCTGAATTCTTAAGTCTTGAATGAGCGAATATTCTAAATTATGCAAACAGTGTAGTAGCTGAGGAGTGGAAGCGTGGCGTTGATTCGTGTAAGGAACAAATGAAAGGAGCGCGAATTGGGTATGTTTGAGTATTTACATTACAATGTTATTTGAATTTATGCGCCGCAAAATGGATTTATATTTTAACATTCTTAATGCTGCCGTGCCAAATTTTCTTCTTTTTTTCTGCCAGTGTTGCCAGAAACTTTTTATAAAAATATGTGGTAAATAAAATGACGTGAAATGAAGCATGTAATGTATTGTATGATTTTATCAAAAGAAAATATTAAAAAGAAGTATGTCAAGATAAGTGTGCTTATACGTACGATAATTTCAAGTTCACGCAAAGCGCAATAAATTTATTGCCTAGAATAGCGTATCATTCTGTGTTGCTTAATTTTTTAACTCGTAAGTCTATGCTGAAAACTGCAATTGAAATTTCTTTCTTTTTATCTAGCTATTCATAAAAAAAGTTTCACTTTAACAAGGCTTAAATAAACATAACTTTCAAAACGTAAAGACTACCGTCTTTAATTTTTAAAATGTTTGAAATGGCAACACTGTTCAATGCTTGAAGTCCATTTACCAGAGAACTTCTATAACTTCCAATTAATGAAAAATTGTAAATTTATTAAAGTGGCAAATTATTTCTTTATATTTTACTAACTAGAACCTGCAGCACAGTCCTCGTGTTCCTTAGTACGAGTATTTATGCGTAGTTGTTTCTTTGTAAATTATGTTTTTTTGTTTGGTTGTTTGCTTTTGGTTGTTTCTATTTGCACAATTAATATAAAGCAATTTAAACCTTAATGAGCTTTATCATTTTTTTAGGGGTTAAAGTAACATATGTTTTAATTCAGAACATATACCATGTGTCCACTAAGTTTCATCCAAATCCGTTCATCCGATAAGACGTGATTAAGGAAGGAACATCTATACTTCTACATTTACAATATAAGATTTGTGAGATTGTGTGATCACACATAGAAAATATTTGAATTCTCAAACAACAAAAACATTCACTAACCACTGCTACGAACATTTTTATCGTTGCGTATTTTTTATACGCGTTATGCAAGGGATTCGTATTGTTGTTATTGCTGCATCATTCAGAAAAAAATAAAAAAAACCGAAGTGAGCGGGCAAGGAAACAACAATGCGCACATGGAAGACAGCTTCTCTCGTTTCGTTTGATCAGTGTACTTTTATTTCTACACTCATGTTTTCCCTGCTTGATTCTTGGAATTGACTGTTGGTTTATTGCAGAGTATTCTTTTTGCTCTCTAGATCGAATTTACTGTGAGATTTTTTTGCTTATTGTCAGAATTAATAAAATATGACAGTAGACTAAAATTGGAGTATAACCATATTGTTATAAAACAACCCCAAACCGGAAAAGTTACGAGCTTTTAATGATAGGGTATCGATTTTGAAAAAATTGAGTTTAACGTTTTTAAGTTTTGAACCATATAAAACTTGATTTACCTTGTCTTTTGAAATCGATGATCACCCCGTTTCTTAATTCAACAACTACACAAATTTACCAATTCTAGAGTTAGAAGAAATTTTTGCTCTACTTAAAATTTTTCTCTGGCTAAGATTCCTTTTCGCGTCAGAAATTATCATCTGATGCTGTCCATGTGATTGTAACTTATTTCAGCATTAACTACCAAATTAAAATCGTTCCATTGTTGTTAGGCTTCTTAAAGCATTGTTTGATTTGTAAATTTACATGAATATCAATCCTTTCTAAAGAATGTATGTATGTTCAAATTAAAATAATTCCTTTTTAATAAAAGAAGTCAGTTCATAAGAACAATCAGAAAAATGCCTAAGTTTTTTGAAATACATACATATATTTCTTTCTACATAAAATTAAACCATGTTTAGTTTTGGACAACAGACTGTTTAAATTAAAAATTTAACTACATATCTCGAAGTCCGCCAAATCTCTTTATCAACTTTCTCATTGGAAGATGACTGTTGCATTACTTACCAGACCTTCAACCCTTTTGTTTCGCCTTTTTCCCTTGCATGCATTCATTTGTCTCAAGAGCTTGACGTCTGTATATTAATTACTCAAATCTTTATAAAAATTTTGCTGTACTCATTTTCATAAATTTGCGCTAACATAAATTTCATAAGCGTCATATTTTCTAAAAGAGAGATTTCAAAGTAGGTTTTTATTTTTAGCTTAGCAGTTAAGAAATTGCTTTTAATATAAGCGATCTTGACCCAGCATGGTTTTCTTAATTATTTACTGTTTTTTTTTTCTTGCATCTTCTTACTTTATATTAAAAAAAAAAATGCACTTGCATCACTAAAAATGAAGCGAATTCATAGCACTTGCTATAAAATTTATTTTTTAATATTTTTCATATTTTATTCTACTCTGCACATCTTGGCTTCAAACATCTTTCACAACATTTTTCTAACTTAAAATAAATTGTTTTTGTTTTTTTCTCTTTGGTTTTTTTTTAATACATTATTATGACATCTTTTATTATTACTACTTCACTTAGTTGTTATTTTCTATTACACTATTTTATTCTCTGCTTGTTTTTTCATCCTTTCATTTTATTTATTTTTCTTTTATTACAATTAAATGGAACAACATTTTGTGTCATGAATTTGCATAATAGTGGGGATTCTAGAAAAATGTGTCAACCATGTGACACTTTATTCACAAGTTGTTAAAATCGCATGAGAGAAAATTTGTTCAACTTAAACTCACTTGCTGCAGCTGAAAAAGAAAAAAAAGAAAATTTAAATTAATGCATAATGTTGTTAGTGACAGCGAGTACTTAACGAATGAATGGGATCAAAAGTTGTATTGCTGTGCACGAGTAGTTAAGAAAATTAATGCGTTCTGGTGCCATAACTTTTTTGCTACCTAAGCTGGCAATTTCCACACTGCTTTTTACTGTGCATATTTTGTAGTGGCTGAAAAACTTCGAAATACTTATGAAAAATTTCTTTCACTTTCTTACTTTTTTTTTTTACTTCAAGGCTTTCTGTAACATAAAGTGGTTGTAAGTTTCGAGTTTATCGCTTCGAATCTATTAAAGGGTAAATTCCATGAGCTAACTCGTATACTTATTGTGCTGTGTGCAGTTTTCGTTAGTTTTTGTCGCAGCGACTAACCCCTTTTTTGTAACGCTTTATGCTTCGAAAAAATATTCTTAAATATATTAAAATTATGATTAACTAATCACAAAATCGTTGTTTGAAACATTTACTTTCTACGTTTTCAACTTTTTGTAAATTTTCTATAACATTAACAGTTGGAAAAGCAAAACATTTTAAGTTTTTGAAAAACTGTAAATAGAATTAAAAACTGTATAGTTGAAACTTTGTAAATTTTAAACGAAAAAAATTTAAATTTACTTAAAAAAAATGTAATGCAATAGTTCGAAAGCTAGGATCAATACAAATTTTTAGCTTAATATTTCGAGGACCACTTTGCCGTCCCACGCCTTTGCGCCTGGGGTGACAGTCCCCTTGCGCTACTCTAGCTACGCTACTGCCTACAGTGACCTCTTTTTCCGCTCTAAAAAAAATCAACCAACCCTTTGGCATGAATTGAGCATATTCTCATACCAAACTTTAACTCTCGAACACTAATAGCGCCATTTCTTACAAAAAAAAAAAAAAAAAACGGTATAAAATATGTCACCGCTCTATGAGGTGTGAAAAATCGATTTTTTATTGCTTAAATTAATACCTAAGACATTTAAGAATATGTACACAGAGGTCAATTTAAAAAATTTCGGCCGAAGTCGAACGTGTTCCTATCTGATTCGATTACACAGGCCTACAAAATTTGGCAAAGTTATTTTACCAGAAACCAGACTATACTTTTCCGTTGTATTTTGACGTGCTGAATCCAAATCCGGGGTCAGAATTGCTTTATTGGCTCAGGATTCCGAGATATCCTAACCTAAAAGTGCTAAAAACACCGGTTCAGCTTATATTTACGGTTATATATCATCGCCTATTGGTTTTTACTTCAAAACCTGTAAACATCATCTTAAAGTATGACCCTTAATCTTTTAAATGCCGTTGAGTTTGCTCAAATATCCGGTTTTTTTCACTGAGATATGCCACTTTGAAAAATTCAAACTTCATGAATTTATGTATGTGAACAAACAACTCTTTCCACAAACCCATCCACCCAAACACCTTAACTCTTCAAACCCCAAGCTAACATACTAAAAACTAATGCACTCCAAGTTCAGGCATCCAAAATCCATAAACCCCAAACCAATACACCTCAAACACACACACACCCCAAACCCACAAACCCCGAACCCACGCACCCAAAATTTAAAAACCCACAAATTTAAAATTTTTCAAAGTGGCATATCTCAGTAAAAAAAAAGATATTTGAGCAAACTCAACGGCATTTAAAAGATTAAGGGTCATACTTTAAGATGATGTATACAGGTTTTGGAGTAAAAATCGATAGGCGATGATATATAAGCGTAAATATAGCCCAAAACAGTGTTTTTAGCACTTTCAGGTTAGGATATCTCGGAAACCTGAGCCAATAGAGCAATTTTGACCCCAGATTTGAATTCAGCACGTCAAAATAAATCGGAAAAGTATAGTCTGGTTTCTGGTACAATTTTTTGTAGGTCTGTGTTATCGATGCTCTACTTTGAATTGAAAAGTTTTTCTAGCGAAAACTTTGGAAGAGTTTTCTTTAGTCTTAATTTTTACGATTTTATGTAATTGACGAGCGTGATTGCAAAAAAACTAATGAACCTATTGACTCCATTTAAAGTTTTTTTATTCAGTATTGTATTATTTTTCTATTTGAACTAAAAATATTTTTAAACGAGTTAAAGTAATTATTTTTTTTTTGAAAAAACACTTCTTTTCAAACCTTTAAAATGTGCGAGTTTTACTTTGTCTTCTGGGTTCTCATAGTTCACCCCGAAAAAAATGACATGAAAACTAAAAATCGTTTTGAATTTTTTGTTTCAGACAAGAAACCAATTGGAGGCTTCAGTAGCGAGATGTCGATCTGTTTATATTTTGACTTTTAATAAATTTAACAAATATAGTCAAGAAACTTTAAAAAAATGAATAAATTTTATCCTCTTAAAGAAACCAGCAGAGTTAGCTCTCTGCAAAAAGTGTATTTTTAGTTTTAACTGAATTAAATACTTGCATTATATATCAAAATTTCAAATATGACAGTAGTTAATTGATAAAAACTTTTTGTTGATTTGCAATTGACCCAAAACCAACCTCTGCAATAATCCAATAAATAACTGACAAAACTTGGCTGCAAAATGTTAATTGCCACACTAAATTGTTACCACCTTTTCTGGCCAATTTAAATATTTTAGTTTGCTAACCTTCAACCCTTATTATTTACCTCAGCAGATTGCCATTAAAGTGCGGTCAAATTAGTGTCAACGCCAGTAACCAAACGACACCTTATTACATTACCACTTTACTTACTTTTTTTGAGATTTTATTTCTATTTTCCTCTTCTGTCTATCACTTTACACCTCCTCTACTATGCGCAGCACATCAAATTTGGTCACTTTTAAGCACCCTTGGAAAGGCAAGCATCTTTTGTGCTTCGCTTCTAATTAAACTTTAGCGGACTAGGTGGAAAAGCTTATGAACGAACCTCGTTGTTTTATTTATAAATTCTCTCCCTCCCAGCAGCCATTCAGAACATGACAGCATAAAAATGAGTGTGTGTGCTGTGGTATTGTGAAGATGAAAAAAGTTTCGTTGTGTTGCTACGATACTAAATGGGTCCCTTTTTAGGCCACTTCACATTGAAAAAGAGGTGCTTTGTGTGTGTGTGCTGTTGACTTTTTTTATAAAATGTTTTTTTTTCTTTTTTTTGCGTTCCACTCATTTAAACATACAGTTGATGTAAATTTACCTACCGAATAAATGCTTTTATTTGACATAAGTGTTTATTTATTTAACTTACAATAAGTTGTGGAGTTTTTTTTTTGCAGACATTTGGTACGAGAATAAACAGTTAGCACGTTTTATTTAAAAAAAAAAAAGTGTCTTCTGTTGAAGACATTGTGGGCTGACATCTTATTGTTATATGTATTTTGTCACAAAAGAATGCTCGTAAACAATTTAAGGGACATTTTTTTTCGACATTTGACATTTCAAAATGTTTTTGAAAATTGCTTCTATGTTGAGTCAGAGACATTATATTTAGTAGACTTTGCCATCTCAATCAAAACGTTCAGACAGACGTCTGTCATTTCATTCAAAAATTTATGTGATTAGTCGAAGGAGGGAAATTGTATAATCTCGTTAATTTATCGTTTCTGTTTAAGTGTTGCTTTCTCGCTTATTCTCTCGTTATTAAAAATATATAACGTGATTTATTTGATTGAGTTAACTTTTTTTTTTCAAATTGAATTAACTTTAGATTAGAAAAATTCAAATTAAATATTTTTCCACTTCTGATGTTTGAACCGCATTTTACAAAACTGCAATCAAAATATGCAAGGCACTTAACATGGTTTCACTTTATAGTAACGCTGTCATTTTGATTTTGATGGCACGTACTGACACTGACAACCCAACCGTTAGCTAGCAAAATTCAGCAATGGTATATCAAAGTACGAATATCATACCAACCATCTCATCACAATGACAATTCAACACATGCAAACCATAGCAATATTAACACCACACTCATACTTACATATTCGTGTATCCTGACGCTGTTGGTATCTATCTGCGAGAGTTAAGTTTTTGTCTGTTAACTGTTACATTGTGCACTTTTTATTTTCCAAAAGCTCTTTCACCCTACAATTTTTATGTGAATATACTTTGGTTTCTTTTAAAGAAAGAAATTTTGGAATTTTATATATTTTTATTTTTTTTTTTCTCGGTGTTCTGTGATTGTTTTAGCAAAAAAATGATAAAATTAATTTGAATGAATAAAGCTGAATCCTGAACCAAACTGTCCTCAAGACAAAGCGTTAAATCTGAATAGTTATGTCACGCATTTTCATCTATCTGGCCTTGTTTACGCTTGTTTAGAAATATGAATATGCTGATAAATTGGTTTTTGTAGTCAAATTTTTTTTTATTTTAGACCACAATTTTTATAATCGAAAATTACTGAACTTCTTCCTTAAAACTAATTTTAAATCGCTTTCGTGAAATTCTTTTACAAAAGATGCATATGCACATTTGTAAAAAGTTTCTTAAAAGTTCTAGGTATAGAATTTTTTCCTTTATAAAAAAAGTATGAAATACCTGCGGCTTCGCACGCGCACTTCTCGTTGTTTTTTTCATAATGAAATTATTCGCTTAACATCTCATTCTATCTTCTCTCTTCAAAAGTAAAAAAAAAAACAATAGAAAAAGAGTTTGCTGTTTGAATTTCAAAGCCAAATACAAACGGTGCAAATGACAAGAAAAAAAAAACCAAAATAACAACAGAGAATTCAAGAAGCAGCATTAGCATAATCAAAGAAAAATCAAACGTCAATTTTTCTGTGAGGTTTTGCAAAACTTAATCATAAATAAGAATATTTATATATGAAAATAAAAAAATAAGTATGCAATAACCTTCTTTAGCACAAATATGTTGTTTATAAAAATAAATTATTTGAATCGGTTCAGTATATTTTGCACCAAAGCGTTACAAACCATTTCCAATTTAATATAAATAATATAGATGTAAACTTACAACATTTTTACAACTATTTTAAAGCTATACGATTAATACGAAATATTATGACACCTTGTGAATTCCGTAACTATTTTATCAACGAATGTATGCTTTAATCAGCTATAACTATTGCAAACATGAAGTTATTGATAAATTTGTGCCACTTACTTAAAGCCAAAAATATTACCAACATAGTTATAGGAGTTTAAACCAAATGTTTAATATTTACATACAAAATCCCTTATCAAGGTGAAATATCGCAGATTTTTTGCAGTTCTTAGGAGCGCTTGTCTTTATATTAAAAAAATAATAATAATTTTTTAGAACCATCCTAATGTATGCATTGACGAATTATTTGAGTGATCAGCTCATACTCTAAGATGCTCTTTAATGTTCGTTTATGACCAACTATAGCGCACTTACAGAATTTTTTATTTATTTTATTTGGAAGTCTTTTCACTAGTGATAAATGCAAAACATTTCACCAGCATAACATGTCTGTCAAGGATCTGACAATTGAGTTTATATTTTTGATATTATGGTTGAAAAAATGAAAAACAAATGTATTGTTGCAGGTGTTGTTTTTTTATTTATTTTTGTTCTTCTTTCACAACTCTAACAATTGTCATTCACATTTTGATTCACTCATCATTTTTGATGTTATTACATTTTTTGAGTTTTCATCGATTTCAGCTGTTGAAGACGATAGTATAAATGAAATGCTATTTGCAAACATAATTTATTTTTGTGGGAAGCGATATTGATTTTTTTTTTTTATTTGTTGGAATATTTTCTTCAGGCTTTATGAAGCTTATCACTATTATTCACTTGAAAATAAAACCTCATATCCGCTTCACTTAAAGAGATTAAAAAAAGCAAATACAGAAAAATTCTCCATCAAGTTACTTAAACAACTTAAGATTCTCAAAGTGGATAAAAGTAGTAATTTTCAAGTAGTTTTGTTTTACTTTGTTTCATTGCTTTGTTGTCTGAACTTTTCAACGAAAAAGTTTCAATTGAAAAGACAAAAATTTTCTCACAAACTTCTATTTCGATGCAAAGACTTTTGCTGCTTGCAATTTCATTCGTTTTAGCCATAGCTGCAATATCAACATTTTTGTGATTTGGATTAACAACAATGATGAGAAGAACACAAAGGAATGAACAAATTTTAATGGCTTTTCTAAAGTTGATTTCGCACTTGAAGAAATGATTTTCATTAAGTCCTTTTAAAGAACAAAGTGTGAATTAGCAATAACTGATGAATGAACTTTTAAAAAATGCTGTCATTCGTAAGTTGGAAAATGAAATGGTCATAAAAACTCTTTATCTTTTAAAACCCTTAAATCTTGCAACATTACTATTTCTACTTTAAGAGTCAAATTTAATGATCAATTTTTAGTTACACCCACACATCTTTCGACTACTTAATTTAGAAACTTTTATTAACAGATGTCATAATAAACAAAAGCTAAATATCCTGTAATAACACTCAAACTCATTTTCATTGCCATTCTTTTTGTCAAAGAAAAATTAAACAATATTGCTACGAAAGACATTAAAGCGCACAAATCCCTCACTCATTTTCACCATCTTTGTTTCATTGATCCTGATCCAAACAAAGCATTTTAGTAAAAGTTGCACATAATCTGCACAAATCCACAAACAGAAACGGATACTTTTCTGTAGGGGTGAGTTTGCTGAAGAAATGAATGTCATTGTCGCATTGCTCTCCGCATCGGTTGCTGTTTATGTTGGCTAGACTTACAGCCATAATGGATCCGCAGCGCAGCAGCAGTAGAGTGCACCACATATGAACAATATTTTTATAATTTTGAAATGTTTCCAACAAAGACGAAAGGTATTGCTTTCAATTCTGTTGAAGGATATATTTTTGAATATAAGTATAATCAAAACGTACTATTTTGACAAACTTTAAAACAAATCATTTTTATCCCTACAAGAGTTGGCGAAAATGGCTCTAAAAGTTTTACTTATACTACAACCGAGTATTATTAATTATAATATTAATCGAAACATTTTTATAGACTTACAGACACCATAAGTACAATCAATTTTGTTCTCAAAAAGATAATGTTTTTTTTGCGTTTAGAAAAAATATAAAATAAAAGAATAAATTGAAAAAAAAAAAAAATTGAAAAAAATAAATTGAAAAAAATATATTGAAAAAAAAAAAAAATAAATTGAAAAAAAAAAAAAAAAATAAATTGAAAAAAAAAAAAAAATAAATTGAAAAAAAATAAATAAAAATAAATTCAAAAAACATTAATTCAAAAAAAAAAGTAAAAACCAAGAAAAAATTAAACAAAAATAAATAAAAAAACTATGAGAAACTAAAATAGAAAATTAATTAAACATAATTGAAATAAAAAAAATTAAATTAAAAAAAAAAAAAAATAAAAAAATTAATAAATTAAAAAAAAATTATAAATATTTAAAAATTAAAAATCAAAAAAAAAAATATTAAAGAGATTAAAATTAATTATAAAAAATAACAAAAATTTAAAAAAATAAAATGAATTGAAGAATTTAAAAAAGTTAGGACAAAAAAATTAAGAAAATAAAAATTATTAAAATATATATAAAAAAAAATTAAAAAATATTATTAAAATATATAAAAAAAATTAAAAAAAATCAGAGGCAAATAAAAGAAATTTTTATAAAATTAAAAAAATGGATTCAAATTAATAACTATTATTTATGAAGTTGAAAGAGAAAAGGTCTAAAAAAGGCCTATAAAAATAATTAAATAATGTAAAAGACATTTAAAAATTAACTAATAACTAAAGAACATGTTTAATAAATTAAAAAAAAATAAACATAATAAATAGTTATAAAAAAATAAGCCATTATGAAAATTAGAAGAAAAAATCAGACTGAATTTAAAAAAAAATTAAAACATAAAATCGAAAACGTTAATTAAAGGACTTTTAAAACTGACATAATTTAAAGGCTTCGTGGTTTTTTATTGTTCTAAATTACAAAGCATCTTAAAATCTTAAACTAACTCAAGTTAAGTTTAATTTTCCATTTTAACATTGCCATAAATTTATCCATCTGTAATAATATGGCACACCTTAAGCATCTACACGACTTAGCATCAACGCCAATGAAAAAAAAAAAAAAAAATCTAAAGAGTAACATTAATTATGGTAAGGGCACACAATAAATGAACTCGGTCAAAGTAGCAAAAAGCAACAGCAACAAACAATGTAAAAAGCAATTCAAGTCGGCAGCTGAGCTGAACTGAACTGAGATGAACTCTCAAAGGGCCAATGAATGAACGTACCCTCGTGGGAGGGTGGTAATGGTGGTGAAAGTGCTTAATGCTGTTGTATGCTGACTGAATCAAATGACCAGATTCAGCAGATCATACACATACAATGTATAATGAATGCGGGCGTGCGTAGCACTTATCACAAATACACACACACAAAATGCGGTAGCTATAACTATATGTTGCATTTCATAGAGTTATGCATTCCACTTGCTACAACAGAAGCCAAATTACAGTTGCAGATAGATTTCATCACTGACTATGAAACCATTCATTATAACAAAAAAATAAAAAGTGGTACACTTTTGTTCTCGACAATCTCAATCTGAGCGTCCTTGCTCACCCCTTTTGTGGAACAGTTGTTTTCTGTGTTAATTAAATAAACAACTTGATGTATGGTTTATATTTCCTCTTTATTATTTGGTGAACTTATATACAGTATTTATTTGTTCCGAGCCCTTGACCCCTTTTTTTTTATAAACTTTAAGTAAATATGTGTAGCTTTCAATTTCAAAACATGTAACTGTAGGCTAGTTTTTCTAAAATTTATTTTTTAAACCAAATTGTGATGTTCTCTGTACAACTTTACATAATTAAAAACCCATTTATCTATGAGGCAAGATAAAGAGATGTGCTTATGCTAAGAGGTCAATGAATCTTGAATACTTAAAGCAGAATGTTCGAGATGAGAAGGCTGGCATACCCAATGCCTCTTGCAAACTAAATATTCAAAACAAATTTCAAGAGCTAGCACGCTGGGACGACATCTTATCGTAGCTGGATTATAGTCGATCAAGGAATGTCACAGTTTTAGAAAAGTCGGAGATAAAATTGCTGTTAAGTATCCTAACTGGCAACTGTCTTTTTGGGAAAATTTAATAGCAAATATTATTGGCAAACTTACTTGAGAAAATTTTCGTGGCAAATTATATTCTCGAAGCATTTTTCAATGATTGCCAGAGGTAGCAAAGTTAAAAAAATCTTTAGAACTCTATTGACGTATCGTTTAATATGCTTCAAAACGGCACTTTTAAATAAGAACATCTCAAAATCCTGGCGTGTAGAAACAATTTGGAAATGGGATTCCTCTAAACGTACAAAAATCTTTTGGACCAAATGCCTGTGTAATTTAAACATATTAATATTTATTACAATTGATATTTAGTAAAGAACATTTTGGAAATATCAAAATAATTTTATCAAAACTGACATAATTTTCCCAGAAATGATTTATGAAAGCTGTTTTTTTTTATACTGTCGTAGTTTCGAAATATAAAACAAAAAATTGTCGAAATTACCCGATTTTGGCTCCATTACTCATTGTTATTTATGCTATTTAACACAATCAGCAGTCCGCTGTCAAATTGACTGTTACTAGAAATAGATTTGCCATTTTATAAAGCAAACTTCTAAAAAAACACTCCATAAATAATTGAAGGGCTTTAAATGTGACATAATTTTAGCACTAAGTATTGTACTTATTTACGAATTCTGTGAGAATTCCAATCATATTTACATACATACAGAATTAAAGACTATATCGAAAATATATTTTCTTAAATTAAATGAATCTCTTTTATTATTTCAGATAATTTCACTTAATGCTGAAAGGAATCAAAACCAAAAGCGCAGCAATGACCACAGCAGCAACAAAAAGAATCGAACGAATGCTTTACAAAACAGCGAGCATCCTGTGACTGAATAAAACCAATACAAATACAAAATTTAAACAACAACAACAATAACATAAATAAAAATTTATCTCTACCAAATACAACAATTCTTTAATAATACGGCAAACAAAAACAAAACAGAACAACGTAACTCAATTTTAAAGCATCACAATTTTTGCTATAAAACTAAAGCTTTCATTTGCTACAGAATAAAAAGAACAATTTTTCTTACTTAAAATACTTCTTATATTGAAAAAAAAAAACATAAAAATTAGAAAAGACATTTAATAAATACGACTGATAGTTTTACTACAACAAAATACAAAACAAAAAACAATCACAAATCATTTAAATAAAAATAAAAAAAAATCACAAAATATTGACACTTCTTCTTCAAAAATTCTTACAAACCGATGATCTCCAAATCAAAATCAATTCCAATTTTTATGTAACAAAAAAACTGCTAAAATAAAACAGCTAAAATGAATAAAAACACACACTATGCCAAATATTTTTAAAAACCAATTTAAAATAAAAACAACAAAATTTTCTATTTAAAAAAAACGAAAAAAAATCATTACTTTTTTAATGCTAATTGAACATTACTAATATGATATGAGCACTTGAAAAATTGCACTAAATGTTAATTCGCTCATAAATAATTTATTCGTTTCTTCTACTTTTAATTGTTTGTTGTTAACTTACGCAAAACACGTTTTATTGTTTGTTTGTTTGAAAAGACAACAACTAAAGTGAAATTGAATATTTAAACAATACAACAATAACAACACTATAATACCATCATGGGTAACAAATGTTGCAGCAAACGTCAAGACCAAGAACTTGCCCTCGCCTATCCGACTGGATATAAAAAATCCGATTATACTTTTGGCCAAACGAGTATCACTAGTAGCGGACAAAAGCATAACAATGGTGGCTCACTGGATTCCAGATACACACCGGATCCGAATCGTGGACAGATAAAACTTGGCGCCAAAGGTGGCGTCGATATAATACGACCTCGTACGACGCCAAGTAAGTATTGACAAACAAACATGTATATTTTAGTTTCATAGTAAATTATACAATAAAAACAAAAAAATATAATTTTGCTTACAAAACAACACAGTGAAAAATTCATTGGTCAATTTGACAAATATCACCAGTTGAAATTGCACTAACTTATTAACAGCATAGTTCAAATTGACTGTAGCATACTGTAAATTTACATTATCAGCGGCTTAATAACTGTTGAGGCAGTACTGTACAGTTAACTCTAAAATTTTTAAGTACTGTACGGCTGTAAATTCAGTCAAAATTTTAGTTTAGACTTTCACGCACCCAAAACAACTGTCAAAAAAACCTTGCATAACAGTAAGCTTACCATTTTCGCTGTCACATTACAGATTTATCTGTTTAGTAACTATTTGAATAGCTAGAATTACACATTTTTCAGTTTTCATTGCCATGGAAACTTAAAATCTTTATTTCCTCCAAGCTGTGCTTGTGTCACTTTGTTTGCTTGCACCAAATTTTATAATAATGTCAATGAGGGGAAAAGTTTTTGTTTTTGGATAATGTAAAATATATCAGAATCCTGACATAAAGATAAGGAACTAAGAATGGAATCATGTTAAACGCACAAAAATTTTTCAGACATAAGTACTGACCCTTGAACAAAAAAATTTATGGAATACAACAAAGACAAAGGACACTTATGGGTTTTCAGAGCCCCATATGCGCCAATTTTGCTTATTCATGTATGCACCCAGAAAGAAATGTGTTTCATCGCTGTAAAAATTTTGTTCGAAAAATCATCATTTAGAGCAGTGGTGGGCATGGAAATCTAACAAAAAGGCGAAACAACAAACTAAATTTTTAAAGTTTTTTGCTGTCATTTCCAAATTCGCCAAGATCACAAAAAACAATTGCTACATTCGTCAAGACACAATGCGGCGCCGTTGCTTATGCCTTTGTGTGTTGTTTTCATTTGAACTCAAGTCAACGCTGTGCCTCGATAGCGTTGAAATTCTGCGATATTTTTTTTCGCTTGCTTGTGCGTCGAATAACGGTTCGGGCAAAGAGGGCGGATAGGGACACTACGTGCCCATCACTGTTTTAGAATCGTTTTTCCATTCAGTGTATCTTTTGTGCACTGACACGATTACCAACGCTCTTCTATAGCTTTTATATTTCAAGTCTGAGAGTTTTGGTGTCTGAAGCAAAGCTGTTCCTCATAAAAAGACAAAAATTGTTTCCATTTACAATACTCCTCCAACACAATTCCTTAACCTCCAGAATTTACTGGAACAATTTACATACGGGACAAGCGACTGAGAACTTTTTCATATGGTCTTTGGCAGTGTTCCTCTAATTTCACTGCATACAGTGTTATTAAATCTTTATTGTTAAGGAGCCCAAAAGACTCAACTCAGCTATGACATGGGCATCTTTGCTTTTAAAATTGTGTGTGTTTTCTGCAAAATTTTTGTCAAGAAAGATGAGCTTTTATGCGATTCTTTGAAAAAACTTACAGAAAATTGGAAAAAAATTATAAGAAAAAATCGCTCAAAACTCTGTTATTTTTAAAGGAATATAAAAAACAAAAACTTTTAACTTTTGCTTCTTAACAATTTCCTTAATTTCACTTCCATTTTTTTTTTGTGTGTATTGCGTAATAGTAGTTGTGTTTTGTTTTTACTACTCTCTTTCTCTGCCATTATTATAAAATATTTCAATTATTTTGATGGCTTTGTCTTTTATGGTTTTGTCTTGTAACTTTTTTTTTATGTTGCATTAATATTTTCCATGCGTTTTTCATGTCATTGTATATCGAAGGTTATTCAAATGCCAAATGTGCCATACAAAGAATTACATTACTTAGTATTATTGTTATGAATGATGAATATCTGTCAGTTGTGTTGGCGTAAAAGCAAATTTACTGAACTTGAACAATTAATTTCCTATTATTTTCATGGTTTATTGTTTTCTTTTGTGTGGTACATCAGCATTTTGCTCTATTGGAGTAAAAATCAATATGTAAACTTTAACCTTAGACATTTTTTTTTATGTTGTAAAATCACATTTACATTTTATATTGTCAAATACAACGCCGGCTTTGCTAACCACAATAATTCTACATAAAAGTTACAGTAAGTGGCCACGGCTCAGGGCTTACATCCTCCAAAATGTCCAACACCGGCCTCGCTAGCCACAGTAATTCTACATAAAAGTATGCGATTATTAAGCTCACCCTATATATCTTTGCTCAGAATAATCCCAAAAATAAAATATTTCAAGGTCAAGGTCGGTGAAGTATATCACTATCCGAATAATTTCCAAATATTTTGTGTAAAGTTGCATAAAAATTAATGAACGCCCAAAAAATTATTTCATTCAAAAAGGACGGTATTATTGGGGGTTATTTCTTTATGAAGTTAGACTCATATATTGGCTGCTATATCATTCATTTAATTGGGGATTAATATTTAAGCAGCTTTGATTTGCGTATTACTTGAATGTAATGAAATTTTCTTTCATAACTGAAAATTAATAATTTTAGTAGCATAGTTTCAGGCGCTTTGCACTTTGCTTTTTAATAATCAAGACAGACCTTAAAACCACCAAAAATTAAACGAGCTATTTCAACGTTTTAGCCTTGCTTTAATTTGGCTTAAACTAATAAATTTTCAGTTATGGCCATAAAGATTAAATAAGCACAACCAAAGGTATCCTGAAATAGTAAAGAGAGCCTCCTGAATAGTGCACATTAATAAATCATGCACTCTCTGTTGTGCAAAATAAGGTTATGCTGTCATTATGTAGAGGTCCGGCCACTATTTGCATACTACACATACATACAAAGTCTGTGTTCCAAATAGACATTGGGGTAAATTGAGAATTACATTGGATGTGATGGCCTCTTGGTTGTTTAAGCTTAAAATACAGAACACAAAATGCATAAAATGCGTACAAAAAGCTGATTAAAAATTTAAACCAAACAATGCAATGGACAACCCCGGACAGACAGAAATGAACTGAACTGAATGCCAGAGATTTTCTTTTTCTTTTCTGTGCATTCTCATTTATTGCCTTACATTTTATTGCTGTGTTTTTGATTTGGTTAGCTATACAAAAAAAAAAAATGAAAGAAAAATTTGCTCCACCAGAGCTACTTTTGGGTATTTTTAACATTTTATGGTATTTTCTTCTATGTTTTCATTTTAATGTGATTTAAGCCAAAGGTGAATGAGTGAAGAACTAAACTTAAATCTGACACTTAAAAAATTAATGAATGCCAACGCCAACAACAACAATAACATCGTGAAAAATTTTATTTCCAAAGTACTTAGTGAAAGAAGAAGGCTTGCGCTCATACTGCTAATTGACCTAATTTCATTTAGAGGAAATATTTTGTTTACAATGGATTACAAAATGTGCACCATTGCAAATATGACCCATGATGTTGATGAAGGGTTATTGATTGATTTTTATTTCATCAGCGGAAATTTCAGTGATTTGTGTTTTGTTTTTTTCTTTAAGAGTAAATCAATTAGTTAATTGGTCAAAAATTCAAAATGAAATGTTACCAAAACATTTCTGGTAGCAGAAGTTTGTTAATTTGATGTTTCTTACTTTAGAGTTTAAACTTTGAAGTTATTTTGCCAATTTGGTAAAAAAGCATTTAAAGATTTTAACCTTTAAATGTTCATATCATTTTCTGAATAGTAAGACCTCAATCGAAAGGATTGTTGAAAGCTGCTTAACAGTTGTGCTGTTTTGTCTTTTAAGTTTGAACAATGAATGTGCGTGGAATGCCCCTTTTACGCAGCCAAAAAAATAAATAAAAATAATATATTTGACCGAAATAATAGAATAATTTTCATTATAAAATTTGGAAGGTATTAGTTTTACATGAATACAAACAAACTTAAAAACGTATATATTCCTTCGAAAAGTCAGCGCTGAAATCGTCTGCCTTCTTTGTTTTTATATTTTTTATGATTAAAAGAACAAGTCAGCCAAAAGGCAGACGCGATAAAATGATTTATTACTTAGTTTTTTATTAACATGTTTGTACAATAATATTACAATTTTTAAATGCAGCAATGACTAAGTGGCAGAGGTTGTTTCTCTTGTTTTTTATGACATTATCCCTATAATTATCACAATCTGCCTAACGATAAAATCACTTAAATTTGTATTTAAAGTGAAATAAAAACAAAATTTTATGTTTCATAAACACTGTAAAAACGTCTGCCTCTTGTATTAATCTGTTTTTGTGCTAGACACATTTTTTTATGTAAATGGCAAATCCGATAAAATTTATTATTGTATCGTTTTTCAACAGTTTCAAAGTGCTTTCAAGTGATAAGCAATGGCAGAAATTGCTTGTGTTATTGATATAACCTTGAACTTCATGATTTTCAACCTTTGCTCTGCTAGGGCTATTTTGAAAACGAAGGTTCGCTAATTTATCGAAAAGTTTGCCCTTTTCGAAGACACACACGAAATCGCTTTTAAAGATGCATTTCTTTCTTTTTGACTTGTACTGCAAATTTTACAACTAAAAACTATGAAAAACTTTTTAACAAATAGCGGCAATAAATTGAGGAGTTTGCGTCATTTGAAATAAATCTTCGATTTTAAATCCATGCCTCCTTTTTCTTCACTTTCCAGCTGGCCTACCTGGTGCTCTTGCCAAACGTCGCGTTGTTGTCGCACTCTACGATTACAAATCGCGCGATGAATCAGATTTGAGTTTCATGAAAGGTGATCGCATGGAAGTCATTGACGACACTGAGTCTGACTGGTGGCGCGTTGTGAATCTAAGCACACGCCAGGAGGGACTGATACCATTGAACTTTGTTGCCGAGGAACGTAGCGTTAACAGCGAAGAGTAAGTATTAAAAAAGCGAAAAAAACAACAAATATTTTTTATGTTCAAAGTTTTGTATATAACAATAACGACCTTTTTTGTCTTCTTCTTTACTCCCTACTTTTTTTCTTTTAGTTGGTTCTTTGAGAATGTACTACGCAAAGAAGCAGATAAACTTTTACTTGCTGAAGAGAATCCACGTGGCACCTTTTTAGTGCGTCCTTCAGAACATAATCCAAATGGCTATTCACTATCGGTTAAGGATTGGGAAGATGGCCGTGGCTATCATGTTAAACACTACCGTATCAAGCCACTGGATAATGGTGGTTACTATATTGCTACCAATCAAACGTTCCCCTCCCTGCAGGCATTGGTGTTGGCCTATAGCAGTGAGTTGCTTTTTTTAATGATATCCATTAAGTTTTTATTTTATTTTTTAGCTTGAGATATGATACTACTAAAATGTTTTGCTCTTTAGAAAACGCTCTTGGCCTTTGCCATATTTTATCGCGTCCATGCGCTAAGCCACAACCGCAAATGTGGGATCTTGGACCTGAACTGCGTGACAAATATGAAATTCCACGTTCTGAAATACAATTGATACGCAAATTAGGACGCGGCAATTTTGGTGAAGTTTTTTATGGCAAGTGGCGAAATAGCATTGATGTAGCAGTCAAAACTTTACGTGAGGGTACAATGTCCACGCAGGCATTTCTACAGGAAGCTGCCATTATGAAAAAATTCCGTCACAATCGCTTGGTTGCTCTATATGCGGTTTGCTCACAGGTAATATAAACTGGGAGGCAATGTTCCTATAATTAAACACCACGAAACATAAATATTAATTTTTTATATGTTGGTTGTATATATCAGTACTCATTTAATTTGTAAAAATGATTAAATCATGATTTTTTGTCTTCTGACGCCCCCTTAGGAGGAACCCATCTACATAGTCCAGGAGTACATGTCAAAAGGCAGCTTACTCGATTTTCTACGTGAAGGTGACGGTCGCTATTTACATTTTGAGGATCTCATTTATATTGCCACACAAGTTGCTTCCGGCATGGAATACCTTGAATCAAAACAGCTAATACATCGTGATTTGGCCGCACGTAATGTACTCATCGGAGAAAATAATGTTGCCAAAATATGTGATTTCGGTTTGGCACGTGTTATAGCCGATGATGAGTATTGTCCAAAGCAGGGTTCACGTTTTCCAGTTAAATGGACTGCACCGGAGGCGATAATATATGGCAAATTTTCAATAAAATCGGATGTTTGGTCATACGGCATACTATTAATGGAGCTTTTCACCTATGGACAAGTGCCATATCCTGGCATGCATAGTCGTGAGGTTATTGAAAATATTGAGCGTGGCTTCCGAATGCCAAAACCAACCAATCATTACTTCCCCGACAACATCTATCATTTGCTGCTGCAATGTTGGGATGCTGTACCGGAGAAGAGGCCAACATTTGAATTCTTAAATCATTATTTCGAATCATTCTCGGTGACGTCCGAAGTACCATACCGAGAGGTGCAAGACTAAGACACTGTGTGAACGTGTAAAAGACACTAACATACATACAAATCACGTATAATCATAACTGAATGCAACTAATTTTTAAGTTAGATTTTGAACTAAAAAAAAAATCAGTTTCGAATTTGAATATATATATAAATACATCAAAAAGTAAAAAAAAAATTAAATTACATTTTTACCAAAAAATCCGTAAAAGTAAAAAAAAATGTGCAGCTATAGAACAGTATGTGTTGCTATAAACATACATTTTTACACACACCTTTATAATAAGCAAATATTTTATAATTTTTATAAATTTAGAAAAACGAAACCCCTTAGAAAAAGTAAAACAAAAAAACTGTGTGCTATAAAAAATTTAAAGCTACGTTAAATTTTTAAGTTCAATTGTAATATTTAAATATTTTTGTTTTTATTTTTTTTTATTTTTGCATACCCATATGCTTTATATATTTAAATATTTCTGTAATTTACAAAAAACTTTTGTAATTTTATAGTATAATTTAAGTTAACGTAATGTTGCTGAATTTTGTCTTGTAATTTTAAGTGCGAGTATTATTATAGAGAAAAACAAAATGAAACATGTATAAAAATTAATCCAAGTAAAAAAATCGACTGCAAATTAGAATTCAAAAATGTACGGGGAATTTAAGTATGAAAAAATGCAATTATTGAAGTTATTTAAATTTGTGTTATAATGTAATGCTTTAATTTCATGGCGAGACAAGAAACAGCACAACTAGTATTTTCATTTTGTTTTTAAATTATTTAAATGAATTCAATCCTTATTTAAAGTTATTTAAGTAAAATGTGAATTAAATTAAATATTCGTTTAATCGCTTATATAAAAAGTTGTATGAATTTTGATTCTTCAAGATAGCAGTATCATACAATTTTTTTGCAACGAAAAAAAAAAAAAACTTCACTGATTACTCGAGCAAAACTTTGTCTATCTTATCGATTTGATATTACTGAAATTGAATCTGATACCCTTCACTCTTAAATAAGGACACCAAAACCTTAATAAAAATAAAAAAAAAATTGATACGAGTCGAAACGGATACTGGATTCAACTCCGGCAAACTCGAATCCTTAAGTAGCACATTGCCTGATCCTAATAAACAAAATGAATGGTCCTGTGTTATTTGATTCTTTTTCACATTTTCTCATCATATTTTGGCAATCATTTTTTCCACTCACTTTATCCATAAACATATTCTCTTATGCATTCCTTAATTTGATTTGAATTTTTAAATTGCATTTATTATCTGAATCAAAAAAAAACTGCAATATTGTCTTGATCATTTAATGTACTTGTCTTTTATTTCTTATTTCGCTATAGTATTGTTTAAAAGAACATCTGCTTGGCATTCTTTTATATTATTTAAATTTAGTTTAATTTTTATGCCTTAAATCTTATTATCTGAATGCGCCTTATTTCCTTAAATTCATAGATTTATTTGGATTTTTTGTTTTTCTATCAAAAATGAAGAACGCCGTCATGATGAATGTAGTTGTAATTTGATAGCTGCTGCTGACAAAATTGTAATAGCGAATTAATTTGAAAACCTTCAAGTATGCGCTTAGCTACATGTAGCAAAAAGTCACAATTTACGTGAAAATAATTACAGCTTTGGCACTATTACCATCCCATCGGCACTGTCGATAAAGTTTTAACATACAAATCAAAAAAAGGGTTAGTTTGGATGAAAAATTTATTTATTTACTTTTTTTTTTTAAAGGCAATAAAAAACTATTACCCAGTGATTCATGTTTGTAGAATCAAAACTGTTAGGGGTTCCTACAATAAATATCAATCTGTTTATAACTATACATATATTTTCTATATAACAATTTTCCGTTTGTAACCAATTAATACTAGTAATATTTTATAAATGAAAAAACTTAGTATTTCCTTAGAACTATTTATTACTACTTGTGTCACTGAATATCAAAAATTTGTAAATTTTTCAGTTTAAAATCCTTTTTGATACTTTTTTTTTTGTTTTGTCAACATATAAGTTCAATTTATATCAAAAACTTTACAACTCTTAATATGTTAAGGTTTTGCCCATCGACTGGAATAATTTATTCGATTCAACATTTGTTTTCCTTTTATTTAACAAATAAAAATTATTTTTCGGCAATTCACAAGGTTTGCTAACGTGTCATAATGTTTTAAATAATTTGTTGTCTACGCCCCATGATTTAAAATTAAACATTTTTTAAATATTTGCTTGATTATCCATTATTTAATCTTGTTAAACAATTGTTTGCAGTTGTACTGCCCATTCTAAGAGCAACAGGAAAAGTTTAGAACCCCTATCCAAATGTTGATGCTCATTCTGGTGTACTGTTGCAATATTATGGAATGAAAGAAATGAATTATTATAGTTTTATCTGCCGTATCACGTGCTATTTGTGGCTGTGCATCGTTGATCCTTAGCCGAGAAATTGGACTTCCAATTGCAAGACCTAAGTCAAAAACGACAGAAGCTCTTGTGGAAATTATCAAAAACGAAGACCAGGATAATGAAACAGTTGAAAGTATTCAACGCAGAGAACTATTTACTATTTGTAATTGTATGTATTGTTGTATTTTCCGGATGATCATTAAAACGCTATGCTTAAAATGAATATTTTGTTTTCAACAGCAATTGAAAGGATTTTGTTAAATTTTTATTTCCCACAAAAAAATTCAAATCCATATAAAAAGTTATCACTTTTTGTTGTGGTCGATCTATTCTGACATTAAACCGACTTTGGAAGAAGCAGCATTTTTCTTTCGCATAAACCTGTATTATTCAATCATGTTTACGCCCTATGTATTTTGAAAGTTGGATTCATTTTCTATTTCGGTGAAAGAATCGTATAGGGAAAAGAGAGCGACCAAAAAAATTGTAAACAATAATTTTTTGCGTAGAGAAGACATGAAAGACAAAAAAAAATTTTTTAAGATAACCATAAAATTTAAAACATTCTGACACGTTGGAATGCCTTCTCAATTGCCTAGTTGATTTGAAAAAAATACACAACCAGAAAATAGAAAAAAATTATGTTCGATTTTTAGCATATTAACGACGATTATCATCATCAGTTGATTTATGTAGTTAAAATATTAAATGTATACGAGGGTTGATCAATAAGTACCCGCGTGTTTGAAATGAACACATTTTTTTTTTATTTTTCAACGTTGTCTCCTTTTAGCTTTATACACTTTTTCCAATGTTGGTACCATTTGTTTAACCCCCCCATAAAATACGATTTTCCAAACTCTTTAAAATACGTTTTTGTTTTGGCGATAACCTCTTCGTTTGAGCTCAATTTTTTTTTCTGCGAGCCATGTTTTCAAGTAAGGGGCCGCGTCTCATACTGCTCTGTGATCGTTTTTCCTTTCTGCAGAAACACCATAACCTTTCCGACTGATGGAACCGTTTTTGGCTTCTTTAAAGCAGATTCACCCGGAAAAATCCATTCTTTTGATTGTCTCTTGGTCTCTGACGTGTAATAATGTATCCAAGTTTCATCAACGGTAACGACTTTACGTAAAAATTCCTATGGATTCGCTAAAAGCGGTCCTAACACTGCTTTCACATTGTTACTCGTACATGCTTATTGCCCACCACTTTCGATTTCCATATTACTTGGAACACAATACTTTGTTAACCTCCATGTCCTTATCTTTTAAATTAGTAGCTTTCACGAACAATCCATGGTCATCAAGACCATGAAATCTGTTCATAGAATTTACTGGATAAGAGTCCACGACATCCCTTCTGGACATTTTTTTAATGGCCATAATTTTTGAAATATCTACAGCTTTTTTCCATCTGTTGCATTTGTTCTTATCTGTAGCCAGATGGTTTGCATTCGAACATAGTATACACTTAAAAATTTTGCATTTAGGATTGCACTCCTTTTGCATACCACAACTCAAACATCTCTTAAAGGAACGACATCCTTTCTGAGTGTGTCCCAATCTGAAATAATTGAAACACTGCCTAACAGGTGGAAAATAGTGGTTAACTGTCAACTTTGTGTAGCTTAGACCAACTTCCTGTGAGAGCTCATTTCCCAAAAATCCCATTGTGTCCTCAGAGAGATACAAAGGGACATCTCTAATCACCCCAAAGGTTTCAATGGAACTCCTTGGAATAAAAGTCTTAATGTTCATTGATTGTTACGTTTCGTATGATTCATGCACCTCTTCAGGCTTAAAACTAAATTATAAATCACAATAAAAGTGATCGCGTCACAAATTAGCACAAATTCAAACAAAGAACAAAGTTTGACAATTATTGTCTCTTGATTCTAAGTTAAGCAAGAACTCTTGCCGCTGCTGCATGAATTGCTGATGCAGCAGTTGCAGTTTTGCTGCAGCTGTTGTTGTTGTGTAGCGCTATGTGCCTGCACCTCCGCCATAAATTGGCTCCACTGCCAGCTATAATCTGGTTGATCTACTTGTCGCTGATTTGGGCGCTGATTTGGCCACTGATTTGGCCACTGATTTAGCCACTGATTTGGCCACTGATTTGGCCGCTGATTTGGCCACTGATTTGGCCGCTGATATGGCCGACGACGGCGATGGTTGTTGTCCTCAGGCAAGATAACATGCACTTGAGGCACCGTCAACCTCATTTTCACTAAAAATTTTTTGAAAAAAAATAAAACAAATTTATGAAGCTTACATTATAAAGTAAATAATTTGCAAGTCTTGGCATTTCGTAGGGATTATTAATGTTTCTCTCCCCTTACTATAGTTTCTCTTATTTCTAATTCCAGAGTATGTGCCCATTTATACCAACTATTATATTTTATTTGATTTTCGCTTAAGAAAGCATTTATTATTTCTAAACCAGGAGTATCTTCGTTTTCCCCAATATTGTCAACATTTTCTGTAACCACTTGTCCCTTAATAAGACGCTATATGTCTGATTCTATTTCTGTGAAATTAGTTTCAAAATAGTATATTGAATCTTCACGTTTGGTTTTCTTGCCGGTTGGCAAAGTACCAGCTTGTTCACTTAATAGCAAAAACAAAATGCTTTTCAAACGAATAGCTGCAGCTTTCTTATTAGTGCATATGATTAATTGTCCTATACAACATAATACAAATCCTTTTACTCCCCGCGGCGCTTATGCTAGAAATACTGAAAATTTATGAATAAAATGGGCAAAATCGATACCGATCTGAAACTTTGGCTTTTTTCATGAAATCGTTTATTGCGCGGAAGTTTGTAAATGCATTATTAGTGGTGATTAAAAATGCTTTCGATCCATCACATATAAATTTTTTGTGTTTATGGAGTGCTCACATCAATCCATTTAAAAAGTCAAAATCCTATTGCTCTTGAGTTGTGATCCTCGCTTAGCATTTGAAAAACTGCATACTGTTTGCCATGGTCATTTAGAACAACTTTGTGTAATAATATAGGTCCAATTTTTAATATACGGGCTTTAAAAAACTTCAGAAAATCACCTCCTGTTTCATCTGCAGTTGCAAATGAGTTGTTTTTAATATGATATTTGCGATATGAATGACAAAAATATTATTTCATCTTGTAATTTTCGAACTGACAACAATTCTAACGTCCTAAATGGGCATTTGTGTATTTGCTTAAATGCTTTATAATCATTTGCACTTTGTTTAGTTCTTCACTTAACATTACTGATGAAAAAATATTGGTATTTATCATTTCCTTTCCATTTCCCCTTCTTTCTTCGCCAGTCAAACAATCCTGTGTGCATTTTTACCAGTATACTTAAATTTCATTGTTATATGAATCAGGAAGTTATCAGCTAAGAAATTATGAAAGTAACCATATGCCTCGACGCCGCATGAGCATTTTCCTTATATGGTCCCAGCATAATTTTCATTGAGCCAATAACAGTTAAATTTTAATGGCGCCCAATAATATTTTTTCAATGAATAAACTTCCCGAGATGTGAAATCTTCGGATTTTCTTGTGTTTTTGACATTAACAGTTTTTTTTTACGACTTTTACAAATTCGTTACGAGATATAGATATGGTTATAACGTCTTGAGGAGAAGAATCGTTCAAATTAAGCAACTTAGGAACTATTATTATCTGTTGATGCATATTCTCTTTAGATAATCCGTATTTTTCTTTTCGACTGTAGATCGGAAGGCATCAGTATCGTTTACAACAAAATTATATAAATTCATCGGACTCTTTCACCTAATTTTTTCCATTTATCATCTTACCTCATTCTTACACAAAGAGTTCCCTCGTCGTTTTGATAAAAAATGTCTTTTTCAAATTTATGTAAGTATTCAACAACTTTTTGTATTCATACTTTCGAGGTTTGCCGCGTAAATGATTGCTAATAATATTCTAGAAGCTCATTTATCCAAGACCACGCTTCAGCGAATATCTCACGGTTGTCATTGATGGTGAAGGGTCTCCATAGAGAGCATCCAACTTCACTTTTATTTCTTCGCATGTTTTTCTATCCAAAAATTAGAAACGAATAACTGATCGATATTGCTTTTTTTCCATTTTATCGAGAAATACAAAACACGAATGATACAACTGGCTGTCAAAAGAAAAACTAACCTATGAATTTATTTGAAATTCAGCACGAGGTCGTTTGACAGTCTACAGTACACGATGGTTATGTCAATATCACTCACCAACACCATCTGTTAACAAACACAGGTACTTATTGATCAACCCTCGTATATAGAAGGGCGTTTATATGTTCTAATTGTGGAATAATATTAAAAAATTCCGAAAATATCTAATTTTTAGATGGAGACTTAGCAATCATTAAAACTTCTCTAGCGATTTTTGCGTTCGTTGAGTAAAATTCACCTATGATATCGATACCTGATCGATAAGTTCTTAATTTCTACTTGCAATAATGGGATCATAAAATTTAACTCCAGTGATTCAAGCAATTTGGAAGGCTTAAAAAACATAATTTTTAGCTTTTTATCGGCAACTTTTTTGATTATTTGTATCTAATATGTTATTTGAATTAAATTGTTTATTATTCATTTTTTATTTGAAGTGAAGATCCTAAAATTTTTATTTTGTGTTTCATTTTATAAGAACAAATATATTGACTACATACATGCATATATTAAGAATTGATTTAGTAAATGAACAAAATTACACTTAAAATTTTATAAAGAAACAACATTTTTGACTAAGCTTCTTGTCAAAGCTAATCTAAATGTATAAACAACTAACAATAAATGTACTATCATATGTTTGTATAATTAACTGTTTCGTTATTTTTTTTTATTATAAAATGCATTTATTTACATACGTACATAAAAAATTTTTCATGTATATACCTAGTATGGCACTGAAAGAACTATTCTTTTAATAAAAATATGAAATTTACTTGATCAAAATTAAGAGAAAATTATGCATTATTTAGTTTTTATGTATAGCCATTCAATGTTTGGTATATTTATTTTCTTCTGTTTATTTATAATTGCATTTTTGTATATAAATAAGGAATTAAGTTTTTAAATACATCGTTGTTCACAAAATTATGCCAAATTGAAAGGTTTCATCATTAACTTTCACACTGAGTTGTGTCAGGCAAGCTCACATAAATCGCTAGACGTATTTATTTAATTTAAGTTTTTGCAAGTTGTTTATAGCTGCTATTAAGAAGAAAATTGTCTCTTTTAATATATTTACTGCCACAATTTAGTAGGTAGTGTTTAAAATATTTTTTATATTAAACAAAATGTATTACTCAAATGTAGTTAAACCGATAGGCATATGACACACTTAAAACGTTGCAACGTAAACTTTGCTTTTTTGTTTTGGAAAGAATATCTGACAATTTTATAATTCATCCATTGAATATACCAGTTGAAAATATCGATGAACTGTCAGAAGTGATGCCTGTTAAAGTTTTGTTGAAATGCAATAATAAATATTTCCATAAATTAAATTAAAATACTCAAAAAAAAAAAAAAATTCGATTTCCGATTTGTTTCTTCCTGTAAGTGTTTGTAACGTAAATTTTTTTCAAGTTGCCAAAAACACCATCTTACATTTGTGCTAATGACATCGATTGATTTGGAGCATGTCTTTAAAATCCGATTTCTATTTTTCTCTTACAAATGTTTAGAGTGGTTCTGTGGCTGAATTTAAATTCACCACATCCAATTACATGGGGAAAGTGCTTTATGATCTATCTTTTTATCACGTCAGGTTTTCAGATATTTAAACCATATGTACTAAAAACGCCGTTTTTGTTTTTTGCACTGGCAACTATAGAAGTCCTTTTTTTGTTGTATTAAAATAAAAATACTTTGGGGACTATCTCGCACTACACTGTTCAAAGTCAAAGTCTTACTATATATTACTTTTATGCTTATATCTGTTGTTATTAGTTCAAAACATAAAATTGATATTTCTCGTCAATTCTGAAACCAAAGTTAAAGTTTTCGTTTTACTTTATTTTTAATTATGTATAACACTTCTTTTTATTTTATAGTTGAGAACAAGAAGCAAAAATTTACTAAATTATTGCATATTATTCGCCTATATAAATTTGCCATAAAAACATACACACATACACATAAAATTCATATTGTAATCAATCACCAATACAAGTAATACGATTGCATATAAAAATTAAATAAATTAAATGAAAAAAATTATCATTCACATTGCATTACATGTTTATGACATTAACTAACATTTATAGATTTTAGTAAGCGTATTTAGACAAACACATACCTACATACTAAACCTACACAGTTACACTAATAAAAAGTAAAAAAAAAAAAATAAACATTTTAATTCATATATAAGAAATCACGATTTAATTAAAATATACATACATATATATTCAATACCTACATATGTATAAGTAATTATAGTTATAATTAAAAGCAAAAATTATAAAAAACAAATTAACATTGTATTTAAAAATGATAAAAACAGAACATGACAATGAATGCAAAAATTATTTAGCGTAGATGGAATTCTTTTGTACATAAATTTAAATATATTAATAACAAATAATAAAAACAAATATCGTAATAAAAACAGAGCAAAAAAAGAAAATAAAAATAAATAAAATGTAAAACTTAGCTGACAAGTGTAAGTGTAACAAATACAAAATAAATATAAATTTATTGAATAAAAATTAAATTAGTTTCTTTTAATTAGTGATGGTTGACAAAAGGTTTGTATGGCCTCAATAGTGATCGCAGGCGCTTTTTAATAAATATACATAGATTCAGAAACTTAATTGTAAATTACATGAGAAATACACATGGGTTTCACCCGAAATCCAGATAGACAGTTTTTGCACAAAAATTCCAATAATAGACGTCTTGACGTGAGAGTTAGAAGGAGTGCCAACATCGGCTCTGATCGCCTCTTTTTTTGTAGTTTCTCTTCGGCTCAAAATAGTAAACATTCAACAGATCCACGCCAACCAACCAAATAGTTTCCCCTACATGATATCAAAGATATCTGTTTTCGGAAAAACTTCATCGACGATGTAAAAGAATCAGCGACACTAAGCTCCGTAGCTTAATTGTATTCAAATGGTAAAACATCAAGTCGTCGTTTATAACAGTGAGTGGGACTATTATTGGCTTTACCCCACGGAACAGAAAACACTAGATGAGCATTGGCTGCCTGGAATATCATTAAAAAAAGAAGAGCTGTAAGATGTGCGAGATGTGTGATGATAATGAAGTAAAAGCTTTGTGCAAAAAGGATAAACGAGAACTATTCAACGATCTCACAGCCAAAGCTCAACAAGCTGCAGAAATCAGAAATCTTCGTACCGTTTACGAAATAACTCGCAAATTGGCTCGTAACAAATTCAGACAAAATGGACGAATCAATAATAAAAACGAGAGCCTATTTACTGCGGAAGACTTTGACTCTGACAACAAAACTTCTAAGTCAAACGCAAACCTTGGTCTTTTGTACGGCTGTGAAACTAAGTAGGGATGGACATCTTCTGTTGATCATCATACTCACGCTTTATTATTCACTTTGACGAAATAAAACATTATCAATTGTGTTTTCTAATAAGAAAACTAAATTTCACATTTATTTAATGAAGAGAAAAACATTTTTGAATCAAACAGTTTTACATCGATATTTTATATCTATTTCTGAACTCTTAATTCTTATAATTTGAGAATGCGAAGGTACATCAAATTCAGATTTATAGTCATTAATTAGGTTAGTAGTTAAGGTTTTTTCTTTAGCTTACAACGATTATAGTTTATTGGTACAAAACAATGTTTGGGATATGGAATTTTATTTAAGTTTCAAAACAATTTCAATTAAGTAACGAATGAAAATATTTCAGAATATGTTTTACATAGTGAATACTGTATTGTATGGACTGTACTTATGATTTTGAATTGGCTCACTTAGAAGTTTTCTTTTTCTGTATAAAAAGTTCCTCAGATTCTTTAAAGCACCTTTTGATTTATTTATTTTATCATATTTATTGATATCATTGTGTGCAGAAAATGGTTGTTTAACATTACCAAAAATGCAGATGATATTATATTTTGCAACAGAGTAATACAATTAGATGTCTCATTTGTAGTTGCTAATTTAACAAACGACTTAAATAATAAAAGAAAAGCATAATATAAAAAACTAAAAATTTAAAAAATTTGCATGTAAACAGCTGCTGATATGGTGCATATTTTACCAAAAGTTCCAGGCCAATTGTTGTTCTATTAGATGGTACTTCTCATGCCGAAAAATTATTCCTGAAATGTGAGATATGAGTAGTCCCTTAAATGATTTCATATCTCTATAAATTATTGAGATTTTACAAAAAAATTATCTCATTTTTATTGATACATAATTATGCTCATAAGAGAAAAAAAAAACAAATAAATTTTGGAGATATGCAATTTATTTAGGATTGAACGTTTTTAACTTTTCCAAAATGAAAATTTTTCGTAACATAGTCCAAACTTAAACTTAAAGCTGCAGGGAAACTCAAAAGTGGTTGCAATGGAACTTTGCTCTCATAATGGTGTCATATAAAGCTTTAAACAAAACTGACTCACAAGCGGTGCGCGTTGATATAATTTTTACATTAATAAGGCAAATCGTTTCGATTTTTATATCGTCGTTTATTTATACTCATTGTTTTGTTATACTCCGTAAGTTCTTATCTGTTTTTTTCAAAAAAAAAAAAGTTAAAAATATGTACCATATAATTTTTTTTTATAAAATTGTCTATCATGTTTTAAACTTTGAAATCATAATAGCATAAACTATAATTTTCCAGAGGCATCTTTAGGAGCCTTATTTCCATACTGAATGAGCGGTGTGATTTAAAGTAATCTTTTTAAATTAAATTAAAAAAATAAAAATTAAAAAAAAAAATACATTAAAGTTGGTCTGCATTATATATATGTACATAGCATTTGTAACAACACAATATTTTTAGTTCACATTAGCCATTTTATGTTGAGATAACAGGGGTATTCAATTAATGACATGGCATGAAAGTGTAGTTTTTGCAATAAAATAATATTACTATATATTATAAAAATCGCATACTTTAAATTCAATTAACTAATAAATAAATAAGTTTGTTAACTTTTCTTTCAAAAAATTATGCAGGGCCACATATTTTATACTCTACAAGTATGTATGTTGTTTGAATAACCCTGGTATTTTCAAAGTAGTTTTATTAAATGCATTTTTGTTCGGTTGAAGTAACTTCTGTTGATATTATAAGAAGCAACATTAGAGTTTATTATCTAACTAGCAGATGCTCGCGATTTTGTACGCGTAGCCTGTTTTCTGGGAAGGCAAACAATTTAATTTTTTTTAAATAGAACTACAGTCAATTTTGATTCTTCTTCACAGATCTAGAGTTGTTGTTGTTTTCTCTTCCATAAATATTCCATTGCATTGCCATGTGAAAGACAAAATCCAAAGCACACACACTAACTAACACATTCAATTAACCAAGCTCACATTGTCACACATGCTGTCCAACATGGCTTCACAACATCAATGTTCGATAAAGTAAACTCTAGGAACGACCGCTTGACACACATGTTGGATGGATTTCAAAAATTGTTGATTTTTCTGCTGGCAGTGTACAATCATACAACTTGTGTGAACTGACTACCAAGCCTAGTGAACATGTTTCATTTTAAATATAGTCCAAGAGCCGGCTGTAGAAAAGTCGAGTGTATAAGATTACAGGATGGGATGCATGCCAAATGATAGAGCTCTACGAGCCTAAAAAGAATATCTAGGGTTGCCTTGCCAAAGCCTGTCCCGATGGCCGAAAATGCCCGAATTTTAGCCAATTTTATTGTTCTAATTAAAACTGTAGTACATAACAGCTCGAAATGAATGCCAAATGATAGAACTCGAAGAGGCCTAATTATAATACCTGGAATTGCATTGTTAAATCCTGTCCTAAACATGGGTTTTCACCGGTTTTTTAGGTCAATTTTCATTAATGAAGATAACAGCTTGAAATTTGTGCCAAATGATAGATATCGAAGAGCCTTAATAGAATATATAGGGTTGCCTTGTAGAATCCTGTCCCAAACATGAGTTGCCACTCATTTAAGAAAAGCTGACCCAAAAAACGGGTGTCAAATAATGTTTAGGACATGATTCGACAAGGCAACCCTATATATTCTATTTAGGCTCTTCGATATCTATCATTCGGCACGAATTTTAAGCTGCTATCTTCATTAATAAAAATTGACCCAAAAAACCGGTGAAAACCCATGTTTGGGACAGGATTTAAGAATACAATCCCAGGTACTATATTTAAGCCTCTTCGAGTTCTATCATTTGGCATACATTTCAAGCTGTTATGTACTACAGTTTTAATTAGAACAACAAAATTGGCTAAAATTCGGGCATTTTCGGCCTTAGGGTCAGGCTTTGGCAAGGCAACCCTAGATATTCTATTTAGGCTCATTGAGCTCTATCATTTGGCATACATCTCATCCTGTAATCTTATACACTCGACTTTTCTGCAGCCGGCTCTCAGTCTAATAGGATTTCATGCAGTTTACTTCGATGTGGACGCTCAAAAATTGTTCTGCAATTGATGTTTGATGGCATGCTCGATAATGTGAACTTAAAGCAATATTGACAGTCACACATGTTGTCAAGCCATGTAGGACAGCATGTGTGTTTTCTATGTGTGAACCTACTGCAATTTTTTTTCATTCTTCATTGTTCACAAATTCCGCGTTGTTGTGTTGACAAATTGAGAATGAGAGCGAGAGTAAAATTCCGTTTTTGTCTTCCATTGCATTGCAATATAAAAATAAAACGCACACACCCTTACTACCCCACTAACTTGCCATTAAACGATTTGTTATGCTTACATGCTTCTTTCTATGTGTGAAATTGATTTTTTTTAGCAATTTTAAGACTTTAAAATTTTGATATTTAAGAGGAATATCGTGATAACTTTAATTCTATGTTAAGACCAAGCGCCTAAGAAAGATAACTAAAAAAATTTGATCGAAATTGATTCAGTAGGTTTTGCGTAAATCCCGTTCATCGAAAAGGGCTATCATTTTATTTATATAGATTTATATAGATTTGCTTGAATTCGAAACTGTTTTTATATAATCAATGATCAATTTATTTTTTATTATTATTTTAATACTCATATTCAAATGTAAATGAATGATGCGTATGTGTTTTTTTATGAATTTTTATAATTTTTAATCCATACTTATCAATTGTTCATTTGAAATAATGTGAGTTTAATAATGAATACTTCAAGTTTTTTTTTTATGAAAAGAGTATATAAATATGCATATTTTTGGAAATTTTTGTTCACAATATATCGTTTTTTTTTATAAACATTTATATATAAGTAAATGATTTGTATAAACATAATTGTTTTACTATTTTATATCTTACATACTTTATTGAATGATTGGAACAATCCTAATACTGTTTTCCATTAACCTCTTGATATACTTTCATAACTTATCTGTTCTTTAACAATTTTAAGTTTATAACTGAAGTGATTTTGAAGTGGAAATGTGAATCTTAACTTATGTTTTTAAAAACATATAGACGTACTAGGTTATTGATTGTATTGTAAAGTAAAGTTCAGGAATGATGTGTCATTATTTTTTAAGCTGCTTGTAAAATTTCATAACTGTTTTTTTAAAAAAATTATGCAGGAGGTTTTACTCAGATAGGATACATAGTAATCCTTAATTTAAATAAAAACTTAATTTTTATTTAATTTGATAAAACGATAGCCACACAAATCATAATGTTTTTTTTTTTTTTTGAAAGATGTACACTATGTGTTCATATGTAATTAAATTACCAAAATTTTCCTAAAGATATCATTAAGAAAAACTTGGAAAATAATACTTATAGATAAGTGAAAAAAGATTATTATCGCAAGCAGCCGGTTTCCGCTATATTAACGATTCCAAAGAATTAGAACTCGGAATGAGTTACTCAATTAGTTGGCAGCGTAATAACCAAAGAAATAATTTTATTTAATAAATTGTTAATTTTTTGAGAATTTGAAATTCAGTGTAATAAAAAATATGTTCGAAAACTTTTTGGAGATATCTTACATTGAACTTTTTGGCAATCAACTTTCCTTGCTGTTATTGCTGCCGGATTTTCGCAATCTACTGATAATATATTTATACATTGCGAAGAAATTCATTCGCGCTTTTATTACAATTTACTAGTACATAGATTGTAAAATACATAGTAGTATACTTAACTACTTCGAAAAGATATGTCTGGATTGTATTAAAAAATATTTTCAAGGATTGTTTAACACTTAGGCATTTTTAAACGTAAATGAGAGTTATTTGTGAGCTCTGATTCCTTAAATAAACTCTCAACATTTTTTTATCCAAATCAAAATTAACTGACATTTTGTCTGGTGCAAAGAAAAAAACTTGGTTGCATACTTTAAGGATATCAAGAATATGAAGCCTTACAGAAAGCAGTAATATATGTCGTTGTGATTAAAGCTTATCAATAATGGAAAAAGAAGTAAATTATTAAACCATAGCTATTATGCGCTTGAGAAACACGTATTTTTTTTAAACTAACTATGACGCATTAAAATTTTATTTTTCGATTTTCTCTCTAAAAAGTTGTCAGTGACAAAATTTAGGCATCAGTCTGATGTTGACTGGTAGCCGCCCTCACAACAGCACTAGCTGCTGCTGCAGCTGCTTGTTGTGTCGCCGGATCGGTGGTTTTCATGAAATATGTAATCAAATCGATGGGTAATGGGAACACAATCGTTGAGTTCTTCTCTGCGGAAATGGTGCTGAGTGTCTGAAAAAGTGAAAAAATAAATTTAATTTTTTTTTAACAACCAATAAAAGCCAATAGAGCTTACCTGTAAATAACGCAATTGCAGCGCAGCTGGTGAGCCACCAATTACTTCAGATGCTTCACGTAGTGCACGTGATGCTTTATGTTCACCTTCTGCTGCAATGACTTTAGCGCGTGCTTCACGTGCTGCTTCAGCTTCGGCGGCCATGGCGCGTTGTAGTTGCACCGGTAGGCGGACATCCTTGCTGTTGGTGTGAAGAAGTTGAAGAATAATTGGGAATTTTTTAAGCATGCATGAAAATGGAAAGTTATTTTGAATGACATATTTTTCTAAGGCATTACTAAAGAGAATGGTGTGAGTAAATTTATATGAGAAAATTCACAGAATTTTTCATTTCAAAAATAAATATATTTTGAATATAGCGAGCACAAAGATGGGATGCGAAACAAAAAAGAAATAATAATGTTCTATAATAAACGATATTTTATTATAATAATGAATCACAAATCAGAACTCTGGCGAATATGGTTTTCCTTGAAATTCATAATTCGTAAATAATTTTTCAGTTCTTTCCAAAACGAATTGCAAAGAGTATTTTTTTTTTATATTAGCTTCTTTAACAGACGATGTACGAAAAAAGTACCGTTATTTAAGGTACAACTAGCATAAACTTAGAAGCCGGAAAATTGGTATTATAATGTAAACATAAACTATATATACTAAAAATAATTATTGCATATTGTAGTCCCCTTTTTATAGCTTACCTATGCTAACTTTGATCTTCCGTTTGTAACGCATAGGAAAGTACACATATTTTTGCGTCACCTCATTAGAGGATCTAGTTATGTCTACCAGTCAGTTGGTCTCTCTTTCTATGGAGATCACGATTAGTTGCTGAATTCTTGGCACACTGATTACTTCTTCAATTATATCTTGCGGGATTGAAAATCAGGGCTATACGAACACGTTATCCGCTCACCGAAATCTAAGTCAACTTTGAATTTTACTCATATGCTAGGCACTGCTTCAGTAACTGCTGAGCCAAATTTGATGCTTTCTTTATGCAGTAAAAAAGCATGCTTGGTTTTCTGTCACAGTAACTGTGCTCTATCTGGGTTAGTGGAACTAAATTTTACACAAAATTTACTAATGATATCAGCAAGTTTCAGAAAACAAGCGAAAAAATTTGGACAAGAAGGCGTGACACCTCTTATATCCCATACAGTCAAACGTTAATATGAAAGAAAAGCTAAAGACTTTTCAGACAGACACTAGATAAAAAGCGTTCATATTTTGTTGTGTCGGCGTGACACCTTCTTTATAAGGAAAAGTTATAAAACGCTATAATGAAAACGTTATTAATGTTTATACGACCAAAGCATCTCGCTATATTTGTATTAGGAAGTGGTTTCATTCAAATTCTACGATTTTTTCAGAGAGCTATTTTTTGGCAAAAAAAAGTTTCAGTGGCCAGAACAAAATCCTATGACAGGAATTTGAGCTCTTGGCAAATAAAGGTCTCTTTTTACGTACACTACCATATTAGGCTATAATATTTAAGCATTTATATCTCGAAAACCAAGTGAGCTATAAATTTTGTATTTAACATTTTCGATTTATTTTCATTTTATTATCATGTCATAGAATTTTGTCGTACCGATTGAGTCTTTTGTTCTGGATAAAACCATATTCCGATATCATAAAAAAGGTTTCTCAGCAAACTGTTCAATACGAAATATTTTTTCGCATCCGCCCCTAATCATTACAATTGTTGAGAATCATACTCACGTTATACTATTCACTTTAAAGAAATAAGACAAAATCAATTGGAGCCCATGGTGCAAAAAGGGGTCAACTACAAAGTCTTAAAAATTAAATTATCACGTCAAAGTCTGTGTATGATTGTAAAAAAAGGGTAAGCTAACTGCAAGTCTGAAACAAATATTTTCTTTCGAAAAACTATGGTTTTTTCCTAATATTTTGAAAAAAAACAATTTCCAACTCAAAAACTTTAGCTGTTCGCACAAAAGGCTCGATTTCACGAAGTTACCGAAAGCTTTTGTCAAACTCTTGTTGCACCAAAGGCTTCAATTTGTTTTCTTAACAGAAAACTAATTTTCACGTTTATTTAATGAAGAGAAAAAATTTTTCGAATGAAACAACTTTACATCGATAATTATGTCTCTTTCTGAACTCTTAATTCTTATAATAATGATTTTAAGAATGAATACATTAAATTCAAAGTTATGGTCATAAGGTTAGTAGGATTAAAATCGTTAAAATTTGTTCATTTGCTTACAACTATTGTAGATTATTGGCATAAAATAATATTTATGGTCTCGAATTTTTTTTGAAATTTAAAAAAAAAATATTTTCATTTAAATAACAAACGAGAAATGTGAAAATATTCCAGACTGTACTTATGATTTTGAATTGGCTTATTTAATAAATTTTCTTTTCAATCTAAGTAATTCTTTAGATTCTTTAAAGCACCTCCTTGTTGTACTGCTACATAAGGGACGTAAAACATTTTCTGTTTCATAAGTAATTCTATTAATATTATTCATATATACAATAATTTAAAGTTTGTTTATTGTTTTGTATAAATCTATTAATTTGTATATAATTTTGATTTTAGTAATGTCTGCTTTATTTATTGTTATATTGATATCATAGTGTGCAGAAAATGGTTGTTTAATATTATCAAAAAATGCAGATGATATTTTATTGCAATAGAATAAGATATTTCTTTTTTGTAATGGCTAATTTCACAAGAGACTAAAACACAAGAATAAAGAATAATAGAAAAAATTGAAAATTTAATAATTTGATAGATATCGTCGGCCCAAAATTATACTATTGTACATGACATTTTCTAAAAAAAAAAGTAGATAGTTGTGGTAGTCTGTATAATTTTAACAGCTCGATTTATTATTGCTTCCCATGAGCTTTTCTTTGTTATGCGAATTAGAGGTAACTCATACGACATGTTATCCACAAACTACTTGGAAAATGCTATTAAAATGGCTATAACTTCTGTAAAAATTATGATAAATATATAATTTTAGCAGTGTTTTGAAGATAAAACTTTTAAATTTTAAATAATTTAGTTAAATTTGAAAAATATTTTGCTTAAGGCACAATATTAAAAATAAGAAGTCAGTTAAAATTTTTAATCTTTTCGATTTTGATCCACAATGTGAACATATTTTAACAGCTTCTTTGATGTTAGACCTTTCTTTGTAGCCTTATCTTAAACATTGAGTTTGACTTAAGTTCTTTTTCAAAGTCTGATTACAAAAAATAAGAACTTTTTTGATGTATTTTTCTTTTATCCTTTAATTTTGCCACGCACCATTCCATAAGCCTATTTTTTTTTTGTAAGTTTGACATATACCATGCATAATATATAAAGATATATATTGTACGACGCTGTTTTAATAACTCTGATATTTTCAACAAAATTCTCTAAAATGCGTTTTGTTTAAGGTAAACTAAAATATGTATGTTGATTTGAAAAGATGGCACTTTTGAGTTTATTATCTAGTTTGCTTGAAGTAAAAATTGCTCTTTAATAATGTAATCAAAAGTTAAATTGTTTCAATACATTTTAATCATGCAAATGTTATGTTTAATTTATGAATCGGATTAGTTTTGGAACTATACTTCTCTACTGAAAATTTATTTGAAATAATGTGAGTTTGGCAATGAATACCTTAAGTACTTTAATAAAAAGATTATATGGCTTTTTGTATAATTTTCTTTTATAAAAATTGTATTTATTTTCAAAAAAAAAAAAAAAAAAAAATGCTTATACAAATGATTTATATATACAAAATTGTTTTACTATTTTATATCTTACATACTTGTACTTTATTAAACTGTTTTCCCATTTACCTTTTTTGACCGTTTCAATTATCTTCATTCGTATTGTATAACAGAAGTAATTTTGAAAAAACAAAAGCATATAGTCGAATAAGGATAAGAAGGTTGTGCCATCATCAATTAAAGCTTATCATACCTTAAATTTTAAAAAAAGTTCAGCAGGATAGAAATGTGACAGATCTTTAAGTAAACCTTAAAAAGCTTTAAAGCAGTTGAAAATTTGAATAGCATTTTTTGAAGCTATATAGAGCCATATATCTTATACACAAATGCCAGGATCGACAAAATTTTTTTGTACTAAATAAAACCTCATTTTAAGTTGTATTTATAAGTCAGGATTTCGAGGCAATCCGCTGTACTGGTACTATATAAAAACGGTGTTCGAATAAGAGCGCCGGATTTAATGTTCGAATTCCAAAAGTTATTCCTTCGATAAATGGTAATATTTTTATATCAATGTACTTAGAGAACAAGTGTTTCGATTTCGTTTAAAACAAAAAGTCAGGCAAATGTGCCTCATGGTCTTTCTGGCAGACAGTTTGCCTGAAAATTCCCTATTTTTATAGTGAAATTTAACAATGATAACGCGTTTTTCGCTTGCTGAAGATGGATCCTGTGTCGTAGGCCTCTTTAGGTGTGAATCGTGGTGGCTGTTATTGAAACCCAAATCGCGCGGAGAACACAATGTCAAGCTCAGTGTGGAGTTTCATTTTCTTAGCTGGTTGCCGTTTCCAATTGCGACAAGAGTCGCTAGATAGGCACCGACTCAAACCAACGGGGTAACTATGATAAGGCACGTATTTCTAATTCGTGGAGAACATCGTGCAGGTTTTCGTGCAACTGCATCGAATAAATTTTTGCTTGTAATCGACGAATAGATTATACAAATAGATTTAAGTCCTGCAAAAAAATGGAATCTGGAGACAAAAAAATGGGACGTAATAGTTTCAATGTCAATTAATCAATGCGATTTGAGCATTGCAGTATATCAGAGAAATTCATCTTATTGAAGGTAAAATATCAGAGAAATTTGAATAATTTATTGATTGTTATTAGAAAATTAACTTTTTAAGTCTATAAGATATTGGAGAAACGAACTCAAAACGAAATACTTATATCCAAAAAATGAAGATCAAATGCTTTGTAAGACGTTCTACTTTCAATTTATGTCAATGGACTTATATTTCAATAGCATCCACTAGCTTTTCGCCTCGCTATGAAAACAGATTTATCTATACTGAATCAATTTTTTCATTCTTTATTTAGAATTACCTAACAAGGCTATAAGGTCATATAAATTTGGCAAATAGTACAAATAATATTTTTTTTCGTTGATTATTTAACACATAAGCATTTCTGAGCCTAATTGCGAGTTTTTCAATATCTTTTAAAAAAGTTAAACGTGCTCGGTAAGCCAAATAAAGAGACTAAGAATTCAGATTCATGGAATTTTCGTTGCATATTTTAAAAATGTCAAGAATATGAGGCTTAACAACAAAAAAAATTTAAAAATACCGAAAAATTGCATATGATTTATAATAACAATACCTCAAAACTCAAAGGTAATTGACCATAATGTGCTTGAAAGATATTTATCTCTAAAACTAAAACATTTTTTTGTTTTACTGATACACTAAATTATGCTAAGTTTTATGCGCTAAGAGTAAAGAAAAAAGATTTGCTATTTAACTAACTATAATGCAAAGGATGTGAATTCTTTTACAATATTTTATGTTCTGCTTTATGAGCGGCGATGTGTCGCTGACAAAATTTAGGCATCAGCCTGATGTTGGTTGGCCACTGCCTTTACAACAGCACTAGCCGCTGCTGCAGCTGTCTGTTGTGTCGCCGGATCGGTGGTTTTCATGAAAAACGTGATTAAATCGATGGGTAATGGGAACACAATCGTTGAGTTCTTCTCTGCGGAAATGGTGCTGAGTGTCTGCAAAAATGAAAAAATGAATTTTGTTTTTTTTTTAGTAATCAATGAAAGTCAATGTAGCTTACCTGTAAATAACGCAATTGTAGCGCAGCTGGTGAACCAGCAATTACTTCAGATGCTTCTCGTAGTGCATGTGATGCTTTCTGTTCACCTTCGGCTGCAATGACTTTGGCACGTGCTTCACGTGATGCTTCAGCTTCGGCGGCCATGGCGCGTTGTAGTTGCACCGGTAGGCGGACATCCTTACTATATGTGTGAAGAAATTGAAAAATAACACTATGCAACACGATTTCGCCTCCACTTTCCAATTTAATAAATATCAATAAAAGTGCCTTGATGACAGTAGCATTTTCAATTTATTTATATTTTGTCACAGTTTAGAAAAAAAAATAATATTTATTTTTTTGATGAAATATTTATGCACTTTGTTTGTTTGAAAATTTTTATTTAATTAATATCTATAAAAATTCAGCTATTTTACTTTCAATCCAGTCCCAAAAAATGTTATTATCAATGTGAGGTTGTACTCGTATTCGAGTTTATTTTTTTTTTTCTTTTCAATTCAACAAAGTTTTAAATTAAAATCGAAAAATTATTGAATTTAAATTTATTAAAATTTTTTTAATATATTACTTAATCTAACACTGTGCGACGACCGTATTATTTGATGTTCGTTCACAGGCCGAGTGATGTTGACTGAGTTGGTTTCAATCCTTCGCTCCATGAAATTGCATTTTCTCCACTTTTTCTTGTGGTATGTGCTTGCAATTAGTATTTGTTTTTGTAGTTGCGCTTATACATAGCTACTAGATCGATCGAAGTGTGTGGTGTGATAATTTACCATCACAAAAACAATGTTCATGTGTGAGGTGAACAAAGCCAATGACAGAACGTTACTCGATTGGAGCAACAATACTTGCGAGACGATAACGGGAACTTTGATGATGGGAAGATGAGAGCGATGAGCATTTGTGTTGAAATTCACATACATAGTACATATGTAAAGGTGTTATCGTATAAGAAAATTGAAAATGCGTGTGACAACAACATTGACGATGGGGAACGTTAGGTTTTCCGCCTTACGGCGAAACAAGTCAGGGACTGATTTTCGTCTGCCTATACCCTAAAAGTGTAAACCTGTGTAGAGGCCACACTTAATATGGGACTAGTGTCAATATTCCCCTATAAATGATTCCATAAGTGATTAAAACTAATGATTTTTTAACAATTTCGACGCCGATTCTTCTATTGCAAAGAAAACATTCTAGTTTTATTTAATATGCAAAACTTTTAGTTCCCAAGTCATCTATATTTAGAGATATAGCAAAAAAATTAAAAACAAATTGTCATCGATTTACAAATATTCTTATATTTAAAAAAAAAAATACTGAAAAAATACATGTGAAAAGTGCAGACATATTTCAAGAATACTTTTCTTCTACGAATGAATGCTTTATTACTGCTTAAGCAAAAATACCAAAATACTACTTAGGAAAGTAAATTAAAAATAAAATAGTAAATTGATATTTTTTCACACGGTTGACAAGTTCCGCGTAAAACCGCTTAAGAACGTAATTCAAAACACATGTTAAAAGGTATAAAAAAAAGCTTTATTTTATTAAAAAAAATCGTGTAAAAAAAGTTTTCAAAACTTAAGTGGGTAATTCTTGAGATATTTGCGTACATAGTATTGACATAAATTGCAATTAAATGTCTCAAATTAAAATCAAATAATTACATGCTTTAATTAATAACACTTATTGCCAAAATAAAAGAATGAAATCTACACAAGAAAATACATATTTTATTTCTCTGTGTGTTAAAAAGAAAACGGAAAATGCAGTTGTTATCAGGGCACTAAAATAAATTGAAATTTATTGAATTGAACGTGGAGCGACAATTTTACTATTTGGTTGCGTAAAATAATTGTCAATAAATGACAAATTTGAATTCAGAACCATATATTTTTCTTGAAACATAAATAAAGAGCATGGTAATATCATAGTTGATATGAACTTAGAACTTTTCATTAAAAAAAACATAATTTCATTATAGCGACAAAAAAAAATTATGTTGATTCCTAACTAGGGTAATTTTATTTTTTGAAGCTTCAAAAACATTAGCTCTGATTATAATGTAAATACTAATTTTCTCAAATCCAGAGTTTATGAAAAATGTCTAAAATTTTTTCCAACACTTTTGGACTTGCTGAACTGGTAAAGAAATGTTTGCTTATTAACTTATTCAAAATTTTGTTTCTTATGTTTTTTTAAAAAACAGGAGACCACAATATGCAAAAATTAAGTTTCTGATCTACTGTAGCAAATAATAATTTCTTAATTTAAAGAAATACTTAAGCCTTCCTAAACATAAATTGGTTTCCTTGGCAAAAGTAAATAATATTCAGTTTCTTTAATTATAAGACAAGTTTTTATATCTGTCTGTATAAATTTATATAATGTAAGGATTTTTTTTTTCATTTCTTGAAGGTAGAATATTTCATTATTTTAAGGAGTTAAGGGACTAACTTTTCGAAATGAAACCTAGGAAGTTTCTCATTGTTTTTTGTATAAAATATTATTGTGGTCGTTATCCCGCAAAAAAAAAAAAAAAACAACAAAAAATAAAACAACTTTTAAAAAGAAAATCTCGAAAAACATAATATGTATCAAAAAAAAAAAGAGAATAAGGAAAAAATGTATAAAAAAGCTTACAGCAATTTTCGTTGAAGGCTATTTTTTAGGTAAGTATAAGATTACCTTTTGACTTCTTTATTCTCTTACTCTAGTCTGCCTAATAATCCTTATTCGTTCTGAATTTCACATTAACAAATTGAGAACTATAAAAACAAGCGAAATAAAAGTACTAAATTAACCCTTATGCTTCTCAATTGCTTAACCCTTTCGTACCGTGTTACTTTTTTCATAAGGAGAAAGGAAACTAAAATTAAAAAACATTCTCATTGTCAAGAAATATAACTAGTCGTGTTATTATTGATATGCCAAGTTATTGCGTTTGCCCGATAGAAACTGGGCATGTTCCCGCATACCAATAGGTTATTTTCAAAAGCAATTTCGCCCTAAGAATTTTTATTTATTTTTTAGTTTTAAAAGGGAATATTAACAATGAATTTCAATCAATAGAAAATGTTTCCTTATATTTCTTTTATCGTAATAGTAGTTTAACGATTTTAATTAAATTCTTCATTAAATTTCTTCACTTGACATCGTTGTAGAACAATAACTTGACACTGACTCAAGTGTATCATAAATAAGAGCGTAAAATTTATTTAATAATGGAACAAAATACTTCACAACGTACAAAATCACACGAATCTATGTTACACACACACACACAAGTAGGCACAGCTACAACCACAAAAACATAAAACAATAAACTTTATACCCAGTTAATGAAGGGGACTTAGGGACCCATTGCTTGGGTAAATGTACAACAATATGTATGGTAGTTATATTAACTTTACGACAAGCTAGATAAATGGTATAATATTGATTTTCAATAACAATATCCATAAACATTCTAAAGATTGGAGTGGACTTATGGAAGTAAAAAATATTCTAATATTTACGAGTATTAGATGTATTTTATATAGATACTACTTACGAAAGTATAAAATGTTGTCTCAAAAGTACATAAATTGAAATAAGGATGTTTGATCAAATGTTATTTGCCACGCAACAGCTGCCACACGCATTAGATAACAGTGTCCTGCACACAAGCAAATAAATTTTAAGCATTATGCCTACATGTATAAAAAAGGCAACTAACTGGTCAGTAAGATATAGGGGTGATTAAATAGAGCACACAATTTGAATATTTTGACTTTTTCTTGATAGGCAAAGGAATATAGGCAGAGCATGATATGTTTTTATATCTGCTTGTCTTTTCATAAATTGGGAATAGCTAAAATTTTTAAGCTATCATTAACATTTGTGTTTCTATAGTTCAGAAATCTTAACAGAAATGATTTCATTTATCTAAAAAGTTCACTGAAATGAATCAAGCCAAATCGAGAGCATAAGAAAGTATCACTGTCACTGTAATGCGCAATAAAAAGGGATTAAAGTAACAAGCACTCTATTTATGGACATTATGCCGGACAGTTATTTGGGTCATAATTTATTCAGCAAAAAAATGTCTATGTAAATGCAAAGCTTAAAGTATTAGATGGTGTACGCTTGCAGGATGAACACCTCAATGGAGGAATGTTTGTGAGACAAATGTCTATATTCCTCCAATGTGAATTTTCTCAATAGTAGAGCTACGGTCAAGATCAAAACCGTTTTAGTTTCGCAGAGCCGGGTTATCCATGCCAGTATGTCAAAAAGGTCTGCATCAAATGGTCGTTAATGGTAACCACTCGAAAGGACAAAGGTCCTTAAGAATTGCAAGTTGTTGGAAAAACTTTCAAACGCATATATTTGATAAGGTGGTCAGAAAGGATGCAAGTTGTCTTGTATAGGACAAAAGTATTCTTTGATTTGGAATCAAGCTAAGTTTTTTTAATCATAATTTTGATGATCAAAAATTATAAAATTTTGAAAATTTGTTTCGCAGTTTCCAAAAAATATAGTCATAGTTTTTTACTTTTTTGCATGAGTGAGGAAAAGGGGTGGAAAAAGCCAGTTAAATTACTTTTAAAGAGTAATAAATAGCTCAGTTCCAAGATCAACTGGATATCTAAAAATTGTTGCAGGCTCCTTATTTTAATAGTAAATTAATATTTGCTTAAAAAAACTAAAGTATTATAGAAAACATTAAGAAAGTTCGCTGAGTTTATTTATATATTGAATACTTATGCCGCTAAGCATTATTATTTTATAAATGAATAATCTATTTTTTGAATAATGCAGTGAAATCTTTAATGGTTCAAAAACGAAGCCTTTGAGTGTTCCTCTTAGAAGTTTAAATAACATGTTAGTGTCAGACATTTAAGTTTCTAACTAATCCAAGATAATGAAAATCTCAACTGATATCCTTTACCATTTAAAAACCAAAGAAGTCTTAAATAAATGAAAAAACCTCTCTCCCATACATACGAGTACATGCACACAACAGTATTAATCAGCACACACATAAATTCTTCTAACATCTTATGTCCTATGGCGCATACTTTCAATAAAACACCAGCAGTAAAAGTAACACTTGCTTACTTTCTACTATCTTTACTTACATTTCGACACGTTCCACTTTAATGCCCCAAGCGTCTGTGGCCTCATCGAGTTGAACCTGGTGTTGATTTCCCACATGAAAAATATAAGAGAAAAACCATTTAGGAAATAATTCAATTTGCGGTCGGTGCTCCATTTGGTGAAAAAGAAAAATGCTCGTTCACCAATGCAGAAAAAAAAGAAGAAAAAAATGTGAGCAGAAAAATAAAATGAAAATACCTTGTAGCCAAAGGATATGATACAGGATATATGTTATTTCCGTACAATTGAAGTTTAGAAATCAATTGTTACTAATTTTTGCATGGCATTATAAAATTGTAGCTATTGCAGGCATGTTGATAAAATACGGATATTTATAGTAGAACAGTATCACAATAATGGAATATCATTCCTTTGGCTACTGCGAAATTTACGAGGTATTATGAATTTGTCAGCGCTAATAAATGGCAATTGTATTTATGTTTTTGAATTTGATTGCTATTATCATTAAATACGCATGAATGAATATGAAAATTAATATTCTATGATATGAAACGCATTCTATTTACAGAAAACGTTTTGATACCAATTGAAAAAGTGACAGTTCTATATGTTCCAGGGATGCCATTGGAGAAATTTTTATCTAATTTTAAATAATCTTAATGAAATTTTATATACGATACAGTAGTTGTACAGCAGCAAATCAAATCATTGGTTTCAGTTTCCACTACAGAGTTTCATCAGTGACCTTCTCAAGGAAAAATTTTTCGCAAGCCTGCAATATCTTGCCCTTTGCATGAACTTGTAAAGAACCATAGTAAAAGACAAAACAAAACAATTAAAAAATTATTCTTCTTTGCATTTTGTGAGCTTGCCAGTATTTTATACATTTCGGCGCTTGCTACCTTATTTCGACTCGCCAAAAAAAGCTTACAAACGAGGCTCCTGTAAGAAAAGTGTAACTCTCAGAGATTTGCAGGAACAAAAAATTTACAAGAGAAGAATTTTGCAATTGCTTTGTTTTGTTTTTTGCTATGGTTCTTTACAAGTTCATGTAAACGGAAAGATATTTTAAGCTTGGAAAACATTTTTCCTTAAGAAGGTCTCTGATGAAGCTCTGTAGCAGGAATTGAAACCAGTGGTCTGACTTGCTAGTTTTACTAATGGAAACTCAGTACACATGTTGTAAGTATATTTTGTATATACAAATGGGATGTTTCATATCAACTGAACCATCTCTCTGCCCAAAATGTACTGCATCAAAAAAGGTTTACAGATGGTCTTTTTTCGTTGAAATACTTTCTTTAAAAAGCCCTATGCCAACAGAAATCACGTTCAATTCAATAATTGAGTACATAGTGCAATTTTCACTTGCAACAGTTTGTGCGCTGAATGAAGAAAAAGCATTGGTAATACAACTTTAATTAATAATATTAATGGCATCCCTGCAGGGCGCTGGTATCACTGTATAAATGGCACCGCGATGTAGCACATTCAAACAAAAGACCCATACTCTTTGTGCTTGTGATCTGTTGCTCGTGATTTTTTCCCTTTGGTCATGTGCATATGTTGCATATATATGTGTGTGTGTATGTGAGTGAGTATGTGTATTTTATAAAATGGATTTCAGATTACTCACCTGCATTGTGCCTGAAATGGTCATCCGTTCGCTGAGTATCTCGTGCAAATGCCGAGTCCCCATTGTGTTTCGTAGAGTAGTCTGTGCCAAAAGTCTTGTGGAATGGTGAGCATTTTCCACGTTCGCTATAGAAACCGTAGCGTTGGAAACGCGATAATAGACCACAGCATCCACCGACACTGTGACGCTATCCTTCGTTAGAACCTGCAAATTGCAGTGAAATTTTCGTGTTTTTGTTTTCTTTCGTTTTTTTCTTGAAATTTTCATTATAATTTTGGGTTTTTTTTGTTTTGGTTTTTGTGGGTTGGTTTTTTTTTTATTTCTCATTTTTATTTTGTTTGCATTGTTTTATTTTGCTTTTATTTGTTCTCGCTTTCATTACAAATGTAATTGTAATTACTTATGTGTGTGTGTGTGTGCATTATATACGCGCGCGCACACACAGTCAAATAAATAAGTTTTTACAATAGTTTTGTAAAAAAAAATGTTGCACTTAACTTATGTGGATACTGTGGACAACTTTTGTTTATTTCTTTTTATGTGAAAATAGTAGTAGAAAATGCAGTAACAGTAGTGGTAGTAGTAGTAGCAGTATTAGTGCCGGTAGTAGCAATAAATATGCAAGCATTTGTGCTTTGTATTATTTAGGCCGAGAACAACATCAACACTAGTGCACAAGTACAACACACTCACACTAATTACACTTTTAGTGGAAAATTAGCATAAGTGTAGTGCAAACACATTCGTGGGGGCGGTGAGTGAAGGGGTGCAGCGTTGTTAATCTGCTGCATTGTTGTCTTTCTTTGATTTGTTGTTTTTTTTTTTTAATTTCTTATCACAAAGTGTGACGAAAATTGTTTAAATTAAGTTTAAATAATATATGTATATGTAAGTTGTTTTCTTTTTTTATTAAAAGTATAAAAGGTGATTTCGTAAAACTGCGCTATAGCGATACGTGGAGCAAACTCAAATGTTTTGAAGTTACAGTGTTGTTGGCAATCAATCCATATGCTTGACTATTGTGAATTTTGGTATATTTTTAACTTTAAAACTAAGAGATTTCATAAGAGTCTTAAGTCTTAAAAATATCAACTAAATTAATTTCAGGTTAAGTATTTCCCGTCTTACAGTAGAACCTCGATTGTCCATAGAAAAGATTTTGTGCAACAGTATATAACAATCGAAAAGCATTATAATTGCAATGTTTACTGATCGTGGCTTTGCTGAAAAATTGTTATTCAGATGGTCAGATTATGATCAAATTTCTTCCAATCCATGAACCTGCAGCTGTCCTCTAAGGAATGGGCAGCCACGCTATTCACCACATGGACAAAAAAACGGAATAAGCTCTCGACTTCGAGCTGTCAGGTGGGCTCATTTTGATCGTGAAGTACTTGAAAACTATTAACGTTACGTTCAATAATATTTTCACGCACGCCGATACCGCAGAAAACCACCTGAGAGCAAGCAAAAATGGAAGCGTAATGAGACGCAGATCACTATATACTAAGCCATTTATTCAGTTTTCATCCTAACGCACCATAAAAAGCTGTCATCTGATGGCGCAGGAGCAGGACCATCTACACGATAAGACAAAAGTGCTGAATGTGAAAGAGCACAATATTTTCTTATCGAGGTAATTATTCGTACAACATCTTCAATCAAATTATTCCAATCAAGATCTGCTCAGCCAACTACAACCACCGTGAAGTCAAGCTGAAGTTGGTCGGTTAATCTCTCTTGAATTCAAACATTGACATTCTCTGTCTAGAATGCAACTTTAGCCATTTCTACATGCCCTCAATTATCAACTGTCCTCACTGCATTGTCACTCTGAACTGACATGAAGAATTAATACAACAACAACAACATCAGTAACCATAGAGAGAATAAGCTTTTTTGAAATTTGATTGATTTATTTGAAACTTAATGCCAATATATGAAAAGATTTTAGCAAGCCCCTGCAATATATTTTCTCTGATTTCGATTATCCGAAAAACCCTGCACAAAGGTTTCTTTGGATAGTCGTGGTTCTGCTGTATTTGTTTTCTCAACACTTAAGTCTTAGTAAATGCTCAGCTAGTAAAATGATCTGTCATCTGACTAGTAGCGATGTAGTTTAAGTCAGTTTTTCCCATCTATGGAAAAAATCTTATTATTTGGGTTAGTTATACCTTGCCGTGTAAGCTAAACTCAGAAAATTTGCGTATAATGAAAGAAGAAAGATAAGAAACAAAACAAATTAAGGATAAAACAAAAATTTCATTGCATACTTTTAGTTGTTTAAGAAATAAAGAATTAAATTGTCTTAAATAAGAAGAAAAGTACAATTCTGAGAAGCGCTCACCAGTTGGGATCGTGATCGAAGCGAGCAGGGAGGAACCATCTAGTTATATATGTAAAAATATATATTTAGCACAAAGAATTTTATCCTAATAAAAATTCTATGTATTGTCAGTTTTAGAAATTTGAAAACTCAAAGTCCTGCAAATCTCTAAGACTGCTGAAAAGACAAAATTGTGTCTATACATAAAAAAGTCTGCTCTAAATGTCATTATAAGCATGTATAAGACACATAAGCTTTCAAGGTAGGCGAAATATGTAGAAAAGTAGAAGTTACTTTTGACAAAAAGCTGAACTTTAAATAAATCCACAAAGGAATTCCTCTTATGCCGTATTAATTGATCAGATTCAATATCATATCATCACCTATTGCATGGTGATTTAGATCAAGCGACAAACAGCTGGAAGTTCATCACCTACTTTGCGTGGACATCACAAAGCCAATAAGAAGTGGTCAAACTGAGGTACTTGGCGTCTAACACGCATTCCTCCTCAATCAATTTTGATAGAGAACTTAGTGTCTCCTGCGACTAATCGATTCAAGCGACTTAAGAAGTGGAGACAGGGTACATGAAAGTACTGAAAAATTTTCTCAGCGAACCTCAAGGAATGCAGTTCAAAAACTTTTATATCATCAATTATATCAGAATCGTATAGAGATAATTTATTCTGCCTGAAATAATGCTCACAGGCTTTTTATAACGATGAGTCAAAACTTGAAGAGGACAGCACTAGTTACTTAACAGAACACTTTTTATTCAGATACTACTACATAACAAAAATTGACCGATTTGCTGAGAGCCTTTGCGACATGAACGTTGAAACGTTTGAAACAAACGCTTTATTCTAACAGCATTAAAAGCACTTTCGAAGCACTTCAAACAAAACTAATTAATCTTACTAATCACGAATGTTCTGAATTAGCAAATCAACTCAAATATGATAGGAAGTAAATTTCGATGTGTTCACCTCTTTAACTGGAGACCGTTACAACTTTTCGAAAAAGGGTTTACTCAAAACATATGCATCAAATAGGAAAAATATATATGTGATACAAAGCTGCAGTAAAAGACATTTATTGCATGCCCCAAAAGAATTCCAATGAGTTATAATTCGCCACTTTGCTTAGATTTAGTCGATTTATTCAAAAATAACTGCTATTCAAGTTTTCCAAAAAATCACTTTGTTTGAAGCAGAGTAAAGTGATGAACTTGAAGCAGCAAAGCAAAGCATGAGCGAAGCGATTCACTCAAAGCAATGGCAATTAGTGAATCGTCGTATACTTTATCAAAACAAACCTGCTCTCGAATGGTTTTTCATACAGCAATATATAGCTTGAGAAATAATAAAATTTAACTTTGTTCCCTAGTAACCATTTGAAGCCTATAAAACAATCTGTATCAAGAATAAACAAAAAATCATAAAATTTTCTATCGTATAACTTAACTGTAACCAATACTATTGCATTATATATTATACATTGCATTGTAAGTATTATACATTATATACCTATTATATTATTGCTATTTCTACGTACCAACATGCTTTGTAACACTGTAACTCCTAAGCAAATAAGTTTAGAAAATAGTCAATTATTACAATTTGCACAGTTTTTCGGAATCATCCTGACCATATTATTATATATATAATTTTTGATTTTGAATATTGAAATAATAAGATAAGGGCATAATCTAAAATACTTGGCTAACATTATTTGCATTATTATAGCAATATGCAAAATGAAAAATTTACTCATTAGCATAGGGGATGCTTTTAAATTGCTATACTTTATGAATATATTTGCTGTATATTGTCTAGCGTATATATATATATATATTTTTAAAAGGTTTGTAAATATTTGCTTTGCTAGTAAGTAGTTTTGCTAATTGAATATTTATTTTGATATTTCATATATGCGCTCATAAATATATCATTCGTATTTTGTTTTTTGGTCAACATGCAGCGACCGTTCCCATCAAACAGCCTAAACCACGCAAACACATACTGAAGAACTCGACATAGGTTTGCTATAAAATCTGTGCTGTTTCACTGTTGACAAACGGTTCACTCGATTTTGATTTTGAGTTATTGTTTTCGTTGTTGTTGTTGTATAGATTATTTTAGAAAAAAAAAATAAGTAATTATTTTATTTATTGCATAAGTTGTGAAAAATTAAATTGAAATGTCGAAAGTATTTAAGTTTTGAGTTTAATTTAAATTTTAATATTAAAGTTTATGATTTGTACGTTTTGTTTAAGTCTTGTGATGTTTATTTCTAATCTTTTTGTTTTGTTTTTGTTGATTTTTTTTTTTTTGAGTTTTCGCTAACGATAAGTTATATAAAAGTTGAAGTAGTAGAAGAGATAGTTTTATAAGCTTTTATTTTGGTTAGTTTTTTTTTTTATTGAAGTTAAGACACTTATAGAAATTGCATGCTATTAAAACTAAACTGAACTGAATTCATAACTCTTAAGAGGAAAAAGGGGGTAGAAAACAGTGCAAAGGGGGAAGTTTTCAAAATGGATTCGCACTAAAATTGTTTTCAAACAAAATAAAATAATTTTGTGTTTTTTATTTTATATTATGAATATCATATTTTTTTCTTTTTTTTTGTAATTTTCTGCTAATCAACTAAGCCTATGAAAATTTGTTTAAGGATCAATTTCTGTATTATGTGAAAATCATTTCTTATTGTTAATTTTAATATAATCCAATTGAAGTTTCTTTTTAATTTTTCTAAAAAATTTTTCAGACGAAAATCATTGACTTGATTAGAGAGATCAAATTCAAGCTTAATAAGTTATAGTCTTCAAAACTTAAAGTAGTCTTGACACTTTTCCCCTATTGTTATAACACTGTAATTCCACGGTGAAAGCAATTGGAATTAACTGAACATATATTTTCTAAAAACATGATTATAAGATGATCAACTTTCCCGAACAACTTCACGTCAAAATTTTTGATGTATCAAGATCTTTACTGGCGGGTACTGACGAAAATCTATACTGGAGCAAATTGTCGAGCAAGTAACACTTGTGTTAGCACTCACTTAAAATTTGGGACTTTTAATGACATTCAACATTTTTTGACTCTCAACATTTTTCAACTATTTCAACATTATTTCAATTTCTTAAACATTTTTCGACTTTCCCATCTATTATTGACTTTTAAGCCACCAATAAACTATTGGAATATTTTTCAATTTTCTCACTTTTTTAAACTATTTCAACATTATTTCAATTTCTTAAACATTTTTTCACTTTTACATCATTTTTCGACTTTTTCAACATTTTTCAACTTTCCCAACTATTTTCGAGTTTTAAGACATTAATGAATTTTTGGAATATTCTTCATCTTCTTCGGGTTTCACTTTTCCGACTTCTTCAATATTTTTCGGCACTTCAACATTTCTCAACTTTTTCAACATTTTTCGGATTTTCAACATTTTTTAACTTTTTCAACATTTATCAAGTTTGACTTCTTTTTTTTTTGTGGCTTTGTCAACACTTCATGACCCTTAGAAAATTTTAAGCTTCTTCACCATTTTTCGGCCTTTCGAACATTTCTTAACTTTTTCAACATTTATCAATTTCTTTAACTTTTTTTTCGCTTTATAAACTTATCTTGGCTTTCAACTTTTTCAACATTTTTTTACTTTTTCAACTCCTTAACTGTTTTGCGACTTTTTTGATATTTTCAACATATGTTGAATTCTTTGTTTTCCGCGTTTTTCAAAATTCTTCAACTTCAACTTCAAATTTTCAGCATTTTCCAACTTTTCGACATTTTGCGACTTTTTACATTTTGAATTTTTCAACATTTTCAAAAACTTTTAAGTAATTAAGCGTTGTCAATTAATTTATTTGGTCAACCAAAAACACTTGCGTGGAATCTTAGTACTAAATATATTAAAAACGGTCTGATTTATGGAATGAAAATGCATTGTCTTTGTACCACTTATCAGACATCGTTCTATATGTTATTTGATTTCTTAGAAGTTAAGGTACATTTGATGCAAAGCACCATTTACGAGAAATTGTCAGGAAATTTCATATATTAGTTGATATATTATAAACCATTTCAGTTTATGCATTCTTAATAGATTTTAATACTATATTGATTTTTTAAAAATTTTCAATGCATTATTTATTCAGTTTTGAACAAGGCGATTTCACTCAAATCAATTGCTTATTAAATTTTCCAAATTAAATTTATTTAAGATTTTCCAAGCTAACGAATTCACTAAACGCACTTTTCAAACAGTATCAATTTTTATACTCAACTTAATATCGTACAGAATTTGATCCTTCGCTAAATGAAAAACTTAATAAGGAATACTGAAAACTATGCAAATTGTAATAAAAAAAATGTATATGTATGAACAATTCTCAGACAGAGTATGAAAAACTCTGACTCTGGCTCCACATCGACAACAGTTCGTACGAAAGAAAATCTGTCTGTTTTTATCTTAATTTCTCCGCCACTTTGAGGAAAATGCTAAAAATTAAATTACAAGTTATGAAAAACAATTTCCATCATATTCTCCAGTTGCAGTGCAAAAATTTCACTCTGTCGTGTTGTTCGACTGCCCCCGGTTGGCCCGGCGGTTGTCTTGGTCGGATCGTTTGCTTTGGTATTTGTTTAACACTCGGCAAGCGTATCCACAGAAATGCAAACTTTTTGTTGAATTTTTTTTTATATTTTTAATATTTTATTTTGTTTTTTTGCAGACTGCAAAGTGCACAAAAAACAAACTGCACAAACACCAATGAAAACAAACAAAAACAACAAAAAAAAAAGCAGAAGAAAAGCACAAACACATACAAACAATGGCTGCAAATGCTGCTGTGGGACAATAAGAGACGGGGGGAAAAAAATATGAGACAGCAAAAGAGTTTGAGGGAAGGAAAACAATCAACAAAAAAGTTTTTCATCGAAGTGCACACAAATACAAATACATTATACATACATAAAGATATACATACATAAAGATATACATACATATATATGTGGAGAGAACGCAGATGCTTCATTGTATGTGTATATGTGTTTGTGTGTGATTGTTTGTTTGTATGTGTAATTGTGTATGTTTACAAAAGAAAACTTTAACAACACCAACAATAAGTAAAGATAAGAAAAAGAAAAATAGTGTAAAACGGCAACACTGATTTCGCTAAAAAAATTAAGGAAATAAACAAAGGATACATTGTCACGTTTTTAATATTTAATTTTATTATTTACAAAAAAGTCAAAGAAAAATACACACGAAAAAATTGACATTTTCATTTAGTCGTAGCTGCGTCAAAGCTGCGATTGATTCGATGCATACAACATAAGAATGACTCCCATCCTGAGTATAAATTGATAAATGACATGGCGTGAGAGCCTTTTACAAAATGACAAAGTATCATTTATCGGGTTATACGTTAAGGCAATCGATATTAAAACTTTAATATGATAATTTGAATTTATGTAATTATATCAGTAATGATTTAAGAGTTAGTGACAGTTTAACCGACAAAGTTCCAGTAAAGCTATATATCTGTTAAAGGACATCAAGTGATGTATTAAATATAAAATTGTGAGTCTTATTTTTGGATGTGATCTTAAACAAGAAACCAATGGCCTAAACGTAATCCAAAAAACATATTTTTTCAAATCATAAGCAAAATATAAAGTTATCTAAGTGTGCATAGTAAAATTCCCTAAAAGCTGTCTTGCACTTGTGGCTACAAGCGATCATTACAAGTTAGATAATTACATAAAATTGGATATTTTTGGCAACTATTTATTGGTAAAATTAAATTTATGATTTACAAAAACGTAACATTCGCTGCTGTTTCACTATTTTCTTAAAGTTTCACTTCGAAAAGTGGCCAAAAGTATGACCTTTTTAGCCTTTACCGGGATATGATTTTCAACGATTCGTTCAAGTTTATCATGGGCATATTTAAGAGCAACTTATTATCCATTATTTTTAAAGAGCAATAAATTAGCATAATAATGATAGCAACCGCAATCTTAAATCTAAAAATTTGGCTCTAATATCCTCATTTTAAGTAAAAATATGATGACTCCATATATTTTTATCATATATTTTTATCAGGCAACCTCTAAATTTTTGAATTAGGAAATTTCCCCGTGGGTGAATCTAAGTAACTAAAAAATGATCATGTAAGTTTGGAAAAAAAAATCTTAGACTAAAGTGTCCTCATGGGAATACCATTAAACAAAATTTAGAAAACAACATTGTAGTTCTATCCTATGAGTCTTAATTGCAGTGATATAGTGACTCTAGAACTGATTTTAGCGCCATTCAAAATATCAAATTTTTTTGAAGACAGCGACACCAGAGAAATCTAACTGACTCTATTATCCTTTTAATTCATTTTGCGTCCCTTTCAATTTCCTCAATTTTTCGATATATTAATAACTGGTAAATTAGCTAACTGCTGTAATAATTTCATTTAAGAGCCACTACGTCTACTATTTCTAAATATTTTTTGAAAATAACCATAGCAGTTTTTCATATTAAAACTGTAATCTATTTCTATGTACAGTCACGAGTAAATGTGCTGAAAAACCCCATATTTTCAGTAATCATACGTTCTTAAATTATAAAAAATTGGCGATGAAAATTGAAAATCCACCTTGATAGAGAAATCTTTAACGAACTTTAAAAAAAATCATAATAAAACCTCCCTATTACTATCTCTATAGTGATTTGGGTAAAACACTGCAGTTATGTCCCACTGTGCGTTGTGGTTCTATGATGAACTGCTTATATTTTTTTAAAACAATAATAGAATTGATAAACTTTCACTGATCTCCATTTCTTTCCTTAACAAAAATTTGATACATTTTGCTTTTAATTATGCTAAAATGGTTGTCATATAATATCTGTGCTAGTTTTAATGAATTTTCGAGCAATAGGTTGTTTGCTGAGATTTCAGTCCTTAAGCCTTAATATTTCCGGAACAAAGTGTCATAGCACAAGACTGTAATATGTTTGTCTAAGTTTTGCCTTAAGGTATGCAAACTATCGCACCAATGGGTGAAGGTGAAAAAAGATTTTTCAAATATCTAATTGCCCTACTTTTTTAGGCCGCTTTTCAATGTACAGTAACAAATAAATTTTCAAGCATTAACGAAAAGCAAATTTAGCAAAGCACATTTTTGTGTGTGAAAATTTTTGGAAACACACTGCAATACATTATTCTGAAAACTTAATATTCAAAATATAACTTAAAAAAAAAAAAATATTTTTTGTGCCGACTGTAGTCCATTCAGCTCTTGTTTGCGCCAATATTCAAATGTAAGACGTGTGTCTTTTTTATATTCAATACAACCATTGCCATCTTTCAAGAACTTCCTAGCATTGGCGGAATTCCGTTGCTGTTGCACCGTCTTTAGAGTACTGTCATAATAGTGCGAATATCTACGATTTTAACATACTCTTACAGTAGTTCTCGTTTTTCTCAGAACAACATATCATATCATGAGCTATGAAAGACTTGCTTGCGCTATCAAAATAAGTTACCTTTTAAATTGGCTTGCATAATTTCAAAGTTTTTCGATATACCGATTTTGTTTTCTTCTTATCACAAGTTTCCATAAACAATTTTAGGAAGAAGCAAACTTTAGAGTTTAAATAAAACAAACAAAAAATGCATGCAACATTTTCTGGAATATTCGAATTTGTAATGAAAAATTTTCTATTTTGCTCTTTTCCATGAAAACTTTTATGAAGTTTGAAAGGGCAACTTAAATGTCAATGCTTTCAAGGCATTTCCTAATAACTGAAGTAGCTGTTCGTGACATAAAAAAAGTAACTTACAATAGCAGATTTTTCAATAATCACAGAAGGAGCATCTTATTGTTATATTTTTGCTCTTGAAAAAAGTTACGGTTAGTTAGAAATTGTATTATTTTGTAGTAGCAGAATTGTAAAAAATTATATGTAAAAAAAATGGCATATGTGGTATACATGTCAAGTGTTGTTGTTTTGTATAAGTATCTTTGATTAATTCTTAAATTTAGTTAAGTTTTTGTAATTTTTATTTTTATTAAAATGTTTAATATATTGAAAATGCTGCTGCAAGTTTTTAAAGAAAGTACTCAGACTTCAATTAAAAATATCGAATAAAGAGTTGAAATAAAAATTTAAAAGGCTTAGCGCATGCTCATTGTCATTTTTAAGCATGTGTCTTAAGTAAGAAGCAGTTTAAGCCATAGCTTGAATATGGCGCTATTTTATTATATAGACACTAGCTTGAAATATTTTGAGAATCATAAAAATCAAAAAATGTTGCTGAGTCAACCGCTTGAAAAGAGAGAAACGTGCCAAATAAATACAATTCGAGTTGGTTTAAAACAAAATACTCGAGTCTTTAGTTTAATTACTGCATAGTAAAGACTCAGCAAACATTTATGAACATGCGCCATTGTTTTTAGAAAATGAGCATTTTATATTCTACTGTGTTGACAATACTAACCCAACCGTAACAAAGTCCGACTTAAAAAATTATTTTCAATTAAAAAAATCCTTAAACTTCGTTCGAATTATAATGAAATATTTTGAGAATTTGCAATTAATGCTGACCATTTTGTTGGAGTTCAGACAGTGTAACGTTAAATAAACTTTTGCATAGTCTTAAGCAGAGAATCAAATGGTTTGTAAGTATGTCCACGTCATAAGCATGTCAGTTTAATTATTGCAAAATTTTTTTAAATAAGATTTTAACTGACTTAAAGCTTCAAGCTTAATAGCTGAGTATGCCAATAGCTATAATAGCTAAGCTCTGCTATTATTATTCAATTGAAGTCGAAATATTAAGAAATTATTATTGCATATGCGTTTTTTGTGTTTAACAATTTTGGCAATGGAGATACGCTATTTTGTTTTTCAAGATGTCAATTTTTATGATATTTAAAATATGGTAAAATACCATTGTGAAGCCTAGAGTGAAAAAAATTCACAATCAAAAAAGTTTTAACACACGTTATTTTCGACGGCAAGCAGTTGATATGTTACTGATATAACAAAAACATAATATTTAATTTTTGATATTCTCTCAAAGAAAATATTTTTCAAGTTCTCGACAAAAGCCCCAAAAATTGAAAATATCATTTTCGTCATCTTAAAATTAACACAGTAAAATATAGTCTCTACCAATTATTTATAAAACACCAATATGATTTTTAAAATAAAAAAATTTCTTTTCTTTTTTTTTTGAAATAAAAAGGATAATTTTCAAATCATGAAATTGAGAGCGAGGAACAACGCTTACAATACAAAAGCACATCAAACAAGTAGGTTGAAAATAAAGTATAGGGTGTGTAATGCACAATTTGGAACAATTTTCACTCACCTCTTGTGGGGGTACATCGTAGGTTCTTGTACGTAAATCGACTCTGGCATAGGCATCAATGCATGGTAAAATGAAAAATATTCCTAGAAAGAAGAGTTATGTGTTTCATAAAATAAGAAATATTTGTAAAATGGTTGCTCATTTCGGAAAGTACTGGATGAAAAAATACTATACGTTTATAATTATATCCATATATAATCAAAAAAATAATATATATTAAAGAATTCTTGAGAATTTATATGCAGAATTATATCTGTAGATATCAAAAGTGCTTAAGTCTATTTTCGGAAGCAACTTACGTAATTTCATAAGACCTACTAATATCAGCACATTAATCTTTCTTGACAGAAATTACATAATATTACAATTGTTATGCGTAATTTTTCAAAATTGTCTCAAACAATCAAATATCAGCATTCTGATAAAAAAAAAGCTGTCAAAAACAATAATTAAAAACATTTTTTTTTAAAAACGCTTAAGTCCACACATTTTTTACAATTTAACTAAGTAGTTTCATATAATTAATACTAACATGAATATTTCAGGATTCAATGGGAGGAGGGCACTATCGACTTAAATTTTGAAACCACCATTTACACCAATGGGTCAAAAATGGTCTGCGGTGTGGGTGCGGGGGTCTACTCAAAAGACCCAGAAATTTCTAAGTCTTTTCGCTTACCGAACTCAGCTAGCGACTTCCAAGCAGAAGTCTTTGCTATTTCAGCAGCCTGAAGACTCGTGGGCAATGCTAATATGGGAAAGTTAGCAATCTTCTCCGATAGCCAGACTACCATCAAGGCTCTAAGCTCGGAGTTGTTAAAATCTAAATTAGTTGTACTGTGTAAGAAGGAATTAGCTAGGCTGGGGCGTCAGCTTGACATAACCTTCATATGGGTTCCAGGTCATAGGAACATTGAGGATAATAAAAAGGCTGGCGATTTAGCAAGCCACGGTTCCTCCCTTATTGAAACCGGATCCTCAGAGCTTGTGTACACTTCGATTAGTATTAGTTAAGAAAAAAGTCTTCTTGCTCTTTCATGGCAGCAAAGAACTGGAGATCTCTGCAAACCTGCAGGACATCCAGAGCAATGTGGCCATCATATAACAAGGCAATAACCATTGACCTATTGTCCAAGAGCGGGAATCACCGCGAGTTGCACTGGACACTGAACAATTGGCAAGTTTGCAGTAAAATTGGGTATCCCATTCAACCCTTACTGCCTTAGTTGTCTGAATGTAAACGAGAAAAAATCTGTTGAGCACTTTCTCTGCATCTGTCCGGCCCTTGCCAGAACCAGGCTCAATTTTCTAGGACAAGCCTTCTTTAACAACCTCAGCAAATTGGCCGAAATTGAAACCGGTTCGCTGCTTAACTACCGCAACAGAACTAACTGGATAATCTTAAAACAATCTTCTTGCCAGTTTTGCAGGGTCACGTAAGTGATTTTAAAACGGCACATCAGTGCTACTTAATGGCTTCCTAGCTCGGTTGCTAAGCCGCCACTCTAACCTAACCCAACCTCGCATAAATATGTCAGGTATCCACTTGAAGGTAGAGGGGAACTGCTATCTTGAGTCTTATTTTTCGATTAAGGAAACAGTTTAATGAAAGAATTAGCTAATGTCTTTAGTTTTCGTTCAGTGTTTCAAACTGAAACTTGGGCTGATATGGTTTTCAGGTAGATGAATTTCAAATTTTGATGAGCCTCAAAAATGAAAAGAAATTTGCTTTTATTCCGCTTTATTATTCACTTTAATCTATGCAGATAATTTTTCACCAAATAAATTTCGTTCAATGAAACAGTTGTTAATTTTCTTTAAATTCAAATTTATCACATTAAGGAAACGCAAATTAAAATTCCTTCCATTCGTCTACAAAATATTGCACCCATGTAATCTTTTCAAATCATAATTTTTCCTAATTCGTTTTTTAGGTCATATTCATACTTTAAAGCCCCACTCATTAGTTGCAATTTGTTTTTGTCCTATGGCCTTTTTAACGCAGCAATTTTCCACTGCTTGCACACCAAAAACGAATCTCCATCATAATTCATGCCTAATACTACTGAGCAACTCAAGAAAATTGGATCAAGTGCTGTAATTTATGCAACTCGTGCTCTTTTCTCATACATACCTGGACCTTTGGCACCACCCTGCATGAGACGACCTAAGCGAAATATGACAGCGCGTTCATATTCTTGTACCACCTGCAATGAGAAAGATAAAAGCAGCAAAGTTCGGCTGCTATGAAAATGTACAAAAATACAAATATAAAAATTAAAAAATGCAAAATAACAAACGGACCAAAAAGAAAACATTCTCCAAAAACCTAAAGAAAAATGATGAAATTTTTAATACAGTTAAGTAATGTGCACTGACGAAAAAGGGAAAAGTATCCCATATGAAAAACGTTTAAACTGCAATTTCTTATAACAGCTGCACCTTGAAAGTGCAGCGCCTTTAATGTATGCAAATCATTTTTCACTTAATGGCTATGAAAATACAATTTTCAATAGGTAAATGACATTTTCATGCACTCTACACACTCACCTTAAAGCAAACGAAGAGACTAAATGGTAACGTCATTACGACGAGCGCTACAGAAAGTGCTATCAAAATTTTGCCGCATGTTGATGCTTTATCACTGATTTCCTCGTCAGCTAGAAATTGAAGAAAATGGGGGGTTTAAAAGAAATCAATATTAAATACTAAAGTAAAGCTTAAGTCATTTCTGTCTTTATTTAAACATTACAATATTATTTCAAAGCAATAGTTGTATATCTTTTAATAACCTTTTAATTTTTATTAAAAAAAAAAATGTAATAATTATTGCATTTTAAAATGAGTAATGTGTTATTTTTGCCAGTATATTTGCACAATATTTACATACATTCAGCAAGGTCATATGTATTTACATATATATACACCATCAAAATGTTTATCTTGAATAAACTGTGTATCATCTAAGATTTAAAAATAAAAGATAACACCCCCTAAAAGGCATTAATTAAGTGAGTGAAAATATCACAAAACGTGTGTCATGTGCACACTTTCTAATTTGCATTAGTTAGTTCATGAACGTCTGAATGCCACAATGCCGTCGGTTTACCGCTCAGCTGGTGAAACAGTGTCGAACAGTGGCCCCCAATTGATTACCCTTGAGCAAAGTTTGTTTCCCAGCTGTAATTTGGTATTTTAATTGATGAACAAGAATCTACTGCAAATATCCAACAAGACAAGTTTTCTTCAAGTTACTCGAAAAATGCGCCTTAAATAGAAAAGTACATGTATTATAATAATAATTTCATAAGAGAAAATATCTTAAACTTATGATTAAAAAAATGTTTTATGATAAGATTTGATTGAGTTATAATGCTAAGAAGAAGATAGGTCTTAAAGATTTCGACCCAACTTCAAAGCATCTTAATTTAATTAAATCTTAATATTTGAAGTTTCTTGTGATAAAACATCGCTAGTGGTTTTTTAACCTTTACAGTTTTGATTATAATGTATTTTTCTATTTAAGACATATGTACTTTTTAAGAAAACTGAAAATACTGAACCAAATGCCGTTTGTTTTCGAGTTCAAGCCAACATATTTAATCGAGCGATTTTCCAGCGATTTTCATTCAATTAGCAAAATACATTACGATTACCAAGCTGTGAGTGAAAAAATCACTTTTGTACTTGAATTTGTTCTTGTACTGAATTTAGGCCCACTGTGCGCCTCTGTTCCGTCAACTAAGTGGCAGAACAGCTGCATTGTGTAAACAGGGGCGTCCATTTAGCATTTTGAATTAAGGTACTGGTTTTATATACTAATTTTTTAATACTAATTTCATTCGTATTATTACATATGTAAATAGTTAGTTTTATATATTTGGTTATAGAAATAGGTCGATATACGCATGAATAGTAAAAATTCACTTGCAAAATGTAAGAAAATATAAGAAAATTATGCCCCAGATCCTCGAATCTCATATCTACCTCGATGGTTACGTAAGTAAATAAGAAAAATTGTCGTATCTGGGGCACGGAAAATTCACACCTGATTATTGAAAAAAAATTATTAACTGTCCACAATAGTGTTGCCCATTTCAGCACATATGGGAAAAAAGCACGTATGATTTCAGCCGAGCACGCCGAGGCGATTTTTGTGAGCAGAGAAAAAAGGTGCAGTACACTCTCGGTTATATTTACACTAGGTTATATGGATCCTCGATTACAAGCACACCTTGAAAGTTAAAATGAGCCCTCGATTATATGTACTAAGAAAAGTTTTTAACATTCCATTATATTAACACCAACAATACTTCTGTTTATTTTTTGCGGGGCAAAGGAAAAGAGGAAAAGTGGCATTGGACAGATATTTTAATGCTTCGTTTGAAGATATAGAACCGCTTCAGAGATTATGCGAAAAGACTATTTTCTCGCAACACGAAGCAGCAAAGCATTAAAAACTGCTAAGAATTGAAACGGAATGGAAAAGGAATTAAAGTTAAAGTTGCATCCCTCCAAAAACTCATGGTGTTACGTATTCGAGGTCCCTCACTGAACATTTTCCTGCAAAAAAAAAATTAAACTACCCTGGACACGTACTGTTTCTTAAATTCGGAAGTATATAACACCGCAAATTAAGTTTCTCATCAAAACTTGTACCGGCATGTGAAAGTACCACTCATCTCCTTCAAAACCCGATTTTTTTTTTTTTTTTTTTTTTTTAAAGCATAAGCGAACGCTCAGGGGACGCCCCCTATAAATGCAATGCACCGTGTTGGATTTTAAGAAAAGGAGAAAGGTTAGAGGGAAGGGGGATAGATGGAGTAGTGTCGGTGAACATTCTTCTTGAATTCACCGATGGCACAACTGCCGGGGAAGACAGACGCAGGCAGGCTGTTCCACAACTTGATAGTACGGCCATAAAAAGAATTATCACGGAAGTGTGATGTGCTGTTGAACACCGGCTTGACGCAAAAGGGATGGGCCTGATGGGACGCCCGAGTGTTGCGAGAGAAAATACGTATTGATGGAATCAGATCATGAATCTCTCTAGAACACATCTCATTAAAATACTTATAGAAAATGGTTAAGCACCCTACGTTACGCCGGTGGTGAAGGGAATACCGATATCTAATTGCTTTTCTCCAAAATTTCGTAAGTTGAAATATCCCAGTTATCCTGCCTTACCGGAACTTAAATATTCTACATAAATCTGTTTGTAACCCTTTGAATAAGTTTCAATTTACGATATATGAATGTACGGTTCATACAAAATGTTTGAAGAAAGACTTGTTTTTAAACTTGATATATATTTTATGATTTATATACTAAATGTAAATTTAAATAAGAAAATCAAACTGTCTTCTTTGTCCTTTAAACTGAGTTTAATTGAACGTTAAAAGACCCTTGGCTATATATGTATAACACTCAGTTTTATAAACAAACTCAACATTAATTAGGCAATATAATCGAGAGTGTACTGTATAAAGTCTTTAGTGTGTCTTATATGCGGTGCTGCCCAGAGAAGAGCGTAAAAATGAGATCGATAAGAGCGTAAAATAGCATCAAAGAGCGTAAAAAACCGTGCACGTATACAGAATTATCAACAAATGTTTATCGTTGCTTGCAGTAGTGGGCACCACTGCTTACATGCATGTATACTATATTGAAACGAAAAGGAATGCCAAGCCGGAAAAAATTAAAATATATATTTTTGTTTCAGATTTTATCAATAAAACAGCTTTTCTGAGTGGGTACTAAGGGCAAGAGCAAACATCGGAATACCGAAGAGCGTAACTCGTAAAAAGTAGACAGCCTGAGCTATACAGGGTGTAGTGGCTGCTTGCGGTGAAGTAATCATTCTGAGACACAACATTCGTGAGGTTGGCTTGTTATGATTTGTTTATTTTTGAGAGACTCATTGGTTGAAACATAAATATGTTACACAGAAAAATATTTCCACTCTCATATTAAGTTCACGTTCTCAATTCTTTGCATGTGTTGTGTAAGTGTACTATGATAGCAGCTCTTTTGGCTCCCATGCATCGTTTTGCTTACAGTTTTGAGCCCAGCTCGTGAATGAAATTTTTTGCGGACAGTTTTCAATCATTTCTTTTCTATTTGTATAAAACTATATTTCTTACTGTAAAATTGTGCAAATTGAACATAAAATCGAGAGAGCGAGTGAGAGAGACATAATTTTTAAGTTTCATAGCTTTAAATGCAAAATTTCTAGGTGTTAGCGTTTTTGTTGTTTGTTTGTTTGTTTTTTTTTTTTTTCTTATTATATTTTATACTTATACCTTGAAGAAAAATCTCAAAAAAATATGAGTAAGGAATCATTTTTAATCTTATCAGCTATTGCTACTAATCTATGATGAAATATAAAATCTCATTGCCGAGATAGTTTTAAAAACAGATGCCAACTAGTACTTAGCTAATTAGTAGATAATATCTAGCACAATGACAAAGCAGCAATTTCTAATAGTTACATAAATAAAATTAATAGTTTCATATCTTAAAAACATCATGTCAGTGGCAGAAATAAGTAATTATACTTTGCATCAAAAAATAAAAAAAAATCCATAACATATATTTTGCAGATACAAAAAGTGACACGCAAGACGATGCGCTTCCAGCTGATTTTGAAAGAGCCATCGAAACTGCGGGTTTCGGCAAATTCAATATATTGCTACTGCTTGTGACAATGTTTGCAGTGACAGCAATTCTTTTTGAAATGTCAACAGTTTCTTATATAATGTCTAGCGCAGAATGTGATCTGGAGCTGAGCTTATTGGATAAGGGCGTTTTAAATGCCATAACATATGCAGGTGAAATATAATCTCGACACTCTAAAAGCTATGGGAATTAATGTTTTTATTTTTTGCACTAAGGCATGATTACATCTGCAATAGCATGGGGTTATTTTGCCGATACAAAAGGACGCAAGAAACTGCTGCTATGGGGTCTTTTAATTGATGGTTTTTGTGTGCTTGGTGGAGCGATGAGCCAGAATTATATGCAATTAATGGTCTTTAAATATTTGGGCGGTTTTGTGTGAGTGACAAATTTTGTTTTTATTTCCTGCTATTGCTTACTACAATTAATATTTTCAGTATTTGCGGCCCATCTGCTGTGCTGATGTCATATTTAACAGAGCTGCATGCAAAGCAATTTCGCGCTCGCATTATGATGCTAACTGGATTTATGTTTACAACAGCATCGCTTATACTGCCGGTACTGGCGTTGGGCATTTTACCAAAGAACTGGAACTTTAAAATTATTGGATTGACAGGTATAGTTTATATACATATTACGAAGGCATGAGAAAAAATTCTGAATGACTGTTAAAGTCATTTCACAGGCAGTCAGATAGATAGGCTAACAAGAAGGCGGGTTGATCAATAATATATATGATGTATTATTTCTCAAAATTAAAGCATCTAAGCCTTGAGCTCTCCGATATTGTTATTTGTGTATGAATAATATCTGACTATTTGTTGATATATCAGAAATCATTTCGCCATTATTTATCGCACTACAATTTATCAAAGTTACTATAAAATATTTTTTTTTTCTGATATAAATATAAACTCTAAGAAAGAAGCTGTTGAAACGGAAAATCATTGGTATTAAATGGTGTTTTAAACAGAAATTTTTTCAACTCTTTATCTTCTATAGGATAAATGATATTGAGGGTTAAACTTAAAAATTGGACAAAACTCAAATTTCGGTATTAAACATTATTTATTTTAATTTAAAAATAATAATTTTCCACAAGTATCAAAATTTAGTTTTGACAATTTTTTTGATTTCCAGCACAGTTAAAAAAAAATTTAAATGTTAAGGCTTAACTCTTATCATTATTTACCCTCTAAGATTACAAAATTTCAAGAAATTAAATTTTTTATGACACCAATTAGCTTCTGAGAATTATGTTCTAACAAGTTTTTTGGTCGTGACTAGACTCCTCCACAATCCTTCTCACCAAAGTCAACGCATAACAATAGAATAGCTTTTCTGGAAAAAATGTTTGTAAGATACAGGGTCAGCTTTGAAAACTATGCCCACTTCTCCAGAAATCCACCGAATCATATAAATAAAATACTAGTTTTTATATCATACGAGAAAATATTCAGTTAACTTAAATGTTACAGGCCAAACTGGTTTTTAGGATAAACTAGCTATTCCTAGGTCAAACTAGTTCATCCGAAGCGTGTTAGAATGAACCAACTAACAGTCTATAGAATTTTAGTATGTTTAGGTAAGTTGGAGGCCTTCGGTCGCGACTCACGACTTATATCTTCCAATATGTTCAATACAGAACAATCGCGGTGGCCTTCGATCGCTGTTCACTGTAATATATTCATCGCCGATGTGATAGTGAAGCCCGTTTTGGACAAAGTACAGTGTACAACTGCCAAAGGCCACTGCGAAGATGGCATTGGACATATTGGAGGATATAAGCCCTGAACCACGGCCGAAGGCGAAATTTAAGTATCCAACAAGAACAGCATGAGCGTAGACATAAAAGTACACTGATCAAACGAAACGAGAGATGTGTATCCTCAATATGTAAGTACATTGTTGCTTTCTTTTTCTCTTGGCTCTTTTTTTTTCTGAATAATAGAACAACTATGCAAATCCACGTGTAAATTTAATCTGAATATAGCGAGAATAAAAAAATCCACGACAATAAAAATGTTCATAGCTGGGTAGGGTTCTTATGTTTTGTTTATTTTTCTTAAGTAAAATGACGTGTAAGTTGTAAAGAGCTACAATTGGCTCATTTTTCGTATATTTCCCATCGCTGTATTAGATTTTCAATTATTTTTCAAGATTGTCTAATCTCTCTTTTCCAAAATAATTTTTTTTTACTCGAGCATACATAATACACCATTAGTTTGTTATAAAAAATTTTGCAATGAAACTTTTTTCAGTACAAAAAAGTAAACAACTACACATTTTCAAAAAAAAGTAAACAAATGCAAATGCCCTCCAACTATTTATCACAGTATAAGCAACTAAATGTTTAACGATCACTAGAATCTAGTACTTGCAGGAAGCTCTCAAACAATCGCTGACATTAAAACCAATTTTTACTTTAATAACTGAAATCGCAAGAATTTTCCTTTATAAAACTTCCTTAATAATTCTGAGAATCTATTATCGATTTCTAAAACACACTAATTACGAATAAAACTTTCCCAATGCAGTACATTCCTGGCAAATATTTTTGGCCGTCAGTGCTATACCCAGCTTTTTAGGTGGCTTACTACTTACAATGTTTCCTGAAAGCCCGAAGTTTCTTATGACTCAAGGCAGAAATGCAGAAGCCTTGCGAGCATTTCAAATGATTTTTGCAATGAATAAAAATAAGCCCAAAAATGCATATCCGGTATGTTGAATTTTTATGCGCATAATATTTTAATTTAATTTTTCTTTTCTAACTTACTTTCAGATAAAACTTTTAGCTAAAGAAATTGCAGATAAGAAAGTTTTTGCATCTCCAGATGCAGAGCTGCAGTCGAAAACAACAACAAGCATTCTAAAAAAGAATTTGAGACAATTGCGTCCAATTTTTACAAAACCCTATCTACTTTTGTCACTACAGGTCTACGTCATGAATTTTTGTGTTTTATTGGGGTAATTTATTGTACTTTTGCGTAAATATCAGCTGTTGTTTATCAAACCTATTATACTTTATAGCCAAAATACTATACGTTTGTGGTTACCACAGCTTTTTGCATCAATCGCAGAATTCGAACTGAAATCACAAGGAGCTACCAGTATGTGCGCCATTCTGGAATACACATTGAATAAGACTGCCACCACACAAGACTATGACTTTAGTGAATGTGAAGTGGTAAGTGGTGTTGTATTTAAGGAGTGGGCGAACAAAACAGCACATATCCAGTTGCTAAAAATTTTAGGAAATCGCAAAAGACTGTTTACATCTCTGAACTGATTTGAGGAAAACTTTCACTTTACTATAAAGAAAAATTATATTTAGTGCCTTTTTCAAAAAACTAAAACAACCGACCATGTGCCGTTCTGTTTGCCCACTCCTCATTTGATATTTAAATAATATAATTTTCATACACTGGGATATGCCATTTCAATTGCAGGCATTTACTATGATTTTTTTTTATTGTTTTTAAGTACAATTTTTTTAATACACTGTAAAATATCGCTTTCAGATTGTTACAGTTGAATCTTACTTGAACAATATAATTGTTGCAGCTTCTGGTCTATGCGGTTATATTTTAGCGGGCACTATAGTTAACGCCATTGGCAGCAAAAGGATCTTGAGTAAGACATTTTTTTCAGTGTACATGTATTTAAGTAGTAGCATAAAACATACATTTTCATTTTTATTTATAGATTTTGCCTTAGCACTGGCCGGTACCTGTAGTATTTCTCTATACTGGTCGTCATCAACATTGTCAACTCTTATTATTTCAGCGATATTTGTGAATATGGGCAGCATTTCAACAACTTCTGTTATTAACGCATCTGCCAATTTATTTCCGACGTCTATGCGGTAAGTTGATAAATTATTGCACTGAAGGGTAAGTGTCAGTTCTCCTGGGAGTCAATACATTAGGCAACTAATTGACATATTAGCGTAATTAGTGTGTACACAATGCTCGGTTTTGTGTGCGGTTGTAGCAATTTTCATTAATAAGCTTAGTAAGAATTATGTGTTTTTGTTTTAGTACCATGATACTTGCGCTCACAATGACGTTTGGACGCATCGGCTCATTATTGGGGAACATACTTTTTCCCACATTTATGGCATTGGGTTGTATACCACCATTTTTAATGATTAGTCTGGTGATGTTTTGTAAGTAAAGATGAATTATGTTAATTAAAATAGATGAATAATTAATGATAAACCTCTTTTCAGTGGCTTGTATTTTGTCGATATTTCTTCCTAATCCCAATAAGGAAGCACTCAAATAATTTGTTCATACTGGATAATTTTAAATGTATTTTTATTTATTCAATAATAAATGGTTTTTGCTTTTACTGTATGTTTGTTCAATGAGCTGCTTTGTGTTAAAAAATTTAATATTAGGGTGGCTCTAAAACTTTTTTCTAAATCTTGCTAAAAAAACCTAATTAAACAATTTGCTGCAAAGTTCGAGTTAGGGTGGTTCTTAAACAAACGTTTTTCTTTTGTAATTTTAAAACATGCGGAGAAACCTTTTAAGAAAATTTAAGAAATCCCCGCAAAATTTGAGCTTGATAATTCAATGCAAACACGTGCCCCAAAAAGGTTGAAGTTTTGTATGAGATTTTTTATGAAAAAATTATAATTACAATTTAAGCTCACTAGTTCAGCTGTAAATAAAAAACTTTGTAAGATTTGTAGATAAAAAGTTCATAGAAACCATGCTTTTAGCTTTAAAAACCTTCTTCCATACATATGTCACTTCCTTAATGTTCACAAAAGTTATAGCTATTTGAAAAGAGCGTATTTTCTGATAAAATAATTGAGATTACTCATACGACCCGTTGTCCGTAATTATTACGTGTGGCTACCGGGTTAAACATAACATTTCGTATGGTATTTGGTGTGCTGAATGAATCTATGTTTTAAGCCAGATATTTCGAATTATATGTTGGTACTTTTTTCAAACCAATGCAACGTTAGACGGTTTTTTAATGCCAAAAGTATCGTCTGTATGACCATTTTAATAAAAAAGTTTAAGAATTTTTTTCAGCTGAGTTATATGAGTTAAACTGAAATTTTTTTTTGTAAAAACTCATTCAAAACATCCACCTCTTTGGGGCATATGTTGGCAGTGTGATATCATGCTGAAATTTTGTAAGTTTCTAGGAGGCGCTTGTCTTAAAATTAGAGAAAAAATCTTTGTTAAAAACCATCCGACTTAATATGTTATATCGATGGAGTTTAAAAAGAAGATCTTCTTCTTAATTTGTTTTCTATGTAAGGCTAGAAATCTAATACAACCTGATTGCTACGTACTAAAGCAATAAGTGTACACTGCCTTATCATTAAAATCTAACAAGATATTACGTTTCCCCGGCTAAGATAATGGACTTCTTTGATGAAATTTGGTATGATGACACTATCCTCAAATCGGAATTTACAGCAACTAATCATGATGATCTTTGCTTGGAGTTACATTAGTGTTTCACCGAGGCTACGAGGCAGCCTCGTTTTGACTACGAGAACGAGGCGAGACCGAGGCGAGAACGAGGCGAGATGGAAAAATAAATTTTCCTCGCTTGACCGAGGCGAGGCGAGATCACACGGCACCTCGCCTCGTCTTAGCCTCGTATTCGAAACCAAGAGCGAGGCGCGTTTTGACCAAATCTGAACTCGTAAGACCCATATGCAGATTCAAAATATGAATGTCATTTTTATATTAAAATCTTTATTTAACTAAGTAATATTTTAGTATTTTATTTTGAGTAAACTACTTTGTTTTATTTTTAACCCGCATGTGCTTCTTACGAGCTCAGATTTGGTCCAATCGCTAATGCAGAGAAGTGCTTGGATCGCATCAGCTTCTATGCGACTACGCCTCGATTGATCGATTAGGGAAGCATGTAAGGCTATAAGCAAAACTGATTGACAACACTGCATTGAAATTTATTTATTCTAATAGTCTTTCTAAGAACCGTTAAGGTGAAGCGAAACGCACAGCGTAATGCTAGTATATAAATAAAGATCAATATATGTATGTTCGTTGCTAATGGACTCCTAAACCATTCAACCGACCGACGAAAGATTTGACATACATATATGTTTCTTATGATTTGGGATGCTCCGTAACATAGTTTACGATAAATGGGTGATGCCACTCCCACATAAGAGAAAAGCAGAATTCATCATATAAAGGGTTTTTCAATAGGAACGCTACAAAAGTAGACCAATAGGGAAAGCAAACGACGCCATATTTTTTCCCGTTCTTTTGACATTTCTCTTTAGTAAGGTTTGCCATTTTATCATGATATACGATCCAACAACGAGTCGAAATTATTAAAATTTACTACCGAAATTCGGAGTCAGTGGCCTCAACTTAAAGAGCGAACGTCCAATTTATGGTCGTCATAATCGTCCTGTCAGATCAACAATTGAGCGTCTAGTGGAAAAATTTGAATCCACAGGCACAGTACAAATTAATTCCGTGCCAGTGAGACAAAGAAGTACCCGTAGTGTCGAGAATATTGCTGCCGCTAGCGCATCAATAGAGGAAGACCCAAATCAGTCTCTCACACGTCGTTCTCAAGCGTTGGGCATCTCTGTGACGTCGTTGTGGCGAATTTTGCGAAAAGATCTTGGCTTACATCCTTACAAGATCAAATTGACGATAATTGATGATAATGGCATCAAATGTTGTTTTACAAAAATAAAGAATTTCATTGATATCCCAAACCGTTTTTGTTTTATTTAAAAAAACTTTTGTAGCGCTCTTATTGAAAAATCTTTTATTATCAACTACTTGATGCAGATTAATAAAACTTGGTATATTTATAAAAGGTAGAGGCATAACTAAGATACAATTCACCAAAAATAAAAACAGATATTTTATTTTATTTCTTGAGGCTTGATCAGCCTATCAGCCCGGATACATGCATAATTTTTTATTTATTTTAATAAAAACCTCGCTTTTTTACCGAGGTGCCTCGGCCGAGAACGAGGCGAAGCGAAGCGAGGCGAGGCATGTGATGGCAAGATCTCGTCCGAGGCCGAGGCGAGGCGAGACTTAAATTTATAAAACGAGGCGAGACTGAGATTAACTAGAACCTCGCCTCGCCTCGGCCTCGGTGAAACACTAAGTTACATAGATTGAGTCTTTAGGAAAGGTATTTGTTTTTAATTGTGTGGTGCCACGCCCCTAAATTTCAAATATGTTTTCACAGCTAAAACAATGTGCCAATTTTAATCAAATTTGGTATGGAGTTAGATTGAAACCTAAGGAAGGGATAAAAGTCGGTATAGCACAACATGATACCATAGCTTTTATTTTTAGGAGCAATTACATTTAAACAGGTAAAATTTTACTGAACTGTTTGTACTATAACCATATTGGTTAAATTTGAGCAAGTGGGCGAACTCTACGCTTCATATTGAAGAAAAGGACTGAAAGTCTCTGTTCCTTTGCAAGTTCTTTGATAAATCGTATGCTAAGTATTACGTCCACAAAATAAATTTTAAAAATAACTCAAGAAGTTTATGAAGGCACCCCACACGGTACTTTCTGTAGAGGAAATAAATAAGAAAAGCTTTGGTCTCCGGGCAGCATGAAACTGATATCATTTGACAGGTAATGTTCCTTTTAAGATATATCTTAAATATTTCTGTTCAAAAATTACGAACATAGGCTCGACATTATGTTAAATTTAACTAATTTTTCAGGAGTTTAATAGGTGGTGTCAGATGTTTTATGAGGCACAGAGGAAATTTCGTTCTTAAAATACGTTTGATAACAAAAACTAAAAAAAAATTTATATGAATCTTTTTTTTCAAAAACTGCTACTAAAACTACTAAGTCTAAGTTTTTTGAGTTTTTAAAAATATTATTTGGTGAATTTTTCAACTTTAAAAAAATTAATTACCAAAAACAGAAAAATTTGCAAGGTTTTGAAAGACCCTTGCTTAGAAGTCTATGAACTGATTATGAAATAAAAATTCCGCTCTTTAAAAAAAATCGATTTAGAAAAAAAGCTCTAAGCCAAGGAATATCATTAAAATCCGAAATGATTTTTTTTTTCCCTTAAAATCTTTCACAAAACCTGATATCAATTTAAATTTCAGCAGACATAGCACTCTGGTTTTTTTTTTTATTAGTTAAAGGACTTGCAGTCACTATCCGAAGCAACCGTATTTTTTAACTTTAAAAACGATTTTCTCAAAAAACATTGAACTAAATTAAATATTTTACATACGCAACCTTTAGTTATTTTGGGCACAAAGAATCTTACCCAGCACCCTTAATGTTAATAAATCCACTTTTTACTAACTAGAAAGCTACAAAGCAAACCTGCTTCTGTGAGTAAATTGACCAAAACATAAAAATGAAGTAAGGAATAACACTGTATACCAATGAAAACGATAAACAGAAATCCTTTATGTGTCAAAGAACAACCTCTGGATAGACTCCATGAGTCGTAGTTAATAAAGAGCAAGTAACCTTATTAAAAGCATAAGGATGTTGAAAGTGATGTCACTCCACAAACTTAAGTTAAGACAGAAAGTTAAGTAAGGCACTTTAAGGCTGAGATGAGCAACATTGCTTATAACTTTGTTGTTCACTTAATAGAAAAAAAAAATTTCAGTTGAAAAAGTTTATTTTTAGCTTAAGTTCTTGCTGAAAGTTCGCCAAAAATATTACCTAAATTGGTGCCTAATAATGTATATAACCTATGTAGTTGCTTAAATATCTTATTGATAAAATACTTTTGAAATTTGTGTTGCTAAAGAAAAATTTATGCAGAACTTACAGTAATTTAGATATCCACCTGATGGACGATCTGCAATATTTTAAAGGTAAATGGAAAATATTTTTTAATCAAATTTAAGCAGATTTTAAAATTGACATTCTATACAGAGTAGTTACTAGATACGAATAGTTATTTAAATTTTGACTCTTTACGTTACGTTTTACGTGGCTACATACCAAGAGCTCTGTTATTTACGCTACAATACCAAACAAATAAAAATAAAATAATACAATGAAATGTATAGCATGAAGCACAATGTAAGTAGCATTAAGTTAAGTATATGCCTAATGTTGTAGTAAGTATATAGCATAGGATTACATTTTGTATTATTCCATAAAAATAAAAAAAAAATACAATACAAATAGGAAGGATGCTAAAAATATAAATATTGTTAATATATATTTACTAGCTTAAATAAATATGTATTATAAGTAAAAACAAATACACACATATATAAATACACAGCAAAAAACACACACAGATAATATTACGTTTTGTTTTATTTACATAAATAGGAATAAGCCAGATATGAGTACGCATTCAAATTTAAATCTCTACAGAAATTGACAACAAAATAATCCCGCTCGACATGCCATACACCAGAGAAGGGGTTCTTTTTATCATAAATGCGCATTTGTCGGTTTTTTATGCTTTCAATTGAGTTACATTTAACACAAGCAGAAGGTTCAAATAAAGATAGTAAGAAATAAGTACATGCCATAACTGGCGGAACAAAAATGCCATAAGTTGCATTCCAGGGAATCATTTTATGGTTCTTAAGCTGCTTTGTTTCATTTTTTGTGTTTTTTTGTTTTTTTTTACGAAAAAGGAAAAATCTTTTACTGCTAAATATCACATCATGCATTTATTTATGGCCATAAAACTTCACACTTCATTAGCGGTGTAGTAAAAAGAAAAATGTGACCTAAATTAGCAGTTTTCATTGTTGAACTTTGCTGGAGTTTCCTCTGAACATCTCAATTTAAAAAGTTACATTTGGTGTTTTTTTTTTTTTTAAGTTTAGCTGTAGAAAATAAAGATTTATTAATTGCATTAAAATATAATTTTCGAAAGAAATGAAAATAATAATTAGTACACTTGTGAGAATTTTTATGATGAATTTTATGGAAATTCAACGGTTGTTTGATTTTCGACGCACTTAAGAAAATCTCGCTTAATTGTGTCACTAAAATGGGTTTTAGGCAAAATTTTATGTTTTTAAGTATAAATTTTAAATTAAACCTTCATATCTACATGACTAACGAGAAAAAAAAAATAATAATGGAAACATTTCACGTCAAAAGAAAACTCGACCCGTCGCGACATTTTCGTGATATCTTGTATATGGGCATTTCCGCGAAAATTGAGTTTTTGTCCCGTGCGATACCTTGGTTTTTTGCAATTATCTTGAAAACGAAATATTGCCCAAATTCAACCTTAGCACCAATTATAAAGCTAATTAGGAGCTATAAGTGAAACCCATTGTCAAAATAAAAATTCGTTCTGTTTTGACTTTTTTTACTTTAAATGTGTTTGACGACAGGACGCGACCCATGGAAATGCGCATATTAATTTTCCTGAATCAAAAAACTACATTATGCAACCTTTTTATTTTTTTTTATTTTTTGGACTGAAGAAGGGAGCACAGCACTGCCCTCTGAAGCGAAAAGGCCGTATCTAAAAAAAATGCGTTTCGATCAAATTGATGTTTTGTTTATTTCAATTTGTTGAAAGAGATACGCCCTTTTCGTTTCTGAGTGCAGAGTTGTTTGTGTCCGAGTTTTGTTAATTAAAAAATTCGTAGCTCTGTTCCATTTTAATCGATTGACAAAGACTTCGAAAAAGCGCCTATCGTACAAAAAAAGTCAGTAAAAATGTAAATTTAAGAAAACTTTTTTTTTATGACGTCATGAACTTTTTTTTAAATGAATGTCAGTGGAATACAAAATCAAATTTTTGTGTTTTTTGAATAATTTTAAGAACTGTTTTCCTCCAAGCAATTTTTTATGAAAATTACTCTAGACGAAAAAAATTGCCCACGACATATAAAAAAATTGGTACAATAAAAAAAAATATTTTTCTGAGTATTTCAACCAAAATTCTAAGAATTTTTTATTCAGTGCAATATTTAAATAAAATGTATAGTTTAGAAGAAAAATGTGATATGAATGAAATGTGAACCAAAACACTTTTTATCACGTTGTGGCAACACTTAGACCGGACGGAAAAGTTTTGGAGATAATTTTTATACCTAGAGAATACTATCGAAAGTAATCTCCAGAAATATCATGACGTATGAAATGACTAAATAGAATCTTATTTTTTACCCACTTTCAAAATCTAGGGTAATTCACCATACCAGCAGGGTACTACCGAAACTGACTTCTATTGTTCCGCAGGTACATACTATATAAGATTTAGTGTGCGACTTTTCATGACTTTTGACATGAGAAATACCCTGCTGGCTCTTGGTCTATATGGACAAAATAAATAATACATCATTCGGTTAACTTTTTTTTTTTAAAAACCAAAATTTGTGTGACTTTTTTTTTGGGCGATAAGGCGATTGCTTGATTTTTTACTCCGATTTTCATCAAAAAAATAAAAAAGTTTTGCTTACGATCAATTTTTGTTTTTAGCTCTTCGAAGAAAAAACTAAATAGCAGTAGTTTTTCAAATGCAAAACTGCAGATTAATATAGCAGCTACTTCCGCTATAGAATTGGCTAAATTAGACGGACTCCTGAAATTATAACAAAATCGATAATTTTGACACTGAACAACATTTTTCGCTCTGCCGAAAATTTTGCTCTGGCAAGATAAGGTCCCTTTATGCAGATTAAATGTTAACTTATGAAAAAAAAAAAACTTTTATTCTGTAGGACTTAAGCCGAATTTCAATACTCAAATGAAATCAATATTTTGAAAGTTAAACGAATTACTTACCTAAGCCATTTACGCTTAGAATAATAAGATTTTCGTATATTTTCATTGAAATTTTGTATAAAATTCAATTAGGTATTCAAAAAATTTTAAATTTACAAATTTATTTAATCTTCGGTTTTGTCAAGAAAAATTCCAGTATTATGAAACCCAAACAATTTTTCATGTTTACAGTCTCTCACAATTACGAAACATTTGTTTTTATGTAAAATGCGTAATTGAAAATCATTATCATGGCCCTTTAATAATTTTTGCTTTTCAGAGTGTTATTTTAATTTTTGTAAATTAAGTCAATATCCTTGGAGTCATAAGAGTCTTACATTCAAATCGAGCGATAAGAAACGTTCATTATGTAATGTGATGCAGTGTTACATTAAACAACAGTAGCTGTATAACAAACACAATGTAGTTAATTTGAATATCATAAATATTTTTAACAGCATCATCCTTCATGTTTTGCTAAATTTGAACAGCAGCAGTTGGGTTGCACAACCACAAGAACCGCATAAATTTAATTCAATCATCTTTCACCAAAATAAACAAGAAAAAATTTACATTTGGAGATATAATTCCAAGCCACTTGAGTTTCTAAAATAAAGAAAAATGATAGAAGTCCATCAAAAAAAAAAGCAAAAAAATTGCAAATATAAAATATTTGCTTTGAATTACGATACTTTAACGTCAAATTAAGTTCATACTTTATCTGCTTTATTGAACTTTGTGAGTTAAAAGTACAACAGAGGGCAGAAGAAACATAAGAGTTACTTCAGTCAAGTTCTTTAGCAAGATACTTTCAGTAAATACGTTTTTTGACCAGTTGACATGTAATTTTTTTTTAAAAATGATTGATTCTAACCTCACTAGCAAGCCCTTGTATTATTCCCATTAAGAAGAATTGGCGTCACTCCTCAAAAGAGCGAAGAAAGCGATTATTTGCCAACAGCTCTTTAACTGTTTATTTGTGAGGAAAATAATGCTAGAGCATTTTATAGCCAAGCAGAATTTTGACAAAAAAAATGTAATAAATTTTTTTTTAATGTCTTTTCAATTCAATAATTGCTAGCACCTGGAAACAGTTCATCAGATTACAGCTTGAAACGTGTGCCAAATGATAGAAATCGAAGAGTCTAAATAGAATATATATGTTTGCTTGGTCGAATCCTGTCCCAAACCTGTTTTTGGAGTAAGATTTTATTATGTAAAAGTGCTTATGGGTGGCAACCTATAAGGCAAACATTTAAAAGTGCAATGACAAGAGATTTATCTGAGGCTATGTAGCTCAATTTTACTTCAAAAATAGAAGGAATGATTTGAAAAACCTATTAATAAACATTCGCTGAAAATCTTCACTAATAATAGGCATGATTCGGACTAGAGGTCTGCATGAGTGCAATCAAAACGACCATCAAGCCACTCGCTACGTTGCGAGCCAATCAAATGCTTTTGCACAAAGACCACAAATCAAATCAAAACAAATTGAAACACTAAGCTGGTAAGGTGAGTGCTGCACTTGCAAAAAACAAACTAATCTACAAGTTCAAGCACTCGAAGCTTAAAGCAATCTTAAGTTTATATGATAACCATTTCGAGTGCACTCATGCAGACCTCTAGTTTGTACTATCACTATAAGATTTTGATTTTGATGATTAACTTTTTTTGAATGCAGTGTAAGTAAGGTATTTAATTTTTCGCAAAGCCAAATTTACTAATGGAATTTGATTTCTCGAAGCAGCTTTTGATAAACTGGTAACTAGAGTACATACAATACATCAAGAGCTAATGAATCGAATTTATACCATTTTTTACAAAATATTTTTCTATTACTTTAGCAAATGAAAAGTTGATGTCTTATAATTTTCTTCACTTTTTTTAAATACGAAAACCCGTTACTTGAATATTTGACGAAACAATCTGCCTTTGCAATTTTCACACAAAAATTATAAAAATATTAAAAATTCGGATTTTTTTTACACATATTTCGTCAAATATTGAAAAGTGTATCATCAGATTAAAATCTTCTTAAAAAAAGAATCATTCGGTTAAAATTTAATAATGACCACCCGGGATGACGATATCCGAATCAACCTCGAGTTATGTTATTGCGTAAAAGTCAAAAAAATTTACCATTTTCAAATTAATCAAGAGCCTACTGTGCTCTTCTCCAACTAATCAGACGAGAGAATACGTAAATTGTTTCACTTGAGATCTAGAGAGACTGAAACTACCCAAAAGTTGCTTTGTGAAGAACTAAAATATGACCCAGTTTTAAAATGACTGATTGAAATAGATTGCTTATTGCATCCACATATATAAAATTTGTTTAGCGGACTACTATCGAATAGAACTACGATTTAAAAAACTTTTCTTATAAAATTTCAATTTTGAAAAAAAAAGAAAGTACAGGAATCCATAATCAACAAAAATAAAATTTCCATTGCTGAATCAATCTGAATTCAAAGTCTCTTACATATATATCATTCTATCGAAATAGATTTTTTTTATAATATTAATTAAGAAAACCTTACGCTGAAATGAGCAGTAAGCAAGAATCAATAAGGAAAAAATTCTCCAAGTGTAGTCCGAGTATACAACATAAAAATGTTTCTTTGTAATTGAAATACTTAAAGCGGAAAATTTAAGCTCTTTGAGGGTATACATGACTGGTTTTAGAATTCAAAATACAAATTATTGCTGTTGTTTACCCTTCAAGAGCCAGTAACAAAACATAAAAGCCAAGTTCATACTCTAGACTGATTAATTTTCCATACCACAAACTATACGTACTCACTCAAGATGATTGCGAAACAAAAGGTAAAACATTTCATTTCCGCATTTCTAATTAAAAGAATGACATTAAGCTGAAAACCGACCAGGCACAGGTATGGTATGTGCGTCTAATAATAAGAACCTCAATCAAAGACCTATCATGTCTGCGCATTAATCTACCTGTGGCTTTAATCAATACGACAATGGTTTACGAACCTTTCGATAGCTCACTCAAGTAACCTTTTAATTGACGTCGTTTAAAGAACGAACAAATGAGTGAATACCTGGAAGGACCTACTATGCTATTGAATAGCGCCCCATTACGTACAACAATTACAACAACAAAAATGCAAAAATACTTATGTACACGAGTGCTTAAGACCACAAGACCCAACAAACAGTGCATGCATTTTGACCCACAGCAAAAACAGACAAGAACTCACCTTTAGCAGGATCTGCAACAGTAGCAGCACGTCCGTCGGGCATTCTACACGCAAGCGATAAATGAGTTTATATATGTATGTGTGTGTGTGTGTGTGTATACGTTTGTACTGCTGTGTTTTGGTTAAATGTGTTATTGACGTGACGTGCGAATGTTGGCTCAAATCACTTGATGCCAATTAGAAAACACTTTATTAGAGAGCGAAAAATTGCTGTATCGCTCGAATATCAATTCGTAATGTCGTAGTTTGGCACAAAATAAAATATCGTTGTATATTCTCTACACGAATGTGCGAGTGTGCGTGTGTGGGTGAAATTTTTACGATTTTATTTATGTATGAGTATGCCTACGAAACGCTTTAAAAAACAATTGTTGCGCGGCGTTAGTTTTAAAAAAAATTTTATTGAAAAAAATTGTTCCCTTATTATGAGTTAACGCGTTGTTAATTTTTATTGGCAGCAACAGCAGCAGCAGCGGCAGCAGTAGCAAAGACCGACTTGTCTTAAAGGTACTCTATTATTTTGGCTTAAAGCATACTTGCTTTCGAAATTGAAATTCAACTTGAATGCATTTCGTATTTTGAACTTGATCCACTTTTTGAATTTGAGTAGAGTCAAGTCGAACAAAAACAAAAAACTTTTTTTAAATTTTTACTTTAAAGCGACGACGACAACACACGTCTACCAAGTTCACCAGTTGACAAACAACTGAGTCCTGGTCGTGGCACTGCGAGTATTTGACTGCGCATCAACGCACACGAAAGGATTCGTGTCAGTATTGCACACACAGCATGTGCCACGAAAACAAAGGCAATACTCGTAAATACAAATTAAATGCAAAATGCAAAACAATTTGAATCGAGAGCTTTTCGTTTTGCATACATTTTTCACGCTTTTGTTTGCGCTTCGTTTCGTTGTTCGTTGTTGTTTACTCAAAGTGCTTCGCTTGCTTCACATTGTCTGGCCCTTTGTTGTGATTTCGTTGAATGTTGCCTTGCCATGACGTACATACGCGCGAACTCCAATTGTTCGAAAAGCTTTTGTTGCCAGCAAAAGCTTTGTTGTTGGCCCCAAAACTAAATTGAATTTCTATCCTGCCTGACCTTGCGCAATGTAAATGAAGTTGCTGGCATATAAAAACTCCGGGAGTAAAGCTCTTGGGAGCACCACCACACTAAGCTTTTCAATTGTGAGCGAGCTTTTAATGTTCAACTTATTTCAATGAGTAGCGAAGAGAGAAGGCATTACAGGGAGAGACGAAGCCATTGACATTCGTAGAAACCTAGCTTAACTAAAAGCTTTGGCTTATTGCGTTTTGTGATTTTGTGCGTACAACAGTGCGTATGTGTAACATTTAATTTTATTACACGAAACTGTTTAATCAGCATTTTTTCTGCTTTGTACAACATTTTTGCCTGGTTTTTTTATTACCTTTGAAGCGAAATGAAATATTTCGCATTGAATACCAACTGGGCAACGATTTTTACGTTTTTTTTTTTTCAAGAAAAAATGCTCGATAGCAAATAAGTTGATTTGGTTTTCTTTGTACAAACAAAACATTTTATTTGTTTGTTCTTAAGAGCGGTTAAGAAATTAAAACAAAACTTATATGAGTGACAAAAAAGAAAATTGCACTTGATATTTTTTATTATAAGATCCCACAAGGAGGAATATTTTCGCATTTTAAAAATTAAACTAAATTGTGTTATTAGTGAAGTTCACAAATAAATGACCATGTCAATTTTTTTTGAAACGTTGGGCTCAAAAAAACATACACAAATGATATGTGCTTCATTGAAGGTTATTTTGAGCACTCCAACTTTAAGGAACCAAACTCCCAATTCTTGAAGGAAAGATGCTTGAGGCTGAAACGTACACACATAAGCAAAAGTATTTTAAGCTCTAACCTCTATTGAAAAAAAAAAAAGATTTCGCTAAATATTGGTACTCACAAAGTGCTTACAACTACTGACAATTTATGCTTAAAATAATTTTGGACCGAAAAAATTTAGAAAAAATAATATCAGTCACATCTAACTCAATAAAAACTTTTTGCCGTGTACTTACACTTTCAGTAAAACATAAACTTTTTATTATAGAAAGCTCACCGTTTTAGGAATTTGAATATTTACACAGTGCAATTTGATTAACTTTATAACATTACCATATCATTTATTATTATCTTAACCATTCGAAAGTTTATTAAATAGAGCATTTTTTAAACTGCCCATGAATTGAATTTAAGTATTATGAAAACATGCTTAGTTTTATTGAAGCCAAGTTCGACCACTCCTCCTCCAAACATTGAATGAGACGTAAAAGACCATTTTTCATCTGAGCACTATTAATTCATGCTTTTTTCACAAGATTCAGAGCCCAACAGATGCTATGGCTTGGGTGATTCAGAAATCACCGATGGTATTTCTATTGAATTGAATATAGATTTGGAACAAGAAACCGTAGAGTAAAATTTAAGGTAACGTATTAATATTTATGACATAATTCAACCATGTCCATTTCTACTGCACAATTTTTGTGAATGGGTGGGCGTGGTGGCAAACTTTTTTCCAGTATCCATGTTTCTGCAGGACTCAATAATTTTTACAATCAATCACATCCAATTATTTTGAGCTTGTAGCTTTTTTACATAGTTCAATTCTTTTCTTTTTTGCTGATCTCTTGGTTCTGACCCACATTCTACGCAAATGAAGGCAATTTCTACACTTTTAGAATAAATGCTAAAAAAGTGAAGAAATATTCCAAATTACACAAATTCAGACATTTATTAGTGTAAGTTTCTTGTGGTCATTTTGATGTTGAATTTGAAACTCTACAATTTTGATAACATTTGAGTAAAAGGAGTTTGTTTAACCATGAATAAGACTAACCGTGTTCTTTACATCTGAAAATCTTACTCTAATATCTTAAACTAAGCAAAATTGATGATGCTTCCATATATTTTTATACTAAAAAGCATCACTAGCCTTGGAGACCTAAAAAAATATGAGAATTTGGGTAATTTTTTGGGGCTTGAATTTTTTTTTTTACATATACAAAAAAAATGGTTATATAAATTTCATGAAAAAACACCCTAATATAGTACAATTCATATGAAAAATTTACAAAAACGCAAAAAAAATTATGTTTTTCGTTGTTTTGCTTTTTCGTTTTTCATATGAATTGTACTAGGAAACAAAGTGGATGCGCCGTTCGCAGGTTTGATCTAGGAAGCTGAAATTTTGGGAGGATTTTATTCAAACCTGATTCTATTATATAGGCACATAGGACCGCAATTTAAAAAAATAAATAAAAATACCTCCTTCGGGTGTATTTTTTCCGCATTTTTAGTCACACGAAAAATGCGGGCGTGGTTTTACAACAGTGGGTGCCGACCACCATTCAACTAAAAAACCCAAAACTGTATATCTTTTTATACGTTTTAGTAAGTCGGTTTTTTCGTTAAGTTTCAACGGAATTGGACATAGACTCTGTCCGCGCAGTTTTCAGGTTTGAGCTAGGAAGCTCAAATATTGGGACAATTATTTTTATTCCTCAAGCAATAATATAGAAAAAAATAAATAAAATCCCTCTCCAAAAGTTTGAAAAAAACACCCTAATGCACATATAACTATAGAAATTTTATTTTCCTAATTGAAGGAATCAACGCCCACACTAAGCCTTCCATCTTGGCAACGTGAAATTTTTCAAATATTTTTTGAAATACAAGTCCTTAGGAGTCGTGAAATCTTCCTTCATATCAAAAATGTTTTCCAAGTGAAATAAACAAAGTTCAGAGAAAAGATGGCTATAGTTCGAGAAGTCGGCGTGGCAAACTATATATATGTATAGCGACAAAAGTATTCCAAAATAAAGCAACATAGAGAAAATTAATATTAAAGCAACTTTATGATACAAGTACCGTCTATACCAAAAATGGATGTGGAGAAGGTACTGTCAATTATTGACTTCTTTTTTCTCGAACCATGTTTTCAAATAAGTCATGATTTTCTCAATTCCTTTAATATTACTTTCACAATTAAAAATGCAAATTTTATTTAATATTATTCGGCAAGAAGGAGAATAATAAACATTGTCACCTTATTTAATCTCATATTATAGTTGTAAAAGGTTTTGCAGCACAGGGAAATAGTTGTTAGGAATTAAAAGTCATATTGGATGACCCGATGTTGTATTTGCCACCCTTTTTTGTCAAGACAAGCTACCGATTTAATAGTACTTTCATAGCGCCTGCCAAGCCTTTCATTAACTTTATTATTGAATTACTTTTATTCTTTCATTAATTCTTGTTAAGCTTTTACCAACCATTTTATTACCCATTTTCAGTGTCGCAAATTTCTATAATCAAAAACAAAAAGAAGATGACAATAAAAAATGTAAGTCCGCATTGAACCTTAATTTCTAAGATCATAAATTTTGAATTTTATAGACGTTATAAAAGTGGCAACATTTCCCCATTAAAGTACTGAACAAATCGTGGATTTCTCTCTTAAGGTTTGGAAGCTTTTCCAACTCATACCCTTGATGTAAACTACTTACAGCTGCATTTACATGCATGAATTGTCTAGTAGGTTGCTGCTTGTTCAACTATTAATGTGCTCAGAGCAGCGATGAAATGCTCTGAGCAAATTTTCTATGCTTCGTAACACTAAAAATATTGAAAAATCAAACGAATAAAAATTGGAAGAGAACTGTGTACTGCTGTAAGTTGGTATTTACAAGATCTCAGATAACCAATGACAATATTTTGTCCACAGGCAATAAGAAAGGAAGATGAAAAGGACGTGCGGCTCTGGCTGTTGATGATGATGACGATGATTTTGATGATGAACAAACGAACAAACGATGATGTCACCGAAGCACCAAAAGTGGTTTGCAGCTTGCCATGCATGAGAGATGAGATGCCGTAGTATATTGTATTCGGAAAATAATGGAACAGGGCGTTAGGAGCACTATGTTCTCCCATAGCAAGTAAAAGTTGCCATAAAATGTTTGTCACTTTCATTACGTATGTGACGACGCTCTGGGATTCTGGCGACATGGCGATGGATAAAAAATTCTGAGTGACTGTGCCAGCTACATACACAGGAACACATGCTTCAGAGGGCTTTGAACTGAGCGTGTATGTACGGGTGTGTAAGTGAATGCAAATATGTGTACGGCTGCTTGTGTATGGATGTGAGCATCCTGTTGAAATGTGTTTTCCAGCTAAGTGAGCTCTTGTTTGTTATTTCTTTTCTTTTTTGCAATTTTTTTGTTTTGTTTTTATTCACTTTATTTTTTTGCTGTTTTCCCTTCTCCATTTTTTTTTTTGTGTTCACTAAATTGCTTCATTTGTAATGCACGACGGTATACAAGGTGGAAATGGGTTAGAGCGGTCGGTAAGTGAATTGTAGCAAAAAGTGCCTCCAAATTGTTGCGGAAAACAAGAGAAAATTGCGCTAAGTCGTGCACACATAATTATGGCTTTCAATATGTTTGTCACTGTCGTCTCAGTTGTTGTCGCTGTTGTCATTCCCTCACAGCCGTGGCCGCAGCGGTTGTGGTTCCATTTGCGTGCGAGCAGCGAATCGTTGAAATACAATGTGCCAGTGTGTTGCCAACAAATGCTCACGTGGAAATTATTCAGTTCATATTTTTACTGAAGACAAGTGATCGCTAAAAAAGAGGTTCTTAAGTGAGTTTTGACGGGGTAAGTTTCTCGAGTGCTTTTGGGTTTTTTAGGTAGATAACTTCTTACCTAAGAAATTACTTTTCCTCTGCTCAAATTCTATCAAATACCGAGATTCCATGGAAAAGGACAATATCTTGCCACGATTTAAAGTAAAATGCTACAGTTTAACGATATTAAGAACATAGATGAAGTGTTTACTTAAGGTGGGATATATCTCAATACTTTCAAGTAAGTCGCTGGCATATTGGTTTTGAGTTCGACTATATAATACGAGTGAAATAGTTCAATCAGTTCTATAAATAGGCCCACCCGTGAGGAGCTCTAATCTAGTTGTTAGTTGCTAGTTTTGCCTTTGTCCTGTACTGAAGAAAGGTGACCCGACAATCTGCGCTAACTACCGGGGAATCAGTCTTCTTGCCATCTCTTACAAGGTCCTGTCGACTGCACTGTGTGAAAGACTTAAGCCGTTTGCCAAAGCACTGATTGGGCCTTATCAGTGCGCCTTTAGACCTGGTAAGTCCACCATAGACCAGATCTTCACACTACGTCAAATCCTGGAAAAAACCCACGAAAAACAGATCGATACCCATCATCTCTTTATCGATTTTAAAGCTGCTTTCGATAGCCCGAAATGAGATTGCCTGTATGCCACCATGTCTGAGTTCGGTATACCTGCGAAGCTGCTGCGGCTTTGCAGAATGACGTTGAGCAACACAGCCAGCTTCGCCAGAGTAGGAAGGGACCTCTCCGAACCATTTGATACCGAACGAGGTTTCAGAAAGGGCGATCCACTATCCTGCAACCTCTTCAACTTTGTGATGGAAGGGGTGTTGCGAAGAGCCAGTGTACATCGTAATGACACTATTTTCTACAAAAGTGTCCAACTCCTTGCATATGCCGATGATATTGATATCATTGCAGCGAGATGTTACTGCTGCGTTTTCTGCTATCGAAAAAGAGTCAGCGAAGGTGAGTTTGATGGTGAACGAGGGCAAAACAAAGTTTCTGCTGTCCACAAATAGGGAGACGCGGCGTATTGGATTCTATGTTACTGCGAACAGCTATACTTTCGAAGTTGTCAAGGAATTCACCGGTCTTGGCACCGCCGTGAACACTCAAAACGATGTCAGCCTGGAGATAAAGCGAAGTCTAACTATGGTCTCAGTAAGCAATTGAGTAGTAACATAGAGACCTCTCTCGCCCGAAAAAACTGACACTCTACAAGACGCTCATCTTACCCGTGCTACTTTACGGCGCAGAAGCATGGGTTGTGTCGCAGACTGATGCAGTCACGCTTGGGGTGTTTGAGAGAAAAATTCTTCGCAAAATCTTCGGTCCTGTTCACGTTGGCGACGACTACCGTATTTGAATGAACCACGAACTGTACGAGCTCTACGCTGACATTGACATAGTCAAGCGCATCACTATCCAACGTCTGCGCTGGCTGGGACATGTTGTGCGTATGGACGAAGAAGCTCCGGCGAAAAAGGTGTTTGATGCGGAAGCCGCTGGGCGACGACGAAGAGGAAGACCATGCCTCCGATGAAAAGACCATGCCGAGGAAACCCTATCCACGCTTGGTGTGACTGATTGGAGAAGGCGCGCGCGAAGCAGAGGCGCCTGGAGAGAGCTTTTGAGGTCGGTCGTAACCCGGTAACGGGTTGTTATGGTCATTCAAGTAAGTAAGTAAGTAAGTATTGCTAGTTTTGCGGCAATCTAAGGCCGAAGATCTAATCTTTAATCACCTTCGTGAACTCTGAATTTTTGGCAATTATGGCACTTAGGGGAATGACTACCAACAATTTTTCTATAAGAGGATCAGAGTTATTATTAGTACACAGGTCTCCTCAACGCAAGCATAGTCCAGTCCAGGCAAACTTCTGGATAGTAAGGAACCGCAAAGTAGTACCTGATCATTTGTATTGAAAAAAGAGTCCTAAACGTCAAAAAATGTATCCAAATCAAAGTTCTAAAAGCAGAAACCTTGGTTTACCACACTGTGATTATTCTAAAAGCTGCATATATGAATAAGAAATAGTAACACTACCTTCACTGTCCTGCACTCAAAAACAAACGCTATTGTAACCACGGCGACAGAATGTTCGAAGATTTTGGAATGGTAGCAAATGCTCAATTAGAGCAACTTGCCAGATTTATTCGAAGCATACGGGTATTTTTGATTATCCCTGCAAGAAACAGCCACTTTCACGTAGTACAATGGTATTTTCTAGCCATTGGAATAGCAAGCTGTTTTCTCACTCTAACCAAATCTTAAATTCTTCAATATTTGGGTAATTTTTTAATTAATTTTATTTTTTTTTTTTGGGGCAATTTCTTTAACATTCTCACTAACGTAATTTTTTGTTTTCTTTAACACTGGTATACAAGCCTTGTGTAAGTGAAAAGCTACTAAGGTTTTTGGACAGATGTTTGCACGCTTAGCACAAATATAGGCTCAAAAAATGTACATCCAGTAGAGTCTTTAAGAAAATGGGGGTTGTAACCCCCCAAAACAAGCGTTTTTGGCCCTTTTTGGATATTCGTAAGCTATAGCTTTTTGAAATGCCTTAAATTGATGCATTTAGATTAACTAATCGACCACAAGAAACTAAAAATTAATGGCATTTGACCTTGAAGCCCTGGAAAAAAACACAGAATCAGCAGTTCTTATGCCGATTAATCTTTCATTTACGAACTTTGAGGGTCACAGTTTGAGGGTTCTTTGTAAAGGGTGCAATATTCGCCGCTGCATGCAGGGTTTATTTGTTGATGGCCATACAAACTATTTAAGACTAGGAACTCTTCAAAGATTGAAACCATCACAACTAAAGTAGGGGCACATTAGTCAACAAAAACGTTGTTTTAGAAGGTGAGATTTTGTGTATATTTCATCACGGAATGTTGATAGTGTCTTTTGACTTGACAAAAAAAAATTCAATACTGAAAACGGACAAATCTCTCGTTTTCTCTCACTCAAAATAGCGGCCTCAACTACGCTCAAAGACGCATGGATCTCAACGTCAGATACCATTAAGTTTTAGTTTAATGAGATCAAAAGAAGAAATGCCAATCTTCAATTTGAAACATTCTGGAATATACTAGAACTCCGGGCTTAGTACTCACGGTTATCCAAAAAGAGTCAAAGATACTATAGGGGATTCAACCTCTATTTTCTCAAACATTATGGGTGAAAGACAATTTTTGAGCACAGATTCATGTTCAGCGTCTAAAAATCTATCGAAAACGCAAAGTCGCTACCCATTAGCAGATCGAAAGTTTAAATTTGCAGACCATTGCAATATGTACTATCAGCGGCTATGTTTCCTCATTCCAAAACTCCAAAGCTGTATGTCTACATCACTCAGTGGAGCCCAAAAAATTAATACGAACACCACCTAACATATTTCCAAAACAACATGATATAGTGACATGATAACGAAATGAAAATTTACAACTGCTACTTTTTGAGACACTCTGCCATGTATGCGCCTTAGTGTTTGATTGCCTTTTATTTTGTTTTTGTTCGTTTGTCTGTAATTTTGCTACTGCACTTTGGCTTTCGTAATTGTTGTCATTTGCTCTGTGCCAAACTGCAAATTATCATTTTTTTTCTTTTTCTCTAAAAATAGGCCTACTGGGCGAACGTATGTAGGGTAAATTGCTTGCATGCAGCTGTGCGTGTGTTTGTGTCTCTGTATGATGACATGTGTTTCCTGATTTTTCCGTTTCCATTCGTGTTCTCACTTCCTTTTTGTTTCCCTTCCTTGCTCGCTCGTTCGTTTGTTTGCTTGTCATTACTTTAATTTCTTTCATCCTTTCGTTTTATGCATCCTGTAACATTTTCCTTAAGTCTCAGTTTCCTTTCACTTCCACTAAACACGGCTGAATTCATGTCACGTATACGACACGGTGTTACTGTGTTTCTTCATTTTTCGATTTCTTTCCATTTCACTTGTTCTGTGCCTCCTCCTCCCGTGCCTTTCGCCCGTGCTACCTGTCACACTTTGCATTAAATATTTATCGTACGCACTACTGTTGTTGGCGTTGAGTTTTATGTCCCAAGTAAATTTACAGCAGCAAAGTTTGCTGGTAAATCACACATTAAATATTTAAACTTTTGAGATAAGACAATGAAATCATAAACCATTCGAAGTCAAAATCACTGGTGAGTGAGTGAATTTATTACAACAATAATAATTTACAAAGCGAAATGATTATTTCCCACAATTACAATTGATACGTACGTACGTTGTTCGGGATGATAAATCACAGTGATGATTCAGATAGCGATGATAAAAGATTGAGGTCACTGTTTTGGGAATTTCCATATGACTGCATTTTTTTCTATGAATATTTGGGTATGAAACCTGTGTCATTTTATATTTATCTACGTGGAAGGCAACCGGAAGCAAATTTAAGATACGGTGTAGGCAAAAATGTCAAAAGTATTATCGCTCAGAAAAAATATCGCAAACAAAATGGGAATAGGAAAAATTAAAAGCTTTTTGTCGAAATTACTAGCGTTATTGTCAAAGGAAAAAAAAGAGTCACACGAATCTTCCTTCATCAGAAGTTGAGTAATTTTCTCTTCTCTTCTTCTCCTTCAGCCCAAATTGGCCAAATTAGCAAAAATAAGCTTATACCATCGTCGTGTTTCATATGAACTAAGGCACACATTTGTATGAAATTTTTTGCAAGCGATTTTTTTTTTGCAATACTGTAGGTAGTTTTGCCAACGCTCTTAAGACATCAGAATAATCCCCAATTCGCCTGGATGTAGGAAAAATAACCGAAAGTATTTCTGCAAAAAATAATTGAAAATTAAAGCCAGATAACAAAAATCTCGCTTTAATTAAATAATAAAATAAGTAATATAAAAATTATGAAGAAATTTTCCCTAAAACTAAAAGAAACTAATACGAGTGTTAATTTTGGCTTAGCCAAAAATTAAATACAATTCGCAGCACTAACAGCAAAGTTGTGTGTAAGTCTTAAACTTTTATTAAGAGAAAAAACACATTTCAGCTGGTTTCATCTAATTGAATTTGACAACAATTACTTAGTTCAGGAATTTTTAGTTTTTGCTTGTATGGGACATGTAACGCGCTTTTGCCAGAGTGTGTTAAGTTTTGTCTTCCACATGTTCGAAAAATTCCCAGTATTTGTATGAAGTTTTAGTGCATTAACTTAAAAAACTATATAGTATAAAGTTTTAGAGTTTTTGCTTCTATGATAGGTGCCACGCACTCAAGTCAGTACTTACAAAATTCCCGGTCAGAACCTGTTCGAATAAATCATTCTTAATAAATGTGCAGAAATTGGTAGCACTAACGCAAATAACTTTTACAGCGTAGCGTTTTGAAGCATTGATATACTGTTTGTCCTCTTATTAAAACTTTTCCAATTTTTCTATAGTGTCCGAAAAATTCTTAGTATTCGTAGTATTCGAAACACTACTTCGAATAACTCTCTAAATATAGTGTGTAAGTTGTGTTATTTGTATGTAGGATGTAGAAGCGTCCGGTAACCAATATCACCTTTTTCTATACCAAGAGTCAAACAATGTTTAATTCGGACGGAAATGATTAAATCGATTTTCAGCTCACTCAGTAAACATTTTCAGGATATTTAAGGTAAAAAGACAGCAATTTTTAAAACTTTCCTTCACGGTGGTCTACGGTATGCAGAATGGGATAACATCAGGGTTTCCACGTTGAATAGAAGGAACTTCCGGCCTTCTCAAAATAAGATAATATTTCATTGAAAATGTTTTTTTTTTACAATCTTTCAAAATTAAATTTTTTTGTAAAAAAAACTTGATGACCCTTTTTTGGTCATTAAAAAAATACATGTAACTAATCATTCCCCAGCTTTTAGAGAAGTTTTTCAATTGTTATATGGCTCCCGGCTTCATTTGAAAACCATTTATATTACTAAAACTTTGCATAGAAAAATACATATTGTCAAATTTTGCATATGTGAGATCACACAGGGTAAGATATTGACATTATTGATATTATTATTTCGAGTTGTTAAAAGCAAAAGCTTTGTTTCTCATGATATTGTATTGTCGCTCTCGGATACATAGGCCTCCACTCAAGTTTTTTTAAAATTTAGATAGTACAGACTATGACCTAAGCATTAAAGACGAGAAGTTCTACAAATGTCATTTCCATCCATGAGTTTTTGACATTTGAACAATTTACGCTAAAAATACCAAAGAATTATCGAAATACCGACAAAAAAGTCAATTGAAAAAAAACTATTCAGAGGCTTTCTATCCGAGAGCGACAATGTACCCAAGGATCGGCCCAAAGGGTCGAAATATGTTCACATACCGTATTTTTTGTTGTTGAATTCTAATCAAAGAAACCAAATTTTTATTTGTAACAATATAAAGCTTATTTAAGAGATCATAGCTAGTACTATACAGTGTGGCCCATAATAATTGTCAGTAAAACAAAGTCGTATAAAAATCAAAGTCGTCTACAATATTTTTTTTTTTTTTATTTATCACAAAAGTTTAACAACATTCCAAAATTTATTAAATTAATGATGAAGTTCGAAGCTATCACCCTTTTATTTGCTTACAAAACGTAAACGTTTGAAAAGCGATTCACAGGCAACACGCACCATTTTCTGCTCCATTTTGTTCCAAATCCTTATCGAACGCTGCTTGAACCAATCAATTGTTAAGCCGCTTGTTGACCTTACTTTACCTAGCATATGGCCCCATACTCAAAAATCCAATGTCTTGAGATCCGGTGATGATGCTGGCCATTCTTCCGCAGAGATGAAATTAGGCAAATCTTTGTGATATTGCCCCCCACACCTTGATTTTGGTCACGTTTTCATATCGCTCAGCAGTCAATTCATCTTTTGGAGCATTCCCAAAACTTCTTCTCTTCTTCTTCTTCTTCTTCTTCTTCTTCTTCTCGTACACACGGTTATTCTGCTGGTTGTGGCTGTCTTTCAAGAAGAACAGTTTTTCATCCGAAAAGATTATTTCATCCCCACCGTGCCAGTCAAGTAGCTCCTTACTTCTTGTAACAGATAATTGCTTTTGCTTATTAGCTAGCCCATGAAGGCATTAGCTTTTATAGGCCTTGAGTCGTAGATCATTCCTGATAAGAAGCTGCTTGGAAGTTTTTTATATTTTCATATCCTTTTCTGCAGAAGAGGCTGATTGAGCAGAATATCGTCCTCTCACTTGTTTTATGACGTCATTTGTTCGCACAATCCGACTGCGTCCAATTTTTTTTTAATCTTCGAGCCTCTCGTATCTTTATATCGTTTTATTGTCTTATGTATGAATTTTTCTGCTATTCCGAGTGGTTTTAGCGTTTTTATGTCGTCACAATTTTTGTAATTTTTTTTTTTTAAAATTATAACTAAGTCACGTTTACCTTCCATGGCGCATCTGAGTTTGATACATAGAATATTTTTTTTGCCGTGTACTTTCGTTGTGTTCAATTGAATTTTGAAAAGCAATGCATCCTTAGATTATAAAAAAAAATCAGGTTTTCAATATTTTTCGGAACAGTGAAATTTACTGACATTTATTATGGGCCACACTGTATATAAAAATATTGTTATATATTGCATATCACACAGGGCAAAATATTGACATTTTTTATTGTTTCGGAGAAAACTTAAAGACATCATGTAAATAAGTTTCTTAAATGAGATTCCAAAAATTCTTAGTGGGTCAGTTAGTAGAGACTATGACGTAAGCATTAAAAGCGAGATATTTTGCAAATATCATATCCATTCAGGAGTCGTAGACATTTGAACAATTTACGCCAAAAATTGCCCTTTTCAAAATATCTCAAAAATGGTAACCTTTACATCAAAGTTGTGTCCATAATAATTATATCCCCTATGATTATCTGTAATATGACGTTATCATTTTCGAAATCAACACAACCGTTACAGAGCTATGTTCATAAATGTAAACAAGGATTTTCCCGACCATCTTTTCCTTGAATAAGTACCCTAGGGGATAAGAAACAAAATTTTTAACGAGGTTAAATACCTCATAGATCATTACCTAACTAACGATATAAATATCGATAAGACATAGAAGAGAGTTATCGATTTATCGAAAAAAAAGACAGCTGCAAAAAACAATTATTTAGGTCCAATCTATCCGAGAGCGACGATATACATAATTTGAAAAGTGTATTTAATATCAAATTGGCAATAGAAAGATCAATGACACAAACTTCGTGCTTTCGGCTTAAAGGATCGAAATATGTTCAGATCCCGAATTCTTTGGTAGTGAGCTCTATTCAAAGAAGACCTGACAATATAAAGCGTACTTAAAAGATTTTAACTAGTACTATATATAACTCTAGTAACAGCATATATTGTCCACAAAACTCTTCCGACGTGCACATTCAGCAGCGAGTGTCTTCAATAATCTTCAACACTTCACGACGACTGCATTTATTGTAATCCTAAGAGGGTGCGGTGCCACTATAATTAGGGCTACCAGATGGCATACTTTAGTAGTAAATGTGCTACTTTTCACTTGAAATGTACTACTTTTGGATGGTTTTGCTACTTTCGATGTTGGCATTGTAAAGTAAAAGTTATTTCAAAATATTCTTTTAATTTTAGTGGGGACCCTTTTTTTTTTTTTTTTTTTGGTCATGAAATTTTGGTTTTCATTCGAAAATTCGAATTTTTTGACATACACTACTTTTGTAGACAGGTCATCTGGTAGCCCTAACTATAATGCTTGCAGGCAGATTTCAATTGGTGATTTTCGCACTGTTTGCCCAATACATTGCCACTTTCCTCATTTATTTTCAATGGAAATTGGAGCTTGACAGCATCTGATTAGCAATTCGACATTAGAAATGGTCCTGCACCAGTTTTCTATATTCGGTAAAGAAACTTGTTAGTGAGCTCTCTTGTAAAGTCTGTAGCAAAGCACTGTAGTTAATCAAGTTTCACCGCCACACAACAGAACTGGCTTCACGTTTGACTCAAAGGTTTTAACCTTGGTTGTCGTTGACTGGAGCAGTGACAGCGAGAAATTGTGAAGCTGAGCTAAGATACCTTCCAATTTGTTGATTCTATGAAGCAGCATTTTTCTCCACTATGCTGGATTCGTCAATCATGAAACTATTGCTGTCGTTTTGATAAATTTTTATCATTATTTTACTGAGCTCACTGTTCAGTACAGTGCTTGATAATAGCAAAGAAATAGCAAAAATATTACAACAACAACAAAATGGCTAAAGCAAGTCATACTAGTTTCATACATTGTTATATGGAATCATCAGTGACCTTTCAGCCGATGAGTGAGAATTTCGAAGACTGATACGTTTTTCCTTTAGCAAAGATTTGCTTGAGTTCTCAAATGAAGTAAATTTTTCGACTACTTTTCAACTTTTTATCATTTTTATACAGTCTTGAAGAGTTTATACTACACACTCGATCATTCCAGCTCATCATCGAAATTTTACTTCTTCAACTTTCATGTATCATTTAAAATTTTTCCCACGGGTTCAAATTTTTAACTCATCAACTCAAAACTTTACACCATATTAAAGTAATTTAAGTGCAAACAATTTTAAGCCAAAGTAACTGAAGTGAGTAAACTACTAAATAGCGCATGTTAAAGTGTTATGTAGCACTTTAGTACATATATATATACTTCCTTTTTTTTTTTGGAAATTCTCGAAAAAGTTGATATTCTCAGAAAAATGTAAATTCCATGTAACATGTTCAAAATTTCCAAGCCTTATTTCATCACCGCAAACTCAAGTGGAAATTTCTCATGTTGCAATTAAAAATGTTAAGACTTAAAGTGCAATTTCTTTTGTATAAACTTTCATCTAACATTTATCCAAGGCTATGAATTACAACTTTGCCCTCATAACGCTTTTAAACGACTTTGCCAAACCATAAATTGTTTCATCATTAAAAAATTTACGTTCATTTTAATCCGTTCTTGCCTTAGGGGAAATAATTTTCTCATCGTCAAAATTAAAGCCTTATGCTTCAATAAATTTTCATTGCATTTCATATCAGTGATTTTTCTGATTTCTGACTTTTTTCGCTATTTGCGCTCATTCTCGTCTTTGTGATGCCATGATGGCATCCATCTTTCCCTATCGATTGAATTCTTATTGAAAATGATTTTTGTGGCAGCGTTTTTTTTTCTGCTGCACTTGTTCTCTCGGTCGTGACGTGATTTATTACATGTTGGTTGTTGGCTGGTGTGAAAGAAAATTCCTCTATACATAATGCCACGCCACAGGAGTATTATTAACAATGAAATGATATATATTTCCCTAGTCATTCATCAGTGAAAGCATGTGAATTAACGAAGAGTTTTTTTTACGACATATGAGGATTATCATGATCTGTATTTTAGAACGTTAATAATAGAAATATAAAATTTCAACAAAATAAATTTCGTGAACGAGGTTATTTAAGAGCAACATTTTGTTAAAAAAAATTCTACAAAAATGAAGATTTTACTTTTAAGAGATCCATTACGTGGAAAGGTTATGTTTTTTTAAGTACAAATTTTGAACTGCAACAACTTCTGCAAAGACATGAATGGCACCACCCCAAAAGTCTATTTTTACTAAGGTTAAACATATTCTATTATTAGGTTAAGCAATACAACTCAATTCAAACATGACCAAAGTTTAACACAAATATTGCAAAAAGTTAATGAATAGTTTTAATCAGAAACTACTTATTTTTTTAATTAATATTAATACAGAATTGCTTTAAATTTTTTCTGAAATTTTACTACGCTTAATTTGGAAAGTACATGACCTACATAAAAGTATTTGCGCAACATTTAATTAAAACAAACTATAGCTCTATTCCGCAATTTTGCTTTACTTTAAAGTTTTATTTTTTTCACAAAAAATTAATTACTCAATAATGAGTTAATAATTGAATTTTTCATGACACACACAGATACACGCACACGCTGTTGAAAGCAGAAAAAAAAACACAAGTTATAAATTTCCTTTTTACCTCGACTGAATAACGTTGCACCGGATGCCGTAGTGTCCGGTCTACGTGAAAAGCTTTCGTGGTTGCTACTTGACATGAGCTCCAATTTCATTGCATGGGCAGCTGATTGCTGCTGTTGTTGATGGTGGTGATGATGATGTTGCTGCTGTTGCTGGGCAGCGTGTTGATGACGGGTCTGGCTGGCCGGAGCCATGCTCGAGACTTGAAAGAGACTATCGGTGTGGTCGGATATTGTGATGCTTTTATATCTGCTTTTGGCAGATGCAGTGCTAATTATAGATTTTGTAATTGCTGTTTATAATTTTTATGAATTACTGTTTAGCTGTCACTTACAATGATTTTGTAATTTTATTATTTATGTTTTGCTTTCCTTTTGTCGATTATCGATAACAATAAATTACATTTGACCAACCAAGCTCAGTGATTTTTATTAGACAGCTATTAAATGTCACTCATACGACATGTTGTCCGGTTGTTAAAAAAATTAGAAAAAAGTTGATTTAATTCCAGAAACGTAAGCGTGGAGATATTATTGCCTAAATTAAAGCTAAACAGAGTTTAATGTAACGGGAACTACTTAGAACTAGCTCAATTTAGCACGCTGATGGTCATATGCTCTGCAGGAACTAAAATGACATAAGCCTCTAAGCTAGTTCTGTACCAATCTGTTTGTATCACATCAATGTGGCTTCCACCCGAACAGATCAGATTCCGTATTGAACTGAACTTATGAAATGCCATACGCCGGTATGCTTAAGTAAATCTTTACTGCTAGAAGCTTCTGTTTTAAGCAGAGCTTGATGAAAACCATTCCTTGGGAATCAAGTTTCTAAAAAATTTCAATTTCTTGGCATTAGAATTTGGAGTCAACTTTATCACTTCTATAGTAAAATGAATGGATTACTTGATCAATTCCTTTTCAATAGAAGCTTGCGACTTAAGTCAATTCTAAATTCTGATTTCCCAGAATTGGTATCGATATGTAATCATTGCTATCCAGCTTTGGCGTCAAAAGATCAAAATATTGCTATATTAGATATTGATTTTTCTTTTTGTGCTGTGTAGAACCAAATGTTGGGTAGCAAACAAGGATACGGAACAGGTTCTAGAACCTTTCGAGAGAAAAATCATGTGCCTAATTTTTGATGTGATATTTAAGAGAGAAGGAATCAACGCAGAAATCTATGTGGAAAATAATTATGTAGATCAACGTTACAAGAAAGAATTTTTCTCTAATACATTCGCATCTTTGAAAAGGATAACAGAAGATCAGGAATGAACTTGAACTACCAAGCGATATTTATTCTGAAAATCATATAATTATTCTGGCACAAGGTTTATGCTGGTATGAAGAAAATAATTATTCAGGTTTTGCTTAAATAGTGCATCATAGTCGTAAATTTAATGGGGTGTTACTTTTAAGATACTTCAAAAAAAATCTAAAAAAAAAAATATGGAAGAGAGGAAAGTAATTAAGAAAAAAAATTAGTTAATATGGAAAGTGCGTTAACATACCTGGATCGTGAATTGAACCCGAGATTCACCTTATGCTTATTTTCTTAACGCTTTTTTTATATGCACTAAGGTGAAGCGACAGGAAAATAGTGAAAAAGCTTTTGCCCCTATGCTGAATTATTGACAAGGATACAGAAACAATGTCATATAAAAGCTTGTAGAATTATGTACCAATTGAATTGAATTGAAATTACCAATATTGAGCTTCCTTGAATTACTAAGGGTTTATCATACTTCCCAGTGAAAACAGAAAAATATAATAACTTACAATTATTTTCAATGACTTTAATTTTCATATTGAAACATTATGCAAATAACATTGCTTCTCTAATCGTTCGAGTGATCGGTATAAATTTTATACGAAAAATTAAGTAATTTCACTGTACGTATCAAGACTTTTGAAGAAATTTTTATCTGAATTTATCAAAAATAAATACTTAAGTGGACTTAGAAATCCATTTTTGGATGATACTTGAAAATATAATTCTAAGTATATTTGATAGCTTTTATATTTTTTGTAGCTAGCGCACTATCAGTTTTTTTAGATTCTTTCAGACCCAATGCAATTTGAAACTTATCCACCTAAGTTCCAATTTGATATCTTTCGCACAGAGTACGCTCACTGCAAAAATGCAATTTTTATGAAATTTATTTAAAAAAATTAGTTATTAATCTTTGTAGAAAATTTTAATAAAATAAATTTAAAAAAATAATGATGGGTGATACCAATTTTGTTGTGATAAACTTCGAGGCTCCCATATCACACTTTTCTACTATTTCGACATCTTGCAACTTTTTCAACATATTCGTCATCTTTCTTAACATTATTAATACGATAGATGTACATGAATATTGTTTTACTGACAAATACAGAAGTATATCATATTTGGCATTCTCCTACTACTATCTAGATAATTAAACTTCCTTAAAAGTTTAGAGACATAACAACATAAATTTAAGATAACTTTGATTAAGCGATTGAGTTCACTTGAGATAGCTCTGCTAAAATTATCACAAAAGGACGTATTTTTTTATTGTTATTATCATAAAAGGAGAAAAAAATCACCTGACCTTATACAAACATTATTAAGTGCTCCCAGGGAAGTGCGTATTTTTTAAACTGCCTACTTCAATCACCGCATTCTGCAAATAACATAAATAATTCCCTAAAGGTGAGCATAAAACGCAAAAGTAACCAAGTACCTACTTTGGTAGCACCATACCACTTTTTAAAGGCTGCCTGTCGCTTACAGCAGCAACAACAACAACAACACAATAATAACGCCTACTCCTTACAAACAAAATATTTGTTGGTCCTTATCAAGAAATTTCGTTCACTTCACTTGGTCAACAAAAAACAGCAACAGCAACAGCAAAAACCAGTTAGTACGTACGGTAACAAACAAAATTTTACTCAAGAAAATTTTCAAAAAGTTTTAAAAGTCTTTTGGTTAAAACGATTATTTTGTTTACACTTCACTTATTTTGCCACACGCCGCTGTTGGTACTCGTAGTTCCTTCGAGATCAAACTAAGAAGTCTGTGTTGTTAATAATGAAAAGAATACCACTAATTCAATGCTCTTGTGCTTACAATTTTCGAATGCCTTTCGGCTAAAAGTTTGTATGCAACTGAAACCACCAACTAGACACATTGAAGCATTCACCAAAAAAAAAAAACGGAAAATTTGTAGAACAAAGCAACCAAAACACAGAGAATTATGTCCGCGTGCATTTGAATAATTTGGTAACCCCAATGGTATGGGAGGAGTGTAGAATGGTAGCATTTGGTAGTTATTATCTCCCTGCCAAGCAGTGACACCGAACACAAGACAAAATGTTAAATTTATATTGTTTTTTCGCTGTCTGCATGCCATGACTTTCTACCTCCAGTTGCGTTAAGCCACTTTTGAATGTCATTCTCTTGGCTGAACAAGTTAATCGTTGTGTGCACACTTAATTAACTACAAGGCGATTCAACATTGTTTTGAATAACCACTAATGCTATAGGATGTTATTGTCCATATTGTATGTATGTATTTGTGAGCAATTGTGATTTTGTATTGTTGAGTTTCTCTCTCGCTCTATCTCTTTGTTTAGTTCATTATTGTGTCCAGTATGTTATTTATATGTATATTTTTGTAACATTTTCATATAATGGGTGATTTTTTTGAAATTTTCAAATTTTAAATTCAAATAAACGTTCACAATCAATTGAGATATCTCGAAAACCTTTGATTCATATGCAAGGACATTCAATGACATTAAAGTTTAAAAACAATTTCGGGAACATATTTACCGCAGCTACATCTGACAAAGCGCATGCTATCACTCCAACTTTCAACCACGTTTTCAATTACATAAGAAAATAAAGTTTTCAAGAAGATAAGTTTCCAATATCTTATGTTCATTATTGTCCGAGTTATGTTGGCTTCCAAGATGTCAACCGTCGCTGGTTTATCGGCATAGGACAAATATTTAACATAGCCACAAAGAAAAAGCGTCACTCGTTTGAGTCTAAAGAACGTCTTTTAGTCACTGGTGAATTTAATTTCCCAAACATTTCTTGCAGCGCTAGTCATTAAAAAGCAAAAAAAAGGTCTTCAGGACTTGGACATATCGCTTAGCTTCAATGTTCTCTGACGCAAAAATTGATTTTAGGCGACCATCCTTAAATTCGCTTGTGAGTGAACGTCAAACACGTTTGCATTAATTTCACCAGTAATATAGAACAGTTTTTGAAGGAATGAAAGCCAAAAATGACAAACTATGCAATCAATCTATTAGATGGCGGCAAGCAACAGTATTAACAAATCCGGACACATAAATAGCCACCCTCATATTTGACGTAAATTAGTAAACAGTGAAAAGACCTCATAGTAGAGGCGAAAATTGACTTCAGATTCAGAATCGGTGTTTGAAAACTCATTTCTAAAAATATATGAGTCCAAGCTTTTGAAGTCATCTATAAAATGTTGCATTAATTCAAATCATAAACAAATAAAAAAAACGTTGCTTATGAAATGAGGTCAAAAGTAAATTTAAAAATAAGTTTAATTAAATACCTCCATAATGTAGCGCCCCTTGACAGCTATTCTTGGCTAGCCATAATTTCCCAGCATGACTCTCTCGACATTCACTAAGCATTCAAACAATTTTCAATAAACAATAGCACAATAGCACAATCATTGTGTCCACATAAGGCCTACGGCCAAAATATAATACAATGTGAATATAAACGTACAACTATATTTTTTTACAAATCAAGCTCCTTGTCCTCCATGACCTATTCCCACATACCGTATTTATAGCTACGCCACACCCCCTGCCCACTTATACCATACATGTTAAATAGTTGAGAAGACAGAAAAAAAAAAAGTTGACTTGCGCATACCAGCCATATTTGTGTTGTTTTTCAACGTCCATATTGTCCATTTGTTTTGTCTTCACTTCCGTCCGTTTCGTTGTATGATGCCAATTGCTTTTATATATTGTTTTTTTTTTATTTTTGCCATTGTCTCTCGGTAGTTTCTCGGTGTGTCGGTTGTAATGTACATACAACTTTTTTTATTAAACGCTGTCATTCTTTGGTAGCATTTGACTCCATGCTTCATAACTGGCAGATAGAATCAGTGGCGCACGATGTCAGCGCACAATTGCGCCCCAAAGTAGGTCACAATACAAGGCATCGCTTTTTGTGGAAAAAACCACAATACACAAGCAACACTCATTTACCATTTGCTTTAATAAACATTGGCAGCGAGCATTTGCTCGATGGTTACGCTTCTTCTACGACGCTGTGCCTCTGGTGCTGTATGTACTTCAATTACACTTAAATTATTTATTACTTGAAAAACTATTCGGAGAATTCCCACTGAATATTTTAATAGCATTTTAAGCACAGGTCTGGATGCAGCTATATTTTATTGTTGCATACTTTTAGGTACACAATGGAAAATTCGAAAATATTTTGCTTTAGAGAATGAGGACAAAATCTCCCCAAGTATGAGAACGATACAGAAAATTATAAAGGATGTCCGAAAAGCTAGTGTGAAGCGAAAAACCTCGAGGACTATACAAATTACCTCACTAAGTTGTGCTGCAGAGATATTTTCGTCTGAGTGTTATTTTGTCATAAGCGCGATATCGTCATTTTTAAATGACCAACCAACGTTAAACCAAAGCTTTCAAAAAACTGCTTTCGTACGTACGGCAAATTAATAGCACAAAATAAAACGTTTTATTTAGAGAGATGATATGCCGTTTGTAAAAATGTCTGGCTGTCGTCTTCAAAAACGCAAAACAAATGAGTAATCTGATTTTCAACTCCGACCATCGATCATTGCATATAGGCACATAAACTCAAAAAATTCGATCGTCCTCGGCCAACCAATAAGAATAAAATCAGTAATCAGCTGCATATATTCATCAATAGAATTTTAAGCATATCAAGCCAGACATCATTACCCGCAGTTGTTGCAACAAATATTTGCATTTACATCAAGTTATAACCCCTTGAAAGTAATGCGCCTTGCTCTTATTCTTTGACCGCTACCGTCTTGTATTGGCTAAATAAATACATACGATTTTTGTTTGTCTTGTCCTGTGACATGGTCTACTCGTGCTCTGTGTTTGTATGTGTAAACACGATTATTTACTTGAAGTGTACACATCAAAAATGCGTCAGGACATGGAAAATACACGTAATTATGATAATTGTTGACAATTTGCTTTATTTTAACGCTATTTATTATTCTGTTGATTTACTTATTCCAAGAGAATTGTTTATCTAGGTGATCATTAAAGGACATAAAAAGACGTAAGCAATACTTATATGCTATTACCAGCAACAATTTAGTGGTAATGGAATTGAAACTCAACTAACACTAAATTGTTAGTGGTAGAGGAAATTAAATCCCTGTGCAACTCAAACTCTTTTATAACTAGAAATGTAATGGCAGTATAATTGAAATTCCATTGCTTAAGGAAAAATTGTGAAGATATTTTTCGCTTTTACCCAAAATATTACTTGAAAATCCTATCATTTGGTGGAAGTGATAAAATCGTCCTTGAGTGCAAAAAAAAATTTATTTTATTTTTAACCAATACATTGCGCGTGAGTGTTTCAATTATGGTCTCCACTATAGTCATCACGTATAACAACCTCGTAGGCAAGGGCAGGAGCAAGCAGCGCTTTTAGAAGGCTTTTCTTTGGCAGAAATAAAGCGTCCCAACTCCTTTTAAACGCACTTTCTCATTCATGTGAAATAACCCGCTAAAATAGTCCTTCCTTACACAAAACAAATTGATCTCTCAATACAATTTCTGCGAAATTCTTTATGATTTTTGCCTCCGTATGCCTTTTATGCCTAGTTTTTCAAATAAACGCATAGTTATTGAATAAATGCCTAAGAATGTTCTTTCGACCCTTGGTCGGAATTTTTTTTTCTTTGCACTGAAAATATTTTCCGGAACAAAAACAATTTGTTAGAATACTCACACGTTCTTTAAATATTTTTGTTTTTTTTTTTTAATATCAATTTCATAGTAAATGGATGAAAATTTCAAATGTAAAGCTATCTAAGTCGGCTTAAAGCTTACAGAAAACATAGTCCTTGCGGAACTCTGCAAGCGCCATAAAGATCGTGTTAGACAAACTTAGCATCGGCCTCCCATATGAAATAAATGACGGCAGCCGTAAGCTTGCAGTTGTGCAGATAAATTTTCGTTACTGTAATGTTATTATTGACGACCTGTAACACTTTATGGCTTATGAGGATATGGATCTAGCTCAGATCCAAGAGCCGTGTTTGAATGAGTCTACTTTTCAGCTCATTCCATCCACAAACCCTAACTTGTGTATCAGGAAAACCACCTAACTCTTTCGAATAATAACTTGAAGGAAGAAATAGAAATTACCCATGTCGCAAAAAAACGAATCCATTACAATTGACAACTGGAGAGGAAACCACGCTAAAACCGACTGGATTAAATTTACTAAAATCATAGCTTTGGGTTTAAATTTTCATAGAAACAATCAGCTTCAAGTTTCAGATAATTTGCGCTACCGTCAAACTTAACACATCTAAAATATTTACTCGGTCGTATTCTAAATGTTGACCTTCAAAGAAAATCAACAAAACCTGGTAGACACCGGAACTTAGCCAACTTACGGTAAGCACTAGATGGCTATTCAAAGAGGCTAACACTATAAGCTTCCTACTGGGACTATTCCAAAATACTTAAGTGGGTTCAAATTTGAAAAAAATTAACTTAAATTTACTAAAAATCGAAGTTCATTAATAGCCTTTCCCAAAAGTTGTCACCATCACATAGAAACATGCTCAAAAACTCATTAAAATTTAATATTTTTTTTTTTTTTTCAGAAAAAACTAATAAAGTTACTGACGAAAAAATTCCACACTCTATACATTCTGAAGTTGTTGAAAAAATTATCCTGCAATGTTTTAATTGAACATATTCCTACCCGTTAAGCTCATGATCCATGACATATGCATTTCTCAATTAAGGTGTCAAAACTTATTTTCTAAAAGTTAACTTATATTGGAATTTTTCTTGAAATTATAAAAATATTAGTTTGACACATCTTTGCCACACAAAAAGCTTCATATATTGCAAGCGTAAGGACAATTGACATGGTTTGATTATATTTAACAACATCGTAAAACTATTTACATAAATTCGGAGAAACTTTTAATTAAAATACTGACGTTGATTTTCCTTGAAACCATCAATTTCAGTTTGCTAACAAATATTTATATACATGAAAAACGTATAATAATTTCAGTTTTCTATAGAATTATGTCAAGGGAATAAGTTGAAAATTGTGAAGCAAACGAATCTCGAAGACCAAAAAAATTAAAATTGAAAATTCATAAAGTACTACCCAAAACTGTGAATTTCAAATAATCCGCTTATGCTAAATGCCTGCATTTATTAAATCCTTAAGAATTAGTATTCGTAGCTCACAACAAGTTCAGGGATGCAATTGGCATGAAAAATATTTTTAATATTTTCTTAAGATGCTTTTCAACTTTTCTCATAAATTCTTTTATTTTACTCCCATTCTGGCAAGCCAACCACACAAATTGCAATAAACCCAACGAAAAGAACTTTCAAACTATCGCTCGTGAAATGTGTTAAAGAAAATGTGGTAAAACGGTAGATATGACAGCAGTAACTCGATAGTTAGAATACAATTTGAATTCTACTTAGATTACAGTGTGATGGAGTGAACTCATGCCAAAAAAAATATTTAAAGTAAAATGAAACTATATTTTGTAAAATAATACGGCAGAGCTCAATTCAAAGCAAAGTTTGAAAAAAATGTGTCTGAAAATGGGTTTCACAGTGACATGATGGCACATCTGCAGATTTAAAATCTGCAAAGCGGTAAGTCACAGCTGCTACCCTATATAGTTAAAGAGCCGATGGCTTAAATTTTTATATGACTTTATCGTACGGCACAGATTGAAAATCATGAAGTTCTAAATAATATTAATAATAATTATAATCTCTGCCATAGCCATTGTCTGTGCTTTATTAATTGATGTCACTTTAAAATCGTAAAAAGTGATATTATAAACAATTTCATCGCGTCTGCCTTTTGTTTGAAAAATGTATCTAAATACAAAAACAGAAAAATGCAAGAGGCAGACTTTTTTGATGCTGCGTTTAAAAGTAATTAATTTTTTTTAAGTTTTTGATATACACAAACTAATTTTATTGTCCGGCAGATTGCGGTGATTATGAGAATTAAATATTCGAAAATGAGTAAAAAAATGTCTGCCATTTAATATCGCTGCATTAAAATATTGCAATATTACAAGCACATAAATAAAAAATTGAGTAACAAATCATTTTATAGCGTCTGCTTCTTGGCTGACAGTTTTTTTTTTTCTTTAAAAAAAAAATGTTAAAATTGAGTAGGCAGACGATTTCACCGCAGATTTTTCAAAGGCAGACGAGCACTTAATGTGGTCTGCTACTTATTTTGTTCAGCTTCTAGGGGTAATACTAAAGACAAAGAATTTCTGGAAAAATATATTTCATAGATTTTATTTTATTACATAGTAACAATTGCTGTTATTAAAAATGTAGCAGTGTGGACGTCTGCCTTTTATATTTTCGTTACCTAAGCTATACCCTTAACACAATATATCAGAGGCAGACACGATAAAATAATTTAATAGATTTTTTTTAATAGCAAAATTTTTTCTTTCAGAAATAGATTTCTAATCAAGAGATGCACTATAAGATTTCTGTGAATGCCGTTTTTTTGACACAACTCTGTCAAACTTTTTCAACTTAAAGAACACTGTGATAACCTTCGTTAACATTAACGTTGCTGTACTGTTTGCTGCACCAATAAAAGCTTTAAAATTTTCAAAGCATATTTCCATGGCATAACGGCTGCAAGTAAGAAAATAACAAAAAAAGTAAACAAATTTACAGTATTTCCTCAACTTTACAAACTCCTTAACAAAATCTGTTAATATTTTTATTAGAATATTTAGTATGATTCGAATAAGCATACACCAACCACTTACGAGCGCACTTTTTATTTAGCAAAATTTGTCTGGCGTTTCAATTCTTGTGACATTACTGTAGTAGAAAATGTTCCTATCATTTTTATATTCAATTCATAACGTAGTTTATGTGTTTTTGCAGTTTTTCATACTGCCATTACTTTGTCTTTTTTTTTTTTTTGTTTGTTTGTGATCAGATTTTTATTTTTCAATTTCAATTGAATTTCTTTGGAGGAAATGCGATTCTTTCGACAGCATCTTTGTTGTGGTGCAGCAGCACAACAGTATCTTCATGCAAAAAAAAAATGGAAAAAATATTCATTTTCAATTTACCCTTGAAGAGCCAAAGAAAAGTGCAATGCACTTAAAGGTTGCCAAGAAGTCGAGTATCTTTTTTACCTCAATTTTTTTTTCATTTTCTTAAGAAATTTTACTACTTTATTTAGGTATGTTTGCTTTTTTTTTCATAGTACTTTGTTAGACGTAGTTCAATGGCGATAATACAGAGACCGTTTTGTTTTATGACTTAAAATGTTGCCAAGATTTTTGTTGCTGTTTGAGTTCAAAGGAAGAAGTAGAAAATGAACCGCAATAATGAAGGATTTCCCTTGGAGACATCCATTAAATAAATGAAAAAGTAATAAAGAATGTAGTTTTTAGCGACAAAGCACAAATGCATCATTATTAAAAGGACTTTTAATATTGTTGTATTTGCTCAGAAAAATTCAATAATAAAAATGAATTTTCTAAAACATTGCAAACCATTATTTTAAATACTTTTTCATGCAGCAAAAGTCGTTGTTTTAAAAAAATGCATATGACAAAGTCACTTGCATTTCTCTTGAAAACTATTGGTTTTTCGAAATGTTTCGGAGAATCCATAAAATTATGTTAAATAAATTTAAAGTAAGCTATTCTAAACACTGTAGCTACAAAAAAATAGATCAAAACTAGACCACATAATAACATAAATCTAGGCTATAACTCAAAATTGAAAATAACTATAATTTAAAATCACTTAAATTTATTTACGCAATTTGTGTATGCAATTAAAATGTTCTTTGCTAATATAGACGTAAAATATACGCTTTATGTTTGTGTAGTATGTTTATCTATCGAACTAAATCTATATTGTGAAAACTACGCATTCATGTGCTTCCCAATCGTTAAAAAACAAAATGACCAGCGACCCGAACATTCTACTGCATACTCATTAACAAAATACAAACAAAATTAACCAGACTACTAAATTATTCAATGAAGCGGCGAGCATATAAAATTTATTTGCAAGATACGTACCAAATAATTACAAGATAAGATCCTGAAGCATCATGCTAAACAAGGCTCTTCATGTTTAACATGCAAATTTGTGGCCTCAAGTACGTACACACATGCACACGTATACATACATACTTTTCATAAATGTTAAAGTTTGTGTGTTTTTCAAAAAAAGATACCCAGTAAGAAATAGCGCCCAACTCAATATAAGCTTGCACCGCTTAAGCTTAAGGCTGTCTGCAAATAGCTGCAAAAAATTTTGTTCTTAGTTAACTGTCAAAAAAAAAAAAACTTTTCAAGACAATTACTGTACCATAATTATGTCATTGTTGACAAGAAAAGGCATTTTGGATTGTGATGGCAAAGCGGTGACCGTTTGAATCACTGATCTCCCTCGAGTCAAAAACAGGAACCACTGATAATACTGTCATAGTAGTAAAAGGCCATTTTTCAGCTCATCAATGTATTCATATAAACCAAAAGCTAGTGAACGCATAGCAACGCTTTCTACTTTGTCTTTCGAAATCATAAAAGATAATATATTATACACAAAGTAATTTATTGCTAACATTTCAATGAGCGTATAATCTTTTAAAAATGTGCCTAAAATTTGCCAAGGGAACTTTAAAATGTTTGTTTTATTGTTTGGATAATAACTACCTATGTATACTATTATATTGACCTAAAACATTTTTTGAAAGCGTATGCTATGATTAAAAGCTGACGTTAAAGAAAATTACAAAATATGCTAACCGGAGGAAACAAAAATCGCAAACATTAAAAGCTTCCACTATTCTAATTTGTAGCTACACTACTTGGCCATCAAAAAATCTTTTTAATATTTGGCTTCGTTTTTAAAAAACTTTGAGCTTTTTTCTTTAAGACGCTGCCTGCATTGTCAAATTATCATAATTTTCACTAAAACCACGGAGCTTTAAAAATGCTCCCCACATGTCATGCGTCTTTGTACAACGTGACGTATGAGTAACATTTAATTCGTTCATATTGAAAGTAAAAGTTATGCATCCGTCATCTTAAACCTAAATCACATGTGAAGGAAATTTTTAAGAGCCCTTAATCTTTGTGAAATTAAACACCATTTACAAAAATAATACTTATGAATTTAAAACTAAAAGGGGATGTGAAAAATAAATTGCGATGGCGAAGTAGAACTTAGAAAATAAATCTTAGGTTTTTTTGATTATTGGTTCACTCTACGTACATAGCTAGCAATCTTTCTTAACAATAAAGCTTTAACAGTGTCACAAGCTTTTAAAAAAATATTTAATTCAATATAATCGTAAGAGAAATATTATTTCAGGAAGTCCGCTAGGGGCCGTCATATTAGGTAAGTTATTTACTTTTTTTTAATAAAGCCACGCGCAAAAAAAAAAATATCTCAAGAATGACTCATATATACAAAAATTGCTATTGCATGTTTGTTCAATAAACTTCTAATGAAATTGCTCCTTCAATGATATCAATATGTCTTAGCGAAAGTATTAGATTTCAAGCATTTGCTTAGCTTCAAAATAAATGCAGAATATAGGGTGGCCAAATTGAAAAGAAGCAATTCCCGGCCTTCTCAAAAAAAATTGTTTTTTCCACAAATAGTAAAAGGTTAAATTTTTCTTTTGGGAAAAGTTAATGATTTTTTTTTTGCTCGATCAACGATACTTATAAATCCATCTCGCGAAAATCGTAACATTATCGACAATTTCAGAAATTTTTGAATTCCTATCATGTTCCAGGCTTTGGCATGAAATTCCAGCCTTTGCCGAGTCAATCCCGGTCAATTGACAACCCTGGTACAAAAGAAAATATTGCGTTTTTGTCGATTATAATACTCGTAAAGCACGGGAATTGAAGCATATTTTTATATACAATATTTTGCTTTGAATTTAGGAGCTATACGAGAATGACACTTAGTCTGGTATCATCAAAGTTTACTTCAAAAGTGCAGCAATTATTTTATCTTTAGTTTACTTATAAAAATATCTTTTTTAACATGAAATGTTGAATTTTGGTAACAAAAAATATATGTTCTTAGGGCTAAAACTTTTAGGAACAAACATTACCAGTTTAGTAAAATATTTTTCAGAAAACCAATGCTAAAAAGTTCAATTGCTTATGATATTTTGAAATAAAATTTGTATAAATTGCTAAACCCGCTACATTTTCATAAAGTTTAATTAAAATCCAGCGCAGTGGCTGAATTTTAACCCAACCCTAACCCTATGATCACCATTTCGACCACTGTGCGATCTATATATTTATGTGTGTAAGTTTTAAATGATATAACTGAAATTTTGAAAAAACTTTTTTAAATTTATGTTGGCAAATAGTGTAGCTCAACAAAGGTTAAGGAAAAAAAGTTGATTTTTAATTCTATTTTAGAAATTTCATGCGATTGTTAACAAAAAATAGTATTGCCAATGGAAAACATTTTCTAAAATTAACATTTGTGTGCATGTAATTAATATTAGTGGCATTCTCAATACATTTCCTACTAGGAATATTCACAACACACACTAGCATGCCATATCAGAGCCATTCATTTTATTTCAAAATTCACATGCAAATAAGAGCCAAGTTTCATATGCGCTTTTTCCTCATTGATAATAAATTTTCGTATATTCTACCAATAAAATTTTTCATATTTACAATCTAATTGAAAGACTTATGATAGTTGTAATGTAGAGTAATTTTTGTCAAATGGAATTTTTGAAGTTTTTTTGTTTTTTTTTTAGCAAAACTCACCTAATCTACGTACTACGTACAAAATCCAATTTTAATTTATGTGACATAGATGTGTGCATGAATTTGATTTTTGATATTTGATATTCCGCAATGTGAAGTTGAGGAGTAGCAGCAGTAGCAGTAGCAGCAGCAGCAGTAGCAGAAACAGCAGCGGCAGCAGCATAATAAAAATAAAAGCATTATTTTATTTAAAAGCTCATGCGCATGCATTAATTAACTATTTTATCAAAATATTTGAAAATAAAAATATTAAACTTATGAATGTATGACATTTGCGGGTTAATTTACTTAAAGTATTGTACTATCGAACTTACTTTTCATTATACGATGCCTATATTCATCATCGCGTTGAATTGTTACACTGCCACCACCGTTAGAAACCATTGAGCTGACTTGTTCCATTGGTACAATATCCTATAAAGTAAATGCAATTTCTTTAGTTTTCATCCTCATATATATAATGTTTTCAGAAGTATCTAAATAGTATTGTTTATTTCATGAATAATTGCACAGTTTTCAATGTTCCTTTTTCAATTAAACTATTTTTTTTGCAAGAACTATGCTAATTGAAAGGTTTTAAATTATACATTATTCATAAACATAAGCAAAGGACTATCTTAGACGGGCTATCCAGCTAAGTAATTTACATATGGACCATAGCTATTCCTATTTGATACCTTTCAATGAAATGGACAGTTTTATTACTCTTACATCTATTTCGAATGTTTAGTAAAAATCAGGAGACTACATATCCCAGTGTTGACTAAGTCACGTTGTTGCACACTGAATTCAAATTCGATCTTAAAATTACTTCATCATATCATGATTTCGAGATTTCTCAATTTTAAAATGAAAAAGATACGGTATTTTGAAACATTAATTTTAAAGGACGCTTTCTCCAAAAATAAATTAGATATCTTAAAATATCAAGATGCATTTTGAAGAAAAAAAGTAGTACTTTCACATGTGTGCTTCGCATTTTTGATTCAGAATACCTTGAAAACCTGATTTGATGAACAAGTTCAGTGCATCAAAGATCTTCGGAAAAGTATACTCTGGTCTGAAGGTCATTAAGTTTTGTCAGCCTGTGCATTGAAAAAACAATAATCCCATATCTTCTCGCACAGAGAGCAAGGAAAACGCAAACGCCTATCATATTTGCTAAAAAGATAGTGACCAATGGAATACCTACACAAAGGTAAAAATAGCATTGCAAAGCAGAAAGTGTTATTATTGTTGTTTTAAAACCGCAAATTTTAAAGTTGAAAAAAGTAAAAGTAACATTTATTTTAAGCACAAAAAATTTTACTTTCATTTTGAATTTGAAACTTTTTGAAAATAAGAATTCACGGTTGGCTGGAAGAAGGACTAACCCCAAAGTTACATCCCTCCAAAAAATCATCGTACTACGTGTTCAAGGTACTTCATTGGTAATTTTTCTGCAAAAAAATAGATTTGTTCCTGACGCTTTTATTCTAATTTATGGACCGGTAAGGCGTTACCTTTATTTTTTCTCTGAAATACAGGAAATTGATATTTAATACAAAGACCGACATACAGATCTACATAAATTTTATTATGGCAGGGTAGCTGAAAAATGTCAACTTATGATATTGCGAATAATGAGATATGGACATAATTTAAAGGGGGCTTTGGAAAAGAAGGGCAATACTTTCAAACACTTTAACAAATTTTGATGAGAAAAGTGGTGTAATATTCCCCCGAGTATAAGTAACAGCCCTTGTTAGAAAAAAATCGTTCGGCGTATTAACATTTTTTGCTGAAAAATTATCAATGATGTATCTCAAATACGTAGCTTGATGCATTTTTGGATGGATGTAACTTTAGGGTTAAAATATTTTCCAGACAACCGTGATTTTTTGCTTTACTTTAATCGTAAAAAACTTCAAATTGCGTTTTGAAGTCGCACAGAATTTGAAATAACTTTGTTTTATTTTGCATTTGACAGTTTGTCACTATGAATCAATGTGGATTCTTTTTGAACCTTAACCATTCCAATGCTTTAAGAATTACAACAATCTCCTCTTGAAAGAAATTACAGTAGCTTGGCAACCCAAGGAAGTGCAGTAAGTTGAGCTATTTAGAGAAAATACTGCTTTCAACGTCGTTCCATAAAGCGAGGCATTGATCCTGACATTCCGGAAGTTTTTATTAAAGCTAAAACTGAGCGTATAGTTGTCAATTTGGGGCGGGATTGATCACCAATCAGGTGATGATATCATACCCATAAATACATAGCCCCAGCAGTCCATTTTTTGGTAAATTTGTATCACGTGAGATTTGAACACGAGTTGCCAAGTTGAAAAAAATGAACTCCCGGCCTTCCCAAAATAAAAAGTTTTTCTCCAAAATTGTGTTAAATTTAAATTTTTTTTTGGGAAAAAGTTGGTGACAACATTTTTTTTTTAATCGCCGATAAGAAAAAAATTAAAATTTTTGTGCTATTCTGGGTTACAACCATCAGCTGTACAAAGTGCACTTTTCATTGCGCCATCTGTCGTCTTTTTATCGTTTGTTTCCACAGCTGTCAGAGTGTTGGCCTCAATGAACATGCTATATTATACTTATTTTCAAATTATAAAGTCAGATGGTTATTATGAAAACAAAACTACAGATAATTTAACTAATATTATGGAAAGATCAACACAATCATTTCAAAGTGTTGGTGTTTTATTATACTAAAAAATTTCTAAAATCTACAAAAAAGTACTTTTTTTCAAAACTATGACACGATATTAATTCACAATTTTCAAAAAGAAATAAAAACAATTTTGCCAAATGAATCAATATCATGATTAAATCGCTTTTCTTATTTTTTTGCTCATTATCGTCATTACAATGTCAACATCATTTCGTTTTTTTGCTCTTACTGAAATTAATTTATTTTTAATTAAAGGTCTTTTGATAGCGCTGTCGATGGTATCAAAGTGAAAGCTGACAATTTTCCACAAACAAAATATTGAGTATATATTCGTACATACACTTACCAAGGAATTTATTGATATATTTTTCATTTTTCTCTACCAACGATGTGTTTATATATCATAAATTTTTAATATTTATCGATCAAAGATTACTGGTTGGCGTGCAAAGCTGTTGGTTGGACATATGTCAATGACACGTTTCCGGTAGAAGACAAAACGGAAATGCAAAAATCGCATTTTTCTGAAATGTCAACCGACACCAACACCAAATGCCATTGCATTAAGGGGTACAGTTACGTGCATACACACATAGTTTTGTGTGTTTGAAAACTTATAAGTTGGCTGCACTGAATAATCAGAGCACACCACAAAAACAGTGTTCGCGAGCATTGTTCGCGCTCTGTTTATAGAGGACAATGGAAAGGAAATTTAATCAAAAAACACAAAAAAAAGAAACCTTCTCATTAACAGAGTTCATAGTTTCCGTTTACCCGTAAACACAAATATATGGTGAGGTATAACAGAATTGTAAAAGCTTATATATTCTTTGTTATAATTATTTACTAAATTTACTTCAGCATATATTTTTTAATGACTTGAATTCAAATCATGAAACTTTCTCCTTTTTATTTTTGTACACTCACTTTCGTACACAATTCCCGCTTCGACCATACGAGAGGTGTGGCACTTGGCAAATATTTTTGATTATGTAAAATTTTCAACAAAAAAATTTACCGTTTTCTTTTAAATTACTAAACTGAGAAAACAATTTGTTTGAATATATCAAATTATATTTGATATAGAGCAATTAATTATTTGATTGAGTCAAACATGAAATACTGGAACCAACATATACCAACATTTGATCCAATTACAACATGTTTGATTCAACTTTTCAATTCGAACTTTAATGAAAATTCCGACATTTTGTGTAGTTCTTTTTAGTTTGACTTATACACCTTTTTGCTTCATAATTGTTTAGTCATACCAAACGTGTGCAACCGTACTGCTTTTAGGATTAGAGTACTTTATTTTGGCATGTTGTACTGTGTAATTTGAAGTACAGGGTAATGTTCATCTTTTTACTACTTGAGAAGTAATCAGTAGAGAAACCTAAAACGTTTAAGTTTTTTATTGATGACCTTTCAATTTTGGTTGTCAATTTTTTTTGTTGGTAAAGTGGGACGTTCACTTCTCTTGTAGTTCTCTCCAAAGTTGGTAAAGTTGCCAATATTTTTAGCATTTAATTTTTATATAGATTCATATATTCATCAATCTTTTTAAGTAAAATGTCCTAGTAATCCAATAGAATTCAGTTTGTACTTCCTTTTTTTCTAAAATGGTTGGTCACGTTTGTTATTCCCAATGATATCAACTTGAAATTTCGGATTAAAGGATATTTCAATTTATGAAAAAATAATTAGAACCGTAATTTTAAATTTGGCTTAGTATTAAAATCGATCAATCAAATTAAGTTAAAAATTAAACTCAAATCAATTATACTATCCTTTGGAGATTAAATTCCCAAAATTGGCCAATCTCGGCATAGATTACTGTCCTTTAAATATTTTCAATTACTTAGCTTAGCAAGCACTGGTTTCCACAACAAATGTTAAAATAAATGTTTTAAAGTAAAGGAATTTCGCATCAAAACTTTGCAGCTAAGTAAATTGTTTATTGTTTGTTTTTTATTTTTTATTTTTTTTTTTAATAGCGTATCTCTTTTGACATTTACGTACAGAATGATTGATTTGTTTTGCTCTGCAAAAATTTACAAAAAAAGTCAACGAAATTGAACGAATGACCAACAGATTCTGTTATGCGTATCTTTGACATTCGATCAATTTTGGACATAAAGCAGCACCTATTGTATTTCTACTTAAAAATGTCGACATTACAAACGGCTGCAGTTGCTTCGTTAGATGCTTTTTTTTTTGGATAAAAGAAAGAACATAAAAAACACAAAAAATTATTAAATATTTTAAAAAGATATAAATCGAAAGAAGGTGAATTTTTTTACAAATACCTAAAGTCAAGCCTTAGGAAAAGTATTTCAATTTCATATCTATACACAAGAACTTAAATTTCAGCAAATTTAAGCTTTTTATTTTTTTGAAAATTCGCTAAAACTTATACAAATATCCTAAAATTTAGCACCATTTGAAGTAAAAAATATCAAGTCTTTATTTCAGGCTTAAAAAGTTTTCAAGAGCATCTTGGAAAGCTATTCAACTCTATTATCCTTTTAAGCTCAGTTTGCATCCGTGTTGTTTTTCTTAATTTCTTATATAGTAATTATTGATATGTTACAGATCTTTGCGAAAATTTCTTTCTGGAACAAGAATGACTTCTATTTTTAAATAATTTTTTTAAAAAATAATCTCACCGGTAAATCAAAAAGATTGCAAAATGAGATAAAAAGGATTCACTTTGTCCTTAACATCTTTTTTAAATGTGTTTGCCTTTTTTCTAGAAAAATTTATTAGTTTTTGCTCTGCTTGATACTCATGTGTGAATTTTCGAGTAGAAATCCATTTGCCGAAATTGTTTCTTTTGAGTCTTGATGTTTTAAGTTTAGTCCTAAGGTATTTTCATAAAAACTTCAACCAAATCGAAAAACTTCACGGGCCGGTTATTGCTTAAAACGATTGGAAATGTCTCAATATTTACTTAAGCTTGCATGGGTTTCTAATTGCTGCAAATTGAATTTTCTAAAAATATAAAACTAAGATGTAACACAGATTTTTTACTTAAAATGAGGAAAACGAATGTTAAATAATTTTGAAGTTTCTATGAAAACCTAAGGGCATACCCATAAGTTTTCATAGAAACTTCAGCAGCGCTTGATTTGAAATAGATTCAATCAATGAGTTTTTGGAAAAGCCTTATGCGTGAACTTTCAATTAACGCTTCTTTAAGTAAATGCTGATCCAATATGGTGGCCCAAAACGTACTACCTCAAGAAGGGTATTTTTTAAATTACTTCATTAGCGACTACATAAGTTGACTTAAGCCGTTTGTAGAGGTATGATTTTATAAAGATTAATTTAAGGAATTCATTTTTACAACTCTGATGTGCACAAATATACATATACAAAGAAACACATTTGAATGTAAGTGTATGTACTTTAGGGTGCAGTAAAAAGCCACATTTTTCGAAATGGTTTGACGATTTCCAGAATAAAAATATTCGAAGTTTTGAAAATTTAATTTAACCATTTTCCAAAAATTTTTGTTAATTAACAGAAGAGTCAATTAAAAATTAACAATTATAAGTAAATTGATAGAAAACTCATTTAATTTTCGCGCACTTGGTGGCGGCTAATAAAATGTGTGTGGAGCAATCTTAGATAAAAGACCACCATCTCTGTCCAAAAATTGACACATTGTATAGAGGTTTGTAGGTCTACAAACTAAAGTTTGAATGCTGGTTGTCCAAAATAAGTTAAGAAAACTATTTTAAAAAAGCCAAAAAACCTAAATGTTTTGAAGTTTTTTTTGCATCTAAAATAAACTTTGGTATGCAACTTTGAACGACTACTGTATCTCAGACAATTTTCATCAAAAATTACATTATGATGAAAATTACGTCAGATTTCTTCTTTGTTCATCAAAAAAGCCCCTGATTTCACTCAGATAAAAGTTATACCCAAAAATTGGAAAAAAAATTAGTTTTTCGCTTTTTTTAAATAGTTTCATTTTGATAGAAAATAGTATTTCCTAAAAAAAATCTCAAAATGTGTATATACCAAAAATGTATAGTTTTTGAGTTATAATTAAAAAAATAAAAAAAGGAACAAATTTGCACCGTTCTCAAAAGTCCAAGCCTAAATTGAATAGAACTTTAGAGATTTATCATTTTTGATAAATATAAGACAATAAAATACCTTTAACGAATTAGTTCCTCATTCAATTACATAGTCAATGGCCTATATACGGGAATGCACGAAAATATGGAAATCACCCTTTTTCATTGATTTTTGAATAAGTTGAACATTTTTTGTCCGAAAAGAATAGATTTTCCTCCTGAAACTTAAAAGTATAAAAAAGAAAGATTTTTGGATCCAAACGGAGCAATTGAAATTTTGAGAAAAAAGCTACTTTTTTCGGACTTTGCTCGCTTGTAACTCCATCAAATCCTATCCAATTCTCATGAACAGCAAACTGTTAGACGGAAGATAAAATTACTTTTTGAATAGTGTGCAACTGATTTAGGTCGAAAAAAATTGATAGAAATGTGGCCAAATAAATGAAAAAAGTGCAGAAAAATGTGTTATCTCAGAAACGATTCTTAAGAAAAAAAAAATGCTTTACATTTTTGGAATCTACGTCCCAAAATACATAGAAAAAATTATATGAGAAATCAGATCTTCATTAATGTAAACTAGTGTTATGAAAGCGTCGAAACTTGAGCTTCGTGAGACTTTCCGCGAGGCAATAGCAGTAAATCGTTACAAGTTAGCATACATACGTAACTGAGTTTTTTTTTCGGATTTTCAATACAAATAGGCTCAAAGCTACTTTCTAAAATGACCAAAGCATCGAAGACCATAATATTTCAGAACTTATGTTGCCTGTTGTTCCATATAAAGCCGGGTGTTAGACAATGAGCAAATTTTTACAAGAAAATTTTTTTTTTTTTTTATGTTGATCCACCCTAATGTAAATATATACATACACATATATGCATTCTGTATACATGACAGTACGTATTTATGCTTACTCGTTCTGACGCAAATTTACTTCATTTGCATTAACCCACATTGTTCTGCCATTGTTTTAATTAAAGTATGGTAGGTACCGCAAAAAAAAAAACATTTGGTTGGTCGAATTTCCTAGCATATTAAAGTATTTGCTACGTTCTGAAACAAAGTAAAAAATGCTGATCCTTAATGAAGGAATTAAGTTCACAGCGGTTGTCTAATTTACATTTTTTTCTCAGCTTTTTAATGATAGGGACAAAATGTTTATTTTTGCAGTTTACAACAGTTAGGTTTTTTTTATTCAAGAAAAGTGTGGTAATATAGCTTAATACTTGCGATGTTATTTGCAGTAAAAAATCAAAAATTTAAATATTATTAGTCACACTTTCCGAAAATAATTAAAGTTACTAAATTTCGTTCCATTAAAAAGTTATGTCTGAATTAAGAATGCAAAAATACAGTTTATTACTTTTATATTCCATTTTCTTTCGACTTTAATAATAATTTTATTTTCATAGCACTTAACCGTAGATTTTCATATGCATTTTTTTGATTTTTATTTTCTAATTACTAAAATGCGAAAGATTTATTCATTTGTTGTTGCATACTTCACTTAAAGCGCAGCATTAATGAAAACAATTAAGGCTGCGTTTTCAGCTGTTCATCATATAACTTTAAAATTATGTTAAGCACATGAGATTTTATTTTCTTTGAAGGATCTATTTTATCGAAAACTTCGGCAAAAATTTTAAATTTACTTCATAAAAGTTCATCATCGACACATAAAATTTTCCACACAAGTTATTTGGATAAATTGTGTTTTTATAGATTTTTCTGGCACGATCTGTCTAGAATAAGTTTTTGCTTTTAATGACTTTTGATCCTTCGAAAGCATTAAATTCTAGAAAAGAAAGTTGTCAAAATATAAATGAAATTTGTTTGGAATTGAGAATAGGAGTCGAACGCTTTTTGTTAAAAATTTTCATTTCCATGTTGGCTGAGAATATTAGATACGACTAAGATACTGCCATGGTTGCAAAGTTTTGGGAACTACCGCATTGAGATCTAAGCGTATAGAATATTTTTTGATGAAAATTTCTTCTTAAAAATATAAAAGTTTAATAGACAAGCAATGCTTTACAAAAATTATGTTGATTTTATAAACTTTTTTCGTCATTTTTGCACAATTTGTGCAGTAAAAATTTCTCCCAAAATATTTTTCAAGAAATCTAACTAGAGTTGAAGGGCACTTCCAAAATTATTAATTATTTAATATATAATTCAATTTAATATATATTTTCTAAGTAAGAGATTTTTTGTAAGTTTCAGAGTTTGTTTGTGATAAGAAGTTATTAATTATTAGCAATTTCACCTGCAGTATCTATGCATATCAATAATATTTTAATGTTTGAGTATTTTTGCTTGCTTTACGGAATTGAATTTACAGATTGCTGACGGTCACGCTAACACTAAGTGTCACAAAAGTCATTCTAAATTTTAATATAGCTAGACGTTTAGTATACTTACATAATTTAAAAATGTGCTATACAGAGAAACAGATTTATTTTTTTATAAAGATTTGGTAATAGTGAACAGATGATATATTTAATATGAGCGAAATATATATTTAATATTACTTAATATGCAGCATATTTTAGAAATTACATTGGATAATATCAAAATTAATTGAAACAAAGGATTCTAAGTTAATAATTACCAAAGCGAAAAATAATGGAATAATGAAAGCAAGAAATTATTTTAATATTTGAGTGGGCTTATACCCACCTAGTCTGCAATAATTCGGCTACGAACCAGGCGGCACCATCCCTTTGCAGGATAATGTATAAAATTATAATGAAATGGCTTCGAGACCAAAATATTACCTGCTTGGCCAGCAGAGTGAAAATTTGTTGAATTTTTTTTTAAAAAAAAATGCCTATGAGTCAAACAACCGCTCAAATTCTGGGCGAGCTTTTTTTTAAAACCTTTTTTACAAAAAATATTACAGCCTTAAAACTAGAAATATGTTTTTTTGTGAACAGTTTTGTGGTTCACTGTATTACGTTGTGTACATTCAATTCTTTTTTCGTAAAATTTATATTTATGTTCTCTGAAAATTTTATGTTATTAATTATTATATTTGATGATTCCACCCTTAGCTGCAATTATGACTTGCATGCGTATATAATCTTGCCATGTTGGGTACCCCTTGAAATCACTATTTCGAACGATTCTATAGCAAATCTTCTAAAAAGTATTTTACCACATTTACCAACTTTCTGATATTTTTCTACATGCATATTATGTACACTCCTTCACTTTTTTTTTTTTTGATTATTACAACATACATACATATACGACGATATTACCAGAAGACTTTTTTTAGCATTATTTCAACGATTTTATCAACTTTTTTAACATTTTTCGATTCTTTTCTTTTCGATTTATTGACTCTATGAACATTTTTCGACTTACATATTTAAAATTTTTCAACTTTTTCAACATAATTCAATAATTAAAGACCTTTTCGACAACGAAACATCGAAATCACCGCGAGTGCTTCCTCCCACCTTCATTTTTATAAATAAATCAAATTAAAATTTAATTAATTAGCAAAGCAAAAATACTAAAGCACGATTTTAATAATTCAATATTTAAATAGGAAATCATGCGCTGATGAATATTTTGCAAACTGTGTCAAGCATCAAAAGCACGCACTCACCTCGTATTTAGTATCAATTTCTGGTAATTTCTCCAAAAACTCTTCGACCATATTTTACTCAACTAACGCTGAAGAAAATGCTGCAAAGCAAAATTACGATTTTAAGCTATGTGTTTCCATATTTAAATATTTTGTATGCAATTTATTTTTGAATAACCTACAATGCACAGCACCTGTTGAGGATGATGCACGATTTCCTTCTCTTCCTTCTCCTAATCCAGCACAACTCGTAGTTATCGTATGTTATTATTGTTGTTTTTAATGCATGCACAATTTAAATTGAGGCGCGCACGGTCTTCTTAACCCAAAACAAAAACAGAAATAAACCAGCAATAAGATGAGCACTTAAGTTGCGAACAATGACAGCAGAGCAGCAGCAGCAACAGAACAGCAACAGCCGCAGCAAGCAACACTTGAGTGCAAAGCAAAGCACAAATAAGCAAGCGAGTAAAAAAGAACCGCACCAACACTAATGCACACACATATGCAAGCGAACACTTGTAGTTTTTGCGAAAAAAAACGTTACCGTTAAATTTTGTTGTTCTCTAATTCAAATTCAATGTGATAGCAACATAAAACTGTTGCTTGCCAACATTAAGCAATAAAAATAAATTGTTTAAACAATTATTGTTTTTTTTAGAGAAATAATTTTGAATTTAAAAAAAACAGTCGTTTTTTTTCAACCGTCGTTAATTGTAAAACTTTATCTGTCCTTTTATCGCATCAACAACCGTTGCTGCGTTCGTTGATATCACAACTACGTTATGAACTGTACTGTGAGCAACATGACCAAGTGCAATTGAGCCTAGCCGAAACTTTTTTTGTTTATCGTTACCCAAAAGTACTCTTCCGTACACTCGACTCGATGTTCGGCATATGTTCGTTGCTCAGTGCAAAGCTGCTGTGTTGTGCTGTGTTGTCCCCCTTCAAAATGCTCTCCAAAGCTTTTTTTCTCCATTGATGGAATGGGTATTTATAGTCTCATCCAACGCCAATGCCTCAAACTCTCAATACCACAATCGCCAACTACGTAAGTTATTCTCTCACACAAGCACCCACCAGGAGTCGTAAGCTCTGTAACAGTGTTCCGCAGTGTGTTATTCCTTATCCTGCCAGTCATAACTTATCCTGATAAAATGAGAGTCAACTTCGCCGTGGATTGACATTTGAGATTAATCTGTTGTTTGGCGAAGTTTTTCAATGCGCACAAAATGAGAGACATTTTCGTTAGCAACATTGTTAACATAATTATAAACACCAACAACAACACGTATAGTGAAAGTAACGCTATCAGCAACATCATTAACATTATCATTATCAACATTGTTGTCGTGTTATCGCCATCATCATTACCTGTGACAGTGCTCGAGAAAATTTCAGGTGAATGTTAAGTGTGTTGAAAATCGTTATGAAGCGCATAATGAGAGTTTTGCATTTACTGCTGCCGTTACGCTTTTGTTGTTGATGTTACTCTTAATGTTGTTGACAATAATAACAAGTAGAACAACTAACAACAACGACAACATGCACCAGTTATGACTTTAATTTGTTTCACCACTTATCCTACTCGCTGGTAGTGTTGCCATTCAATTGCATTGCCTTAATCCTCATTTGATTTTAGATATTGTTACAAATAAGATATAGATTTGTGAATATCTTTACTGGCTGGTATGAAAGAAATTAATGAATTGGCAGAAACATAACGCATATATAAGATATGGGTATATCCATGAATCCCGTTCGACCGTTCGGCAAAATAAAACTGATTTTTATTTTGACAATAGGTTCAACTTATAACTCCTAATTAGCTTTATAATTGGTGCTAAGGTTGAATTTGAGCAATTTTTCGTTTTCAAGATAATTGCAAAAAACCAAGATGTCGCACGGGACAAAAACTTCCGTTTTCGTGGAAATGCCCATATGTAACGCTTTTCTACATTTTTTGAATTTTCTACATTATCAGACATGATAAGGGGGTGTTTTGTACCCACTTATTGTGAAATGATTAATTGCACCAATCCAGCAAACTTTTGGATATGACAGTGCTGCCTACGACACGCATTTATAAAAAGTTTATTACAAAAAAAAAATTATCGACATAACCAGAGGTGACCCGTCCTCTAGGAAGGTGTTAACCACATTTATAAAAAAAAATGATTCCATCAACCTATAAGGAAAAGTGGAAAAATATACATAACTTGGGACGCCAACAGGTGTTTCTTTATTGTATTTTATTTCACTTCATTTCTTGAAGATTATTGGCTTGCAGGTTTCCATTCCATTCCTCCATTAAGTGGAATTATTTTTACCGGAAAATATTTTGGTGCTAAAACAAAACGGCAACACTAACAACTACTACTCTACGATTCACCACTCATTCTTTTAGCAAACAACAGCCAGTCAGCCAGTCAGCCAGCCAGCCAAGCAACAGTCAGTCAAGTCAACCAGCGAGACAGCCAGCAGTCCTTCAAGCAAAACAGTTTTCACTCATATCGCACTCGCATACGCTTTATAATCCGCAGGATAATAATTGCATGTCCTCTATTTTCCTTTGTTTTTGTGCATTGCCTCTGGTTTATATTTACTGTTTTTATTTTTGTGTTTTTATTTTGTTCAAGCTCCTTTGAGCCGAGCAAAAATTCAAACGAAAAAGGACTAAAAAAAACAAACAACCTCTTCTGTCAAACGTGTACAAGCAGCGAGTTTGTGGCAACCAGCCTTTTTTCAAAAAAAAAAAAAAAATTTACTTCTTTTATACGAAGCTTTGCAAGAGCTGCTTCATAATTTGGGAGCCTAGATTTTTCCATGTTCTTCATCATGATGCTGATGATGATGATGATGGCGCTGTTGTTGATATTGTTTTTTCATGTTGTTTCTGTTGATGTTGTTGATGATTTGCTGATTGAAGTGAAGTCTTGTACATGTACCATATGTTGTATTTTATTACGAATGTCCTTGCAGAAGTTTTTATGTTTTCATTACTCGTGTTAAGTGTTTCTTTTATGTTATTTTATTTTTATAAATGGTTTAAGGTATACATGATATTTTTGATTGTTTCTGCTTATTCACCTAGATTTAACCACTAAATAAGTGGTTTCATCTGGAACATATTGATTTGAGCTGGAAAAAATCTAATTGCTTAAAATTAATTATGGATATTTTATATAACTGGCTTAAAGGATCTCGCATAGTAATATTGAAAAATGAATGAAATGAATAATAATTTTTTGTTGTTCGAACATTACAAAACTTGAGGTAATGACGAAAAATGCCTTTTGGACATAATTTTATCAATTTTTTTCTTCTAAGACGTGTGAGTTTTGTAGTTTCCATTAAAATATGTAATTTTCCAACAATCTTTACAACAAAAATAAACACTTCAATTTTTTAAATATCTCAAAACGTATGTAAAAACGTTGGCCAAAATCACAAAAGAAAGTAAGCTTAGAACTCTGAAGATTAGACAGACGTTGCCGGTTACAGGCAAAATCGCGAAACTGAGCGCCATGCATGGCCCAAAATTGAAAATTAGAATATTGAAATTGTTTTTTTTTACCTGTTTTCATGATTTTTCTTGAGGGTTAAGCAAAGATTGTTCTATCCTTAATTAAAAATGAATAAAAACAACGCTCATCAAATAATGCTAGTGTTACGTTTTAGATTTTTATCGACTTTTTCAAATTTTTTTCGACTTTTTCAACATGTTTACGACTTTGTCAACATTTTTGCGACTTTATCAACATTTGATAACTTTTCCAACATTTTGTCAACTTTTTCAATGTTTTATGTTATTTTCAACATTTTTCGTCACTTTCAACATTTTCCGACTTCTTCAACAATTGACGAGTATGCCAATACTTTTTCAACTTTTTCAATTTTCTTCGACATTTTCAACATTATTGGACTTTCTGAACATTTTTTTGATTTCTACAAAATATTTGTAGACTGTGTTTTAGTGTGTCTTTATTCCTCGGCAGTCAAAGATCAACTGTCGATAAGTTTCAAAATAACTTACAAAGCTAGCATCTATTATACATATTTCGTGACAGGTCACAATAGTTTGTTACAATGATTGGTTCACAATGATGCTTATGACTACTTATATGTACATTAGGTTAGAATGACTTACGATAACTTAAGGAAGACTGTTATGATTGTATGTGACTATTTACATATATTGCTACAATTCGGCCATTCTGACATTTGGGATCACCTGATCTTAGCATTGTTATTTTGTTTTAATTTTTCATTTAACCTCTTGCGACCATTGAACCACGGTTTTAAATTTGCAATAGCCCAAACCCCACTATAAGGTGTACGTGACTGTTGAAACCCATCTACATCTTCTAGTAAGTAGCGATCATTTCGGAAACTTTTTGCTATTTTGTAAGGTCCTTTGAATTTTGGTATAAGCTTTTTAGAAACGCCTATGTGTGAGTCAAAATTTTTTATCATGACATAGTCTCCTAATTCATACTTTATTGGCTCTTGTCTTTTTTTGTTTGTATAGTCTTTGTTATAATTTTGTACTTTTTCCTGTTTTTCTTTCGCTATTTCTCGTATATTTTCCAAATTTCTTACAATTTTATTTTGTTCTTTTTCTATCAGATTTTCTTTGAGGGTATCTAAAATTTTTCCTTTCTGTTGAACGCCGAAAAGCATAACACTTGGGTGCTGGTCAATTGATCGATGAAATGTGTTATTCATTGCATGTTCAATTGTTTCTAAAGTTTTGTCCCACTGTCCATTTGTTTGGTTTTCTTTTAATTTTGAAATCATTGGTCCTAAGCTTCTATTCACTCTTTCGACTTGCCCATTTGCCTGCGGAGAGGCGGTTGCTACCTTTATATGCTTTACGTTGTTTACTTCGAGAAATTCTGCAAACTCATTTGAGGTAAAACAAGTTCCTCTATCTGACACTATATACTTGGGCCTACTGTATGCTCTGAAATAATCTTTTAATGCCTCAATGGCTTCTTTCGATTTTGTTGTCTTGGCTGGGTACAATCTAACAAATTTTGTAAATCCATCAATTATTGCTAGGACATGTTTTTTAGTGCTTCTACTATCATCAATCGGTCCATAGTGATCAATATGTACAACTTCAAATGGAATATTACCTTTTGGAATGTTATGTAGATAACCTTCTTGTTTACCACTCTTAGCTGAAAAAGCGATGCATTTTAAACAGTTATTTTTATGTTTTTCAGCTTTTTGTCGAATATTTGGAAACCAGTAACTTTTAGCAATTAATTCTGTCATTTTATCAACGCCTACATGTCCCAATTCATCATGGTATTTGTACAAAACATGCTCCTCCATAGCCTCAAGAACGCAAAACAAAAGTAAATCATTCTTTTTTTTATATATGACTCCGTTTCGCATTTCGTAAAAACTGTTTTCTTTATTTTGTAAATCTTCTCTTAATTTAGTTAATTTCTTATCTTTTCCTTGACAAATCACTAAATTTTCTTCGAATGTGTTTGTTTCTATCACTAATATATTTGTATTTCTACTTAAAGCATCTACATGCTGCATTCGTTTTCCTTCGCGGTGCTCTAAAACGTAATCATAATTTTGTAGCTCTAGTGCCCACCTGGCTATCCTTGGATTTAATTCTTTCTTATTCAAAGTCATTGTTAGTGAAATACAGTCGGTAATGATTTTGAATTTCTTCCCTTGCAAGTATACTCTAAATCTTTTCAAAGCATTTATTATAGCTAACGTTTCTAGTTCATAACTATGATATTTTGACTCAGTTTCTGTTGTTCTTTTTGAAAAATAGAAAATTGGGTGAAGCTTATTATCTTCTTTTCTTTGTAATAAAATTGCTCCAAATCCTATTGAACTAGCATCGCAATGTAATTCGGTTTCATCTGTTGGGTCATAAAGTGCTAAAATTGGTGCTGCTACCAATTTTTGTTTAAGCAAATCAAATGTGTTTAATTCGTTTACACCGAATTGAAACTTTTTATCTTTTCTCGTTAAGTCGTGTAATGGTTTTGCTATGATAGAAAAATCCTTTATAAAACGTCTAAAATATGAGCATAATCCCAAGAAACTTTGAACTTCGTGTACATTTCCTGGTACTGAAAAATTTTTTATTGCCTCTATTCCTTTTTCGTCTGCCTTAATTCCATCCCCAGTGATTGTGTATCCTAAATATTTTACGCTTGTACTCAAAAACTCACATTTGTCTACTCTTAACTGTAAGTTGTTTTCCACTAACCTGTTAAAAACTTCTTTTAATATTGTAAAATGTTCTTCCATATTTCTTGTTGCAATCATAATATCATCTAAATATATTATGACTTTTTCTTCTCTAACCATATCTGCAAAAACTTTATTAATAAATCGTTGAAATACTGACGGAGCATTTCTTAGCCCAAACGGCATTCTCAAAAACTCAAACTGTCCTAACGGCGTAATAAACGAAGTGTATTTGACCGAATCTTTTTCCATAAAAACATGAAAGAAACCATTTTTCAAGTCTAATTTTGTGAAATATTTTTTATTTGCTAGTCTGTCTAATAAGTCATCTATTAACGGGATTGGATAGTTATCTTTTGCTGTTACCTTATTTAATGTCCGGTAATCTACACACATTCTAAGTTCTCCCGTTTTCTTTTTAACTAGCACAATTGGTGACACAAATTCTGATTCGCTTGTCTGTATAAAACCTTTTTCTAAATATTCGTCTAACGTTTTTTGCAACTCTATTTTTTCAGAGTACGATAACCTTCGAGGAGGGCAATTAAAGGGCTTAGGATTTTCTAAAACTAATTTGATTTCGCTTTTAATCTTCGGTTCATTTGGTCTCGCAGGTCTTACATAATATTCTTTAAATATATTGTCAAATAAAACTTGGTGTTTATAACCTATTTCTTTATTAATTTTATATAATACATCTTCATTATTAGAAATATCTATATTTAAAATTTGCTCATCAAAATTTTCATCAATGTATGCTTCCTTTATATTTTGGCCTTTGTTATTACTTACTTTTTGCTCAAATTCAACTTCATTACCAATAATTATTTTCGAATCAGTAATTTCCAAAAAATCTCTTCCAAATACAACCGAATGGGTCATAGACTCGTCTGCCACTACAATCAAATTTAAACATAAATTTTTTATATTTAGATAACATTTTATTGATCCAAAAGTTTTTAACACACTTTTATTTATACCAAAATAAACAATGTCTTTAGATAATTCTTGTAATTTTATTTTTCCCGGTACTAGTGACCTTTTAATAAAGCTTATAGGGCTTCCGGAGTCTATGAGGCATTCTGTAAATAAATCAATATTTGTTTTACCTAATATTGTTAGCTTATAAAATCTTACGTAATTATTTTGCTGACCGAAAACCTTCTTTTTGTTTTGCGGGCACTCTGAAACTTTATGGCCCATGGCACCACAACCATAGCACGAACCTGCAACACGTCTTGTTTTTCTGCATTCAGCTGCATAGTGTCCCAAACAATTGCAGTTGAAACATCTTGCACTAATTTTTTGATCTTCTGGCTTCTGCGCAGCAGCTACACTTTGTCTTGGCAGTTCCACTTTATTGAATGCTTGTAAAACATCGCCTTTGTCCACAAAACGCTGAATTTTTGCTTGTGTGCGAAGCTGTTCGTTTGGGATTCCTTCGATTAGATAATCGACCATTTCTGTTTCTTCAATTAAAATGTTGCTGGCAAGTACGCATTTTTCAGTAAAATAGTCAGCGAACGGCTCCCCAAATTTCCACTTTCTGGCTTCGAATTTTTGGCGTAGCACTAATTTTGTCTCGTTTTTTCCGAATATCATCTCCATTTGTGTCAATAGTGTATCTACGCTCTCGTTCACGAAGTTTGGTTTCGACTGCAACCACAATTGCGCTTTTCCACGCAACTTTGTGACTAGTAACGCACGAACTTCGTTCTCACTCATTTTGTGCATTTCTTTAATGGATTTTATTTGCGTTATCCAAACTTGAAAATTATCTCCACCTTCATAGTCAGGCAAAAACTCTTTTAAAATATTGAACGATAATTTGTTTTCATCGACTTCATTACTTTGCTTACGCAGTCCATAATCTTTTAATAATTTGTTCTCCTTCATAACGATTGCCTTTTCTCTACGTAGCAACTCAATTTCTTTCTTTAAAAGATCGGCTTCTCTTTGAGCGCTCTCATTATGTCTGTACTCAATCTGTGTATTTGTGCTTTGTTCATTTGCAACCCCTTTATTCCATTCGCTTGTTGTTGGTATATCACTGTTATTGACGCTTTCGTATAATATGACGTCGATTGAATTCTCGTTCTCATCGTCATTTGCTGCTTCAAGGGTTTCTTCGTTAACATTCGTCGTTGCATTTGAATTTTTCTCAACGTTTGTTGCTGCGTTTAATTTTTCACTTGTCTTGTCTTTTGTCGTTAAATTTTCACCATTATTTGTCAAAACATTTGAACTTTCATTTGCCAGTACATTTTTTTCCGGTAGATTTGCTTCATTTGTCACTAAATTTATTTCATCCTCCTCGTTGTTCGGTGCCAAGGTAGCCCCCTGGGGTACAACCTCGTCAAGCGCTGGACAATTGCCTCTTAAATCTGGCACTACATCATTTAAGCGTGCAGCCAGTGCACTCTTTGTACCATGCGACGGTAACCCGAGACTTTTGCACCACTCCCGCAATTGTTGAATGTTGTAATTGTTTATATTTATTCCGTTCATTTTAAATAAACTTCTTAAAAAAAAATATACTGTTTAACGCGGCGCGTATCCCACTTCTGATATTGTAGACTGTGTTTTAGTGTGTCTTTATTCCTCGGCAGTCAAAGATCAACTGTCGATAAGTTTCAAAATAACTTACAAAGCTAGCATCTCTTATACATATTTCGTGACAGGTCACAATAGTTTGTTACAATGATTGGTTCACAATGATGCTTATGACTACTTATATGTACATTAGGTTAGAATGACTTACGATAACTTAAGGAAGACTGTTATGATTGTATGTGACTATTTACATATATTGCTACATATTCGTCAGCATTTTTTTGACTTTATCAACATTTCTCGAGTTTTCAAAATTATTCGACTATTTCAACATTTTTCGACTCATTAAATATTCTTCAAAATTATACGTTCGACTTTCTTAATATTTTTTGATTTTTTCAACATTTTTGACTTCTACAATTTTCGTCTTTGTCAACATTTTTTAACTTGATCAAAGTTCTTGAATCTTTTTTTTTAACTAACATAACAAAACATTATTAAGCCCACTCATCACACCGCGAGTGCGTGCTACCACTTATGTACCTGCTTTCTTGTGAACAATTCTCATAGCCAATACAAATCGATCAACACAAAAGACAGACACTTTACAACAAAGGAATGGCTACGAGAGAGGTTGACAAATTTGAAACATTGTTAAAGTTGGCTTGAAATTATTATAGAGAGTGCAGATTTATTTTTGAGCTGAATTTTCCCATTTACTTGTAAAAATTTAAATTATTTGAAATAATTGTTCAAAAAATAAAATTTTTGAGTACCCAAACTAAATTTATTATTCCCTCAAAATTTCTTATAGCTACAAGTTTTTCAGCTAGACCTTAACTTTACTATCTTAAACGAATAAACTTGTTTGGTTCCATCAAAAATTTTCTTAAATACTTAAAAGAAAATTCAGCTCTATTTAAAATCAATATTGACATCATCTGTTGCTCAATTTGCAAAAATATCATCTAAACTTTAAATATGATTAAGAAAGGCGATTATTAATCAAAATTAATTGGGTTCCATTAACACTTTGTCTGTCGAAAACATCGATCAAAATGTAAACACATTGTTACCTGTGTATTTATGTAACCGTAACCTTTCGTTATGTCAATAGACATAACAAAACAAGCAGACAAAAACGTAGACACCAACAGCAACACCGTATGGGGCTCACGTGGCATTGCCAAACGTCCTGTGTGGTTATATTTAACAATCTTGCTGACGCAATCTAGCGGTTGTAACAACTTTTTCAAAACTTTTACGTTATATATGTATGTGCGCATAAAAGCAGTGCTTTGCCATAGTCAGAACGGGAATTGGGCTTTGTGACGGAAATAATGGGTGCGGTAAGTATCTACGTTATAAGTATCCAACAATTTGTAGCATACGAGTTAGTTGTTTTCTTTTGTTTGTACAAAGCTGTGCCCTTTCGTGGTGATAATATGAGTTAAAACTCCCATTGGCAATGACAGGACTTTATCATTAATTTGGTCTATGTAGTTATTGATTTTGAGCAACGCGTGATAGTGATTTAATATTCATTATATCAAACATTTTGTAGTCCTTTTTTGATGTAAGTAAAACATTTTGATGTTTTTTGCCATTTGATTCTTTATTTCTTCATTAAATGAAGAATGCTGATTTTATCAATATTTTCATTACATGATACTTTTGTATTATAGATGTTGAAAAAATAAAATCAAGCATATTTTATTAGGTACTGTGCACAAAAACTAATGTTACGATAAAATAAGCTTTTTTGCTTAATGTTTAGAAATGTTTTAATAGAGATTTCTTTTTAGTAAATTAGACAAATTGCAAAAAAAAAAAACTAATGATGTTTCGTTATGATAATATAAACAATTTTAAAAATGCGATCAATGAAAATTATGAAAAATATTGAAAAATTCGATCAATATTGAAAGTGTCGGTCAATGTTGAAAAATTCGGTCCATATTTTATATACGAATAAGCTAACGTTTTAGTGAATAAGGCATAAAAAATAATTTCGATTTTTTGAACCACCCCATTTGAGTATAAGTACTGATTTTTTAAATTATATTTATTTCTGCTTATGTCAATGTTGTTATGCATTACTTCCATAGTTCACGTTCAAATAGTTTAAGTAATGAGCTTGTACGCTTTTGAACTTCAGCAAAGTTAACCTCGCACAAAGTAATATATCAATCACTTTGTTAAATGCTTACTCAAGTTGTCACAGGAATAAATGTTATTGAAGTAGATTTTAGCGTTTGTTTACAAGAATGTCGCATTTAAGGCAAATTACTAATGTTAAATACAGTAATTTATCCCTAATGAGCACATGCAATTACGACACTTATACGCTCCAATAAATAAACTAAAGAGGCAATGCTTATGTTGACCTTTATATAAGAAAGTATATATAGGTAAAGACGTCCAGAGACTTTGAAATTTCAAAAAAAAAAAAATCATTGGGTGAATTTTGGTATGCACACGGACATCAAAAACAGCTTGCTTTTCATATACATATCTCGATTTTGTAACATGTTTTTAGAAATATCTTTTATGTTAGAAGTAGAAATATTACATTAAGAAAATCAATATGTTGGCATATCGGTTTTTTAGTGAAGTTTAAAGAGGTCGATAAAAGGTATTTGCGCAATAACTCATAAAGTAAGCCTAGAATAGAAAAATCTTTTACACTAAAACTATAGAGGCGATTAAAATACATCAATTTTATATCCGAACAGCTTCTATACTGAGAAAACGTTCTACTTGAATCTAACAAACTATATTTGATATGGAATAATTGAATATTTGATTGGGTCAATCATATAATATTTCAACCAACATATCACGATTTGATCCAAATAAAATAGATTTGACTTCAATAAATATGAAATATACATTTGTTACCTTTAAACAAATTGTTTTCACAGTGTATGACAAGATTTGACCCAACTTTGATCGTTTTAAAACTTCCAAAAAAGACTGAAAAATAAATTATTGTAAAAAAGAAAGAATTATCGTGGAAAGAGTTTTTTTTAGAGTATTTTAGTTTTCTTTTAAAGCTGATGAGATTAAAAACGAAGAAGCGTATTTTTTCTATTTTCGTTTAAAAAATAGTTTGAAAAAATACATGCAGTGCTCGGTGATACACTATACTGGGACAAATTAGAAATTTCTTTAGGACTCCTCGATTAAAGCAATTTGGGAAATAATGGGTAGTCCAATATATATTGTAGGGGAGAAGTGGGGGTTGTGGGCATAGTTTTGTTTTCGGCTTGTAATTACCGACCTAGTGCATATTATTTGGACATATGGGTATCTGTGTAAAGCTAGACACCTAAACTAACTAATTATAAAGAAACATACCCTATTCCGTCATGCAAAAAAATTTTACATGGACTTTCGTAAAATCGTCATTTTGAGAAAAAAATTTTTTTAGGGGGGGTTGTGGGCACCCTTAGAAAAAATGCTAAAAATGGAAAAATATGAAAAAAAACTACAACTAATATGAACAAAATGACAGTTTATTAATCTCAAAGCCTGCATAGGATTTATTCATCGTCGGAAATACAATTTTGACATGTATAATAGCTTGCCCGCACATTTCAAATGAAAAGCTCGATCGCAGATGTTACAATTGATGAAGTTGGCTGCGGTCAATTGGCGTGGCAAAAATTTCAAACAAAACAAAATTCTATGGAACTAAAGTTTAAAAAACAATATCAATCATAGTAGGCTACGTTCACCGTTCATATTTTTTGGTGAAATTTTTTGTGATTTCGTGGAAAAAACGGGTGCCCACAACCCACCCAATTTTTGTGCCCACAACCAACTTTAGCAGACATTTTAAAAAGTAATGAAAAAATGTTTATGCATAAATTTTTTGGTTCAAATCGATATTGTTCCATTCAGCATAATACTTCGACTAAATAAAAATACATTACACTTACCTTTCCAATCGATCCACTTTGATTGATACAATATTGAAAATGTTTGAAAAAAACTTCACCACCTTTTCAAAGCCCAAAAAAAACCAATTCGTTCATTTCCAAAAGCAAACGCGTCCGTTTACTTTGATATTTGGCATGAATCATACATAGGGTGGTTACCCTTGCGAATGACATTACCAACGAAACTCAATCTTCATTTTGTGAAAAGATACGTAGGGGTGCCCACAACCCCCCCGGTGCCCACAACCCCCACTTCTCCCCTATTATTTATATTTGAACTTTTTTTGAAGATCTATGCAAATAGGGTTAGCAACTTGACGTCTTAAGACAATTGACGTTATGGCCAGTTTTCCATTCGTCCTTGTTTTTTTTTTTTTTTTTTTGGATAATTTGTCAATTTGTATTTATATATGTAGGTCTTAGCTATGACCAAAAAGGAGAAGCAAATTTTACCAAAGAGAGTGGTAAAAATCATCTCAAATTCTACTTTAAAGCAACACGATAACTTGATTAATTTTCATCCTTAGGGCCAGGAATAAACTTTTCTTTTCTATGACCTTAATTTTAAAACTTTTTTTGTTTGAAAGCATATTTTCCGAGAAATTCAACAAAAACTGTGATTTTGACGAAAATCGGAAATTGAAAGAAAAAGGGCGTATTTTTCTTGTCTTAATTTTCAGGCTGAGTTATTCATTGATTTGAGGCATAATTACTTGTTGAGTAAATGAGCAAAAGCCATTTTTCAAAAACTTTGTGCGGCTACCAGTTGGAACTGAGCACAGTGCACTTCCGGCAACTCTCGATTTCATATAGCTTAGGGTTTCAATTACACGATTCATTCTCGAAATCACAATTCTCAAGCACCTGTACTAGTAATTTAAAATATTAAGAACAGTTTCTTAAGCGCATATTTTTCTGAATTCTATATATATGTATGTATATTAAATAAAATATAGAAATTAATTTTAAAAACTCACTGTCATTGTATCTTTGATTTATTTTTTTATTTTAAATGTTTAATTCCAAACTTCAGTTATATTTTTTGCAAAAGTTTCTTACGATAAATTTGCTTTCTTTATTTTTTTCGTTTTTTATTTCTTTTAGAACTTCTTTTAATACGGCTTTAATCAGAAGGATTTATTAACATACGCGTAAAACAACACAAACGGCTATCCACTAACATCATCTGTTAGATACTAAAATTGCTTATAAAGTTAAAAAGCGAGAGAAGGATAACCAACAGCCGATACATTAACTTTGCTTTTAACCTACACTCCCGTTTGACTTTAAAAATTATAACATTTAAATAAAATCAAGATCCGATTTGAACTTCTAAAAATACAACGAACATTGGCATAGAAAAAACACCAATCAGCGACTTTAAATTATGGCTATACGTGGCACTTTGTGGAAAATAAATGGAAATCGATATGAAATAAACGAAATCACCCACTACATGACTTGATAGCAGCGATTTGTGGGGGGTATCTATTGTAAAAACTTTCGAGACTTCAAACGCATACGAATTTCAGTGGAATATTGCTATATCATGGGTTCCAAAGCTGATAGTTAAAAACAGTCGCACGCTGCAATCAATTTATTTTTATTATCCTTGACAACATCTGTTGAATGTTTACTAGAATACACAATTAAATGTTAATGTTCTCAAAATATAGAAAATGTGATTTAGTTGCTTATGCAAAAGTTCCTAGTGTTACAGATGTTCAAATAATTTTAAAATAATATTTACTAAGTACTTGAATATATAATTGGTGTTTATTTCTTACAAACCACGCTCCATTATTGATTAGTTAGGCATACTGAAATCAACCAAGTTTTTTGATTGAATCAACAAGATTATTAAATGAAATTTAAGAAATGACTTGAAACATTGCAGGTTTAACAATGTTTGCATACGGTGGTATAGAAGCGTCCTAAGCTTTCGGTTTCTTGATGAAACAAATTGACTATGCGAAATTTTATAATCTAATCGAATTATCGAAAAGCAAACAACTAGGCTATAGCCAGGTTTTCAAGCCAAACCAGGAGCTAGTTTGGAATTATATATGTACAATAAGTACGTCATTTTTTATATAATTATTAGCACTAAAGTTTCTCTTCTGAATTATTATTTTTTTGTATATGAGGCCCCACTCATCATGAGTCAATTGCTTTTAAAACTTGAACCAATTTTTACTAATTTTTCCATTTTGTTTGAAAGACTACATATTTTTAAAAGATTAGTACCATAAGTTTTATACTTTTTGACCCATTAGTTCGATATAAGGACTGTCCCAGAAAAAACTTGCACTTTTATTTTTTAAGATTATACTCTACCTGATAATCTTATAGGTCTAAAAAGACAAAATATTTATTCCATATAAAGTGACGTTTGATATGATGTATAACACTTGAAGATAGCACTTCTAACGACAAAGATGTCTAGCAAGCAAGAAAAAGTCCGCGAACTGATTTTGTCCACATACCTGCAAAATCCAGGGTTAAAATATTCAGCTATAATTATAAGAAGGGTCTACCTGTTTCACGAAAAAAGGGTTCAGGCAGAAAACCAGAATTTTCTAACCCAAAGGTAGCGGCGAAGGAAGGAAGCGCCTTTTTAGGCAGAATCCCAACACGTCAGTGCGAGATATGGCGGCTAGAGCAGGTATATCAAAATCTACTGTGCAAAGGATAAAGGAGAAAAGTAAGCTAAAGACATATAGAGTTCAAAAAGTACCAGACCGTTCTGATGAAAAGCAGTTGATGGCTCAGATGCGAGCCCGAAAATTGTATGAAAGGTACCTGACTAAATTTGACTGCTGTGTTATGAACGACGAAACTTATGTTAAAGCAGATTTTAAGCAGCTACCTGGGCACGAATATTATACATCACCGAAGAAGGGGAATGTGCCTAGTAAATTCAAAGAAAAAAAAATTCAGAAATTTCCGAAGCAATATATGGTTTGGCAGGCCATATGCACCTGTGGCCTCAGAAGCAGCTTCTTTGTTACGCAAGGCACAATCAATTCCAAAGTTTATATAGACGAGTGCCTCGAAAAACGTCTTCTACCATTTATTCGTGCACATGAGGGTACCGTGATATTCTGGCCAGATTTAGCAACCTCTCATTACTCTAAAGCTACGATGGAATGGTAAAAAGATCAATTTTGTACCAAAAATAGCAAATCCGCCTAACTGCCCAGAGCTTCGCCCAATTGAAAGATATTGGGCTCTAATGAAAAGAGATCTTCGAAAGAGTGGCAGGACTGCAAAAATTTTCAAGACTTCAGACTTAAGTGGAAAAGATCATACCGTACTGTCGATGAAACAACTGTGCAAAATTTAATGAAGGGCCTTAAAAAAAAAGTAAGAAATTTTTATAGAAAAAACAAAATTGTTAATTAGTTTTTAGATATTTATATTCTGAACACTAGCCATTATTAATAAAAAAATAAAAAAAACTAAAAAAATTGCTGGGTATTTTTTTATAACTAAAAAACAAAGTGCAAGTTTTTTTCTGGGACAGTCCTTAGTTCCTCATGCGGTATCTCTTGGTTCTATGCTTTAATCAAAATTCCATAAAAGTATTTTTAGTATATTAAAGGTATGGTTTCGTCCTCCAATTTGATGAAGTGTCCTCGAAAACTTGTGAATGTGCTTGATTTATGGCTATTTACCTATGAAAGACCTTGATTTGGATATTGAAAAACTAAGACTTTTTTTGCTTATCAATTTTCAAAATATGGAAGAAAACATGTTACAGGCTCGAGAAATTTTCAGTTAATTGGTGTAAAAATTTGACATTTTTCTGAACATCTTCGATTTGACGCTTCAAGTTTTTATGTTTTTCATGTTTTTATGAAATTACAATATTCAGATCTAAATTTTGATTCCTAGAAAGGAAATCTAAATGAACTATGTATTTACTTTTGCAATGAAATTAAAAAATTTGATTACAAATCATTGGAATTTTTGAGGAACTTAATTCCAAGAGGAATGATTTCGACCAAATGAGAGAGATCGAAGAGCATAAATAGAATACATAGGGTTGTCTCGTTCCACCCGTTTTTTGGGACAATTTTTTTAAGTGTTTGGATTCAAGAATACAACCTCATTTGACATACATTTCAAACCATAATCTGATATGATTTTAATTAAAATAACAAAACTGACCAAAATTCGGGCATTTGTGGGCTTCGGGATGGCCTTTGGCAAGGTAACTCTGGTTGGTTAGTTTCACAAAAACAAATCACTATCTTTCCTGTATGTACATCCCATCCTGTAATCTTATGCACACGAATTTTCTATAGCGGGCTCTCCGCCTATACTAACTTAGTAGCAAATGACCTCAACTGTTTGTCACCTTGTACATATGTATGTACATCAGTGATGGTATTTTCGGTACATTTGTGAAAACTGACCTATTAAAAACAAATTTCAGTAGATGAAAATTACTTTAGTTTTATTAAAAGTTTTGTTATCAAATTTGTGATGTAAGGACAAGGTCCGCAGTAGGAACAAGTTGCTTCTCACTTAAACAGTCAAAACATAATTCACGACATAACCTATTTATATATACATACATATATTACATTTAATATACCATATTAACACAAAATTTAAGAACTTACTCCACGTTAGATATCCTGCCATTATTATAAATGCACTGGCACATTTTGAAGCCAATACAAGAACCAGATGTTGCGGCTTAGTAGCAACTGCAATACACATGCACTACCACTACCTCTTTAACTTTTCACTGACTTGCCTTCGTATTTCACGATTTTAATTGATCGTTTTTTAATAAATTAAGAAAACACTCATAAAATTTTAGAAAAATGATATTTAAATTTTGAAACTTGTTGCTTTTCTGAGCAATTGAAAAACACTTTCTGGAATTAAATTTCATTTTGCAGGGGATAATATAAAGCACTAAACTTGCAGCGCGATGCCAGCTATGCTGACGGCACTGCTTTGATTTGGATTTGCTTTTTCATGCAATTACACTCAAGCATTTTGCTAAATTTATTACACAACACTCGCGAACATATAAATTTCACATTTTTATGCACTTACTACATATATTTTTTAATAACTTTATAATAAAAAATACGAACATTTTAATTTGATGAACTCAACGCGCATTTTGCACATAAAATTAAATTGATTAGCGTTGCCACCTGCTCAATCGAAAGAACGACAGTAGTGGTATTTAATGAGTAGAGAACCACGGGAACTTATCCAAAATATGGGAGTTTATAAGATAAAGTTTTGCATTAAACTTTCTGTATATGGTTGTTGTGATGAAGAGTGCGACAAGATCAATACAATGACGAAGAGTACTCGTATGTGTACGGTGGTGATGATGTTTTTGTTGTTGCTAGCACAATGTGATTTTAATTTTTTTATGTTGATAGTAGTGAAGACAATAACGAAGTTGAAGGAGATGCGGAAAAGTGAGCAGCAGAATAATAACGATCCGCGTACGCTTGTAATTTTGCACTACAAGGTGGTGCAACAGCAATGTTCGAATTTTGGATTGGCTGTCATTTTGTTAGAAATGATAACAATTGGGGTCTGTTTTCACGAAAAGTTTATTTGAAGGTGTGAAATTGATGGCAATAAGCTCAAAAAATTATATCTGTTAAATGACCACCTCCTAAGTTGATGCACATTTGTGTTAGTTTTTCGACGTTTTGAATTGTTGCTCGCAAAACAACTGGCTCCAAATTGGTGATTATATCTTCAATGTTGACTTTCAAGACTTACAAGGTTTGTGGTTTGCGGTTTGCGCAATATTTTAAAAAGCCTCACAAGAAGAAGTGTGGAGCCGTCAGATCTGGCGACCTGGCCGAACAGTTCAAGTTGCCAGAGCATGAAATTCAAAATTTGCATCGCTGCCCAAGCTCCGTCCTACTGGAACAAACAATGCTTGAGACCCAATTCAGCAATTTGCGGCAAAAAAAAAAAACTCGTTTAACGTCTGTCTTTATCACTCACCAGTTACGGTAACGGTACTCTCAAAAAAAGAATAGCCAAATACTTTTCACTGCAAATGCAAATGCACCAAATAGTCACTTTAAGGGGATGCAATGACTCTTCGTGCATTTCATGTAAAACTCCGTGCCTCGTAAACGCAAATTTTGTTTAGCTATTCACATAACCACTTAAGTGGAAATGAACTTCGTCGCATGGAAGTAAGCTGACCTCACTTGACGGTCAGCATGCAGCAATTTGTGAACAGTTTGCACATTCGGCGCAACGAACGTCTGCTGATGCCGTCGATGCTTGTGGACTTCCACGGACGTCCTCGTCCACAGAAGCGATATTCTCGGTCGAACAAGCAATACAGAGCCGGCCACTTCTTCCGACATCTCTAGTGGTCCCAGTTTTCACGAGATGCTTAGCCAAATGCTTGATTGCACAGACAACAGACCAGAATTTGGTCAAATAAGCAGTAACAATAATTCCGCATTCTTCAGGTGTGTATCGCTCCATTGCATATTGTCAACTAATTCTCTATCTGTTTACAACATAAATGGGCCACTTCAACCTTTTCTTTTTCAGAAACTGATCTGGTCCAACAACGCTTGATTCTTATGCTATAATTAAAGGTGATCATTGCCGAATTAAAATAAAATACGAATCCTGGAAAGCCGCGATACAGTAGGCGTCCAATATAACGAACTAATTAATGCGCGGATCACACGTAAAGTCGAAAAATTCGTTATATAGAAGTGATTTTACTGAAGAAACTAGCTTTTATTTACGCCATATCGCCATATATGTATACTTGCGATCACTTTTAATTGTATTCCTTTCTTACCATCTTCAATTATTTTAACTTTTTCACTTAACGTAAAACACTTGCGTTGAAAAAATAGTTATTCCTAGAAAAAAAAAACAAAACAAAACACTAGCTGAATTAAACAGCTTTCGTTATTTAGAATAGTGAAAATTTCTTGCGTTCTTAATTTAGTGCAATTTGAAAAACCGTTCACTAAAATGGAAATTCGTTATATCGTTATACGTTATATTGGACGTCTACTGTATAATCATTGGTAATACGATGTCTCACGATTTGAATCCTAATACAAACGATCACTGTATGCTAAGGGAAATTACTTCAGTGATCGAGATATAACCATGACCATGAAATAAACTTAAGACATTTTGTTTTTAATTTATCGAATTCATTCATTTTTATTTTTTTTTTTTTAATTTTTTTCTCCAAAAATGTTTGCACAATTTTATGTGTGTATATTTAAATTTATATTTAAATACTAATATTAAATATTAAATAAATATTTGTGTTCTTTTGCTTAAAATTAATGTATCTACAACAATTGTTAAATAGGTTTTTTCTTACTCCTTCATAATTTTTTAGTTTCAGTATTTTTTTTTTTTTTTTTTTTTCTTGCAAATTATAAATAATAACTTATTGCAATTATAAACGCCGAAATGTATATATGATTTATTATTATTATTTTTTTTTATTTTGTTTTAGAAACAATTTTTAATGTATAAATATTATAATAATTAATATTTTTTACAAATATTTTAATCAATAATCATAGTAATTATAATAATAGTAACTAATAATAATTTGTAACTTATATACAATTTGGCCTAGGCTTTTTGCTTATGTAACTCTTAACTAGTTAATAACTTAAAAACTAATTCATTTAACTAGCACTTTAATTTCACTTAGAGATAAATTAGACTTTCTGGTTTATTTTCAAAATTTATTTCTTCACTATGAATGTATGAAAATGTTGTATTTTTTAAATGCAATACTTTTAATTTTTAATCTGTAATTTTAATTAGGTTCTTTTTCAATTTTAATTTTTCGCTATTTAGTGAGAATCGATGAAGTGTTTTTTTTTTCTATTTTACCAAAGTAATTAGCTTTTTTCCAAATCATCTTAACTTACTTTAAGATAGATTTAGTTTTTCTTGCAACTACGTACATTCATATTTTTAAAAAAATTACTGTTCCCTCATTGATACAAAGTTTATTATTTTCATTTTGCTCATTATTTGAATTTTTTTTTTTGATTTTTTTTAGTTTTTTTTTTTTTTTTTTTTTTTGATTTTAATAATTAATGCTGTAAAAATTTACTTAAAATCAGCTATGTATGAGCAGAATTGAATTTAATTTTTTTGCTTGAAAAATTATCTTTTTAAAAAATATTTTTACAGCTTTTAGTATATGCAGCATTTGTCAATTTTAGCAACTATGTATCTACTCTTGATGATGTATGCATGTGTATGTTTGTAAATATTTATAAAAATGTTAATGTTTTATTTATTAAAGTAGCATCTATAATTTTATTTTAATTTTAAGATTTTTATAATATGTATTTTTTATTATTATTATTATTATTTCCATTGCAAAAACTGAACTCAGTTACTTGACTTTACTGCACTACGCTATTGTGCAATATTTAAAAACATAAATAAGATTTTTTTAATAAAAAATATTTTTCGGTATCATTACTTTAGTTTTTGTGTTATTGATAAAAATCAGTTTTTGTCAAAAATTTCCTTTTGTATCATTTTTCTCCTAAGCTATCAATTTTCAGTATAAGTCACACTGAGTAAAAAGCTTTTTTTATTTATTTTAAAAAAAAAGTTATGACGCCCTAGAAGAAAAATTGTTACAATAAAAATTAACAAATATTTTCCTTAATATTTTGACTGTTTTTATTACTAACGTAAAAACTAAAAATCATAGAGCAAAAACAATATAAGCAAAACATATCGATTTGTTCCCATAGAATACAAATCTGCAATAAGAAATATAAGTTTGCATTTAAGAAACCACAGTTAATCTCGATTTGAGCTTGACAATTTAACTCCAAAAAAAATCTAAGCCTGCTTAAGTTAAAGTTTCAAGATTTAACGAAATTTTTGCAAACAATTTTTTTTCTTTAATCATTTTTCAATTATTTTGCCAACTTAAATTACACTACTGTATATGCAAAAGAGAAAAAATTACATGGTGCAACATCGCATCGCACATATATTTGTTTTTTATCTATGTAAACTTAACCAACCAATATAAATTCCAACAAAACGTTGAAAATTATTAAAACCCATAAGCAAAACGTCGGCTGAAGCCATGAATAAATATATACATTTTTTTTCATCAAAACACAAGTGAACAAAATAGCACGGACCTCGAAAAATTTTCTATATAGTACATCCTTGAAAAGTAGAAAAAAATTAATATTTCCTTTGAAGTGCATTCTACATCAAACTAGATGATTATGGGGCATTACATTACAGTACATTGTGGGGTCTTCAAATTTGGTGATTTTTTTTGGCTCGTCTCCTTTTGACTTGTAATACCTCATATATGTACTATATGTATATATTAGAACTGCTTGAAAGTTAAAATATTTTTATTTAATTCTCTTGAAGATTTTATAATTTCTTTGTTGAAAAAAAAACAGCTGAGACATCGCACGAAATGACGCGCTTACAAACACATCATTTCGCTTCTTTTCGAAAAAGAAAACTTATATTTTACTGATGGGTCGTGACCTCCAGAGCACACCCCCAACATAAGTGCTTGCGTACGAGTATCAAAATCAAAAATAGACCTTGCGTTTGAAAACTTAAAAGTCCGTACAGATTTACCTCAAAACTACAAGTTTTATTGTTATCAGGGTCGTATCGCGTGGGCCAAGTACGGAGTATCCGCACTTGTTAAATAAGTTATCTGTCGATCATATTAATATTGATGCTCATTAATTTGATCCGAGTATGTAGTATATAAATGACGGCCAAAAACCATTCCTAAGAATATAATAAGTCTTACATATTTCTAAATTGGGTTTAATGGTGATACTTTAATGACACCAAATGTTGTATTGCACTAACAGTGTTATACGAGTATTACCACGATGAGCTTTTGAAAGATTTAGCTGTCGAAAAGTTAGTGAAATATTATGATACTGGCTCTCCAACTTAAAATTTGGCTGCTACGATTCACATTGCGATACATATGTTTCCCAAGTATATGTTACTTTGGAAAATATATTCAGTAAGAGAAAATTTGAAAACTGAAATTCAAAGCCTTGAAAATGAATGCAATCTGATGATTGATATGTTTGACAATTCTTGAAAAATAGGCATTTTGAAAAACTTTTTATGATAGAATGGGGCCAGTCCGCTTCCAATTTTAGCGTTCATCTAAGTTATAGTTCATGCTGATCTAATCAGAAACAAAATATGTTAATAACCATTTTAAGAAAAATTTATTAAGTCCTCTGAAAAAATCTCTTAGAGACAAACGGTAAGTTGTAAATGTCTTTAGCATAATTCAACTGACATATTTCACTCTGAGGACTTTTATTTAAAGATTTAATTCGATTTAAAATGTTCATTAAAATTTATTTATTTTCGATTAGTTCAACTGCCGTATGGCAACCACATATATCAGTCAATGCTGATTGTGAATAAAATTGACTTAAATGCCTGTAGCTTTGATAAAATATAAGTTATGTAACAAAAAACCCCAGAAGAAAAGTTATCAGTTCTCATAGATTTTTTGATTTTGGGCGAAAGTTTTGTCATAAAATCACTGTTGCACGTCAAGATTTTGGGGTATTAGATAAGAAGCAATTTTCTTATGGTTATTGATTTACTAAATTTAAGTCCAGTAATATAACCTTTCTATCTATCTATGTTATGGTTTCGGTTGTGCTGGAACTGAATCCACGGCAGTACATTAAGGCATTTAACTTATAAATGTCGAAAACGGTATATTTGTTTATGTTGCTTACGTTGTTTTGTTGCTTATGATCGGTGTACAATACGTATGACTCTAAAATTTAGACGTGAGAAAGCTTCATATCATTGCATTATTTTTACTTTAATATCTCATTTTTCACTGAATTTTTTACTTAAAAAACTATTAAAAGAAGTTTTTTTAATCTTAAAATTTTCATTTTAACATTAATTTCCGTTTACAGTTCATTTACACCACTGTGCGTAAAATATTCCCTCTAGAACAAAATGCGACAACTTGTAAAACGAAAAAATTATCACAAGAGCGTAGTGCATTTCAGCATTAAATCTGAACTTTTTTGCTTCCTAAATGGCTAGTCATTTTATGTGATTTCTTTCCTCACATTTATGCTGAAACATTTTCTATATATTTGTATACAGTTTATAAAAAAAATTCTATTTTCTACAAATTTTGAAACCATTATTCAGTATATTTTTTTATCAAACAAACGGAAATATGAACCTCATGCTGTAGCTTTTAGTTATTTACAACTGAATCATTGATCATGCCCTGTTTTTTAAGTTAATGAGAAAATGACAACTGCATCAATTGACAATGAAATGAATTTCTTTTGCTATGTAATTGAAAAAGTCGATTTAAAATTCAAAGTTTTGATTTCTGGATTGGAGTCAATAAAAAGGCATCAATTCAATTTAAAATGTAATAGAAAAAGTCGATTGCGAATTTCAATTCCTTGGAAGTGGAATTAAAATTTTTTAATTCCAAATCTTGATTCCTAGAATGGAATTGACCAATTAAACAATTTCAAGGAATTTGAATTTTTGAGGACCTCCTCTAATTATACTACTAGCATAGAGAGTAAGTATAAATTAGACTGCTCGTTATTTTCGCAAGTTTCTTCCTTACATGAAAATAAAATATTTGAATAAAAAAAAATGTTTAACTAACGAAGTTTCGTAGCGTTTTTTGAAATTTATTTACTCGAAAACTAGTACGGAGAATAATTATAATATCGCTTTTTCAAACGAACTATATATTTCATTTAAATTGTTTATCGAATTTTGCATCAGAAATAAATACAAATTTTAATTTAAAAAATTGTTTTCCATGAGCTATACTGCTCTCAGTAACGCAAAAGTCGTATCACAAAAAATGCATATTCGGGATTCTTATGCCATCGGATAGCTTAAGAAGTTATGCATTTAATGAACTACGCCAAATGCCGGAATCTTAGTTCAAACCTATAAAAAATCTCTCAATTTTGCAGGTATTTCAACAAATTGACATAAAACAAAACACCAACTATCTCGAAATATCTTGTACAGAACTTAACTATCAGCAAATCATGGTTCGAAGTACACGGGAAGCTCCAAGCTTGGAAACATTTTATCAATTTATTTACTTTTTTTGACATACATATTTCTTCTATGAAAGTCTAATTAAGATTCAACTCAGAATGTTGTCCAAAAAATTTTAATTTTTAAACAAAATTCAAGCAGTAAGTAAGCTCTGTCTATCCCGACTAACACAACATGGTTTCCTTGTAATTATTATTGTACTTGCAAAATACATTACGAATTGAAAAAATTGTGGCCCCGAATTGCAAGTTCTGGGTTGTTAGAAAATATCATATTTTCACTTGTGAGGCCTCTGTTACAAAACTTACTTATGAAAACCAAAAATTAGAAATGGTACCCATTCTAGTAAAAAAAAAAACCCAAAATGATTTTTTTTTGTTTAGTATACTTTAATTATTCTATAAGTCTACTACTTTTCGAGTAAATAAATTAATTTTAAAAAACAAAAGTAAAGTGGGCAAAAATTTTTTTCTGTTTATCAAAATTATTTTTTCGTGTGAAGAGACTTGTGAAATATCAGACAGTCTAATACTTATATGATATTTAAATGCAGTCGAAATAAATAAAATGTTTCTTTTATTTATCTTATTAAAGTTTAACTCATTTGCGCTGAAGTCAAACTCCTAAATTTGATTTCTGCTGAACTTGTTATGTAAACAAGCGTATAACTTTCTGTTATAAGAAAAAAAGCAACTACAACTATGCTATAAGATTATTTCAAAGCCGACACTTTAAATAATGCATGATCGGCAAAAGCTTTGTAGCATAGTTATAGGCATTCGTTATTGATTTTGTAAATACATATCTATGTAGAGTCTATGTATGGTAAATATTTCTACGCATTTTTTTTTTTTTTTTTTTTTTGAAAAAAAAAAATTTATTAACAAATTTATCAGTTAAAATATAAACTATTTGCTTAAATGAAAAACATTTTATATATTTTTTTAATATCATATTATATTTTTTATTATTTTGTAGTTCTTTTGCAGTTTTGGTGTGCAAATAAATTTTTGAATGTTTTTTTTTTCAACATTCGTTTTTTACAAAAAAAAAAACTAAAAAAACATTATAAAACAATAATCTAAATATTTTTAATAAATGATGATTTATTTAAACTAACGTAAAATAAAACTAATAAAACAGTACTAGACGTCTTTGAATGATGTTGTAGTTTGTTTGTTATTTATTTATCTTCTCATACGATATAATAAATATGCTAATTGCGACGAGTTAATTTCTATTTATAAAATTAGATAAGTTGTGTTTTTGCTTAAATTTAACTTTGCATGCTTAAATATGAAATTCAACTAAAAGAAAAGTAGCTAAAATTAATAATTGCAAATTCTAGAAATAAGTGTAAAATTCTTTAAATCATTAAGATTTTTTTTTCCACACAAGGGAAATGTGCATATTACTTTGGACTTAAAAGCTAGTAATTGAATTGTAAAAACAAAATTAAGAAAAGATTTGTACATTTAAATTACATAAACAGAAAATACAAAACAAATTGCAATAAATTTTATTAAATTGAAATTAAAAACAAGTGTAAGTCAAATTTTTTTTAAATTGCAATGAAAAACTTTTTACTTTAAACGTAAAATTATTTAAAACTTAAAACTCAGAATTTCTACTTTATTAGTAATTAAGTAACCAAAATGAATGTAAGTAAATCTGTGGTGAGGTGAAACAATGAAAGAAATCAAATGTAATGTAAGAATTGCTGTGGAACAAATAATTCTATCGATTGCGTTGAAAGAAAAACACTAGGTACAAATTGACTTGGTTGCTTCGCTTCAAAAATGATGATATTCACTTCAAATATTTCTGAAATAAATATTTTTAAGACAAAAAGCAAAAACTTGTGCCTGTCGGTGTCGCATATTGAGTTTTCAGTTATTGTAATTTAAAAAAAAAACAAAAAAATAGTTTATAATTTTAATTTAATGGCTCTATTACGTATTACAACTGAAGTTGACTTTCCTTACTCTTTTCATGAATGAACATTTTCTCGAAAATTTGTCTTCCAATTCTTTGGAAATTTTGTTTCTCGTTACATTTTCCTGTTGGTGATACTGACCCAGTATATAGAGTCCAATTTAGATATCGCCAAAGGCTTCACAAAAAGAGGTAAGAGACAGCTTTTTGAATCAATTCGCTTTTTTTTTTTGAATTATGGGCTACATAAAAAAGTTTTATAAAAAATACATAGGAAGTAAATGTGTCTTTCTTAAAAGGTTGCAAAAATTTAGAGGCAAATAAACACTTCAACCAATTTTCTTTTGGTTTTGTTATTGGTTAACTCCAATTCTGTGGCAACAAGGAATAACAACTAAAGTCGATCTATGATCTCAAGGCAAAACAAAGCAGTTGCCAGTTGAATAAGTTGTCTCGGTCAACTAACTCAGAGTTGTATTGTTATTCATAATATACAAAAATGCATAGAAAAATCGGAGTTATAACTTTGAAATATGTACTTAGTTGTAAATTAATGCATAGTTATAATACGTAATAGGGACATAACTTTTTTTGTCTACGACTAATTAAAAAATGAGTCATAAATACATTTCATAAGTATAAAAACGAAGACGACAGAAAATTTGATGTATTTTTTTTTTTTATTTATTTATACAATTTAATCTAATAATATATGGTCGTTCTCATTGCTGAAAGCTTCAGTTCTGTAAAAAATACATCATCAAATTCTCCAAAAATTGAAACAGAGCCAACAATATTGAGACTTTGTTTTCATTTCAACCACATATTTTAATTTAAAAAATTCGATGTTATGCTAGATAGACTCATGAGGTGACGCTTTACGTTTCAAAAGGAAGGACAAAATAAAAACATATGTATGTAGCTGCTGTGTATGAACCTTTATCTAAAGAAATCACCAATTCACATTTCGCGATTCTATTTAATTGGTTTAAAAACAGCTATCTAGCAAATGCTAATACTCTCGATCCTAATCTAAAAAGCTGCATTAAAAAACGTTGTTATATATTTACCTAAAAGAGATATTTCCTCAATATCTGTACGATTTGAAAGAGTGGACATTGGGTATATTCTTTGTAAGACCCTCTCACTTAGAAGAAAACGCATGCATGCTTGCAAGACTGTGATATTTTTAAAGAAAATTTGAATGGAATTTAATATTAATAAAAATATGAAATACAAATTTGATCTACTGAACTATATAGTAGATAAGATTTTTCGTTTTATTTTTTTTACTTTAAGTATAACTTAAGAATTTTGTTACGTTAATTAAAAAATTTTAAAAAAAAATATTTTATGATAACTGTCCTTTTGTGAAATTTTTATTTCAAGAAAACAAGTTAAATTTTACATGAAAATGTATTTAAATTGTGCAGCAATAAAGAAGTTGAGCCAAACTCAACTCCAAAACAATACACTTAATTTTCGTTGTTCTTTTTTGTCGAAAAAGTTCAAATCGCAAGCAGCCAAAAGACAAAACAAAAACAATTAATATATGAAAATAATTTTGTTAGTCTCAAGTCGGCATTCAGATGAGGCAACACTGCCAAGTTTGTTGGCAAAAGAGTGAGTAGTAGGAAGCGCCCATCGCTATACAGGCAATTTTTTGCAACATGTTATTTTTCTCAGTGCTCTTAAGGACTCTGTATTTTCTTTTATTTAACAAAGTTTAACAAAGCAAAAAATTAAACAAACATGATTAATTAAAAACATGTATTCAAAATGTCGGACAGTACTCAGAGAAAATAAAATTGCTGGTACTTTAAGATTTTCGAAAATTGTAGTCATATAAAGCCATTATTCTTAAAGCCAGTAAAGCTCGTTTTGTGTTTTTTACGCCGCTGATATAGGGTGATTCAACCGGTGGTTGCAATTTACATGTGAAATAAAATGCATTGAATTTAAATAGTGTTGATATTTTTACTAAGATATGTTGATACATTCACATTTAACATGAAAAATGATAGCAGATGACTTCCGCCATATTGATGAAAATTCCGTTTACTTTTAGACAGAATTCTTCGTCCTTCAACTCTGGAATCGATGTCGGGTCAATTGCACACAGCTTTAAATAAAATCATTGATGACCTTTGAGGCCAATTTTTCGATTAGTTTTTAACCATGGCACGAGAAGAACGATGGCAACCGGAATATTGTGATAGCTAGATTTTTTTCATTTGAAAAGGGCTTTATTCTGTCGATAACCGCTTCATAGTTGCAAAACAGCAATACCAATTGAATCAACCAATATTTACAGTTAAATTAAAATATGGACTTGTTCAATTCTTATCTGACTCAATCAAGCACCTTAACTTTTTTCGTGAACATCATGTCCACATATTAAATATAAATTAAATATTTAACATGAATGTTTTTCCTTATGTGGAAACAATTTGTTCGAAATATGAAAAAGGAACTAGATACAAATCTGTAATTTAATGATACTAAGTCTTAACATTTGTCTTTGGAGGCACGTGTTATTTGCAGATCCCCAGTATTTAGAGTAGAAATACTAAGTGCAAATAAAAAAACCTTACAACAAATTTTTCTACAATTCTCTGCTTTAGAATAGTGAATCTTTTGGGAGGTGGAAAAATTCCCTGGAAATTCGGTGTTTTTTACAAATTTTGTTCTCTGAGTTTGTAACAGAAAATTCAAAAGCACAAATAGTTTTTATTTAAAAGTAGTATCTATCAACATATTTAAAACGCCAAACCCCACAATTAAGAAGCAGTCAAAGTTCACACACAAGGGAGCATGGTGAACTATTTTCCAGAAACTAGTCGAGCGACAGTTTTTTTTTTTTATTAAAAACACATTCAGATAACTTTACAAAAACAATGAAGAAAAACTAAGTGTATGTTTAAGAAAAAGTTATGATCGATTTGTAATTTGACAAGAATATCGGTCTTTGCTAAGGACTGTAATTTCAATTAAAATAATATTCAGTTCTAAATGTATCCCTATTTAATTTATTGCAAAAATTTAGAGACAAATTTTCAGCGTAAGTTTTTGGAAATATTTTGGTAGTCCTAATTTGACAGAAAGTTTTCCACTTTTAGAATATTTACGATTGCAAAATTTGTTTGTAAGAAAAAATAGAATCCGGGAGCTACATGTACATATTTGATATATTCTAGTTATTTTTATACTGGAACATGAGTTTTACGAGAAATGAGAAGCTCCAGCACGAACCACAAGATTTTTCCACATATTGAGTTCAATTGCTTTATGTGACCTACGTCAAAGAGTGTATTCATTTTTAATTTGCTATTATTTTTAATCAAGGAAACATGTAGGTGCAAAAAAACTTGACGCAACGAAGCAAAACGGCTATCGGGCAAAATGCACATGTCCAGATCTGACGGTTCTAAATTATCACAAAAAGTATGAGTTAAATATTGAATACAAATTTTAAAAAAATTTAAATTAAAAATTATATTAATCTTTCTTTTTTTTTTTCTTTTTGGTCGAATGCGAATATTGTCTTTAGCGTTTGCAAGAATTTTGTAACTCAATGAAAAGAAAATGAAAATTGCATTACATTGATGAATTCCGTCATATTTTTGAGGTTATTGACTAAAACGGTTTTTTTAACATTTTCCTTAGCATAGACTTTTTTAAAAAAAAGGAGTGAGTTGTATGTTAAATTGGTCAAAAAATTATATATGAACTGTTGTTGAATTGAAAAATTAAATTTTAATGACGGTTGCTGATTTAATTTGTAACACAAACAGGGTACTATTATAATAAGCAGACTAAAATTGTGTTTTTTCAAATGGAAATAAAGTCTTTAAAAATATGATATATGTTATGAATTTGGTTTAGTTTTTTTTTTTTGAGTTTAGTTTTCTATTTTTTTTTTTTTTTTAAGTTTTAAATAGTTTGTTCGTTACTAATACAGTTTTTAATAAACAGTATACAATTATACTACTGCTGTACAAACACACATATCAATTATATATAATATACTGCATAAATTTAATAATGATTTAGTTTTGTGTAGTATAAACTATTTCCCTAATGTTATATTGTGTATTTTTATTTATGTTTTATATCAATAATTTGTTTAACTATAAAATATTTGCTCACTTTTGAAGCAACTGCACTTACAACATTGCATTTACAACATGTATGTTTTGTTATTATTTACAAAATTGCATTACATGTTTACACACCAGCACATATTGCTTACAGTAATGATAAACCCTAATTGTATTAAAAATAAAAACGTAGCTATGTTGTCTGTTAACTTAAATCTTCTTTTTTTAAATCTATTAGTACATACTTTACAATAATGACAATGTATATTATATACTTTGATCTATTATTATGTAAAAGAAAATAATCTACTAAAGTTGCTAAACCTTTATATCCTAAAATTTACATTAATTGCTATTGTTATGTGTGTCAGTTGTGTAATGCTTAAATTTTAGTTCAATGCGCATCATAATGTGTGTGTTTTGTTTTCTTAATGGTAATAACTTTTTTTTGTTTGATTATTTTATATTTAATTTATGATATTTCTATGTTATTTAGTAATACATATTTACTTACATGCTAATGTGTTTTATTTTTTTGTTTTGCTTTCAAGAATATTTAAGGTAAGTTTTTGTGAGTTCCTTTAAGAAAACTCAACGCATCAAATTATTTTTACATGCTTAACATGGATCCATAGCATCTCAACTGCCTTAAGATTAGCAACTTTACTATTTACAATTACAATAACAATCTATGCAATGCATCAGTAATATTCAATTCAATAATACGTACAATAATAATACATTAGCTAAATAAACTTGCTTTGATAGTTTTTTTCTTTTCTTTTGTACAGCTATGTAAAAAAAAAAAAAACTTATGATCAACATCGGATCGTTGTTTTTTTCGCTCATTATAAGCATAAATACTAAAATATTGCTGGGTTGCTGTACTGCCTCCTGCATGTTAATAATATTTTGCAGCAGTCTTTAGTGCTACAAAGTTGCATTGTCTATTTTGTTAGTGGCAGGAAAGTGGAAGGTGAAAAGAAGAAAAAAAAAATAATGTGTAGACTGTAAAATTGTACAATAGTTAATTTAAACAGAAATTAACAGCAAGTGGAAGCTTCAGGTTTTTGATTTCTGTGCTTCAGGGAGTACATTATTATCACACTCGCATTTTTGCTTTATTTCTTGTGGAAGAACGCATTACTTGGAAGCTTGAAATTTAATTGAAAACGGAAATATTTAAGGCAAATTGCAAATTTTACTTGCAAATGCATTTGTTTCTTTTTGGAAAAATGCAACTTATTGTTTAGCACAATGGAACACGGTAGAAAGAAGTATTTGTTTGTCTCTTTTAACTTGTCTAGATTTTGCATAATTTCAGTTATTTTTTGATATAGTTGTCACCCTTTACACTATTTTACGCTATTGCCGCTGTCAAGTAGTAAATATCCATCAGAGTCTGTACATTGATTGGCAAACATGATAAGCGATCGTGCGTATTTGAATCCAATGCCAGCCAAGATAATTCATTATAACCTTCGAGTACATAACGCAAAACATCTGCAGTTAACGTTGAATCAAGCGGATGGTCGGTAGCTGATGAGTGTGCATTCGTGGAATTAAGTATATCATCTGATATTTGTATATTTGGTACATGCAAATGCAATGCTGTCTTTAGAAAGACGGGACAAACGTCTTCAAGATGTGGACATGCAGACCAAAACCATGAAGGCATACGCCCAGTTGGTGCTGTAGACACCATATAACCAACAGCGAGTGGTTGTTGATTTATTGAACCAACCTGACAGACCAATAAGTAGTAAAATTAATTTAGTAAATTTTAGGTAGTACGAACAATTTACACAAAATCATACCTCTTCAATATCTTGCTGCTGTGCAGAATTAAAGTTATTGCCTCCAGAACTTTGCCAACTGCGATTGTCTTCCATACGATCGGGGCTACCAGGTTGAGATAAACGTTCTAGTGCTGTTAATTGAAATGCAAAGTTTTTTACTTTATTTGAAATGCTTGAAACAAAAATGCAACCTTAAAATATGATTTTAAAACATTGAAATCAAATTGCACACTTTCTCTATATTTCGTATATAATAAACTATTTTATGAATGAAAGCCAAAATATTTAATTTTTTATGTACAACATCTTCACTGGCTGGTGTGAAAAGAATTATTTACACTAGATTGATTTGAATAAAAACCTAACGTTCACGGTATCGCTCACGTTAACGTACATTTTAGACTTATTTCAACTAATATTTTAGACTTATTTCAACTAGTTCGAAAATTGTCGACTGCTGCAACATTTTTGTACTCTAACATTTTTTGACTTTTAAATTTTTCGACTATTGCATTTTTCGACTTTTCCAACGTTATTCTGCTGTCAACAATTTTCGAATTTATCCGGATAATTATTTATTTATTGCATCAATTTCCTAGGGTTTTCGAGAACCAAAGGCGAGGACCTTTTTTTAGTTTTTTTTTAGTCGGAAAATATTTCTCTTAAAAAATATTTTACCTCCTCGCCCGAACACCAAATCTTGACGGTACGACACTGATTATATTACGGCGTTTTTGAAAAAAAAAAACGCAATTTAAAAATTTGTAAGTTAATTACCTAATGAAACTCACTTATATTTTATAGGTCTATCTCTATTACTTAGGAAGTTATAAGATAATCTTTACCCCATATTTTTTATTAAAAACACTAACAAAAATCAAAAAGGACGGCTTTTTTGATAAATAAAAAACAACAAGAATCAAAATCGAAGGCTACGAAGTGATTTCAAAAACTTAACTACTTAAGAATGTTCTTTAAGATATGCACATATTAATAAGCAAGCAAAATGTACTCACGATCCCAATTTCCCAATATGTCGCCCATTAGGTCTTCATTGTTACATCCATCGTTTTCTTCTTCAAAGTCTTCGAAGTTCAAGAAATCATTATCTATGTCCACCTGTGGCTCATTTTGGAATTGACGTGTTACAGACTAAAATAAAGAATAAATAATCATACAAAGAAAATAAACAGCGAGCAACTCTTTTTACACTTACCAAACAAACAGCACTCGTAGGAAACACCAGTATATGAGTGCATGTGACATCTTGTGGTGTCGATAGTGGATTTTGCATTGATATCTGTGAAAATCTTTCATCAGGTGTAAATTGATCTGGCATCACTCGCAATTTGGCATCTGGTTCAAGTGTAATCAAACAAGCGCTCAATATACTCGGTGGATACATGAGAGTGCACTGTTTGCACATGTCTTTTAATTGTTTGGTAGCTTTTTGTAAGCTCTGTTTGCTTAGCAAATAACTCCACGATTTCAGCTCACTGTGGCCAATGCGACCAATACGTCCGATAACCAAACGCCAAGGCTGAGCAGTTTGTGATATGATACCCATTATGAAATCCATCAGTTTTTTAAGTCCAATACGACGTGCTGGCGCTTTACGACGACGTGTTCGATTAGGCACATCGATATTAATGCAGACTTTCTCCAGTAACTCGCCACGATTGTCTGTCACAGTCGCAAGCAGCAAACTTTGATCCTCACTTAGGCAGTAGTTGCAGTACATGACCGAATATTGCTGTTCATTGTGACCGCGCATACCAGCTGAGGCACGCGAAAAGTCCGGCTTATCATTTTTCTCATGCATAGGCGCCAAAATAAATGGAGGCGTATACATTTTATACGCCTGTCGATTTTTCTCGTCTTTTGATTTTAGAAATACCTCCACATTGGCAGCAGTGCCGAAACCGGTTAGACTTTTGACTGTTTGACCATGCACCAGATGTCGACGACATTGCGAAAAAATGTTAAGCGCTAAGCATTTAATTTCATCAGAAAAACGTTTACGATTGCGTGAACGTCCCAACTCCAGTATAGATTCCAATGAAATAATTTGCAGATTAATACTGGATCGCACTGAGTCCGGTATAGATTTTAGCAACTCGGAATAAAAACGCAATAGTGTTATACACGCCAAACGTTCAAGCTCTGGCGAATCAGAGCCATATGTAAAGGGTTCTACGACATAGAGTACAATGGCAGGTGGATTGATATCCTCCATTGTTTCACCGGCACCAAGCGGATCACCAAGAATAATAGCAGGTTTTGCATCCGGTTTAATATCTGGTTTGGCATTGCTATCTGTTTGATCTGTTTGCTCTGGAACGGACGTCGTCGTAGTGTTTGAATTTTCTAATTTCGTTGGTGAATTCACTGACGGCTTATCAGCATCCATTGACATGCTGTTGTTGTTAGGGCTCATTGGACCGCGCTCACGTGTACTATTGCTTCCACTTACAATACCGACGTTAACATTGTTACTTTCAGGTGGATTCAGCAACGTTTTATCGCTTGGGATACGATTCAAATATGGCACCAACAAATTCTGAAATGCTACCGCATATAGACGTATTTGCTCAGCGAGTATGGGATCTTCGATTGTACGCAACCAATCGTCGAAAGGCGTTGTAGTCGTTTCGGGTATAGGTTTTGAGCCAACACTCAGAAGTCCATCCCAACCGCGAATTGGTGTATGACGCCCCAGTTTGCACATTTCATAGGTATTGCTTAATTCTTTGAAATAGGTTTTTGTCTTACCAATGACATATTCATTATCTGGACATACAATCAGATAGACAACGTCGCGTGCATATGAATATGGTTCCAGAAGAAATTTATCCCAATAGTGTATGGCTAGAGGTGCTACGGAAATCCAATCTTTATCGTGTCCCACAATAACCGAAGGTATTGGTTGCGGCTCGCACTGTCCGGAGGCACGTCCAGCCAATCGATGAAACTGACGCCATGTCAGTGGACCGCTGACAGTGTATGTTGCATCCTTAGTACCAGCAGCACTACGCGATTTTGAATGGAATGCACTTTGTAACATCGGTTGTATCGAATTCATAGTGCGAACAATGTCTTTATTGCTGCGTGTAAAACCTACAGCTATATAGGGCCACTTGTGCACATTTGGTGCTGAGCCTACACCAAGGAGGGAAGAAAGTGCATTCGATTTACGACTTAACGCCAAATGCTGTTGTCGATGATGAAGGTGTTGTTGTGAAGCAGCAGCGAAATCACTGCCATCCATGGCTGCGAGCGCAGCTAAACGTGCCTGTTCCAGCGCTAGACTAGTTATGTCATGAGCATCAATAAATTCCAACACATTAGCCAAAACAGGGGTGGGCAATTGCAATTGTAGTTTGTTAGCTTTAGCTAGACGTCGCCGATGCCGTTGCAAAGCGCGATGTATCGAGCTACTTGTGGTCTGTATAGTGGAACACTGTTCCAGTAGTAAATCAAAAATAGAGTTGGCTGAATTCAAGTCACTTGGCAGCGTAGGTTTTTTATCTAATGATACCGCTGAATCGGCGGAAGAATTGGCGGTAGGCATTAAAGCATTCGATTTGGAAGTTGGACGCAATGCTAGCGTTAAGCTTGATATCAATGAAACTAACGAACGTTTTCGGTTCCGACCAGGATCTTCGGCAATGCCTGTTATTTCCATTTCGTCCTCATAGAATAAGCCTGCTTTATGTGCTAAACGTCTATTTACCACTGCTCGAAAACCGCACATGCACTCAACGGGATCTTCATCCAAGTAACCGGTGATGTGTTGATTTGCTGCCGCAGCCGATGTTGGTGTCACCGATGACGAGGAGTTGGAACCAGCATGCACACTGGAGCCTGCTCCAGGTATAGATGCAGGTGAATCTAAAATACTACCAACACCACCGCCGCCACCAAAGGCACTTAACAATTTCATGTTATTACTGTTTGGATTACCTCCATTTCCATTGCCGCTGCCACCACAACCAATTGCTGCTGCAGGATTAAAGCTTGTGCCTGGCAGTGGTACATAGACGCCCGAGTCAGCACCACGTATGTCGACTTTTTGTGGATCGGTATTGCAAACGCACACAGTGCTGCTATCAAAATTATGATCGCGAAAAACGTTCAACGCTGTATCGTACAGCAGGAGATTGACAATAAGGGAACTAATTTCGGGTAGCTCTCTGGTGGCAGAACATAGCGCATTATTTGTTGACATACCGCTCGCCGTCATATTACACATCATGCCGCCACCGACACTATGTGGGCCAACGCCACCACCGCCAATATGCAGTGTTGGTAACATGCCCACACTTTGGGGTGTACGTGGTGGTTCTTGCGAATGATATTGTTTATTTAAATAAGAGGAAGTTGACGTCGCCGGACTGGCAACTGCAACTTCATATGGTGGCGGAGGATGTATAGGCGTACGTCGTTGTTGGTGTGTCTGCATCATAGGGCTACCACTAGGGAAGGGTACCACTGAGCCTGTAACTGATGCGGGTGAAATTGGTGACATACCAGCACGTTGCATCAACTGTTGCATTGTGGGACCCGCCGCCGAATTGGTTAAAGCTGCCTGTGGACAATTTAATTGATTCAGCAGCAAATTACTGCTGCCACCGCTATTAAGTGGTGGCGGTACTGTCGTTGTATGCAATGGTGATGGCATTGGTCCCAACGGTGTTCGTGGTTGCTGTAGTGGCGTCCGAGGTGCTGCTGATAGTAGTTCTTGTAATTGCTGTTGGTGGTGATGTTGTTGTTGCTGCTGCTGTTGTTGCTGGTGAAGTTGATGTTGCTGCTGATGCTGTTGTTGCTGTTGTGCAACAGCCTGGGCTTGCGCTGAACGCGATTGTTGTGTTGTCCATGAGGGTTTATATACACAATTTGAAGGTATCACCAATGGAGGCAACATTTGACTCGGCAAATTTGTTAGGGGGGCATACTTTGAGGAGCCAACAAATTTACATTGTTGTGGCGGTTTATAGACATAGGACCAATCTTCAATTGGTTCCTCCATGGGACTGCCTAATTCTACTGAGTATTCTTGTTGTTGTTTGATTTTGATCATGCCACCACCACTACATGTATCCAAATTAGTTGTTAGCGTTGTTGTTGTTGTAACGACACTGAGATCTGTCATGGATATATCCATTTGACATGGACTTGAATTTGGATGGTGTTGTTCATGCGAAGGCGGTGTAGGAAACATTTTTGTTAAATCTTCCGCTTGTATCGCACTCGCGCCCAAATTATTATTCAAGTTTGAATTTAAATTATTTTGTATTACAGCTGAGCCACCACCGCAGCCGCCAACACAATTCTGCATCGCCAGCGTAGAAACCACATTTCCTGCCGCCATACTGTTGGCTGCTGCCGCTGCTACAGCTACTGCAGTTGCTACCGCTGTTGAGCGCTTCAAGTCATCGATTGTATTTGTGGCTGTACTACAGCCATTTGAGGGATTATTAGAATCTGGCGGTGTGTGTATAGGTACACCACCACATTCCTCATTTGACGAGGTATCGAATAATTGCTCCAAGTCGTTCATTGATGGATTGAGACCTTCCTCTGTGTATAAATTTCCACCGACAACAGTTTTTGCTTCCTTGCAAGGTGATGTTTCAGAGCTGCCGCCGTTACCGCCTTCTGCTTTGATGTCATGTACTGGAAAGAGTTCACTAACGGCATTACCATTATCGCTAATATCGTGACCACCAGCATTGATCATGTGCGCGGTTGCAATGCCAATTAAGCCACCGGAACCTACACCACCGCTATTAATAGTAGAGTTGTTTTTAATCATAACACCATCAGCCCCAATAAGAGATGTACAATTGTTGCCACCACAAATCGAAAGCAATTGACTACCATACACCGAATTGGGTGATGGCATAAGCGGTTTGAAGTGTGTATGACTATCGTAAAGATTTTTATTTCGCAACGACCGACATGGTTTGACAACCTCATTTGGCTTAAAACGCTTTACGGGATGAACCATCCTGAAAATATAAATAAAAACGAAATTAATGTGATTTATATCCTGATTTTTATATGAAATTTTTTTCGTATACTACAGTGTTGGATTGTTAATTGACTTATTACAGACCGATAAATAAATGTTTCATCAAATAAAATTGACTGAAGTTTCTAGCTATGAAGTATAATAAAAAGTTAAACTGAACATTAATTTATCAGCCCAAAAATAATTCATATGTATATATGATTTATTATAATGTCACAATCCCTTTTATCTGAGAGCCAAAGATGAAAGATATATAGATTTTAATAATAACTCCCCCTTAAAAGCTCTCGAATTGATGTTATTTGAAAAGTTCCTTAAACGTGATTTTATAACAAATGATGATAATTTGGTTGACTGATCTTGAATGGTTGTCTTCCAATCTTGATAATTTCGTTAATTCCATTTGATCCTTAACTTTGAGAAGCTTATTCTGCAATACGACGGAGCGAAATAATTCGTTTCTAAATTCAAATGGCGTACATTATGGAAAGTTGCCTTTAGATTCTTAATGAAATTGTGTTAAAACTGATCTTCATCGGACTTCATCTTAAGCTGTTGATTCCAATATTTTCATAATATACTCTATAGGCAGAAAAATAAATTTTAGTCGGATTCAAAGGACTCATATAAATAGTCAATTGCTCGAAATGATCGAAAGTATGACCTTAAGACTACGCTATATTTTGGCCAGTTGTGGCGCTCATCTGCATCCTCTATGTATAAGAACAAATTGTTTTTGCATATGGGCATTTATCTAAAAACGGAAATGTTAAATCTTAATATTTTGAGAATCAAATGATTAGCGCATTGATTCAAATTTTTATTTAACTTGTAGAAATTTACCCACTTTAAACGTAAATAATAAGAGCTGCCGGTGGAGATAACCTAAATTTTGTTGAAGTTTATGAGAAATTTTTTTTTTTATCTTTTTTTAACTTTGGCAGCGATTTGTTAGAAAAATGATAATAGTATATAAATACAGTCCGTTACGTAGACTTTGACAAAGTTTTAAAGTTAATGAAGCCCGGACGTAATTATGACACCAATAAAGTATATTTACTTTTTTTTCTTTTTGTCTAAATTCACTGTTTTTTAATGCTTTTAAGGGAATCGGAATTTTTCAGTTATATAAAAAAAAAACATTATCAAATTAAGTGTTTCGTAGAATATAAACAATTAATTAAAAGATTTTCTGCCTTCTTTTCAAACATACAACTCACCATGCATCTTGAAACGTGAAGTCGTACAAAGTCTCTAACTTCAAACAGTCATCGTTGGCATGGCCATCAATATCCTTGGTATTTAATTGTGGGGGTTTGTATAAACTTAAAAAGTCAGCCATTACAGCGGACGCAGATGCATACTGTTGCTGATGGGTTAACATCATGTTGTTGTTGTTAGTGGCGGTGGTGGTAGTAGAATCAGCAATTACTGCACCACTTGCAGCATTGACAGCGACACAAGACAAAAGTGGTGCTGTGGACTGAGTTTCAAATTTCTTAACTGTAATTAAGCCACATGGCTGTTGTTGTTGCTGCTGCTGCTGCTGCTGCAGCTGTTGTGCATTTGTCATTTGTGTTTGTTGTTGTTGCTGCTGCTGCTGTTGTTGTTGTTGCTGCTGCTGACCAATTGTTGGCGTACAACGCTCAACACTCGGTGGCGGTGGCACACTACCAGGACCCATACCACCACCCGTACCAATCATACCCTCAGCTGAAGGTGGCCGTTCAACACTTGGTGTCGGTTGCACATATGGTGAAGCTGTGATACTTTTGTTGTCATGTTGATCTGTAGGTGTCGGTGCTGGTGTATTTTTATCGAGCAACAAATGATCGATAGGTGTAGCCGGTTGATGAAGATTAGATACTGAGGTGGGAGCGCGTGGACTCATAAGCTGAAGGGTAAGTGAAATAGAAAAGAGCATTTAAAAAAACAAAAATGTTAAGCACTTACTTGATCGGCAGGTGGCACAGAAGTTGGCTGCGACAGTGAAGAATTCGGATGCGGTGATGGTGCAGGTGTGCTAGGTGAGCCTACAGATGGTACAGGCATTGAGTCCCCAATTGAGTTACGCGAATATGATGACGCACCACCATGTGGAGTATCACCAGGAGTCTGAGATGAAGCAGAAGGAATAGGAGAAGTTCTAGAAAATAAAAATAAATATTTTTAGTTTTCAGTTTATTTCATCAATTGGAGATACAAATTATTTCAAGTTACAAAATAATAATGTTACAAGTGGTTATATGATAGGACCCATTCCTTTGTATGTGTTAAAAAAAAAACTAATTTTCAGTGCAAGAAAATGGTGAAAATGGCGAAAATATGGTCAAAACTATTGCAGCCAATATTTTATTAACAAAGATTACTATACAATACTAAAAAGCTATATCTTTCACAAGACCAAATCCAAAATCATAAACTAAAAAACAATCAAATAAAATCAAAACATATGCATATGCAAATGTTTGCAAAAAGTTAATAAACAGCATGCATAAAGGGTACTGTTCCAGAAACGTATTCCATAATTAACATAAATTTTTGAAGTGTCTCAGAAGGAAGGATACATAGTTACATTTAAAATTATGACAATTTTTGTAGGTTAATGACTGTAAAAGACTCATATAGCCGTACTGTCGCTGTATGGTTCTATTAGTAGAGGATGAACTCATAAATATAAAGGAAGTTCTAAAATTCACACCAACAGTTACCCCATTAGGTTTTTTTTTTATATTTTGAGTTCTCCTTCCATAAATTTAAATAATTTTTTATAAAAGGTGCGCGAATGATTCACATAAATAAATAAAACTGATTTTTTGCGAAATATTCATTTTAATATTTGGAAATATTTTACTTAAAAAAAATGGGGTATAAAACCATTAACAGCTTGAAAAATTAACGAAATAAAGCGAACCAAATATAAGATGAATTTGAATTTTGTGAATTAGCTAGTAAGCTAAGAATAGATTTATCAATTAGTTGTACGATTTCAATTCTCCGCTAAAGTTTTAATAATCTTTCCTTCTGAGATGTAATAACTAATATAAGTATTATAAAGAAATACTCATAAACATTCAATAAGTTAATAAGTAGGTACACTTAAAAAAAAAAACATTTTTAATCTATGTATTCATATTTTAAATAAGTTTGTACATTTAGACATAGAGCAATGCATTTATTTTATTTCTAAGATTTGCTGTATTTACATAGCATTTAACGAATATACATACATATGTACATATGTTGCATTGTCTATGAAAAGGAGCCATATTTCGGAAATGGGTTTATGGAAGGAACGTTAAACTTCGATATCTAAGGTTAAGAGTTTATTAAAAATTGAATTTTTTGACAAAATTTTAAGACTACATAACGATGACTCCACATTTTTGAGAAAGTTTATCTTCAGTATATGTGATACGATCTGGGCTATCCTACCATAGCTACCATAGCTTCTTGAGATCGAAAAATCTCGTCTTATACATCTTGACAATTTTATTTAACTATGGCGCTGGTTATGCGAGACACAGTATCGATTCATTTTTAGTTTACAACACTACTCATCCTATTTTCTCAAAATCGATTTTCATTTTTAAATAAAATACATACATATTTGGAAGCTGCTAATCATTTTTCAAATATTGGGAGTTTTTAACTACGTACTAAATGCTTGTTTAATTGTCCTCTATAAGAATATGGCTTAATCTAAAAATTCCCAGATTCCATCACATACATGTTTTCACATGTACATATACAAGCTTGAGTGCTATTTTAATTTTATATTTCATTTAATGAAGAATTTCCGTATCATTAAATCTAATCGTAATAGTAATAGAAAATGTTTCACATTACCATTAAACATTTTTATTTTAAGCAATTAATGTCTTTTAAGTTCCAAAATGCATTATTTATTTATTAATTTAATATTTATGTTAAAAGTTTAAAAATATGTTTGTACCGATCACCATAAATAGTATCAGAAAACTACATTTTTTTAAAAGAAATTTTTAATTCTTAAATAAATTTACAATTTAGCTGCTGGTTCAGAAACTTTTTTGAACTTAGCTTATTTTAACCAATTCAAGACTTGGTATTGTTGATTTTATCGTATTATAAAAGAAAATATTATAAATAATAAAAGAAAGTTTTACTAACTAAAATACTTATTTCATTATCGTTTGTGCAATCAATTAAAAGACAAAATTATCTTCTTCAGTTCGGTTTTTCAAAGCTAGTTTAAACTAAATTTGAAGTTAAAATCCTTTAATTTTGGTTTTCTTTTAGATTGAGTTTTTCATTGAATTTTATTATGGCACCACCTCAAAATGACAAAAAAGTTATTTTGAATCAGTGTAATAAATTCAGTACAATTTTCTAAGTGTATTTATTGAGACAAAGCTTTTATCAAAGGTTTTTCAAAGGATCCCAAAAAAAAAAAAAAACTAAAAAAATTGCAAAATTTATTCTCAGGAAAAATTTACAAAATTTGTTTATAAGTACATTAAGGTCGAAACTGAACCTTTTTATTTTTGAGTTTTTGGTGATTTTTCATGAGCTAAGTCAAAGTGTTGCAATAAAGTGAAAAGTGACTTCATATGAAAAGTGACCCAACATTTCACGCGATTATTTTTTTTAATTTTTCCCTTTTAGCTTTTCCCATTAATTTTGGGCTGAGTTTTCTTAAAATTTTTGTGGTGTTTTTTTTTTTATTAGTCCTATTTTTAGAAAAAATTTTATTTTCATGGAGCTAAGGGGAAAAATAGAAAGAAATCTTGTTACTTGTGCTTGTTACTTTTTTCATACCAGTTACTATAACCGCAGGCAATCACTTGATGCATTTCATGTGCAAAATTAAAAACAAGGAGAAACAAGCGTTCTTTCTATTTTTATCTTAACAATCCGTAAATCGAGTGTTTGAAATAAAATAATAAATCTTGGTATAGGGGCGCATGTTGATATAATACAATACTGTACAAAAAGTATGCGGTTAAAGCAAGTTAGCGTGTTTAAATTAATGCATTCATCGCATAATTTTTAAAATTTTTATTATATGAATTTGTATTAAAAACAGTATTTATGTACATTTAGCTTAATTTAAATAATTGTCACCAACATTTTTATGTTATTATAGTTAAACCCTTGAACCAAATATGTCCATACCCGCAAGAATATCACGCTTCATATATTAAAAATATGTAGAATCACTTTAAAACCAAAAACAGGATTGCATGACTTTTGAATTCTTAAGATACCAAAGTTTACAAAAATAAAAATAATCAACAATAGCACCAAGGGTGAGCTAAGCTCTAGTAAAAGAAAGTAGTAATGAATGAAAGAGTTTTAATAGAACAAAAAAGGAATTATGAAACGAGCTTGGACAAGATGAACCTTCAAAAAATATTTATATATTTTTAAACTGATGGTGAGTTTTATCAAAACAATTTTTTTTTTGTTAATGTTATTTATATTGTATACTATTATAATTTCGATGCATTTAACTCTTATGCATTACTATGGCAAAATATATATAAATCATAGCAATTTTTGGTGTATGACTCTCGAGAAAAATGTAACCATCACTCGAAAACAATTTTAAAAAAATTAAAGACAACACAAACCTTTGATTTGGTATGGTGTCTGAAGCGGTATAAGAGAAGATACCACCAGTAGTAGTATAATTTTTATTGGAAAAGTAGAAAGTAGCATCACAACCACTTTGATTCTTTGAGTTTTTGGCTTGGAAATTTATAGTATTGCTGTTGCTACGTATGTGGCTGCTGCTGCTGTCAATGCAATCATTGTTGCTGCTGTTTATATAACCGGCAGTAGCTGCAGCTGCTGCAATTGTCGTTAGTAATGTGGAGTTAAAATGGTGCCTTTTGTGAAAAGGAATACGATTGTAACGTGTCAATTTATTGTTGCCATCAGTGATTGGTGAAGATGATAACGAAGAATATGAACGATGAAATTGTATTTGCTGCTGTTGCTGCTGCTGATTTGTACTAAAGGCCAAGTGGGCGTTATTATTACCCCCAACGCTGCAAATGTTACTGCCTGCTGCTGAGTAAGTTTTAGACAAATGAGTCGTTGTTGGTAACCGACAAGATGTATTTAAACTTGATGACAATGATGATGTTGATGCTAAATTTGTTCCAGTTCCAGTAAGAGCTCCTGTTGAGTTCCTTTTAGTGTTAGCATAACATCTGAAATTTTTTTATGTTCCATGTGCGATTTTTATTTGGAATTTTATTTTTGATTTTTTTGTATGTGAGAAAATTAGAAATGTGATTTGTAAGTGCTACACTCTACGAACTTTTTCAAATATCATGTTGCCTAACAAACTTAGTAAAATCGTAATTTATTCAGATTTAGTTGTTGAACTGCGTTTACTGCTGTAAACTTGATAGAAATGTAATTCTAAAATAGCTGATTTAATAGCGATTATTAAGCTTGCATATCTAGTGAATTAAGCAAACACTGCTATTCTAAAAGCACTGGCAAAATGTTTTATATCAGACATTCCATAGAAGCCTAAAATTTGTGTATTTACTTCTAAGTTCCAAGAGGAAGTTCTCACGAATCACTGGCAATGTTTCGAGAGAAAAATCTACCGTCAAAAGGTTTTCTTAACTATCGGCGTTCCAAGTCAACGTTAATATGTGGGAACCTATAATTTCATTTCATTATATTAGAAATGAACACAACAGACTGGTGGTGAGAAAACCCTAGGCCGAAGCCTTTTATGGACTGTTGCGCCTTAATACAATCATTATTAATTATAAGTCGATAAATAAACAATAGGCTGTGCCGCAAACATAGTCGTAGTCTTTAACAAACGAATAAAAGCTTATTCCAAGATTGAAAAAATGCTGGATGTTAAACATAAGTCGTATAAAATTAAATATGCTACCAGTTTTTAGGGTGAACTAATTTCTAGGCCAAACTAGTTCATAAGAAGCGTTTTACGATAAACCAGTTTAGCCTAGGAAGATTTTCGTCTGTTAGGGTAAGTAGGCGACCTGCAGCCGTGACTTATGGTTTAGATCCTTCAAAATGTCCTTCATCGACTTTTCGGCGGTCCATAACCCTAACCCATACTAAATTTTCAAGAAAATCGGGAGTGAAGCTGTATACATACATACAAAACTCTTATAATTTTTTTTTGTTTTTTTTTTTTTCAACATCGTAACATCCACCCTGTCTAACAATTTTGGTTGCACAAACATAGCGCTTTCAATGCCTTGAAGTGTTACTTTTAGAAACGGCAAAACTTTCCGAAGAGAGAATATGCGAGAAAACTCTACAAGTAAGACAAACCGCCACTTTCAACCCCGAAAAAAAGAAAGAATAAAAAGAATCCTCTATGAGTAAACGTCGATTTTCCCTTCCCGATCTCTATATGCGAAACCGCGCAGGTCTACACCTCTAAGTATCTTCCAGAAAATTTGAATCATTGTGCGCAACAAAGAAACGCGCAGTTTATCGTTTCTCTGCAATAGCTCAGAGCTCTATAAATGAGAGAAACCGCTCCTGAACCTCTGAAGTGAACAAATTTGAAACATACCGAAATAATTTATAGATATTTTGTTCCATACTCCCTTAATAGATTAACTCACTCTGCTTTTCTATCGTTTAACTTATTGCTTATACGAGATCTATATACGTAATTGGAAAAATAATCAACTCTAACAACAATACTTCGAAAATATAACAGCAAACCATTAAGAGGCTTCAAAAATTGCTTCATACTATACCTGCAAATTTCTATCAAAAATTTTGAGCAATTGTATTTTTCAATAAAGTTTGATTTCAACGACCTTCGGTTATAATTATTAGAAAATATTTTAAGAACTTTTTTGACATTATTAGTTAAGAGCTTGAGGTCAAGAAATTTTCATCAAAATATAAAGTTTATAATTTATACAAAATTTTTTTATTATAAAATATGTATAATACAAAATTTTTTTTATAAAATATAAGCTTTTTATTTTGATGAAAATTTCTTGACCTCAAGCTCGTAACTAATAATGTCAATAAAGTTCTTAAAATATTTTCTATCATTTTATAAAAAAAAAAAGTTTACCACGACAAGAACTAATATCTAATTTATCTCTTTCGTGAAAATTATTTTTTTGTAGATGAAATGTATAGTAGTTATTGGTTACTACTGGAACAGTTGTTTTTTATTCATTAATTTGTTTACCATTGATATTGGTATCGAAAATTTTTAATGAAAACATCGAAGCCAAAGTACATAAGTATGTATGTATTTAGTTTTAAATGCTTAAGATAAATTAGCATTGAGAAATCATCACCACTATCCGATTCAAAAGAAAATAATAAACCCTGATGCACGTGCAAAAATGAAAAAGCTTCGCCACGAAATTGTCAGTGTGTCATTGATAATTTTAAATTAGTTTTAAAACTCAATAATAAACGATTAAAATTGTTATAAATTGGATAACACTTCGGCTTTATCAAAAAAGGTCGAATAAATTTGCGAACGAAATTTAAATTATAACATAATCAATGATTAACAAGAATATCAAAGGAATAAAAACCAGTAACGATTAAAAATTATCCTTTTTCTATCTTATGTTTTGGTAATACATGCCTAAAACTCGGAAGAGTACTTCAATAACGTTTCTAATTGCTAATCAGTTTAGTAAATACTCAAAAAGATTTGTTTATGACGATCCTAGTTTAAAAAAGGTTCATTATGTCATAAGCTTTTCAAAATAATTTTTGTTTACTACAGTCTATTTTTAAATAGATTTTAAAAGCGATTTTCAAAAACAAACTAAATTAGCAACTCCATTTTTTCTCATTTAGGACACAATTCTTTGATTCAATAAATATGCTTCTTTTGTGACTGGCGGTATCACATATGGGCAGTACAGAGACAAAATGTAGTCTGATAGACGAGTGATTGCTGAAACTTATTATGTCAATCATTACTCCGATTGATGATTGATCTATTTAGTCAAAAAAAAATTAATTATAAGAAATGGTTACGGCTAATTTATTTTAATCAAAATCGTAAGCAAACAGCTAGCATCTTGCAAATAATTTAACCAACATTTAGGTAGCAATTTTTTAAGAGGACCAAAGTGGCGCTTGGCAAAAAGAAATGTATTGTACTTAACGCATATGAATAATTTTTTTTTTTAAATTGCGTCTTGTGAGAAATTTATTTTTCAAAATTTTTTTATGATTGGGAACGTCATTCTTTACACAACTATTTTTATTATTTATGAAAAAGGCAGAATAGCGACAAACTTTAAAAATTAAAAAAAAAAATAAAGTTTTTTCGACGAGTCTAATTTTATTTCGTATATAAAAAATTTAAATATTTACTAAATTTAATCAAAACTAACCCCTTTTCAACTTTATTTATTTGCATATAAGGAAATGCACATTGGCTTTAAAATTTAAAAAAATAATAACACAATATTATTACTGTCAAACCTTAAAAAATGTATGCAAACTTTAAGTTAAAAGATTAATGTTGTACAAAACTATCTTAACATTTAAAGTCCTTAACTTCATGCATTACAACGTGCACTCGTTTAAAATTTGAATCAATTAGAAGGAAAACGAAACGCAGTTAGAGTTTAAACACTACGAGAAAAAATTTAAACTGAAGCTCAATATATGCAGTCATATTAAAAGAAATAAAACTTAACAAAAAATACAAATGTTAAGTACTCCTTTATCGATATAAAAAAAAAATAAAGAAGAAAAATATTAGAAAAGCTGCCTATTAAAATTTTTTGTTGAAAGCAAGAAAAACTTTGTCTGTGAAATTGTTCTCTATGCAGTATCTTTAAAAAAAATTTATGAAATATAAACTTAGATTAATAAACATTGAGACAAAACCTTTAGAACTTTTTTTACTTACTTTGAACAAATGCAAGGAGCTTTTTGTGTTGGATCGGCAAAGGTCCAAGACCTCTTTTGTTGTTGATGTTGCTTTAATTCGGATGTATTGGTATTTGTTGGATTGCTGCTGCATAAAGAAGAAGCAGCAGCCGCGGCTGAATTTGCATCGCACTGTGATGTTGTTGATGGCGTAAGGTTGCCACCTCCACCATCGGCCACACCACACTCTTCATTTTCAACTACTTCCATTTTTATGTTTTCTTGTTTTATACTAATAGCGGCTACGTTGGCGTTACTGTTGGTGTTGCTGTTATTACCACTGCCAACAGTGTTAGAGTTTAGTGTTGTTGTCGACAATGTAGCTGTACATGTTGCCAGCATAGAACTTGTGATGCAGTCCTGCCAGGCCCTTTCTGGCATTTCAAGTGCTGCTTGCGGTGGTGCATGAGTATTCGTGGTATTGCAGGTAAAATTTGCTAAAGTTTCATAGTAGGGTTGAAATTTTCCATTGATATCAAACTTTTCAAGTGAAGATGCATTTGTGGATGTAAAAGTGGTGGTAGCGGCATTACCCACAGCCATATTCGTTATTGTACTGGACGACGATATAACAGTTGGTTTGTTGGCAGCAGCAGCCGTTTTGATTCTATTATAGTTGTTGTTATTTGAAACACCAACTGTCGCTAGTACGGCAGCCTCTGCTGAAGACGTAGTATCAAGGGGATTGTTGCTGCCTCTATTGCCATTAATAGTTTCCAAATCTTCCATATCATCCAAATCGGTGACTAGTACGTACATTGAAGGGTGATACATTTTATGCCCACCTACAGAAGAAATAGTAAATGAATTGAGAAAAAGTAATTTTTATTTTATATTTTATGAGAAAGCTATTAAAAATATTGATAGATATTGATACATAATGTTTTATTTCAGAACATTGCTGTCTTTTTTTCTAACGAATTCGCCAACTACGAGAAAACGCCTTTCTCTTACAAAAGGTGCTCGATTTTAACACAAGTTGAGGTTGCAACCTTTATAAGAAAAAAAAGCCAAGAACTCGATCATGTGGAAAATTTCCATTTTTGGCAAAAATCTTTTTAAAAGTGCCAAAGACATTTTTTTTTCGAAATAGTTCCTTATGTGTCGATCCCACGAAAAAATGTTGAACAGCAAGCTTGAAGAAGACAGCAGTCCCCACAAAGCCAAAATTTACCAATTCCATCAAAGGTTTGCGAATTATTGCCAAAAAAATGTTAGGCAATAATGTTTCTCCTTCAAGTTCAGGATCATCAACTTAGGAATTATATCGCAAAAGTTTTGGGCTCTGTCATTTTTGATTTTTTGACCAAAAATACCCATTTATATTCTTTTATCAACAATAACCGTAATTTTTAATTTATTTGTTTTTTTTTTAATTTGTAGTAAGCTAAATATTTCTGGTATCTACTTTTTCCATTAGAAATGTTAATGGATAGGTTATTAGACTGTGTTATTTAAAAAAAGGGAACTATAGAAATATAATTTAAGCTAACAGTTGATGTATATATCTTAATAAAGGACACCTTATTTTTTCCATTTTTTTTTTTTTTTGATTATTTATGTTTTTTTGCAGTTAACCAAAGTTAAGATCAAACTTTTTGTTTATATGTATTTAAAAATATTAAATCAAATGAGATCAAGTTTTTGCTCAACTCAAAGGACATCGAATATTCTTGCTTAAGCATTTAAAAATAATCTTAAGTTAAAACATACCCGACACAACTTCGACCACTGGAGGTATTTCAGAGTTTTCCTTATTGCACAACGGAAAAAATGACGCCCAATCTTCAAGAACCTTTTCAGCCAACGGATCTGATGCCTTGTAACTGTTTCCCGTAAGCGTAGCAGCCATGCCGAATGGTGCCAATATAACCTTAATTGGTTTTAAAGTAATACCACCATCGCCACAACGTCCCCCATCTGTGCTTCCTAGTCCTGTGCCATCTTCAAATGATGAAACCATTGTTGCAGCAGCACCATGCTGTTGTTGTTCACCGCCGGACTGCACTCCTGTTGTTGACGATGTCGTTGCCGAAGCAGCAGTAGCAAACGCGGCAGCAGCTTCAGTCAAATGCTCCTTTGTGAGAGGGCGTACTGCAGGATGTTCACGTAAATCGATTGAAGCACAAACCGTATCGCCGTGCACAAAAAACGTGAATGAGAACGAGAGATGTTGGGAGCTGCACCACCAAAATATTGAAAATATAAGAAGAAAAACAAAAGCATTATCGTGTGAAGTCTTTGGAATGCATATACACACACACGCACACACACACTTACACAAATAAATGTATGGGAAACTTATTAGCACAGTATGTATTTTGATAATGTGACAATGTAACAAGGGGAACGATGGTCAAACACATATCTTAGTATTTAATCACAGAGATCTTGTTTTAAATTTAATTTAGGATGGTCTTACGGTGCAACAAATTTTATGAGCTATATAAATTTATTGCAATTTAAATGCTGATACATCCAAAACGTTACAATGGTTAAGTCAATTTTAGGCTTTTTTTCTACTCAAAAACTTACCTTTTACCAAAAATTCGCTCATTTGATGTGCATGGCTGTACGAACCATTTGCCAAAACGTACAATGTCTTTTGTAAGCACAAATCTAAAAGAAAAAAATTGGGTTAATTTATATGAATATGCATCGTATTTGAAAAAGTTTACCTTTCCATTAGGTTATGTAATGCTTTGAAAAGCAATGAGCGGCACTCATATGATAGCCCTTTCTCCCAGGTGCCATTCCAGAGCATTTGGTTTGCTGTAAAGAAACAAATTTAAAAAACGAGTTAGAAAAATATTGTAAAATTGCATAAAAAGCTTTAATGAATTAACTGAGATGTTCTCAAAATAGTTGCGTTGCATTTAAAAGAGTCTACACTACATGTTCATTGCTACCAATTTTCGTACAAATTTTTTTTTATTTGGGCTAGACTACATGCTTCGTATGCATTTTTGGTCGCTGAACCCCACAAATGGTTTCAATCATGTCAATTTATTTTATTTAAACCAACTTCAGAATAAGAGTGTTTTTTTTTATGTTTTTTTGTGAAATTTACAAAAAAAATGTTTAGTCCTATGACCTATGTCAGCGACACGACTGCATTAATAGAAGAATAGATAGTGCTATCTGATTTCTGTACTTAAAAATGTTAACGGTTAGATAAAAAGGATCGCTAAACGAGTGAACAACGTGTTTTCATTATTAAAACTTAATTTAAATATTATGAAAGTTATTCAGAAGTTGAAAGAAAATTTCGTTCGAAATACGGTAGAGAAAATGCTCCGACAAACCGTTCTATTAAACATTGGATTTCTTCTTATAGGGTTTCTTTAAAATTAAAGTTTATGCGAAAAATCCTCAAACTGTTCAACCCTTAAACGACAACATCATCAAGCAAATATCACTAACTAAACCATCATTATGCGAAAAAGTTATTCAAAATTTTGGTAAAAGAATGACCACCAATGTCACCAATGACTTTAATTTCTAATAAAATAAATAAAGATTTCACACATTTGAATTTAAAATTTAAAAAGATACCTCAAATTTGAACACCATTCATAATAGATACAAAAACAACGTTTGATGCTCAGTGACACCTTATACAGGGCAAAAATTAAAGTATTTTTGTAGAAAAATTCTCTATATTTTAAACTTGCTGTCAGATATTATTGCATCTGGGGTGGTATCCGCTAAGGTGATAGTCGGAAACTTCTTTCCATAATTTATTATTTGATGCAAAATTAATATCAAATAAAAAAAATAGTCTCTGAAACATGTTTCCAGTTTGAGCATAATTAAACATATTCTTGTGTTTACTGTTACGCCCTGGAAGTGTTAAGAAGGCCTAGATAATAAAATAATAAAAATCTAATGACATAAAAATGCGAAGACTAGTAATAATCAAAATATAAAATTTTAAAGTAAATATTCAAAATCTTCATACCACCTATAAAATGATAAAAGAAATAATGAGAAAAAAAACGCATTAGAGAAGAAATAAAAACATCAATAGAAAAAAAGGAGAGGAAACATAAAAATGTTAATGAAGATTATAATGTTGGTGAACGGGTAATCGGAAAACAAACACCGCTGCAAACAAAACAACATAAAAGCAAACAAATTACAGGAAAATAGACATAAAAGCGAGATGGCTATAACGAACAGTGAAAGAGACAAAGATTATTACAAAAAATGCATAACTGAGGAGCGCGAATAAAAAGCAACAATTACTTGAAAGTAAACAACAATTTAGAGAACGAATATAGTAAACGACATAAAGTTGAAATAAAAGAAATATAACATTAAAAAATGGATGGATAAATAAGTAAAGAAATAATCAAATGAAAACAAAAAATCAAAAGAAAACTGTAATAAATGTTTATGTCGATTTTGTTCGCTATTTGTGCAGCAATACCATCATATCTTACAAAATCATGAGAGAAACAAGATGTTTGCGTACATGCGCATTATTATATTTGTCTCATGTACCAGTTTCATTTATTTCTACTTTCCGATGTCTTTTTTTTTTGGAAGTACATAGTTTAAGTCAGACGTGATTTGAAACACGAAAAAATTTTGTCATTTTTACTGGAAATGCTGTTACTGTGATTGCAATATAAAAAACTGTTCAAACTCTGAAAAAATTTCACAAAAACATTAAACAATTAAAACACAGAAAACTTTGAACTCGTCTTAACTTGGCGAAATCGCCAAACAAATGTATATGGTCTAAAACGTGTCAACCGAATCACCTCTCTCTTTCTGTCCAAAGTTCAACGCAATGGATCGAGACATGTTTTTTCCATAATTGCTTCTTATTTTGGAATACTTCCTTTCCAATTCTCTGCTTCAACTCTCGCCAAAGGTTTTCCAAAGGGTTCAAGTTCAGTCATTGACTTGGCCAGTTAAGCAAGGTCACACTATTGTTTTGACACCAATTTTTCACCAACTTGGAAGTATGCTTAGGATCAATATCCTGCTGAAATGTCCATTTTAGCGGCATACTTTCCTCAGCATAGGGCAACATCGTACTTTCCAAAATGTCTTTATAGTGGAATCTGGTCATGATATCGGAAATTCGATGTATTGGTCTGGCACCGTACCATGAAAAATAACCCCAGACCATAATATGGCCACCCCCATGCGTTACAGTCTTTTTTGTGAAGCGTACGTGAAATTTTTAACCCTTGGGGCGTCGAACATTTCGGGCGGAGTCATTTCCAAACATATTTATTTTTGACTTGTCGCTCCACAAAATATTACGCTATTTCTTCTCGCCGTCTGGTCCGGACCAATTTGAATGTTTCTTTGCGAATGATAAACGCATCTTAAATTTTTTTTTCGAAGCATAAAAACTTTTCTCGCTATCCGTCAAGGTAAATTGGTTCGTTGTAATCATTGACGTACCGTTCGGAACGAGATCACATTGCCGATGTCTGCTGAAATGGCTCTTGAAGATGCGAAATGGTTCTTTTTTGCGACAGTGACAATATGATTATCTATCGTTGTTGAAGAATTTTTTGGTCTTCCGCGGGTTTCAACCACTTTTTTAGCTTTTAAAGCGTTTTGGACGAAAAAATTGACTGATCCATGGCTTCGGCATTAGTACGAAGACTTTGGCCGTAAAATCTGAGTGTCGAAACCATCTGCCTCTCCTCGGCAGTGCAATGTTGATTTCTTCCCATCTATCAAATTTTTTTCTTTTTATTTTGATATAACTAAATATGAAAATAATTAAAATTAACAAACTTGTACGAAAAAGTCGATCAGATTGTTGTAAAATTAAAGAAATGATTAATGTACTTATTATTTTGTCCAAGTGAAATAAGCCCTTTAAATGAAAACATACGCGTATAGAAAAATTCGGGGAAATCCCTTCTTCTTTTTCACTTTTAAAGGCATTGCCATATTGAAATTATCAAAATAAAAAAGAATTTCCATATATATTTTCAGTAAAACAAAAAATAATTGAGAACTAATAAGATAGCAGGTAGTGTACTTATTATTTTGACCATATGTGTATGTGTGATGCATATGAGGTCTCAACATTTTTGTTAAATCACAATCTTTCCAATGCCGTTTATTACTTTTTGAAAATAAAAATGGCGACCAAATTTACAGCAAATAGGGCTTAAGCTCTAAACACAATTGAAACAAGATGCGACAGCGAGAAAAAACGAGACAAAATGATTTTCCTATACATACATCTTGCTCTGACATCCCTATAGAAAAAATCATGTTATCTCGTTTTGTTTTTTCTCGCAATCTCATCTCGTTAAAATTGTGTTTAAATCTTTAAACTGAACAACAGTTTTCGACATTATCTCTAGCTTATTAATGTCAATTTTATTGTCAAACTACCCAAAAAGTTAAAAACGCTATTTTCGACACTCAATAATATCGCGATTATTAATAGCACAACTTTAGCAAAAAGTACTAACATTCAGCCCTTTCCGTTTCTGTTTTGCTTCGGAAACGTAATTAAAATTCAAAGTTGATTTCTGGATCATACGAAAAAAGTGAAATCCATCATGTTATCGGAACTATAACAGCTCAAGTTTGAAATTCAAAAAAAAATTCCATATCAAGATCCGACGATTACATTTAGAAGAACTATTCTTCCCTCAGAAACGAAAAGGACGTACACAAAAATGATAAGATAATGATAAATGATGTTTGTTTATGTCAATTTGTTGAAATACCTGTAAAATTGAAATAGAGAAAATTCTCTTGAGAGATTTTTTATATGTTTGAACTAAGGTATGTATTGGCATTCGGAGTAATTCATTAGATGCGTAATTTCTTAAGCTTTCCGATGCCATAAAAATCACGTTTATAAAATTTTTTTGAGATATGTACGCCCTTTTCGCTTCTGAGGGCAGAATTGACATTTAACTTTGGACTTCAATACCACATCTGAACTAAATCGGAATCAGAACAGGCCTGATTAAGCATTACATTTTTAAATCGGGCTATATTTCCAGAAGTTATGAAGTTATGATGGCAGTATACTGCCGTACTAAGCGAAAAAGACGTATCTCAAAAAAATTCATTTCGAGATAATTGATGTTTTGTTTATGTCAATTTGTTGAAATACCTGAAAAATTGAGATAGAGGAAATTTTCTTGGTAGATTTTTTATATGATTGACTAAGATGCCGACATTTGCAGTATTTCATTAGACGCGTAATTTCTTAAGCTATCCGATGCCATAAGAATCTCGGATAATTTTTTTTTTAGATACGTCTTTTTCGCTTAGTACGGCAGTATAGTGCTTCCAAATTGTGTACTTCACGATACCACTACGATTTTTCCTCTAAGTTGTCCAAATATTTATGTAATAGAGCTTACACTAAAAACTCAAAAGTGCACCTATTATTTTGACCAGGTGTGTATGTATGTATGTACTATTTACATATAAGTAAAAAAATAATAATCTAAGTGAGGTTTAAACACATACAAACATATGTATAAAATATGGAGTAAATTCAATAGTCTGATAATGGTAGAATGTAACATTACACTCATAGAAAAAGATAAACTGCAACTGTTTTGATCAAAGAAAATAAACGACTTGCAAAAAAAAACAATGAATGCTGTTACTAACGTATTATCACAAAAAAAAAAACAGAAGAAAGAGAAAAATTGTTTTTCTACCACCCAACTATGTAGTACAACAGCAGCAACAAAAACACAAAATTAATACCAAGCAACTTTCATACAAACAAACCACCAACCAACTCATACAACCACACACTTACTCACTGAGCTGCTCAGTAGCTAACGCTATTTGACCAATTTTACATGGCCAATTCTATGCAAATTCCAAAATTCCATGTAACACGTGTGGTCGTTGCCGCAGTCTTCGTTGACGTTACATCGCGCACATGTTGCTGTGTGTACACACAGACAGACCAACAGTAAAAGCAACAACAACAGCAGTCAGACGTCCGCAAATTACGACAATTTTAGAGAAAGAACGAAAGAAACATCGCAGAGTACAAATTACAGAGAGAAAGAGCGCCAATGAGGAGAAATTAAACCTCTATTGGGGTAGATAAACTACCTATTTTTCTTCTTAATTCAAGGTTGATTTTTTTTATTTCGCAGTATTTTTTACTACCTTTTTATGAGGCTTGTAAAATAAAAATTTATATACCGATTCGTAATTTCTTTTTAAATACACACATACATATGTATATGTGTAAATGCACATGTATATAAACATACATTAGTATGAAAGTACGGTTTTTAAAAGTTACAATTTAATTGATTGCAAGTTTATTTCCTTTTTCTTGAATTTCCTAATCCTAATTGCAGTTTTATTTTCGTTGTAGTTTCTTTAATGTTTTTAGATAAGAATATAAAAATGGAAAGGGTGGTGGGGGTGAACATTCTTTGGCCGAACTCACAATGTTTATTTTGCTAATCAGTTAAAATTTTAACAGTTAGGTCAGGTTCAAGAATAAAAATGAATCATTTTCAAGATGAAATTGGCAGAACTCCGATGTCTGGGTTTGTGAAAAGTTTGTGATCTTATTTTCTTTGTGTTAAACGGATTACTAGTAGTAACTGAATTGGATCAACTGCAGTGAATTCCCCGGTTGCTAGACAGTGTAACTTTTTCTGAAAAATATTGTATTATGGGTTTAAGCTTGAATGCAACTGTAACTCAAATATATCACCTTGGAGAAGTTCTGAGCTTTCAGATTAAATGTTTCTCTATGATACTTACAAAACAAACTTATAAATAAAAAGTGCTAATGAAAAACTCTATACCGTAGTTACTACATAAAAAATTCTATATGATTTCAACTATCTCAGTTGGAAAAGAGATGGTTTTTGGAGCAATCCAGGATGAACAACGTATTACTCTCTACTAATCCGAGCTCTATGTATTTCGTACTCCATTTTGACATAACGCGTCATTGGGAGGAGTAATCTGTTATTGCTTAAATAAGAGTAATAAGTAAAAGTTCACCACTTTATATGTGTTTATAGAGTTTATTTATATTTTTATCATTTAATATTCTTTCTAGAATTTAACACTTTGTTTATGAAAATTATAATGTGGAAAATGCTTTTTATTCTATCTAGCTTTAAAAAAATATATGCATACATATACTCGTGCATTTTGTAGAGTTCATGCAAAATATTAAACATCGCGTGCTTCTAATCTTTATATTTAGCATTTTTCCTACCTTGCAATTGGCAATCACCTTGATTTCGTCAACTAAAAATCAACAATAATGACGCATAAAAAATACTTTGCTTTTAAAAGATAAGCGCAAGAGAACAAATTAGAGATAAAATAAATACATGCAAATTGTTTTTTCACTGTATTTCATAACGTGCATATATTGCAAAACTTACAAAATAAAACAATTGTAGACGTCATGACTTCTTAATAAAACAGATTAATCCAAGTATTGTCACTGCCGCACTACTAAAACGATAAATGCAACACTGGGTCCGAATGCCGTCGACCACTTACTTACTCATTTCATTTGATGACAAACTTAGCTTTTCTCAATTTTTTTTTTTGTGAACATGTAGTTGTGATGTTACAAAAAAAATAGAGAGAGAACCAAAAGGAGCTATATCGAGAAAAAGAGCGATATCAACTGAAATGACGAAAAAATGTTTTATACACAATTCTTATCATTGGTCTGGTCTAAAGGGCAAACGATGACACGCGCCTCTACGGTAAACCGTAAACCCACACGCGAACAACAGCCAATTGAAATCAAAATTTTGAGAACAGAACGGAAACACAGTTATTCATTGTTGGTGTTACCAGTTGCGAATAAAGTAATTAAAAACAGACAGAGCATAGAAACTAGGGCTACTACGAAAAAGAAGTGCAGTTACCAGTATATGTATAGTTGAAAGTGAAGAACAAGAAAAAAAAGGATGAAAAAACCCTGCGCAAAAAAGAAGGATACATCAAAAGTCGTCCCATAATGGAGGTACCTCAGTGTAGACAAAATGCATTCGAATGTTCTTCAAAAATAAGACAAAGAGTTTATAGCTACCGTATCAACATTCAAACTATTGGAACACTTGGGTTTGACTTCTTGTAAATTAATTGTTTTATCTAAGTTGTCATATATTTTAGTGCTAAATTTTTTTTTATAGCTATCATCTAAAATTTTCGTTTTTAATTTTTTTTTATCAAAAGTTGCTACGAAGTTGGCTTATACATGAGATTTTTTAACTTTTTGGTCGATAAATAAAAAAAAGAAAACTAAAAACTATGTTTACAGGAAGGAAGGAGGATAGCAAGTTTAAACTTCAAACCCCGGACTCACTAGAATTTTTTTTTTTTTTTTTTTGCGGTTTGTCGAAAAGTTATATATTCAGACATGTTCTACATTTCACTTTCGACTGAAACACATATGAATTTCATATAGCTTTAGGTGAATGTGATATAAATTCATATGATTTCATTTCACTTTCAAGACGCATGATATGCAAAATAGAATAGATCGATCAAATAAATTTGAAAATTGTAAAAACAGCGAAAGCCTAACAGTAAGAGAAGTTACTTGCAGCTTTAGCTCAGTTGTTATTGCAACAGAGCTTTAAATGGGTCACGGGTTGACACTAATTTGATGAGATCGTAATATTTTTTGTCGTTTTATGTGGTCTGCTTTTTTTAAATTGTATTTTATTGGTCTTAGAGCATTGTAAACAAAGTTTTGAGAAAGACCAATCGTTTGAGTTACATTTCGTTAGTTTTTTTCTTAACTTCGTAATTGGTCAATGACAGACAGCACAATGCTCGATCTAATATAAATTTTTTTCTTAATAAACAAAATATATAACTGAAGTTAATAAAAATAATACTCAATGGCTACTTAAATCACAAAATTAATAATTTAATTGTTATTATTGATCTTATTATTATCTTATGATATTAGAGATCTTATTACATTAGCCGTGTTTTATTCGCTTTGGTCAAACCAAAATCTCATACAAATGTGTGAACCAGCTCAATTTCTAGTTCAATTGATTCAGCTGTTTTTGTCTTTGCAAAAGTTTAAATCTTCATAGACACAAACCTAAAATAATCCAAAATATATGGCAACTTTACTGCAATTTTGAAGAAGCGTTCTTAGGTCACGCGAGCCTTGGGCACTCAGTCAGTGCTAGGCCCAAATATTAAAAAAGAAACACATGATAAAAATGAAAACAGTGATAAAACAACAGAAAACGAAAAGAAAACTTTGGTATTAGCGTCTGCGACACTATAAAAACAGTATGAAATCATTTGATAGCAAGAATTTGAAAAAAAAAATTATGTATTGATTCGTGAGGCCCCTTACCGTCCTAGGCCTCGTTCAACCACACGACCATAAAGCGGGCTCTGATTTTTCAATAGAATTTCTGTCAAACACTGTCATGCCACCTATTGGTCAAATGCAAAATTATAAAAAGTTAAGCTTATGCGTTTTATTCACTTTTAGGTTTAACCAAAGCGAATAAAACACGGATATTGTCCACAGTTGTATATGAATTGTAAGCACAATCTGGACAAAATGTCCGCATTAACTGTTTATCTTTGAGATGGTTTAAGAGCCGAACTTAACATTAACCTCATAAGTGAATATTTTAAGGACTGCACCTATTGAAATGATGTAGTTTTAAGTTCTTGAAAATACGTTCGAAAGGAAGATTGCGAAAAAAGAGTTTATGGAAGGATTGGGAAAGAAAATATTGTTGTATAAAAGATAATTTCATATGATTTGAAATTATAATTGGTCAGAATATGATAACCCGTCGACTGTAATGACTCGGACATGTCGATCAAATGCGTCCGTGTTAAAATATTTCTCAGTTTATGTTTCTCTCAAGCATCTTACTTCTTTAATTTTGATATTAATGTAACCCTAATTTTTTTATTTATTTATTTTTTTTAGTTACATTTTATTTTGTCTGGCAATAATGCTATTCAATGCTAGACAAAGAGAGAGAGAGAGAGTAAAAATATCTATCTGAGAACTAAACGGAAAACATGTAGTCGAAAAATCAACAAACATGAGCGAATTAAATTAAAAAAATCAACAATTTGTTGTTGTTACCATTGTTGTTGTTTATTCATGTTTAGTAATCACCGCACGCGACATTCATGTTTGCGTCTCGAAATCGAGGTCGCTCATCTTTTAACGAAAAACTGAACGAAACAAAATAAGCACACTTGTACAAGTGAAAATACAAACGGTGTTTGACGAAGAATGGTGATTAGGCTTTGAATAATAAACAGATTTAATAAATAGTTTTTAACTAAGCAATTCATTTCAAAACAATTTTGCAATTGCATACGCACAGACAATAGGTAGAAAACAATTCAAGACCCAACATCCTTGAAGGGCTCACAGCGTACGCAAATACAACACCTACAGTAACTCCAAATGTGAGAAACCAATTCTATATAATGCCGTAAATTTTCGATAAATAAGACGCACCGTCACTTGGATTCTCTTACATTCTCTCCCTCTCTGTCTTTTTCACGCACACACGCGCAAACTTCTCCCAATGCACAACAACAAAATTACACGCGCATACATTCACAAACGTGACAGCTGTTCAACTGCAAAAAAAAATAGAAAATCTATACATACGACAACAACGAATAATGACGTCTGCAATCTCATAGAGCGCCGACAAACGAACTCTCGCTGTACGCTGCATGGCAACGTTGCCACATTTCGTGTTGTACCATAACAATTTGGCAACGTTTCCGTTGTATTGTTTAATTTTCATTTCGTTCTTACTTTTTTGCGATATTGAAAAGTGATGAAGATTTTTATGACGTTAGCAAATTTACAAACACAAAAATGTGTTAAAAAATAAGGGATGACTTTTAAAAACGGATATATTTTTATTATTTTAATTAATCTTCATTAGTTATATTTTCGTTTTTAATATTTTTTTTCCCCAAAGCAAAGGCAAAGTGAGAGTTGGTGCTTTGTTATTATTGTTATCATTGTTGCTTTTGTTTTATCGTACATCATCACAACAACAACATAGCCCAACCAGCACACAACTCATCGCACAAATGCTTAACGGTCATTCAACCTACTTTTGCTCATTTCTTCACATACAGCAACGAGTTTTATATAATTTAATAATTTTGTTTTTTTTTTATTCACTGGCGTAAATTATTTTATATTATAATAATTGCGGTAATAAGATCAAACAATGATTTTGCAGTAAATGTAGCTTTATTTTAATGCTGTCAACTCATATCTTTACATATGAACGCTTTTTGTGTGACACTATCGTCATCAACGATGGGCCTTATTTTTCAACTTAGAGCCAAACTTTAAAATAAAAAACAATTGCGAGCTACATATCGTAATCACAAATCGCAACCACATGTACATATTTAGGCAATGACAAATAAAAACTAAATATAAAATAATTTAGAAAAGCCAAATCTAAGAGCTACTTTACTGATTCATCTTCAGTGTATTGTAGTGCATTAAGATATTCAATTGCTATTTGACTAAGATCTCTCACAGTGTTCCTATTCGAACCTATAACAAAACATCTGTCTCACTAATGTTCAATTACCATACCTGAAGCTTTCCCAGTCAGTCCCAGCTGCTTTCTCATTCTTTTCAATAAGCGCATGTCCAGAAATCAGGGAGACCATGTGGGGTCACACTTAAAAGTGAATTCAATATACCACTGTGGGATTAGAATACTATTGATCTGCATTGAATTAAGTAAGAGTTAATTCTTTTTGGTTAACTCAAAACCAGTTTTGTATCTACACCACTGGTTCAGAAATATGTATGTATAGCTACATATATAATTTTTAACGAAAAAAAAGGTTAATTTTTGCCACAAAATAATTAAAGTTTTTCCACAAAAAATTTTAGTAACATATTACAATTTTAGGTAAAAATAGTTATCTTTTCGAAGGCCGTAAATTGCTTCTGTACGACTTGCAAACTCTGTCAATAGGAGTGATAGATTACTTTCACAGATAACAGATGTCACGACCAATCAAACAATGGCGCTAATTTTAATACAGTTTCTTTGACAACAGTAACGGATCCAGGATTTCAACATGTGCAGAGGGGGGGATATTCATAGTCTTTTCGGAGAAAGAGTTCAACTCAAAAATTTTTCATTAGATCCGCCATTGAATGACAGAAATCTAACGCTTCCGTGGTAAGTTCTATATGGTTTTTAACTTACTCTTAGATGTCCAATCAGCCTAAAAAAGTCAAAAGTCCAGTTAGAGCTGCCTAACTTCATAATATATTCAGAAACTTTTTACAAAAAAAAATTTGTAATTTTCACTAGGAGAAATACAAGCATATTGGCCCGAACAACAAAGTGAGAGGTAGTGATATCCTTGTATATTAGTAACACTGCACTACAATTAATTTTATATTAGCATTTTGGTGTGAAAAAAAAAGTTTTCAGAAAATGGTAATCAAGGACATCTTATCTGTAGACTTATATACAGCTGTTGACAACTAATTGGAAACGAAATCATTCAGTGTGTTATTGGTAGTTTTTCTCATTTATTTTTCTAAGTGCACCAGAAAATTTATACATGATATAAATGTGGGACATATAAGCTTAAAAGAAGAACATAATTGAATTCAAATTCATAGCATAAGTTTTATAAGAGATATTCTACTCAAGCCTCAGATTTGGCTGAGTCAACTAATTGGAAACAAAAAAGTTATTTACAAAAAAACAAAAAAAAAACTTTGATAAAATATTCCAGAAACGATATGGTGATATTGTCATTGCTTGTAAGAACAGTTTTTGACCGAATTTGCTTGCTAGCATAAGCTTAATCATGGTGAGTGGCCAAAAGTTATATACCGGCCATGCGTAAGTCAATTTTTGAGCTTCAAAGGACGGCCATGAGTTATCAGGCGATGGTAACACGGCTAAATTGCTCTGAAAAGATGGTATTCAATGCACTTGATCATTTCGATAAGTATGAAATTACAAAAAATGTTCCTCGGAAAACGAGACCTTGTAAGACTACTAGGTACAAGGATCGTCAGATTGTGCGCAAGGCAAAATTGTATCCTCGTACGACTGCTACAGACATTCAGCGCGAAATAATTGATCAATACGATGCACAAATATCCAAACAAACTGTCGCTTATTGATTGGTTGAGGCTGGACTCCAATGACGGATTTCACGCAAGAGCCCATTGATGACAGTTAAGCAGAAGGAACGCCAGATACAATTCGCTAAGACGCATGTCGGTTAGCCGCTCATTATATCCGTATATTTTTCACCTCCTGGTTTATACATTTCAGTCAGTATTAATTATAATACAATTTTAATTTGAACAACTAACAGTAATAACAATTATTTAAATTTCACACAAAATCCAACTAAACGTGCCAAACTTGACACGCATTCAATGCAAATGATTAGCCTATCAACTCAAAACCACCAAGTTAACCGCTAAAAAATAATAACAGCGACGCCACCAAATACACCACAAAATTGCCTGTTAGCTAAATAATGCAGACACAAGCGTGAATATAGATAAAGGGGGCAAAGGACAGAACACCAAACAATGACATAGTCTGCAAGTTAATAGGAGCGACCAACCGGCTGACTTCTCCACATCAATGTATACTTTTCTAAAATAATAAAAAATCCTATGTTGAGGCAAAAGTAGCTTCAAATGAATGGAAACATGACGATGGCTGCGGTCGGTCGATCAATTGGTCGGTTTGTCGTTTGTTTGTGGTCAAACTGATGTTTAACAAGAGAAACAACCTAAAATGGTCAAACGAAAACAAGCAGAAAAAGAAAATCCATAAGAAACAGCAAGCAATTTACATTATTTTTTTATTTAAAGTTTGGGTTAGCGAAAACCGGAAGTTACAATAAAATACAGAAAAAATCCAATATAGAGAAGACAGCGCCAAAGAGAGCTATATCAAAAACAAGTTGAGAGCGTAAATAGTTAAATTGGCCAAGTTGGCTAGAGGAGCTTAAGAAGAACATTGAGTGCCAAAACGGTACATATTTCTTTTTTTTTATTTTACTAAGCCCAGTATCTAGTGGATACCTTCGTAATACGTAAAAAAGAAACGAAAAAAACCATCTTCGAAATCAAATAGCGCAACTTTGTATTGCGATGGTATGAGTATCTGATGGTGTTGTGTGTGAACTGAGTTGAATTGAACCGAACTGCGCTGAGTGGAATTGAACAGACTGACTGTAAGCTTTCGCTTTTGAAACCTGCTGCCATCTTAATATTTGTTAAATACATAGATATAAACGGCGTACTCGCAAATATCACGATATATACATGATACCGCGAGAATATAGACGCAGCGCAAAATGACTATAAACAATAATCCGGGTCAATGACAACTCAAATATGTTGTAACTTTAGATTTTATCCGTTGTTTTGTCTTTGTGTTTAGGCTGGTGAATCGTTGCTGAAATATTGTTTAATGTTGTTGTTGATGTATGTTGCACCACACATACACCACCAAAGCATCGCTGCAAGTCAAATAGAAGATAAGCCTAATATACAAAGAATTCCCATTGAGCTCTTTCGTTATTTCTCTATATTTTAGAAACGAAGGCATTCAGATTACATTTTTATTTATTATTTCCCTTGACTTTGTCCGGAAAATATATTCCACATTTGTTGTAAAATCATTTATTTGTTTCATGCTTTAATAGTTCCATCACTTCTGTAACATTTTATTTAACTTATATTTGCTATATTTTACATATTCACCTTATTTGATAACACATATCGATTGGCCACGGGATTTATAACAGCTTTGCATTGCATTCTTTGAAAAAAAAAAAATAATAAGTTTACGACAGAAGGGTAACAATTGGCCAGTAAATTAATTAACTGGCACAATTACTTATAAGTAGTAAGTAAACGTTATTTGTCCACTAGATACGAAAACGAAAAATAGAGTCAAAAACTTATCTCGACTTATCTCGCAGGTAGTGTGGAGCTGTTTATTATATAAATATATGCCAGATTCAAGTAATTACATTTATCTCTCTGGTGTTGTATGTCTCCTCACGAAGCAAAGGACCTCCACAAAACTCTCTCAGAATGCGATCCAAAAATGATCAGTAGCGACTACCTAATTCTTTCCAACATTTCTCCAATTCACTTATTTCTTATATAAGTAGTTTTTGCTTTGTTCACAAAAAAGTTTAGGTTAAGTACGGGTAACTACACAAAAATATACACACAAACAATAGACTAGAAACTTATAATTTGAAAATTTTTTTTTTACATAAATATCGTTTGGATTGACTTCTCATACAAAATTGAATTTGATAACGCAATAAAAACTAATAAAAAAGCAGTGGCAAGTTTTCTTTTTTATATAGGGCACACCAGACCATAACTGATGAGGAATTAGTACCTCAGGACATGTTTATATATATAATTGAATTTTAAAAAAACGGCACGGTTACGATTGCCGCTACGCTGAAATCAGATGATGGTTTTCGATAGAATACGTCAAAATAAATCGAAAATGTTAAATAAAACAAATTTAAAAACGAAAGAAGCTGAAAAGATTGAACAAGTATTGAAACTGTTGAAAACCTGAAAGAAGTTGAAAAAGTCGAAAAAAGTTTAAAAATTATGAAAAAATCGGAAAACTTAAAACAATATTGAGTAAGGTTGAAAAAAGTTGAAAAAGTCGAAAAAAAGTGGAAAATGTTAAAAAAATTTAATAGAGGTTCAAAAAAAGTTGAGGAATGTTAACAGTTCAAAATCGCTGAAAAAATCCATAAAAAATAATGATGAAAGTTGGGAGACATCGAGAACGATCCGAAAAATATGGGAAACATTAAAAAAGTTGATTAATGTTAAAAAAAGTCGGAAACTTTTAAAAAATCTTAGACAAGCCGAAAAACGTTGTAAAATGCGGAAAAAAATAAAAGTGGTTGAAAAATGTTAAAACAGTGAAAATCGATGAAAAAGTAGTAAAATATGGAAAATAATGAAGAAAGTTGAGAGGTTGAGATAATCGGTAAAATTGTGGATAATGTTACGAAAAAAGTTGAGAGGTCAAAAAAGAGTTGAAAAAAATGTGTCGCAAATTTTACAGCCTCACATTTCAGTACAGTGAATTTCTACTTATATCCAAAGCATGCATGTTTACCACTAGTCTTGAAAATCAAATCCATAACATTAAAACCTCTCTGCTTTGATCTATTTTATTAACATATTTTTGTTTGAACTACGTGAAGACAAACTTTCAATAAATTTGCGCGCAGGGCGCAGTGTTGATAGCGGCAACATTGTAAGAATCGGTCGCTCAGCAGGTATTTCAGCATTTTGTAGTTGCGCTTATCGCACAAATTTCTTGTTTAACAACAACAAAATCAGGAGCATTAGTATCTGTATACAAGCATGCACGCACACACAGATTAACACGCCGCCTCCGTTGTGTTCTCGAAAAAAGAAACAGAAGAATTAAGAAAACGAAGAAATGACAACAAAAAAACTATCTGGTAGATACACGCCGCTATAATGTGTACACACATCGCATGGATGCAAAATATTAAATGTTATTGAGAGAAGTAATAAAAATAAATAAAAATGAGAGCAAAAGAGACGCAATTGGAAGAGAGATGATTAAATTGAGAGAACAAAATTAAACTTGATTGGTATCGGAACGAAGGCGGCAACGTGTAATTTATTTTTTACAATGACCTTGAAAAAATTATACATATAAATAAATATGTACAAACAATACATATAGCTATGTATATTCATACGTTAATGATCTAAGCATTCAGTAAAACGTAAATATGTAATGACACGATATTGAATATTAGAATTTCAAATATACATACTTATGTAATTTAAACCAAATTTCGTAAATTCATTTACTCTTAGATAAAAAGATTAAGTTTTTTGCAACATAAGCCGAAGTGATCAGCGAATATTTCAATTTTACTAACCAAACGGAAATTTCTAATGTGTGTCACTTCTCAAACTAAATATCAATAGCGAAAGAATTCAGCTCAGTCAAAAGAGAAAACACTCTCATGAACTCTCTCTCTCTCTGCTCCCCCATCTTTCTAAAACTCTCTCGAGGCATTCTATGTTCAATTGGACAAAAAAAAACTCATAATTACGACGATTTAAAAATTCCGTGCAAATATTCATTAACGGTTCGTTACTGTAGCTTTTTATTTAACTACTAAAAATTAAATCGCACATCACTTGCCCAGAACTGAAAAAAGGTATCATTTAGCCTCGCCAAAAATTAAATACCCAACACTGTATTGACAAGAGTAACGTGTAAGTAATTTTTCCAATTTTGTGGGAAGGACGGAGGCTATAAGTACTATATATATGTATAATCACTAGGGCGGACTAAATTTTTAAGTGGTCCGGAAACTCTATTTTTCTGAGAAATTTTAAGCAAAAAAGTCCACTACACCATATGGCTACAATGAATTTTGAGCCTGCGAGTTTTTATTTGAAGTATTTAAAACAAACTCTTATGCTGCCAGTTTTCAGAACTTTATAGTTTTTCATTCTCTTCCTCAACCCGTAAGCAATAAAATGACGTTTTCTTCATTCAAATCTGTCCATTAGTTTCGGAGTTATTCAAGTTTAAACAAAACTGTTGAACAACTCTTCCCGAAGTTTTCCAGTGCGCTGAATTTGTAATCTGACCTGAAAATTGTCTCATCGATCTATTCAAATACAAGTCAAAAACCTGACGTGATGTAGCAATTTTGAGGACAGATTCGGATCCAGAGGTGTAATTAGTTTCAAAGCTTTATTTGTACAAAAACAACCACCCCTAATTCTGGTATGTACTAGCTTAAATTACCAAATGTTTTGTAACATACGGAACGTAGAAAAAATCTGTCAATCGTTTTCTACTTTTTCGTTTATTCCATACGAATTGTTATTGGAAACAATCTGTTTGCGTCGTACGCAGGTTCGATCTAGGAAGCTGAAATTTTGGAGAATTTTCTTCAAACCCGATTCTATAATATAGGTCTATGGGACCGCAAAATATAACCCTTTCGGTATATTTTGTCCGCATTTTCAGCAACACGAAAAATGTGGGCGTAGTTTGACAAAAGTGGCATCTCCCATACAACTAAAATACCTAAAACGCTATATCTTGGCACCTAAGGCAGACTTTTTCTACTTAACTAGTAAGTCTGATTCGATATTTTTTTTGGATGCATATTTTTTGATTTATCCTAAAACGACCTCAATTTTGTGCACAAAAAATGAACATTTTCATTGTACGCCCGCCATTTTGTCAAAAATTAATATTTTTCAAAAATCAACGATCAAACGCCCAAGAACTGTTTACTAAACCAAAAAAAATTTAATTTTTTTTTTTTCGGATGAACCAGTCTCCAGATATCTTGCTCACCACAAATTTTGAGGTCTTTCATGTCATTGCAGTTTTCTAACTTACCGACGAATACTTTTGGACCAAAATGTCAGGGATAAATCTTGGTCCAAAATAAATGCAGCTTCAAAAAATCATTTTAAAAAAGGCCTCTCCCGGAGGCCCTTAAGATATAAGAAAGTAATACAGTCTATTAAACCATAAACTTCTAACTGTGCGAAAATCGCTATTACCGAAGAAGGCGAAATGAATAAACAAGATTCATAGTTCTCAAATTCGTTTGTCGAATTTAGAGGATGATATTTCATCCCTAAACTTAACGTACATATGTACTAGTTATTTCAGCAAATTGGAGAACAATTAATAAATTGCATATGTATTGCAACATTCAAGTTTTGCCTATGCAACAACAAGAACAACTTTTATTATATGCCAAAAAAAATAAATTAAAACTTGAAAGAATTGTGTGTTTTAATACTGAAGAAAATAGCTTGTGGAAAGCGCCATTTTTTCTGTAAGCTCCTACAGTGACCTTTGACCTATTTTTGTGAAGATGAAAAAAAGATGCGAAAAACTGTTGCCATGGTACTAACGGAAAATTTATTTTGAGTATTTGAGGCAATGATAGTGAAACGCATTAAAATCTTTTATATATTCTATGATACAAGAAAATCAGTAATATTATATAAAACAAGAGAATACATACATACTTAAATGTTATCGTGTGAGCACGAAGAGTACCTACACACATTACACATTGCAAAATTTACAAAGTAGCCCCCATAACATTAAAGTTTTGCCCCATGAGCTAACAATTGAAATAAAATCTGCGCCGACTCGAACTCAATGCAAACGCCGACACACGTGCTTATTTATCGTTTATTAGACAACTAGGACGAATTCTTTGAAGACCGCGATAAGGACAAATGTACAACTTGTGTTAGAGAAGTGAGTATGCGTGTATTTCTATAATATATACTATATACAGTTGCGGTAAAAAGAATAGCACCGCGGTGTCATTTATGAATTGAAAGAAAATATTTCGAACAAATGACGTTTTTTTTTTCTTCTAATATTTTACAGTATAGTTACTTGATAAGTGCACAAGATAGCCACATGACATTTTGTTCCAAAAAAATAACGGTACTTTCTAGGTTTGCTATTATATTGAGTAATTTGTAATTTCGAGCGGTAAAAATAATAGCACTGTTCTACTCCTTTACTTCTCAAGATTAGGTATTTACTCCTATTAATAAAATTTGATCGTAACAAGTAAGCTCCATTATTTTTGTATAATACTCCAATGATTTTTTCGAGTTTTTGCATTTTAGTGGACCGTGGAAAGCATTCTTCGACAGAGCAAAGTAAAATTATTAAAAATTCCATTTCGGAAGGTAAAAATTTTTAGGAAGTTTAAAATTTTACCGGATATTCTGCGAAAATGGTTTCGAATACGATAAAATACACAAATAAACGAAAAACACGAGACCGAATGCCTTCCATGTCCCGCCGGGATGTGAATTGTTCGATACGGCTTTCGATACATAATCCGTTTTTGCTTGCTACGGAAAGAAAGAAAGTGCTTAGTATAGCAGCGAGTGTAGAAACCGTTAAAAGAAGACTCAGGGAAACTAATTTGAGTGCCCAGAATCCACGACGAATTTCATTCTTAAAAAATAATGCATATCACAAAGATACCGGACTTTGCGCATGGGTACTTAAAATGGCCACTTGCAAAGTAGAGTGGAACGATGAGAGTAAGATTATTCAAGTATCATATTCTGTATTTGGGCTACGCCTTACATATGGACGAGTGCCTTTTCCACCAAAAAAACGATCTTACTCTCATCGCTCCACATAATGCTTATCTATTTTGCAAGCGACCATACTAAGTACCAGTGCGCAAAGTCCGGTTTGTTTGTGATATGAATTTTTTTTAACAACGAAACTCGCCGTGGATTTTGGGCACTTAAATTGGTTTCCCTGAGTCGTCTTTTAACGTTTTCCCTACTCACTGCTATATTACGCACTTTCTTTATTCCCGTAGCAGGCAAAAACGGATTATGTATCGAAAGCCTTATCGAACAATTCGCGTCCCGGGGGCACATGGAAGGTATTCGGTCTCGTTTTTTACGTTTATTTGTGTATTTTATCGTATTCAAAACCATTTTCGCAGAACATCCGATAAAATTTTAAATTTCCTGAAAAATTTTACCTTGCAAAATGGAATTTTTAAAAATTTTACATTGCTCTGTCGTAGAATGCTTTCCACGGCCCAGTAAAATGCAAAAACTCGAAAAAAATCATTGGATTATTAAACAAAAATAATGGAACTTACTTGTTACGATCAAATTTTTTTAATAAGAGTAAATACCTAATCTTGAGAAGTAAAGGAGTTGAACAGTGCTATTATTTTTACTTAATTTTTATTTTTTTTATTTTTTTGGAACAAAATATCATGTGGTTATCTTGTGTACTTATCAAGTAACTATACTTTAAAATATTAGAAGAAAAAAAACGTCATTTGTGCTATTATTTTTACCGCAGCTGTATATGGGACGTTCCATGTCAACCGGAACAGTGGTCTGCCCAAAATTGAGCGCAGCGGAAAAATGTTTTTTAGGTGTCAATATGTTCGTATGCTCAAGAGCTTTCATATGAGAACGGGTGTTTTCGAATTTTTTTTTTTTAAGAAAATGGCGACCATAAAACGGTGCCTACCTTTAGATATCTATGTATAAATTGGCAGTTGGTAAGCAGCCATTATCATAATCGCTTAATTTTTTTATTTTTTAGGTAGGCTGTGAAGAGAGGGAGTGCAGTGTATACTTTTTTTTTTAATAGTAGGTGGTGCCACGCCCCTAACGGAAAATACATTGCCCCGACTAAACTAATAAACCGATTTTAGTAAAATTTGGTTTGGAAATAGACTGAACCATAAGAAAAGTAATTAGAAGCTCTTAATTCTTAAATGGGGCGTGGCATCACCCTTAGTAGGAAAAAACGCTGTTTCTGCTGAACCGAGTCATCGATTTTGATAAAATTTGGTATGGTGCTAAATTGAATCCTGACTAAAGATATTCCTTTTGAGTGGGCGGTGCCACGCCTCTAATAAGAAAAAACGCTTCTTTCATTTCTCAGTTAACGGCATTGCCAGACTGTACTCTCTTGTTTTATTTACAAAGAATTCTAATGCTCCATGAAAAAAAATTTCTATTCTCTTCAACGTTATAAAAGCACAGACATACATGAATATTAAGGTGTTCCAATAAGATCATTGGATTTGAATATCGCGAGTTTTCTTTTTTGAATCGCGTTATTCTCTCGTGTATTGTTCAATATGTACTAATCGCAACATTGACAGAAGTCATACATTAAGTCTTAGAGCTGCCACCCTTATTGGAGAAAATGACACAAAATTTAAATAAAAGCAGCGCTCTAATCAGGATACCATCGAAGTCTGGCGCTTTTATTTGAACACCCTCTATATAAATGTGAGTAAAATTAAAGAATAAAAAATTCAAATATTCTTTCATATATTCAATTGGATTGCTTTCACATTATACTTCTGGGTTGTGCTCACAACTTATTCCTTTCAAATGCAACGATTTCAAGTTCAATCTATAATTAGAAATTATTTTATTTAATACTTACCAGCGACACGCAGCAATTCAGGATCAACCAGATTGTTTAAGTCTGGTTCTTCGCCATACCAAAATATCCACAATTCTTTGGCGGCGGCCAACGAAAGCGGTGGATGTATTTTTGATGTATTCATTTCGAATGATAATGCATTTGGATCGAGCGTGTCCTGTTTGGTAGATTGGACGCGTCGCCAAACACATAGTATATCCGCTTGCATGCATCGCGAATATGATCGCAATATGGGATCTTCAAGTGGATCACTGGAAGCGTTTGGTCTTTCGCCGTTAGCAAATTTGCGCCATTTAATACCACACAAATCAGTCTGTAAAAAAATATAAATGGAAATATTTTAAAGTTGCATCGCTAATATGTTATTATATATATTGACTTTGAATTGACGAATATAAGCCCCGAAAAGCTTGCAATTCTAACAATGATGAACAAAATATTGATCCAAAAAGTTCAAATGTTTTATTATTTCACTTAGATTTAATGTAAACTGTTATGTCATGAAGTTTATGTCCCTTAAAACAAGAAAGCTAAGACACCCTTTTAAAGAAAACAAATAAGACGAGTAAATGCAAAACTCGTTAGGTCCACTTCCGGTGATTTCGAGTTAAGCAAAAAAACAACATATGTGGAGCTAATAAGTCGCTAAACTGTTATACTTAAATAAGGAAATATATTCAATGTTTATAAAAGATTATGACAGAGCTATTTACTATAAGTGGTGGACTCAAAATCGCTACGAAATAAAATTTCAAATATAATGGCACACGCAAATGGGCAGAACCAAACTAATACAAATCACATCTGAAACATTATAAAGCATCGAATGGCATTTTCGAAATTTGAATTTAAAAAATATTAGGCTGTACATTTGCTTGCACCTTTCGTTTGCACAAAGTGAAAGCCAAAACACTATAACGCGCTAGAAGTGGCAGTTGTTCGAAATAAGCTGTTTTTATAACATACTGTCAGTGTAAAACCAAAATAAGTCTTTTATTTATTAATTATTCGGTCCTTTTTTGTACAAAATGGTCCCTTTTCATATAAATTTAATAAAAAATTTGATGCTCAAATTGATTTTGCTTAACACTAAACTTTATCAGATGTAACCAATATTAAATGCGCATCGCTAACAAAGCTCGCCAGCTTGTTTAAAGTTCATCCCAAATAAATGGCGGCAGTAAGAAACTTTTTATAAACTAAGAAAGAGATATCCACTTTTATATTAGAAAAAAAAATTATGAAATAATGTTATTTCTGTTCTTGCTTGAATATTTAATCATTATTTTTGTTTGATTTTATAATTTGATACATGGAAATGGAATGAGTTTGTTCTTTTTAAATTAAATTGGTCCTTTGTCTCTACATATTTGGCCCCAATTTATTTATTTTGGTAGCAACCTCGTTATTTATTGACATTTATATTTTAAGTCAAACTTAGTTCATAATACATTAAAAATTTAATGTTTCATTCGCTGATGACTTTCGAGCTAAGTTTATAAGAAATTTAACTTGAAGTTTTCAGCATTGCTAGACTATTACTTTAAAAACAATCTAAATATTGGCTGAATTATAAGATGAAAATTTGGTTAATCCGAAAACTATAAGTAATAGAAAGAAATATGTATACAGCTGTTGACAACTAATTGGAAACGAAATCATTCAGTGTTATTGGTAGTTTTTCTCATTTATTTTTCCATTTAATGGACGGACAACTGGCATGAAGCTTAGCGAATTGTATGCGGCTTTCCTCTGCTTAACTGTCACGAATGGATCCTTGCGTGAAATTCGTCCATGGAGTCCAGCCTCAACTAATCGACAAGCGACAGTTCGTTTGGATATTTATGCATCGTATTGATCAATTATTTTGAGTTGGATGTCTGCAGCAGTCGTACGAGGATCCAATTTTGCCTTGTGCACAATCTGGCAATCCTTGTACCCAGCAGTCTTACAAGGTCCCTTTTTGCTAGGAACATTTTTTGCTGTGTCATACTTATCGAAATGATCAAGTGCACTGAATACCATGTTTCTGGAGCAATTCAGCTGTGTTGCCATCGTCTGATATCTCATGGCCGTCTTCGAAGCTCAACAATTGACTTACGCATGTGCGGTGTACAACTTTTGGCCACTACCCATGATTAAGGATATGCTAATAAGCAAATTCGGTTAAAAACTGTTCCTACAAGCAATGACAATATAACAATATCGTTTCTGGAATCATTTATCAAGTTTTACTTTTATTTTTTGCAAATTATTTTTTTGTTTCCAATTAGTTGTCTCAGTCAAATTTGATGTTGGAGCAGAAAATCTCTCATAAAACTTTTTTATGCTATGAATTTAAATTCAATTATGTTCTCTTTATTAACCTTATAAGTCCCACATTTACATTTATTTATAAATTTTCTGGTACACATAGAAAAATAAATGAGAAAAACTACCAATAACACATCCAATGATTTCGTTTCCAATTAGTTGTCAATAGCTGTAGGTATGTTCAAAACTTTTTGGGTTTTTGAAAATTTTACGTCTATAAATGTTATCATATACAAAAATTATGCGGCAAAGCTTTCGGTAACTACCATGACACTTTATTCCTCAAGCCACGAAACGCAAATTTTTCAGTTCGAACAAATGAATTATTTAGTTTTTGGTTAGTTGGCCGTTACTTGTAGGTGGAAATAGAAACCATAGTAAAGCAAGTATCAAAGAACTAAAAAGAGCGAAAACATTTTGGAGAAAGCAAAACATAGCAACATACTCTCATAATCAGTACACTTACTTTTGTGCCCGACATTATTTACATTTCTTTATTAAGCTGCACAACAGCGGCTACACTTCTCTAAATTTTTTATTGCTTGGATTTTTTTTTTCCAAAATTTTTTTGAATGAAAATAAAAAATAAATAAACGCACACACGCAGAAATATAATCTAAGTTGTCGCTATATTCATGCTCTGATACTCTTCTCTGAAAATTTGCTTCTGGCATTTGTTTTTTTTTTTTTTTCATTCCTACTTTTTTGTCTCGTGAGAGAATTTTTGGCGTCGTTGCCGTGGTCGTTATTTCATTTGGTAGCAGGGCAAGTGCTTTACCACTTGTACATGTTTGTTGTAATGGGGTATTGTTTCATCTGAAATTGTGTATATATATTTCTTTCTTTGTAGAAAATGTATTTAGTAGCGAAGCCGGTTGTTTATCTTTCTCACTGTGGTCCATAAAGGCAACAGAAGATAGACAGATGGGTCACACAAAACCAGTGTTGTTGTTTATTTTAATACCCTAAAGATAGGCATGCATTTAAATGTTTAGCTTTGATTTTTCTGCGAGAGTGGAAAAAACGCATCTAATATTAGATAGAAAAAAAAAACACGAATGCATAGGCTTATTACTGCTATAAAAAACTCCTTAAGCAGACTTTGTAAAGTATTCGTAAGTTTTCTCAGTTGTAAATTTCGATTTTTACATCAAAAAAAGTCTCCTTTTCACTAACATAGTAAGGAAACTTAAAACATAGAAAGAAAAAGTCAATAAGTCAATAAGTCAATTTGGCAGATATCAAAGGTCGAAAAAGCTTACACGCACAACATTGGTAAAACGAATGTGGGATTTTGTCAATTCACAATTTGACTGCTTATTACCAGCTAAAACAATTCTTTAGTTACTGTAACAAATTTTTAAAAGTAATTGTGAAGGTACAGTAAATTTTAACTAAGACATCTTACAAACAGTATGTGGGGTTTCAAAATCAATAGAAAAACGTCGTACGTAATTTATGAATGGCCATTAATTATTCGTTTTACTTTTATACAAACTTTTAAGAACAGAAATTGCAGTAAGAATGGCTACATTACAGTATTCAATTATAATTTTGTATAGAAAGTTTAAAAATCTTGAAAGTTAAGATTGCAGTAAAATTTTTATTTTTTTATTATATATTTATATTTTATTTAAGTTAGGACACAATATTGATCCAATACTCCTCAAAATATTTCCTTAACATTAGGTAATTCTTGGTTGAATAGACATTTTTAAAAAAGTTCTTTTAATCAGTTTTTTTTTAAGTTTTTACCGAATGATCATTAAGCAAGAGGTACCAAAGACGAAAATGGATATGAATCATTTTTACTAAAATTATAGAAACAAAACTTTAATTATTTCTGTGATCCGTTAAGTCTTTATCTTTACTAACTAAATATGCAAACAAACTTTTTCTTACTTTGAAATAAACGAATAAGGAAAAATTATTAACCAATTTTGCAAATTTTAAAACTTGAAAATATGGCTGTACAGAATGAAAAACTGGCGATAACGATTCTTACTGGTACACAGATCTAAAAAAGTCTTAAAGATTTTCTACGGGAGAGACCTTATCAAACTTTACAAGTTGAGTGAGTAAAATACAATTTGCAATAAAACGAAACCGAAAAGATGAACTTAACAACAGGGCATGACGCACAGAGCAACCTATAGCGAATTATTAAAATACCTCAAAGAGAAAGGGCAGCGGGTGGTCGGCATTTTAGTCGGGTTGGCTCGGTTTGGCCGATTATACATACAGTAAACGAATAGTCTGCGTAATCAGAGAGAAAATGAGCAACATCACACACAAATTGAAGAGAGCCAAAGTTAAAAAGCAAGAAACGATGATAGCGATAATAATGATGACAACCATGAAACAATAAAAGATACCAACTATAAAAGCGCAATTGAATTATGTATTAACAAGGTAGAGGAGGACGAACGCGAACAAATACAAGAAGCTACAGTAAACTAGAACAAAACAAAATAGCAAAGGGTTTACAGAGAGAGTGAGCACACTTACTTATATCGAAGAGAGGTAACTAAAGATATGTAATAATTTGCATGAAATAAACACTATGATATGTCGTTTGGTTTAGAAGAATGTGTATGAATTGTAGTAGAATACAAAAGGCTGAAATTATATTGAGTAAAAAGAAAAAAGAAGAAACAGAAAGAAGGGAAATGCGGATACAGAGCGATAAGACCGTTCGATTACGGTGCTTTCAAAACAATATGCTCTCGTTGAAAATCTGACCAAGGAAAATACCAAAAATTAACAAAGTAATGACAATTTTTTTCAAACTATGATGTTTTCCTTTTTTAAAGCTTTACACCTATAGAGTGGAAATAAAAGCAGATTATAAAAACATTTCTATAAATTATTACATATTTCTATTGCCACTCTTAAATGTTAGGGGGAACCTAATAATAATAAACTATAAATGTATGCATCTTCTTTGGTTGTATGCATAACCACATATATAGCCGACAACAACAATGTTTAGTTTTTTTTTTTTTTTGTTTTTCTCCCTGTTGATTTTCTTTTAATCAACAACCTTGTTACTTGCTTGCGGTTTCTCGTTGATGTTTTTTATTTGTGTGTGTATCTTGTTGTTGATTTTTTTAATACCTATATAAAAACAAAAACGCGAAATACAACAAAATCAAAATTTCGTTGCGTAGATAGTCGTATATTGTTTTTCACGTTTTCCGATTTCGTGCTTTAAATGGCAACGAATGTACCAAGCAGCCATGAAGTAATTTTATGGAAAATTACTCTAACAAAAAAAGTTGCAATTTACTGCAAGCAAGCATTTTTACGTTTTAAGAAAAACGTTCGCAAAAACTCAAACTGCTTTAACTTTGACATAATGTTTAATGGAATGGCAAATAGAATTGCGATGCGGAGAGAAACCGTAAAAAGGTTTTTGTTCAAATTGGTTGACGTAGCAACAGCGCGTCGGTGTAGCTTACCACTGAGAATATTAGGTCAAAGGCCACACCATTTGTGTGAAGGGAAGGTATTTTGATTCATAAAACAGGCATCAAAGATTTTTATCAAAGATATTTATTATTTTGATTTCAGACATTTTTGAAAACGGAAAGTCAGTATAATAAATTATTAATTTACCTTCCAACTGAAGTACATAGTCGTATTAATCAGTATATATTGAAGAAAAATCTAGACATTTTTTAGTAATACAGGCATCATATTTAGCCTTAGCCGTTTTAAAATCCAACGAGATCAATCTATTAATTGACTTGCTCACTACTATATCTTCTTTTGACATTTTATAAAAACTATGATAGTCTTCTTTTCTACATATTTGGAAACAGTACATAGCTCTTCCCTTAATGTATGCGTTATAAAGTTACGTTTAACCAGACAATTAAATATGATATAAATTTTGTTCGATAGAGTTATAGTGACAAGTATAGTTTACTATTATTAATTTTGCAAAACATTTTTCCATAGTTTAGTGAATAGTATCAATTTTTACATATCTATTTTGCTTAAAATTATTTATCCATATCGTTAAAAAGCTTAGTATTTGAAGTTTTGATTTTTTTTATATGTTTTATTAAGAAATAAAATTATCTTTTTTTATGTCAGGTCAATTATAATTTTTCTTTTACCATAAAGCTAGATATCGTAGTTTGCAATTTTAAGTCTATTTGTCGCAATTATTTTGGGCATTAAGTCTAGATTAACGCGAAAGTATTTTGCTCAATACTTACATAAGTGATTATCATACATTTTTTTTTACTCGATAGTATAGTGATCAGTCTGCCCATTCGTTTTTCATATATTTCCTCGATAGTATAGTGATTAGTATCCCTGTTTACTTTATTTGTTTTTTTTTTTTTTTTTTTTTTTTTTCATTAAAAATCAATCTATATATAAAAATCAAAGCTATAAAAATAATGTTTTGCTAGTTATCGAAGTTTTATAATTTTTATTTCAATTGTTTCGGTATCCCTTTTTACTAAATCTTTTTATTTTGTTTTAAATTATGTAGGCTTATAAATTCACACGATTGGAACGTAAACAATTTTCTAAAATCTGAGCAATTCACTTAAAATTAGCTTAATGTCCATTAAATTTCCTCGATAGTTTAGTGTTCAGTGTCGTAATTTACATTCTTTTTTTTTTTTTGCTCGATAGTATAGTGATAAGTTTTCCCATTTATTTTAGTTTGATGATGTTCTTGCTCTTTTTTAATTGTATGTATGATCTAATAAGTTTTCCAAGCGAATGCAAATTATTTGTTTTGCATTTTTTAGGTATTTCGTAAAGGAACCCATTTTGTTTTTATATAAGATAATGAAATTTAATTTCACCCGAAAGGTCGATATATAGTTTACAATCATAAGATGTATATTTTTTCTTTCAGTTATATTGCTCGATAGTAGTTATTAGCATCTCCTTTTACTTTTGATTCTTTGTTTTAAAGAGCACATCCTCATAACTTAGCTTGATAAAAACCATCATTCTTCTAAGAGACATATGACCAATTGGAGCAAAAACTGTTTTTGAATTTCACTTCACATTGTGTATTTTTTTAACATAATAATTATTAATCACTAATGAGTTCCTCGTAGTTTGTAACATCTTCTTGGTGATTTTCAATAATTTTCGTTTTGCCAGCAGGTGACCTTAGAAAATTCTTTATAAGAAATTGAACGTAAATTAAAAGAGCACTACAGAAAATAGAACCTAGCGCCGATTTCAACAAGTATCATAGCGTCCTTAATCAAGCGCAGATAGATTTCTAGCACACTTGTTCAGATACGTAGGTCATATCTTCTCTAGAATGTGAGTAAAGTTGTATCCTACGTGAGTAAAATTCATGCAAATCATTATAATCCCAATGTATGAAAATTGGACAGTTTAATAATTTAAGTGGTCCCTATTTATAATTTTAATTTCTTTTTATTTTTTAATATTATTCATAAATTGTAACTAAATACTACTTTGAAATTCAGATACATACTTTAAAATTTCACTGTTTTGACCTGACGAGGAGCTCTCTAATAGTTTGTACCAAGTCAATCCATTTTGTGTGCGAAATATCAAAGCTTTTGCAAACATTTAAAAAGATATTAGATATATATGTAAATGTAAGGAAATATTTTACTTTTGACTAGATTGCAGTATGGCATTGAGTTAACACTTGTAAGTGTTAAAATGTTTGATGTATTTTTAAATGTAGTTACATTTTTTTAATAAGTGGTATAAAAGTTCCAAGCCAAACCATAGAAAATCCAAAATCGTTTAAATTGAAAAGCGCGTAACCTCTAAAAACTATTTTTTGTGTTGATATGGGGAGACCTCACTTTAAAGGCTAAAAAGAACCGAATGAGGGGATCATATTAAAAATTTTGTTGTTTTTTTTTCGGTCTAATATATTATATACATACATATGTATTTATGTTTGGTTACATATGTATGTATTTAATCTGACAAACGCTTCAAAATTATTGTAAGCAAAAATTTGAAAGTGGCAACACCACAAAAAAAAAGCATTGTCCCATGAGCAAGCGATGTCAGTCGAGAGAAAAACAAAACCAATCAACAACGAGAATACGAAAGAGAGTAGGTTAAACGAAAAAACTTTTAAATATCATGAACTGCAAGGCAAAGAAATGATAATACTACCACTTATGGACTTTAAATCAATATTTTTATAAAAAAAATTTGCAGATATCAAGATGAAAACAATTTGTGATACATAATAGGAAAGCATTTAAAAACATATGTATGTAGCTACTGAAAACAAGCAATAAGCGCTTAAAAACGTCGCGACGGGAAAATCAGAAACTCAAATTTCTTAAGTACAATAGGTTATTGAAATATAGCTAAAGAACTTACAAACACTAAAAATAAAAAGGAAATAATTCACAATTTTTACTCACCAAGGCGAAAAAGTTTGTGTGGCAGTCCTCCAAACTTGCGCCGTTTGTCTGATGATTTTGATGCGTCATAGTTCATGTATTTTTATACAGCAGCTCCACATTTTCTTAAATTAAAATCAAAATTGTTGTTGTTATAATTCAGTACTTGCGTTGTTTTGTTTAATTTGAACGGCAATTTTTTTTTATTAAATTTTTCTATTTTTTATAGCAATCTAATGCAGTTGTTATTTTTTGACAAATTCAATTTAAAATTCCTTAATATATTTTTTGATCAATATTATTTGCCCACATATAAAATGCTGTAAGAAAATCATTTTAAATTTTTATTAAAGAAACGCACTGCGGAAAAATTTCACTTCTCACTATTGCTGCGAATTTTTTTGTGTCGCTGTTGCTGTTGCTGCAGATGCAGGTAAATCAATTTCAAAACGAATAAAAAAAAAACTAACCGACGTTGTTCGACCAACGAATAAAACGAGTATATCAACGAATGAACCTACGAACGAATGCAAAGCCAGCGGATTCAACCAGCTCACTCAACCAGCAGCAGCAGTGGCACAAAAAACAAAAACAACACACAATTACAACTCTCACACACACTCTCGCGTTCACAAACTCGCACGCCAACGACAATGAATATTTTTTTTCACTTCATTTTCTTTTGGTTCATTGTTTGCGTTTTCGTTACTGCACTACTCTGCTCCCCTTAATATTTTCACTGTTTTTATTGTTGTTCTCGTTTATGAACTGCAGACGACCGACGACAGTGTTTCCAGCTTTACTTCATTTTAAACACACTTGCTGCTGCTTACTGTTCCAAAATTAAAATGTATGCACATAGACCAAATTTGTGTACATTCTGGAATTGATATCCTTTTGAAGGAGTATGTTACTACATATGTATTTAGTAACATTTAGTGGATTGTTACAAGGTATTTGTATAAAACTACCTAAGTCTAATACTCTGCGATAACAATGTTCCATATTATAAAAGAAATAACTATCAATTAAAATTAATCGAAGATTTTTAAGAACTTTTGGTGTAATACATGATTATGTACGTTATGTGAAAATTCGGAATATATTGCAAAACTTTAACTGGATAATCGAATGTAATTTTTTTTTCTCGAAGATATACAACTTTTTTAAGTCAACTCTATTATTCACTTAATTGCTCATTGTAGAGTGGCAAGCTGCGTCGTAAAGAGAAACAGTATGAAAGTCGTTGCTACTATCACAGCTGCTGATTCGTTTCATTTATCGTTGATGTAGACAAAAAATTTAAATGGTAGTAAACACTAACAGATTGCCTTTTTTCCCCATTTCATAAATTTTATGTACAAAAAAAATAGAAAATGAGGTGTAAAAATATTTGTCCTGTAGGATCGAATATTTACGAACACTTCACTTTTAAATAACAGGTATTATTTTGACCTATTTCAAATGTGTAATATCCTTTCAATTTTCGGTACGTGTCGTAGTTTCCATTCGATAGAAGAATAAAAACAATATAGATACCAATTCATTAAAAAGATAAACAGTAAAATTATTTTTTTTTACTAATTACGTTTTACGTTGAGCTAAATAGGAATTATTTCATCAACGTCAACCGAAGATTTCTGCGACGACGATGAAGACGAAAAACAACATAACGTAACGCGCGACGTAAGTGACAACGAACGAATGAATGACTACATAATTGAAAATTTGTTCGCTGCCTTGCTTTGCTTTTGTTGATGTTGAACTGAACTGAATTGAACCAGACCGACCAAATGAACAAACGAACTAAACCGAACCGTACTGCGGCGCTGTAAGAAGAAAAAAACAACGGCAAAATGCCTTGCAGTAGTCAGCCTCTGTGAATACAATTTTTCAAGGGAAAAAAGTATGGAGCAAGAAACGCAACACTTAGCAATAACAACAAAAAACTACGCATACATTCGTAGTTTTTTTGTTGCAGTATTGCCAGGCAAACGCTACGAATCTACTCCTTCGAATAAATTATCTAAATATTTAATAATTTTTTAAAATTTAGTGAATAGAAATCAAAAAAAAAAATATAGCTTATATTCTGCTTTCCAAGGCAAATATTTCATCTTCTTTACTTTCAATGAGGTAAAAAGCAACTAATTTAGTTTTTTCACTAACAGTGAACAGATTTTTAATATAAAAAGCAATTAAAATTAAAAAATTTGCTTTCTACACTAGGCAAATAACGGATTGCTAAACGCAAGTTGGGAAATTCTAGTAATTTTTAAATTCTACGTGAAAAAATTAATTATATGTAACAAAGGTTTATGTAAAGTTTATTACAATAGGTATCCTTAGAGAACTTAAGATAAAAATAAAAACTTGGGTTAGTATACTTCCTTGATGACGAGGTCAAGAAATTGTGTGTCATCGGACGCCTTCGCCTATAAATGTCCTAAATTAAGATCAGGGACGTGAATCGAGTGAAAAATTTGGTCGGTTCAGCGGTTCGAACCGTTTTTGAAATTTTGAATTGGTTCGTCAAAACGGTTTTTTTCTTCTCTGAACCGGGATTTCTGTTCGGTTCAACGGTTCGGGAGTTAAAAAAAAAACTATGCACATATGTGTTATTTTTTTTCAGTAACAATTTTCATTTCTTTCAAAATTTCCATATTAAACAAAAGAAAAAATAAATAAAGTGGGGAAAATTTGTCTATTGAAAATTGGTCAGAATAAACCCTCAAACCTTTATAAAAAGTGGTTCGGATCAAACATTTGTGGAAAATTTCGGATCGGTTAATGGTTCAGTTAATAAGTAAAAAAGAAACAGTTTCCCGGTTCAAAACCGGTTCACGTCCCTGATTAAGATATTAAAAAGTGGGATCTTTCCTTGCTCATCAATTTTTGAAAAATTTAGGAAACAAGTTCAAGAACTTTTTAGTGCCATTCGGCTAGTGGAAAGTTAGCTCTCGTGAAACAGTTAACTAATAATGTTCAATGTTTCTGTGCCAAGATTTTCGACAGTTAATCTTTCAATATTGGATGAAAAAAATCAACTGATTCGACAGCACTTGTCATGTCAATTTTTAACCTCCAAACGTAAAGGATTTCCTATGAAAACGCGCCTATGTAAAAACGAAACTAAAAATTTTATTGACATTTATAAAATTGTTAAGCATCAAATCACTACTATATTTGCTACTATACGTACATAGCAACATTGCAATGTCGGCAAATAATTGCGTTTTTCAAGTTACTTTAACAAATGATTAAAAAAAATAAGAGAGGGAGAGAGCGAACGAATTAATGAGTGGCTACTGACATGAAAACATGGGTTGGAATATTTTTAAAAAATTTTGCATGCGTTAACACTGGTGAGAAGCAAAGCCCCCATTCATGTTATACTCGTTCGTGCGCAGTTTACAAGTTCGTAGAACTGAGAGATTAAACAAACAGGGTTGCGAAAACGCCATATTACCGACGCATTGCATGAAATATTTATTGAAGAAAATCAGTTTCAAAACAGATAGCTCTTTTTTAAACTTTAAGTATCAGATCCATTTATATTTATTTATTTATTATTTATGTATATATATTTATAAAAAAGTTTAGAAACGTTAGAATATGTAATGTGTTTTTCTCTGCCATGATTTTCTTTGTCACATATTATTTTCAAACCAACAACAAAACTTAAAACCCAAACTTTTCTGCTAGAGCAAAAAGAAAGAATACTAAGGAAACGCAGTATATTTAGTAGATCGAAAGCATTAATATTACGTTAGTAACATTCTATCTTACTGGAGGTCCAGAAAAATTCACAAAATTCAGCTTCGAAAATATCTACTTATCTAGAAGAGTGTCATAACGTAGTTGTGAATCCCCAGATTGTGCAAAATGAACTCCATAGGGCCTGTGTATAACAAAAGAGTAACATGTAAAAAACCCTTTATCGTCAAAAGAAAAGCTTAAAAGTGATTGGAGTTAATATATTTGGATTGAGCCAATCTCAACTTTCTTTGAAGAAAATTTAGAAATAATTCTCAAGTAAAACACTTAATCAGACCAAACTAGGTATTACCATATTTAATGACAAAACAAACAGTGATCTAATTTTGACAAATTTTCGTGGCACGATACCTTGGTGTACTATTTCAGTAGCTTGGTGTAGTAACATTTTGTAACATAAACTGCCAACAGACAAAAAAACTGGCAAATTTGGAGGAGTGCCTTACATACCAGCGAAATTTCTACTATTTTGCTTTAATACTCTTGCCGAGGATAAAATATCTCCAGATCCTGACGTGCTCCAAAAATTCCTTGACTGAATTTGGATTCAGCATTGACGAATGCATTACTAAATACCTATATTTTTATCCAAACTTAAGAATGACTAAATATTTAGAAATCATTGGCAGGAATTACTATTTCGGCACTCCTAACGTGATGAAATAATTTCGTGGCCCGATTCAAATCAGATTACACCCAAAATCAAAAAAAAAATCCTATGCTACCTACCAAGCTCGGATCTTTTTGGCTTAATTTTTTTTTGGAACAGGTTTACTTTAGCTGACATTGTCCAATTTTATTTATTTTTTTTTTTCCTAAAAGGGGGTTAAAGACAAAAAAATATAAAATTATCAAAAAAAGTCGCTCGGATCTAGTATCGGAAATATAGACATCGGAAGTTCCGGATATATCTTTTATAAAAATGGTTATAAGTTGGGAACCCCTGAATGGATTTCAAAAAAATGGGTGTCATAAGATAGATAATTTAATGGCCTACAATAATGGTGCGTTAAGTCTTGAAATTTGACCCATATTTTTGGAGATATTACGATTTTTGTGAAATTTCGACCAATTTTTTTTTGAAAAAACATTTTTTTTTTCAAAAAATGTGTTAATGACCTAAAACTTTTTTAGCATTTTAGGAAACCTTATTTTATTCCCTTTAAAATGGTATATAGTTTCTTGTAAATTTTTGTGAATTTAGCCCCTTTTTAAAGAAAATCAAAAAAAAAATATTCAATGAATTCTTATGAAAACTATGTTTTTGTGGGCAAAAACAGTGGAAAACAACAACAACAACGATTAGTACACCTACAACTCTTATTATTTAAATGATTCTCATAATAAAATAATATGGTTATCATATAATTTAAAAATTTTTTAAAATGTGAGGTTATGTTGAAGGAAAAGAGCGCCGCAGTCGAAAAACTTTTATTAAAAATCGCGCGCGCGATTTTTAATAAAAATTTTTAAGTTTTAAAATAAAAAATGGTCTTACAATAATTGTTGTTGTTGTTGTTGTTGGTTTTTTATTGTTTTTGTCCATAAATAGAGACTTTTCATAAGAATTTATTGCATATTTTTTTTTATTTTCCGGCAAAAAAGGGGGTAAATACGCAAAAATTTAAAACAAGCTATATACCATTTTAAAGGGAATAAAATAAGCTTTCTTAAAATGCTAAAAAAGTTTCAGGTCATTAACACATTTTTTGGAAAAAAAAATGTTTTTTTCAAAAAAAATTGGTCGAAATTTCACAAAAATCGTAATATCTCCAAAAATATGGGTCAAATTTCAAAACTTAACGCACCATTATTGTAGGCCATTAAATTATCTATCTTATGACACCCATTTTTTTGAAATCCATTCAGGGGTTCCCAACTTATAACCATTTTTCCAAAAGCTATATCCGCAACTTCCGATGTCTATATCTCCGATACTAGATCCGAGCGACTTTTTTTGAAATTTTTATATTTTTTTATTTTTCACCTTCTATCACCCCTAAAAAAAGAAATTGATTTGGAGAATGTCAGCTAAAGTAAACTTAAGCCATAAAAAAATTTTCGCTCGTATGTAGTTCAATTGGTATAAGTTGGGAAGCCCTAGATTTACAAAATATGGATGCTGTATGAAAGGTAATTTATTGAGCTATAGTATTGGTATGAAAAAGTTTGAAATCTGTTGCAATTTTCGACATAAGACGATTTTTCCAAAAATCGTTTTCTTAAAAAAAACTATTATTGATTCTCCAATTTTATTTATAATCAAGAAAGCTCATATTTTCGCATATGTTTTTTTATAAACATTTTTTATTAAAATACGCAAAATTGAACTCAATTTTGTTATGAAATTAAACTAAAAATTAATCAGATATGTAATTGAAAAACTTGTACTAATAGCGGGCGCGACAAGTCCCCCAATAAAAAAAAGGTTTACAAATTGAAATTAAATAAATTGTGTTTTCTTGATGTGTTAATATAATTTCATCTCAAATATTATTCTTTTGTGGCCGATATCGTCATCATGAAACTCACGGCATTCATTTCAAAACAGGGATTCTTTTGCGTAATTATGTGGCAGCTCGATTTTTGAAAATTTTTTTTCCTCTGTATTAAATCGAAATTTGCACAAATTCAAAAAAAAAAAAAAAATTGAAAATTGACATTAGTTATTCTCTCTTTTTCTCTATATCAGACATGTACTCTCTTTTTTTGTTCCTTAGACTTGACTATTTGTCTCTTTTTAACTCGCTATGTGGCTTTGGTAACTTTTATTTTGCGGAAACTGGATTTTCTGCTTGATTGTTCACTTTGCTGTTTCTTCTTCATTTTTGTCTTTCTATTTTTCATATTCGTATTCATTTCTACGTTTTTTATCTTCTTTCCTCTTCTATATCGGAGAATTCAAATAAATTTTCAGCGATATTCCTCCATACATATTAATTTGGTAACTTAAGTTATAGCCGTGGTTTCTTTTACTCTCACCGTGATTAAAAAGAATCTATATATATATATGTATATTTTTTACATATAACTAATTATAATATTGCTTATTAAATTGTTCCCTAATTTAAACTTGCATTGAATCATTGAATTCGATGCTAAACTTTCTTTTCTTGGTATTCACCATTCTCTACATTCTGTTCCAATATTTCCCCAATTTGTTCAATCGATAATTTGAATTTGTGCAACTCTTTCAACGAAAAAAAACAATATTCGATTTTTCTAATTACATTTAGCAAGCACAATTTTTTGTTTTTTTTTCACATTATGGTTTCACTGTTTTTATAATGAAGTTACTTAATATTATTAATTTTTAGAAAACTTGGTTTTTCTGTTAAATTAGGCGACGAGACAGAAAAACTTTAATCGCGAAAAACAACATCGACGAAATGACCGACGTATGCGACTGTGGAATTGAAAATGGCGCTGGCAACAAATGTACAGATTTTCTTTATTCGCCTACCAATGTTGCATTTTCAGCATTGAATGCTAAACAGACGTTTGCTTGAAAGGGTAAAAACTAAGCTTATAATTATATATATCATAAGTAAACACTGCTTACTTATGGTATTAGACCGTGTATAACAATAAAAATTACGCTGCATATTTTTAAAGCCTGCACAGAGATACGTTTTCTCAATATCTAGTTATACCTTAACTAAAACTAGCAGCTTGACATAAAATTTCATACAAGACTATTATGACCTACCAGATAAAATTGAACTGGATAGGAACTGCTCATAAGCCACGCCAAACTGACAAAAATTTACAAAAACGTGTGTTGTATTATGCGCCGCAAATTTTTCATTCGTTTGGCAAACTTAAAATTGGTTTCCCACAAGCCCTCACTTACTTGAATTTATCGTTGAACCTTGGAGATTGCAATCAAATAAAGATCATATGATTTGCAGACCGTTATATTTATTATGCTGCCAAATTGTAGTTATGCTGATTTTGTTGAATCTGAATTTATCTTTATGCAGTAGTTACTGAGCGTTGAAGCTCAGTAGTCGGAACAAAGTCAAGAACCTACATCAAACATTTGCATGGCTTGTAATTTTTAAAAGTTGAAAGTCGATTTTTTCTGTAAAGCGTAGTATTTAATTTGTTCGTTTTTATTAGTAAAACTGAAATTTATCGTCGTTGTTCTAATCCTCTATTATATTTTTATTTAACGCCACCCTTTGAGTCGACCTAACATTGTGCGTCTCTATTTGATAAATGGATGAGTTTGTAAAATATTTTACCACATATTCCGTTAACACGATTCAGCCTTACTTAACAACAATAACTCTCAGATGCATATGGCAATTATAAATACATATCAGGATTTCTAAATATATTTGCACTGATATTCAGAGCATAACAGACCAATTATAGTTTTGATAAGATTTTCCAATCAAAGTAAGTTTGTGCCTATCAACCAATTTTAACAATATAGTACCTCTTTAATGGCTAGAGAGCAAATCGGAGCCCTGCGCATAAAAGCCCTTTAGTAACTTTCTTTCATTTTATTCTTTTAACAATCATACCATATTTACATTAATAGGCTGAAAAAACTTTTGATTCCCTTAGGGACTAAAATCTCACCAAGGGAGAGGTGGGGTCAACAAAATCTCAAGTCAACTTTTTAATGCATAGACTATACATTTTTACAGCAGATTACATTTAAAAATTATAAGGAAAGTCTCACCAAGGGGAGGGGAGGGGGGTCCGTATTTTCAAAAAAACACCTCACGTAATTAAGAGGCCTCTTCACGGCCTCAATCACGCCCTTTTATATTTATGTCGCTGTGTACGGTATTAAATATTTTAGACTGGCCAAACACGATGAAGGGGTTTCCTCTTCTAAGTTTATTTGAAGACATTTTTAAGCTTCATACTATGTAAAAAGAGTTATTTCGTACATTCAAACAACGGCTACTGTAAAAACATCAAAACAGAAAATAAAATATGAAATGCCAGCTTTCATTTTGCGATTTTTATAAGGTCTTAAAATAACAACTAGATTTGAAAACAATATGTGATGTGTGTATATAAACAAAAAATGGGCAACATTTTGGATCCAAGAGCTACTTACAACAAAAGCAAAAAACAACAACTACATCAACCAAAAAAAAGCGGGTACTAAACTAAACTTAACAGGGAAATAAACTATTTAAATGAAATGTAAAAAATTCGTGGTGTCTAATGCTGGTATCGGCTCATTTTGTTTTACTATCTAATGTTGCTGTCAAATCATAATGAAAGAAACTTAGTTCAGTTGGATTAACTCAACTCAATTCGAGTTGTAATACGTTATAGGGTTATCTACCCTACATAGCCTGACTAACCCATTTATGGATACTCTTAAGTTTACTACCGTTACATATTTTTTTTTAGAGTAATCTTTTTAGAATTAATCTTAGTACAAGCAAAAAAATAAACATACATTTAAGATTTCGAAGGTATTAATTTGAGTTGTGCATTAGGCAAAATTCTATCCAGCAAAAAACTAAAAGTGTAACTAATGTATTTTTTTTTTTTGTATATTTTCATTATTTGTAAAATTTTAGCTATGGCATTCAAACGTAAGTATTAAAGAACAATAAAAAAATTACGAATAAGCAAATATTTGAATTATATTTTTGTTCAATATTCTGTATGTCTGGTAAATTTATTATTTATAAATGTAGGTCAAGTATTCAGTTAGACGTTGATAGCAGTAATAATAGCTATGTGTGATTTCGAAGCTTCAGACTTATTTAATATACATTCAACAGTAGCAAGTTCATAATATCAAAATCACACATACACAAAAATTTCCGACAACTCTGTACAAGGCGATGGGAAAATATGCCCAACATTCCCATTTTTCTTCTAGTCGAATAACATGTAATTTTAGGTAGGCAGGTATCTTGCTGGGTTTAATTATCAATAAAATTCAAGTCGACGTTATATAGATACACAAATTTTAAGACAGTGTTTTTCATTCAGTAAGTTCAAAAATTACAGAATTCGAAAGCGTAAGACACTTTAAATTTTTGTTTTATGTAACATTATATGTACTTTTTATTCTGAGTATTAAGTATTATAAGTAGCGTTTTGTTACCACATCCTTCCGCCCACGCAGCTTTACGTGGATTTTTCACTTAGCCCGTTCCCAGCAACGTTGCTAAGTATTCATTTATTTTTTTACTATAATAAATCAAAGTGTAAATGGGATTATAGACATTTTCAAATTATTTCGGCGATCTTATTTTGTTAATATGAACTTCCGTGTATTGAACTACGACGCACGGGCCTGGACCCTATGTCCCAAAACTCAACATTAATTTTATTTTTCTTGAATAGTTTCCTACTTTGACATTATTTTCCCCACTCAAATTGAATTGAAGGGCTTAGCCTCCCTTCAGAATCGAGAAGAGCGTATCTCAAAAAATATGCGTTTTGAGATAATTGATGTTTTGTTTATATCAATTTGTTGAAATACCTGTAAAATTGAGATAGAAAAATTCTCTTTGAGATTTTTTATATAACTAATATATCGGCATTTAGAGTGATTCATTAGACGTGTAATTTCTTAAGCTATATGCCATAAGAATCACAAATATGAATTTTTTTTGAGATACGCCTTTTCGCTTCTGAGGGCAGTATTGTTAAAACATGATAAACTTACATTATTTTGAAAACCGATATTTTGCGTTAATTTTAGTTTAGTAGATTTTATCTAATATCAAATAAATTAATGACCTAGGCGTAAAAGTCACTTTAAACAATTTGATTTTATTATGGAATTATCATATAAATATTTTTAAATGCGATTAATTCAGTTTTTTGATTTTGTGGCTTATCATACTTTTACAATTAGCCCTTCAATTGATAAACTAAATGGATTAAAATGCAACACTTGGACGGTCAGCTTTGTATGTGAAAATTTGTTGCACTCAACCAATAGGAAATTGATTTTCTCTCTCTCTCAACCAAAAATGTAGAGAATTTTTTGTACTAGGATTTGTCAGAAGCGTTTGACGCAATTTGTAGTTTATTGAATTTAGTAATATAGTTGTAGTGTAATTAAATCAATTAACTTTCACAATTTGCTAATTTTTAATTTTGAACACCATAATTATGCAAAAACGCCAACAATATGCAACAATTATTTAAATTTACATTTGTAATGTTGTTTCATTTTTCCGCACTGTGTTTAATAGTGAACTATATCTAGCTATCACCTTTTTATTCGATTGTCGGCAAAAATCACCCACATAGATTTACTCTTTCTATCACTTTATTTTTTTAATTGTAATTTTGTTTTTCACTTAAATTTATGTATTTTATTCTCGTAAGTTTCTGGCTTGAGTTTTCTTGTTTTAATTGTTAGCAAATTAGCTACAATATCTTTAAGGAACTTAACTACGAATTACATAGACTGTCAAATTTGCAAAACATTACAAGCAATGTAAATGATTCAGCTCTGTCTTGCCATGATTCAATTTGTGCAATACATGATTCAATTATCACGGTCGCAGCACGGCCCTCTTTCTCTATTATTTTTTTCATCATGAAATGTCAAAATCATGCATAATGTGATAATTTGGTTAGCGTGTGAAAAATCTGTTGTCGAAAAAATTTTATGGACTAACTATTTTGTTTTCCGGTAAAAAATGGCTAATCATTAAAAAATTCTCTATAGGAAAAATATTAAGCTTTAAAAAGTTCGCCATATCTTAAAAACTATAAATTGAATTTCAAGTCTTGTACCATATTATTATGTTTCATATGATACGCATATTTCGGGAATCTGTCCAAGGGTTCCTAACTTGTATAAGCTTTTTATAAAAGCTATGTCCGCAACTTCCGATGATTAAACCTCCGAAACTAAATCCTTTTTTAGCATATTTTTTTTTTAAGCATAGAGCGGACAATTGTCGCTAAAGTGGTCCATCCACTAGCAGCAATAATGCACAAGATCGTAAGAGCGCAAAGTGCCAGGGGCATTCGAAATTTTTGCAAATTACACATTCAAGAAGTTTGAAAAAATGTTGCCATCCACTAGTATTTTTGCAGGCGCAAGCACGGTTTTGTGCATTCTGTTATGCCAGTGGATGGGCTGCTTTATGCCTAGTTTTCATATTATCTTTCTTGATCATCTTCTATCTCATATCAGGGAGGATATCACATGATATAAAAATATCAAATGTATGCCTATTCACTCTCGCGTTCGTCAAGTGCATTAGACGCAGCTTTTTCATTCTTACAAAAATTTGATTTGATATCCCTGACATGGAATCATGAAAGATAACATGATAACGCTACTTTAAGCCCAATTTCCATGTGATCTTATCTGATCTTATTTTATCCCATATCAGGGATATCAAATCAAATTTTTCTAAGAAAGAAAAATCATGCGAACAGAACCTAATGCGCTTGGAGAATGCGAGAGTGAATAGCATACATTTGCTATCTTAATAGATATCATCATAGAATCACATGGAAATTGGGCTTATTTCTGTGAAAGAAACTTTTGCCTATTACGCTATTCACACACACCGAACTTGGACGCCGCCGTCTGAGCGTAGTAGTTTTTTAATTAAGTGAATGCGAAATACGACGACATAGTAATTCGGTGCTTCTACGTCAGTGTAGTCTGTTGATGCGATGTTGATGTACGACGACGTTCAAATTTCACAAATGCTACTCCACCATTCGTGGGTAGAGTAGCCTAAACGGTTATTTTCGAGCTGTGCAGAACCCGAAGGTGCTTTATTTGCAAGTTTTGTCCTTTTGGTGCCCAATAGTGGCAGTTTTGACTCCCATTTAAATGGAAGTGTGCTTAATCCCGAAGCCAAATACTGTTCGAAATCGGCTAGAATGTCTTAAATTCTTTTCTCCGAACACGCCATATGTTATTTTAGTTTTTCCGAACACATCACGATAAGTTTGACATAGAAAAGCGAGCAATGCCATAAACTGTCAAACTAAGAGCAGCAGAACTTGAACAGGAAAAATTTCATAATTTAAATATAAAATTATGGCATTACAAATTGGCGTACGCAAAAATGTCACATTAACATTTAATAAGCTTGTACGATTTTTTAAAACTACTATCTATATTTTGAAATAACAGAAATTTAAGTGAAAATTATTCGTGCGTTACAAAAAAATATGTATATTTGCTCATTTGTTTTAGTTGCAGACACAGTGCTATTGCTCCGCATCATCTTTAGTCAATAAAAAAAGTCAACAGAATACCATTGCAAAAGCTACAGTACAAGTGGCGAATGTAGGAAAATCATTGGCAGCTAAAGGGTAACGTTTTACTATATTGCGGGCAATCAACACTTAATTTTAATTTTGTTAGATTTTTACGTTCAACAAAACCATACTCGCCTTCAATGAACGTGAAACAAAAAGTTGAAACCATCTGTGCAACATTGCTAATTCCCTCCGCATCCAGTCATAAACTTACCAATTTGGAAGAGAAATTCAAATTCTTAGATGCATGTTGCAACGATTTTCAACATTCTGTACCGAATTCTCAAGTGCACGAGTTAAATACAATTGGTAGGTCAACGTAACACATCAGTTTTCTTTTTATTATAACGATTGTTTATAGCTGACGTGATTGAATTCTATCAAACTGCGGTTGATACTACTGTGCCCTATGATGCACTGAAGAAAATTGATCTGCCAGAAAATTTGCATATACAATATGACTATGTGCGCTTTCATCCTGAAACAGATACAAAATTTAATGGACAAACTGCATTTCCAAAAAGCTCAACTCTCGTTACTGGCCTTAAGTACCGTGGTAAATATCAAGGACACGAAGCAAAGCGGTCTTGGCCTTAAGTTTTTGTAAACTTTAATCTAAGATAATCATTTGCAATACAAAATTTAATGTTTATAACGCGAAGTCTATATTTTTAATATTGAATTTCTTTAAAATTTCATCATCTTGCTTATAGTTGACACTAAACTAGAGTCCATTAGCGTATCGAGCGCTTTTTGTATACGCACATCTTTCAATAGCTCCATGGCACGGTAATCCTCACTGATAGATCTCAAATTTGGATACAATAGGTTGTAATGCGTCTCAGCTACGGATGGTTTATTTAAAATGTTCAAAATTTTCTTTTGTAATTCGATTTCCGGATCCGGTGCACTGGGTGGCTGATCTCGTGCAGCATCACCCAATTCAGCCTTTAGCTGTAACTCACGTCGCTCTTGCAAATACTTAATAATGCGTTCATATTGCAGCACCGTCAAGGGCATATTGTTTGCCAACAAGGTCAGCAACATTTGTATGGTATCCGGATGGCGTTCTTTAAGTGGTGGCGCGAACGATGAACTGCCTGCAGCTGGTATTATCGGTACAGATTTGGGTAACAAAGTGCGTGTTGCATTATTACGATCACGTGCAACTTTTGAACGAAAATCTTCTGCTATTAATTGAATTGCATCTTCCACGGGCATATTTCGATGTTCCGCAGGCTGGCCATATAGTATGTTGACTGTAATGCTATTATGCTCTTCATGTTGATTGGTCACAAGCACAGCATAGAGGCAGCCACGAGAAGAAATGTTACCCAGAACCTTACCAAGTGCAACATCTTCATTGGGGAAGAGAACATCGACACGCAGCTTCAGGCGCTTAAGGCGATCCTCAATTAATTCCGCATATTTACTAGAAATAAACCAAAAATTAATTTAACTATACAAGAATGCAGGCAATTATTTACGTATTCTTGCGATCAACAACAATTATTTCACAATCATTGTAATCTGGATTTGTGTTTAGAGAACCACCAGGAACAAGCATACTTGTGTCTTCACCAGCCCCTGTTGAAGCAGTGGCGGCTGCTGCACGTTTTGCAGCCGCTTGCTGTGATTGCTGCTTACTGTGATTGATTACTGTGTTGCGTACTGTGATTGTGTTTCCCTTAAATGTGGATCTAGTTAAAGCTGCCGCGGCTTTATTTGCAATTTCCTCTGTTTCGTATTGAACGAAGCCAAAATTTTTTTGAACCAAAGAACCCAGGACGTTTCCATACGGTGCACAAATACTTTCTAGTTGTTCGCGCGTACAAATCGGCAGGTTCCCAAGGTAGATCCGGCTTTTCGCTAATTTTGGATCACGGATAATTTGCAGATTGGCCGCGTTCGCTGCAAGATTAGTGGCATTGTTGCCCTTGGCTATTTCACTCATTTCAAAAAACCTTTCTTTCGTTCGTTTATTTTATTTTTGTTTTATTGAAGAATAATAACAGAAGCTGTCAAAAAAATGATTCTCAATTTGAGACACAGACGGAGCACACTACGTGAGCTGTCAAGGTAGTAGTGTTGCCACCCATGATTTCATTATAGGGGTTAGTGTTGTCAAAACACGCAGAATGGAGCATAGAACACTTCTTCGCAAATGGTCAATATCATAATCAAAACAAACAAAAAAAAAAGTTCAATTGAATTTTCAAGGACTGCAATTCATTAAAGTGTATAAGCTGACTGAACAGGCCTATGCTATTCGTTGGTTAAATAAAGTCTCAATCTCGATGTCAACGTCACGATGGAGCGAGGGCGAGACGAGAATCGATCAAAATTACATGTCGTGAATCTCAGCACCGTCGAAATCAAACAACTCAACAGACTACTCACAGGTCATTCTATGTGTAAGCAATCGCTTGCAAAAATTAAAGTTTACCCAGATGAAAACTGCGACAGCTGTCAAGTGCCAACCACATCTTATTTAACTGTCAAAAATTCAACAACACAAGAAACACTTGCATCAAGCTACAGCAACAGGCCCGAATTAAGAAATTTGCCGCCCCTCCCCTCCCCACTTTTTTATTTATTAAAAAAAAAAAATTTTTGCCATTTATGTTCAATTTTTTGATGAGCTCAAAAAAAAAGGTCCTCGTTGCGGAACGAAAAACACTACCAAAATGAAAATAAAATTTGAAAAGTTTTTCAATCAATAAAATGCAAGGTTAATCTAGGCCTGTACAGCAATACAATAACGAATGCACGCAGAACTACAAAATAATAAGTGAATTTCTCAAAAAATTATCTATATTTTTATAAACTTCTTAAAATAAACTTTCAATAGAAAACATATAGAAACATTGGAACAGGTTTACTTTAGCTGACATTGTCCAATTTTATTTATTGTTTTTTTGTAAAAGGGTGTTAAAAACAAAAACGAGCGACATCGCTCAGATCTAGTATCGGAGATTTAGAGATCGGGAGTTGCGGATATAACTTTTGTAAGAATGGTTATAAGTTGGAAACCCTAGAACAGAAAATGAAAAATATGGGTGTCAAGAAAGAAAGAAACAGAAATTGACGTCTAAGAAACTTCAAATCTGAAGTTTTGCTGCCAAATTAAAAACAGAAATTGACAGCTGAAAAATTTGAACGGACTTATTTTTTGAAGATAGTTATGAGGTTGTGGATAGCAATATTCAAAGAATGCGGCGGAACATTAGGGACAGCTCGAACCCACTCGAACTGCCTAGCCGGCTGTAAGCAAATTCATTTCTTATATATTGACAAGAAATATATGAAGAAATTGTTTTCCCAGATTTGCTAGTTCATGAATTTCCTCCATAAGCTTTACTAATTTATGAAACTGCTGTATATTAGTTTTTTTCATGGCAATAATTAAAAGTGAAAATTATTTGTGCGTTACAAAAAAATATGTATATTTGCTCATTTGTTTTAGTTGCAGAAACAGTGCTATTGTTCCGCATCAACTTTAGTCAATAAAACAAATCAACAATATACCATTGCAAAAGCTACAGCACAATGTAGGAAAATCCTTGTCAGCTAAAGGGTAACGTTGACCCATATTGCAGGCAATCAATACTTAATTTTGGTAGATTATTACGATCAACAAAACCATACTCGCCTTCAATGAACGTGAAACAAAAAGTTGAAACCATCTGTGCAACATTGCTAATTCCCTCCACATCCAGTCATAAACTTACAAATTTGGAAGAGAAATTCAGATGCATGTTGCAACGATTTGCAACATTCTGTACCGAATTCTCAAGTGCACGAGTTAAATACAATTGGTAGGTCAACGTAACACATCAGTTTTCTTTTTATCAAACTGCGGTTGATACTACTGTGCCCTATGATGCACTGAAAAAAATTGATCTGCCAGAAAATTTGCATATATGTACATTATGACTATGTGCGCTTTCATCCTGATACAGATACAAAATTTAATGGGCAAACTGTATTTCTAAAAACTCTCGTTATTGGCCTTAAGTACCGTGGTAAATATCAAGGACACGAAGCAAAGCGGTCTTGGCCTCAAGTTTTAGTAAACTTTAATCTAAGATAATCATTTGCAATACAAAATTTAATTTTTATAACGCGAAGTCTATATTTTTTATATTGAATTTCTTTAAAATTTCATCATGTTGCTTATAGTTGACACTAAACTAGAGTCCATTAGCGTATCGAGCGCTTTTTGTATGCGCACATCTTTCAATAGCTCCATGGCACGGTAATCCTCACTGATAGATCTCAAATTTGGATACAATAGGTTGTAATGCGTCTCAGCGACGGATGGTTTATTTAAAATGTTCAAAATTTTCTTTTGTAATTCGATTTCCGGATCCGGTACACTGGGTGGCTGATCTCGTGCAGCATCACCCAATTCAGCCTTTAGCTGTAACTCACGTCGCTCTTGCAAATACTTAATAATGCGTTCATATTGCAGCACCGTCAAGGGCATATTGTTTGCCAACAAGGTCAGCAACATTTGTATGGTATCCGGATGGCGTTCTTTAAGTGGTGGCGCGAACGAAGAACTGCCTGCAGCTGGTATTATCGGTACAGATTTGGGCAACAAAGTGCGTGTTGCATTATTACGATCACGTGCAACTTTTGAACGAAAATCTTCTGCTATTAATTGAATTGCATCTTCCACGGGCATATTTCGATGTTCCGCAGGCTGGCCATATAGTATGTTGACTGTAATGCTATTATGCTCTTCATGTTGATTGGTCACAAGCACAGCATAGAGGCAGCCACGAGAAGAAATGTTACCCAGAACCTTACCAAGTGCAACATCTTCATTGGGGAAGAGAACATCGACACGCAGCTTCAGGCGCTTAAGGCGATCCTCAATTAATTCCGCATATTTACTAGAAATAAACCAAAAATTAATTTAACTATACAAGAATGCAGGCAATTATTTACGTATTCTTGCGATCAACAACAATTATTTCACAATCATTGTAATCTGGATTTGTGTTTAGAGAACCACCAGGAACAAGCATACTTGTGTCTTCATTAGCCCCTGTTGAAGCAGCGGCGGCTGCTGCACGTTTTGCAGCCGCTTGCTGTGATTGCTGCTTAAAGCCGGCATTGCGTACTGTAATTGTGTTTCCCTTAAATGTGGATCTAGTTAAAGCTGCGGCGGCTTTATTTGCAATTTCCTCAGTTTCGTATTGAACGAAGCCAAAATTTTTTTGAACCAAAGAACCCAGGACGTTTCCATACGGTGCACAAATACTTTCTAGTTGTTCGCGCGTACAAATCGGAAGGTTCCCAATGAAGATCCGACTTTTCGCTAATTTTGGATCACGGATAATTTGCAGATTGGCCGCGTTCGATGCAAGATTAGTCGCATTGTTGGCCTTGGCTATTTCACTCATTTCAAAAAACCTTTCTTTCGTTCGTTTATTTATTTTTGTTTTATTAAAGAAAATAATTATAGTAGAGAAATCAACCGTTTCGATCTAAATAGCAGTTCAACAATTTTTTATGTTAATTATTTATTTCACTCCTATAACAAATAATACTCTTCATTAAATCCCCCTTTGTTACTTACTTACTTCAATTGACAATTGACAACAAAGCGATTCAGAAACAGTGTTGTTATTTATTGCTGGCAGCAATACAAATTTGTACAAATAGAATTGCAAATTTTTCTCGTTTTGGTTCTAAATTTTTTTTATTTTTTGTTTGAGTGTTTCTGTTCGCACTATTGAACGCGTAATTTTCCTAGCTATATCCAAATTTATTGGCAGTTCAACAATTTTTTATGTTAATTTAACAAATAATTTCAATTCTCCCCATCCATCCGTTTGTTACCACTTCAATTGACAATTGACAATTGACAACAATACTCTGCTCTTTCACACACTTTCTGTCTCAAATGTCAGTTTCAGTCCAACTGGACTGAAATTTTTGTAGGATTTTTCTGCAATTTTGTCCCAAAAAAATCCAATTAAAACTACGTAACCAAAAGCTGAAAAGCAGTTTTTGCTGGAACTTCCCAGCAGGCAAATGAGCAAGGAGAAGGCCTGCTAGCACTGCTGCGATTATATTAACGACTTCTCAAAACTAGATTTTCATGCAAATAAAAATACAATCACAGAAGGCATAATATGCCTTGCCACAACAGACGTGCTATCAGGCCTGATATTAGAAGGCAAAGAAGAAGGACTCCATTTACTTTAGCGCTTTTCTGTTTCTTTTTTATTTCATGTATTGCAATGTTTTATGATTCGGCATAACTTTTTTGTCATATGCATTGTACATATACGACATGAAAAGTATACACATGGTTAGAAATTAAGAGAGGTATGCAGGCTAGTCTTCTGTTATTTCATGTTATGTTAAGGAGGTAGAGTTTTGTGTATTCTTTGTCAAATTGTAAAGTCATTAAAAAATTATCAACGCAAGTGAGATGGCGCGGATAAAAAAAAACAATTAATATTAAGAGTCTTTAAATTTATTAAAATTAAATTTTTGTCAAGTACTTCTGAGAGTCCTTCTACGGTAAGCGCTCTTAGAAAGCCTGCTTAGGAAGGCCTGTTTTCTGCGGCCATTTCATATAAAAAAGAAAGTACGTTTGAAAGGAGGGTGGAAGGCCTTATACTTACCAAGGAAGGCCTTCTAGAAGCACTGTTAGCTCCTGCCCTTGCTTACTGGGTTTTTTTGTTTACCTTTTATGATTTTTTGATTTTACTTTTTTACAATTTTATAGGTAGGTAGTAACCAAAATTTTTCTACAATAATGATGTGATGGGCCCCGGCTGTTAAATCCCACTAATTTTAACACAATTTTTCTAAGAATTTAAAAAGTTGTAAAATTTTTCGTTTTGCAAGTAAAATTTGGAAAGTGCCGAATTGTCAAAGTGACATGAGAGTTCATAGATGCAAAAAGTGGAACGGTGATTTCGGTGTTCACCGAATGAATTCAACAATTCCCCGGGATATTCTCAATTTGAGACACAGATGGACACTAATCGCTGCAAGATTAGTGGCCCTTGGCTATTTCATTCATTTCAAAAAATCTTTCTTTCGTTCGTTTATTTTATTTTTGTTTTATTAAAGAATAATAACAGAAGCTGCCAAAAAAATGATTCTCAATTTGAGACACAGACGGAGCACACTACGTGAGCTGTCAAGGTAGTAGTGTTTCATGATTTCATTATACAACTTGGAGCGTGTTGTCAAAACTAGAAAACTTCTTCGCAAATTGTCAATATCAAAACGAAAAAAAAGGTGTTTGTGACTTTGGTTTGATTTTTTGTTCTTCTTAACCAAACTAAACTCAAATAACATTCAAGCTTTTACTTTTTTATTTTAATTTATCTTGTTATATATGTTTCATAAAAATAAATTCGTTCGTTGTGCTTTGCTGGCGTGTTTGATAGCCATATACTTCATAGTCAAACAGCCATATATGTCAAAACTCTCGTTGCGTCATCACGTTGTTAAAGCCCAATTTCCATGTGAATTTATCTTATCCCATATCAGGGATATCAAATCAAATTTTTCTAAGAAAGAAAAAGCATGCGAACAGAACCTAATGCGCTTGGAGAATGCGAGAGTGAATAGCATACATTTGCTATCTTAATAGCATGTGATGTCCTCCCTGATATTTGATAAGATAAGATCACATGGAAATTGGGCTTAAGCGTTTCATGGTGCGAAGATATGTATATTAGACAGCTTGTGTTTGAAATATTTTTGACAGCACGTCTCGCTCTCGTCCCTTCGTGACGTTGTCATTGTGATTGAGGCTTAAAACGCCTAACGGCTTGGCAAACCGATTCGGCAGATACTGTCAAAAAACTAGACAAACTGCCTTACCTACAAGTAAACGGAAATCGTAGAATATACATATTTAAAATAATGTCTAACAGCCAGACCACATATTGCTCCGAAGCTGAGGAAGCTTTAAGTGAGTATAAGCATTATACATTGAAATTAATAACCGTTTTAAAATTCGTTTTTAAGTGCACAATAGTGATAAAAAAAATGTTGAGTGCCATATACTACGCCGTTCGAATAGGCATCCACAAAAACGAAAACAATTCAATGAATCAACAAGTTGGGAGAATATCCGTTTAACTAGAAAGAAATGTAGACCATATTATAAAAATTCACAACAAGCTCAAAACTCTGAGGGCTCATCGGAATTTTTAACAGAAAAAATTGATGATTGCAGTCTCAAAGAGGATAGACAAGTTAATGAGCAGTCAAATCAGCAGACAGTATTAGATGCTAAAAGGAAGAGATATGGGACAAATTTGCAGTCCATTGATTTGATAGCTGAACTCGAAACACCACAGTTTGTTGAACAACTACCCCAAAATCAAATGATGGACTCAGCTAACATGGTGAGAAGTGTTGTTGAAGATTTTCCACTGGATTTACGTAAGCACTTCGGAAATTTGAATGCTATGAGAAATGAAGATGCATTCGTGCTAGGCATAAGTTCAAGGGATAGCAAAGTTGATCGTATAATGAGAAAAAGAAAAATGTTCAATCCAAATGACGAGGTTAAATTAAAGAAAATCGAAGAAGCAGAAATAAGTGGAAAAAATAAGATTGATATTTCAAACACTAAAAAAAGGGATAATAAAAGAGAACCATTGTAAGTATAAAATGCACAACCTAATGTATTATAAATATCGTGATTCTTTCGGAAGCGTTAAGGAAACGTTAATTTCGTTTACTTGATGAATCGTTGGTGATCTGGCTTACCAAGTGACCGGGATTGACCTGGCCAAGCTCGAAATTTTATGTATGTCACCAGTGTTGCCGGAAGGTACCATTTCTTACGTTACATGCAAGTTTTCATAATTAGATGTAACTTGTACGTAAAAAGAAAAATTTATTGTATGTAACTTTTTGAACAGCTATATTGTTATGTCCTGACGCAGACGGCGCACCATTGCTGTCTCTCATAAGAGTTTACCTACGATTTATTTCTTACTAATTTTTCAGTACTAATATACATACAGATGTATATGACGTTTAGTCTATTTTCTTCTTGGCAGCCAGCAGTCCAGCTAACTTGTCAATCTAATTGAAAATAAATTTAATCTGTATAAACTCGTTAATACTTCTTATTTCTTATAATATCAGCTTTATTAAATAATATTCATTCAAATAGTGATTATTTTTAATCGTTCAATTAAAAATTACTACCTCATAACTTTTAATATAAAAATGTAACTTTTTAGGCATACTACCGTAGGCTTTTGCCAAGCCACTCTGCAACACTACAGGTCACAGCCGGTGGTCCGATACGAATTCAAACATTTCTAAAATAGCCAGGAATTGAACGATTTTTGTGACACATGAACTTAAAATTTGTGTTTAAAGAAAAAACAGTTAGCAAGTTATATTATCTACTGACCAAACAAAAAAACCGGTCATCAAAATTTTTTTGTTTTCCTTAAAAAATTGGGTTGACAGAGAAAAACTGACATTAGATAGTATCATTTGAAAGGACATAAAAAGTGATTTCTTAATGCATTAATAGAAATGTAGGTATATTAATATGAAATAAGTTTTTTGCAAAAATTAACGATTTTTTGAAAAAAGTTGATCAGAAATTTAGAAAAATGGTCATATCTCGAAAGCTATAGCGCAGACTTAGAACTTTAACAAACTAATATTATAGCTTATTAAATCGATATGACATTTGATCGATCCAGTGGCTTCCAACTTATGATTTCATAAAAGCTATGTATATCCTGGAACTAGATGCGTATTTCAACGTCTTATTCTTTATTCGTTGTCAGTTCTAACAGCTTCATAAGAATCAATGGTTTAATAAAAAAGGAGAGGCGACTGAAGTAAAATTATGTCTGTCACTTCTTTCAAATAATTGCGACAGATATTTTTGATACAGTATAGTCAAATCATATTTTGACTCAATAGAAAATAGAACTGTCTTCTATTTAGTAGTAGGTTCTAGCAAAATCAAGCCTAGGTCGTTGGTTCTTAGCAGAAAGAAATGGCTTTTTCACAGCGAGAACGACTTATCATTCGATATGAACAAATGAATATTTTATTTCTGAAATCAATTTTTCAAATTTTTTCAATCTAAAACTGAATATTAAAAAATGAGCATTCTTGAAATATTTTTTGGGTTATAATGCTTAAAAAAATAATTAACTCTAAGTAATTTTTTGCCGTTTTTCAATTTTATAAATATTCTGTAATTCAGTAGGTATTTTTAAAGAAAATACTATCTAATAATCTTCATTTCAGAAAACAGACGTCATATTCAGCTCAGTTAACTGCAGATGGTAACCATTCAAAACGGGGTTTCTCAATTTCTCAACCCATTGATGATCAACCTACTCAAAAGAAGAAATGTGTCGTAAGTACACAAAAAAAATCTAATAGAGGAAGAAAAAGAAAAAAGTTTACAAATTTAAGCAGCTTTGTTTTTGTGGAAGAGCAAGATAATTTTAAAAACACGAATGCTATCATTCGGAAAGAGGAATCTATAAACAAAAATTTATTAAATGAAAATACTACAATACAACTTCTACCAGCAACCAACTCATTGCAAACTGACATGTGCCAACCAAATTTTCCTGGTAAAAGGTCTACTCCAGTTCCAGGCATAGCACCAATATGGAAACCAACATCTCTGGATAACTTGCAAAAGTCTAAAAATTTAGTTATGCAGGTCAATGGTGAGAATCAAAAAACTCAAATAAATTCAGCACAGAATATCAGCGTAAAATCAAAGTGTGAGAACATTAAAAAGACTAGCAGGACCAAGAAACATCACTCTTTAGAGCAAAAGAACAAAAAAACGAACACATACACAAATTTATTAACCGAACCATCAATAGGAAAAATTTCAACAAAAGAAGAAACAATCTACGGACATATACCTAAAATAAATACAATTCCTCTATTGCCAGCTACTACAGATTCTTTGCTACCTAAAGTATATCCACCACATTTTACAGGCCAATTGCCAGCTCCTATACCGGAACCACTGTCTGTGAGACAATTAAAGAACGCCGCAAACTTTAATGAAACTCAATTAATATTGCATTCTGATAGGGAATTAAACTATTGGCTCACACCAGAATTAACGCAATCTTTTGACGAAGAAGTGCTCTCATCTTCAACTCCGTCATTGTCTGATTCACTGAAGGGCATCTTTGAAACAGACAGCTTTCGTGAAATTCTACACATTGAAAAAATTATATATCGGTTAGAAGACAATCATGTGAAAGCTCTCGCAATGGTATTAAATATTGGAACAGAGGTCCTTCATAAAATATTAAAACATATTTGTGCTTTAGACGAGAATATTTTAAAAAATGTCAACAATATGATGAAAGTTATGTCACCGCCAGTAAACACATTTCAAATAACCGATTCTATTGAAAGAGTTGAACCAAGTGCAATGGTCACTTCGCCGATTAGTTCGTTGAGTGTGGAATTAAAAGAAAGTCCAAAAATAAAACAATCACGTATTTTTCAAAGTCAACGCCATCCCAATAAAAACTGATTATGCTAAAAAGTTACTGCACACGCTTAGCTGAAAGATCTCATATCCTGCTGCAGTTTCAAAAAACAACAATTATTTTCATACAACCTTTCTCAAAAAAATTATAATTGATTGTTGCAAAATAAATGTTATTGAATTCAAAATTATTAATAATTTATGTGTATGATAACTTTGTCCTTCCGTTTGAGCATCGTCGCCTCATGAGTCATGTCCGTCTGCGGAAGGAAATCACGATTATGAGAAGCGTTGCCAAGTGGTCGCTTTTGACCCGGCCAAGCCTGGAATTGCATGTCAAAGCCGGGGGTCTGAGTTGATTTGCTGATAAAATCTTTCGGCATGTTCATTGCTTTCGTCACTGCGGTTTGGCGAAAAAATTCCAAACGCAAATGCTAAAAATAGTTTCTCAATGAAATGTTTATATGATTTTATTCAAAAAATAAAAACTATATTGTTATACAGATATAACAGAATTTATCTGGGTTAATTTTTATCTGAAACAAACTTTTCTTGCTCATGTCAATACATTTTTGATATACATATGTAGATAAGTATGGCTTTCTCCAATTAAAGGGTTTTTCAATAGGGACGCTACAAAAGTAGACCAATAGGGACAGCAAACGACGCCATATTTTTTCCCGCTCTTTTGACATTTCTCTTCAGTAAGGTTTGCCATTTCATCATGGAAAGATATACGATCCAACGAGTCGAAATTATTAAAATTTACTACCGAAATTCGGAGTCAGTGACCTCAACTTTAAGAGCGCTACGTCCAATTTATGGTCGTCATAATCGTCCTGTCAGATCAACAATTGAGCGTCTAGTGGAAAAATTTGAATCCACAGGCACAGTACAAATTGTTCCCGTGCCAGTGAGATAAAGAAGTGCCTGTAGTGTCGAGAATATTGCTGCCGCTAGCGCATCAATTGAGGAAGACCCAAATCAGTCTCTCACACGTCGTTCTCAAGCGTTAGGCATCTCTGTGACGTCGTTGTGGCGAATTTTGCGAGAAGATCTTGGCCTACATCCTTACAAGATCAAATTGACGCAAGAACTGAAGCCGCTTGACCACCAGAATCGTCGTATGTTCGTGAATTGGGCTGAGCAACAACTTAAAAATGATCCGGATTTTCATCGAAAAATCATCTTCAGCGATGAAGTTCATTTCTGGCTGAATGGCTTCGTCAATAAGCAAAATATGCGTTATTGGTCAGGCAGCAATCCACACGTACTCCATGAGTCAACATTGCACCTCGAAAAAATTACGGTTTGGTGCGGTTTATGGGCCGGCGGCGTCATTGGGCCGTATTTCTTCCGTGATGATCAAGACCGGCACGTTACTCAATGATAACCGAATATTTTTGGCCCAACTTGGATGATATGAAATTGGACAATACGTGGTTCCAACAGGACGGCGCCACAAGCCACACAGCGAATGTCACAATCGATTTATTGAAAACCAAGTTTGGTGAACGTGTTATCTCACGAAATAGCACAGTCAATTGGCCGCCTCGGTCGTGCGATTTGACGCCGTTAGACTATTTCCTGTGGGGCTACGTCAAGTCTATGGTCTATGCCAACAAGCCAGCGACGATTGATGAACTTCGTACGAATGTCGAACGTGAAATTGCAGCAGTATCGGCCAATTTATGCTTGAAAACCGTCGAAAATTGGGTTCAGCGTCTGAACTTCTGCAGGCGTGCCCGTGGTGGCCATGCAAAAGAAATTGAGTTCCATACATAATGGCATCGAATGTTCTCTTACAAGAATAAAGAATTTCATTGATATCTCAAACCGTTTTTGTTTTATTTAAAAAAACTTTTGTAGCGCTCTTATTGAAAAACCCTTTATAAATTTGTGGTTTGTTTCCATTTCGATTGTTTGATTTTTAAGATTATATGTATATACACTAAGGTGATTCCATTTTTTTTTGTTTCAAACAGGTTTAATTAATAGTTACAGGTACTATTATATTAATATAATTTCAAATAATTGTATATTAAGGGGATTATAGTGCAAATAGCAAATTAGCAATCGATTGCCTAGTTATGACTGGGAAAATAAATATTATATCAATAAATTTAGTAAACTTTATTACTTTTAGGTTGATATTTTAACATAATTGTGAAACTTCGTTTATTTGGAGTGTAGCAGAACTAGCTTTTTTGAAAATTTTCAATTTTACAATACATACATCTCAAAAACGAAATTTGAGAAACTTATTTAACTATTTTCTTCGAAATTTGCGTAGGCTATACACAAGTATTTCAGTTATGTTTAACTTTTATCAATTAAAATTCTTATTTTTTAAATTAAAACAAAAAAGAAAAACTCCACAAAATATTTTGTTATTCAATTACTTATGGCTAGACTAAAGTGTACAAGTTAAATTATAAATTATGGTTAGTTTAATTATCCTTATCATTTTTGTCGACTGATTAATATTAATTAATTAATAATTATAATTGAACATTATGTTATCGAACTTCACAGTCATCCAGAGGCGTCAATTCGGTAGAGCTATCGATTTGATATGTTATTTAAGATCTCGCCCCCCCAAGCTTTTGATGAAATGACACCACTGCAGTCATTAGCAACGTCATGTGAACTAACATAAATCGATAAATGCTTTTTCTTAAACAAAAATGACAACATAAACATATGTCACCAGGTTAAATTATTTCTGATGTATTTATGATGTTTGTTTGGATCGATTTTTTCTCCATTAAATTTTTTTGTATGTATATTGTCAGGTTTTCACATTTGTAGAAAATGTGTATTTTGATATTTATTTTTATATGTTAAAGAGCCCATAACTTCGCCCCGGAGCCTTGGTAGGTAACCACGTTTGAGCTCCATAAAAAATGAAAGCTATCTAATATATAGATATATGTATATTCGAATTCGATAAAACTGATAAACAAAGTACTAAACCTTATGAAACCTAATCTATAAACTATATGTACATCTGTAAATATGCAAAATATTGTTCTTGTATTCCATGCACCGGGGTGTAATGGCTTAGCTCCCTAGACGATTGAAATTTTCCACACAAAAATGTATAATTATTTTATTTGCACAATCATATTTTTTTTTTTTCAAGAAAACCGAAATTTAAAAATCACCCAAACTACGGCAAGTGAATTCTTTTTTAGTTATTTATATGCCCTATTTTGACATATTTCATGTGACCTTTTAATACGCACTTTGTATGTTTTATACTAGCTTTAAATTTAAACGCTGTAATCTTTCAACAAACTACTTCAAGTTGTATTTCTTTTTTAAAATAATCAATTTTGTTATAATATAAATGTTTATGAATTAGAAAAAAAAAGTTAAGTTTTATATAATATTACACGCATAGAAATGAAACATTAATGTCACCTTGAAAACCAGTTCAGTTTAATTCAATTGCATTCAGTTTAACTGCCATCCACATCGCATCAGACACGCTTAATACACATCGCTTTCATAGTTAATATCCTGCTGCGCTTGCGTAGAATCGTCAGAACGTTCTGAAATCGGTTCTAAGTCAACATCTAAGCTAGGATCATTCATTGTTGGACAACATCCAGGATGTGACATTGAATCGAATGCATCTTTTATTTGATTATTCGCACCTTTGGGATCCAAATCGGTGGCCCAACTAAAGTGCATTAACGCAGAGTCAACATTGCCTAGTTGTTTGTGAATTTTTCCTATTAAATAGAAAACAACTGATTCCTTTGGCACAATTTCTTTTAACTCTTCCAGCTCACGCAAGGCTTCTTGATGTTTACCCAAAGAGAAATAAATTGAACCACGATGAAAACGTGCAAGCGGATTCTTTGGATCAAGCATAGCTGCAGTATTAAGCGTCTGTAATGCCTGCTCTTTTTTCTGCATATAATACTGCATTGCACCAATGTGCACAAGAATCACAGAGTTTTGTGGATTGATTTTAAGTGCCTTTATATAATGTAATTCAGCCAATTCATATTTTTCCTGTTTGGAATAGATAGTGCCAATGCCAAACCATGCATTATAATGACGTGGATCTTTAACAACGGCTGTACGAAAATAATCTAGAGCTTTGTCTAGCTCTTCGGTGAGTACGAGCTCATGACCCAATAAAGTGTAGCTGTACACAAAGTCTGGATCAACCTGTACGGCACGTTTAAAAAATTTAATAGCAGTCTCGTGTTCCTTGTGCAGCGAAAAACAATTTCCAGCAACACACCATGTAATGGGTGAGCTCTTGTCTTGACTCATTAGATCATGCGCCAGCGCAGAGAGATCAACCTCTTTTTGTAGATGCCACAAAGATGAAGAGTATATTTCCATATAGCCTAAGCGATGTGGTTCCGTTTCATGTATACGTTTAAATATCGACACTGCAGATTCATATTCGCGCAACTCATAGTGTGACATGCCAATTAATGATTGTACCCAGCTGCTGCAGAGATGATGCTTTGGTATTGTAGCCTCAAGATGTTTTATGGCCGATTTACATTGATAGTGTGCTAGTTGTTTATATCCTTCGCCTAAATCACGTAGGAGTGTCATTAATCCATCGGCCGACTGTTTTTTTAAAGTGAGAACATGATGCGCCATTGTTTGGGCGCTATTTAGACTATTGTTAAAAATAACTTTTGAATCCTCTACTGCTCGATTTCCAGTTGCTGCTGAAGTAATAGTTTCTATTTTTTCTTTATCTTTACGAGAGTTTTTTTCGTTGAATTTATCCGTGTTATTGGCATTGGATGATTTTTCTTCTATAAGTTCATTATTTAACGAAATTTTTGTCATACGTGTTTTTGTTTTTCTTGGCGGAGAACGAGGCTGCACGAATTTACTGTTGGTTAGATTTGGTGATTTATTATTTTCCTTCACGGAATAGGCGCTGTTACTAAAAAGACGTGTACTACGTCGCACAGCTGCATTTGGCATGCCTATGAAGTAAAACAAATTTTGTTAATCATTATACTTATTATTAAAAAGAGTAAAAAATACGTACGAAATAGTTATTCGAAAATAAGAAACAATTACAAATATTATTGGTTATTGTTGAATAAAAAATTATTCAATAACAACTATGCAGTGATTTCAATATTTAAAATGATAATAGTTGATCTGCTTTTTCACCTACCTGCACCAACTGAACCAGCATTATTCGGAGTTCGAGGTGTTATGTTTCCAGTTTGTGTAAAAACGGCGGGTTTATTTGTTACAGAATTTGCTGCAGAGTCTTTGCGATTCATTAAACTGCCCACATGTCCTTTAAGTTTTTTGCAAACAACTTTTTGTTCTTGATTGACTTCAACCAGTGTTTGTGGTGATGGTGTGTTAGTAATATTTAAAATAGGGTGTGTGTGACCAGCACCAATTAACGAAGTATCGCCACTACAGGGACTATTTAAAGGTAAAATGCCAAAACTAGGTGTTGACGGCGAAAAGGTTGATAAATATTTAAACGGCTTCCGAAATGGTGTTCCTGCACCACCATCAAATGTACCACCTGATGTTGTTAGCGACAACTGATCATTGGCATTTGCGTAACCAATTGGCGTATCATCTAGCATCATCATACTTGTATTTTGATTACCCAATCCAGGCAGCAATCCAGTAGTGTTGCCGCCACCTCTAAGTATTGATATTGAGCTATTCAAATTATTATTAATTGGTGTTGTTAGATTCTGTAACATGTTAACACTGTTGGCATTTTGCGACTGTAGCTGTTGCATTTCTACTGGCGTCGATAGAATGTAATTTGAGCTATTGTTATTAGTTATCGTGTCAGATCCTGAAAAAACACCAATATTTGTTGCAACTGTTGTATTATTGCCAACCATGCAATTTAGATTGTCATTCAATGTATTCATGCTATTCAATCCATTGGATCCAAACAGTATCATTGAATTCGTGTTTACGTTCCCTTGACATGTATTGAATATATCTGTACTTGTAACATGGAATATTGATGATGCATCTGCTTGTTCACCCAGATGACATAGATCTACGAAAGCTTGCCACATAAAGGGATTTAATTTAAGCGCCTTGCGCAGAGCCTCAGCTGCAGTCTTATCGCGTTCAGTTTTTACACAAATTTTTGCAATTAATTGCAAAACAAAACATGCAACTTCACCAAATTCTTTGGTTATTTCATCGAAGTTTTTTAATTCACCTATACTAATGCTTGTTAGAGCACATTCAGCTTCAGAATACTTTTTCAGCTGAAAAGCACATTTGGCCAGCAAAAAACGACATTGTGGAGAGCGACGTGATTTCTCCTTGAGCAACCAATACGCTTGGTGTATGAGATTAGAACGATAGTAGCTGGTGGCCAGTATGAAAATAGTTTCATCAGTTTCAACTAAAATTAAAAAATGATGTACAAAAAAAAAATTAGATAATTTACATATTTTTAAAAAATTGTACAAGCAAAAATTGGTACGATTTTTCTTTCATTATTGCATGTGAAAATAAGGAATGAGTATTTTTTTCTTAAGTCACCTTTCAATGATGATATCTATGATCAAGTGATAATTTTGATCATGAGCCATCACAAGAATTCAGAAGACATATAAAAAAACACTGATTGATAATGTACCAACGTCGACAATCAAAAAAATTTGTCTGACCACAAACAATGACCAGGTTACAAAAACCGTTTATGACACTATTTTAGCACTTTTAAGGTGTTTGACAGTTTTAGTGATTTCAAAAGGTTTTTTTTTTAACCAATGTCTCAAGAAACATAAAATAAAAATATTTCAAAAGTATTAGGTAAAATATTATAAATTCACATCATGAATGAAATTTTATTTTTTGTTTTATATAATTGCTAGGGGTTTCGGAAGATTAAATTTGGATTTGCTTACATGTGTATCATTGGTCTGCAACATTTTTGCGGCATGAACCAAGTTCTTGGATGATTTGGGACAACCGAATCAACGAAATCACGTAAATTTTGCGCAAGGAGGTCTGGTATTACAGTGATATAAATTGTTATTGCAGGATTTTAAAGACCTGAATCCAAAAATTAACTTTGTCTTGTGTTATATACATATGGCAAAAATTAACTTAAAAGCCATTACAAATCGTCTTCGGAAGATTTTTCTAACATGTATCAATTTAAAGAAACCATATCAAAAGCTAGGAATATTTATTCCTACAAAACACAATAACATTGATTACGTGAATGATTAACAATTCGAAAAAAAACTTGTTCCTTTCTGTTGCAAGTCTTTTTGGAATAGTTTATTGTTTTCAAGATATTAGTACAAACATACAGTTTTTCTAAGCTTGCAGCCCGCATAACCTGCGGTTATATCGATAAGAAACTCTCACATAATATGAGAAAAAATTTAATTTTTCTTTTTATACTTAACCAGCTTTTATCCCGCGTCTCTGCCCGCGTACACAGCATTGTTCTATTCTGCCCACATTTTGCAAGGTGCTTGGTATAGGGCTACCAGATGCGATACTAAAGTAGCAAAAGTGCTACTTTTGCAAGGCTTTGCTACTTTGTTACTTTTGACTCGAAATGTACTACTTTTGGTTGAAATGCGCTACTTTTTACTACTTTTACATTTGAAATATTCTTGTAATTTGCTTTCTCGTACAAAGTGATGACAAAATATTTGTATGAAATTAAAAAAAATTAAGGTTTTGATTTACAAAATTTCAATTTTTTGATATGTGCTACTTTTGTAGTAAGGCCATCTGGTGCCCTAGCTTGGTAAAAACAAATGTATGTCAAATTTTACAAATGCAGCAGCCATAAGTGCCAAGATACAGCGTTTTAAGTGCGAATGTTGTATGGAAGGAACCTTCTCTATTTACCCTCCAAACCTTTGCTCTGATTTACACCATACAGCTCTTCTGACCTCCTCTGAAGACCCACGAACATGCGAAAATTCATGGTTGTAAAATTGGATAAATATTCTCGAAAATATGGAAAAAAGTTTTGTAAAAATCCAATAAAATTGAGCGATTTTCTAGGAAAGTTTTCGTAATATAATTCCAAAGCACAATAAATTTAGAGCGAAATAAAAATACGAAACATATTTTCTACCAAGTTCAAGGGAAAATTTCGTATTTCAAAGGAATTGGAATGAAAATTACCTAAAATAATTAAACAGGAATGGGCAGTATTTTCGTTATTAAATGGATATTTTTAAATTCCTTAGAATCCCAAATCCAATGCGCATTCTTAAAATTGCTTTTAGCATCATGAAAAATGTCTAAAAATGATTCTTTAATTTTAGTAACGATACCATGTATGTATATTTTCTCTATTTCCGCATTCCCTTTTGAAATTAAGCTGAAGAGTGGAAATAATATTTACAATTGCGAATTTGCGTTACTAAATAATTAATCGGAAGGGCTTTGCCTCCTTGATACTGTTTTGTCGTTAAAAACCTATCCTAACTTTGCAATTTTTATCGATATCGTCAAATTAACGCGCTAGAGAAAGTTTATCCGACCCGGGTTGTCTTTTTTTTCATCGACGGCTAAGCTTGCGGTCCGGTCGACATAACAACACCAATATTATATTTTGAATACTGTTTTTGAATGTTATACCTTGGAAACAGAAGGTGACTGCTTAACATAAAAGTATCCTGCAGCCATGAAAATTGGTAAGTGTGATCGGCAGGAATGTGGCAAAGTCAGGTTTTGCAATAATGATGATCAATACATACCAAATGAAGCCCAATTTTCAATACACAATATATTTAAGTACAAAAAAATACATACCTTCTGAACACAAACGTTCGGCAAGAAAGACTGCATCCTTGTGATCATAGTGGTTCAAACAATGCCATATGGCAGCCTGGAAATGTTATAAGTTAAAAATAAAATTAGGTTAAAATTGCTTGATTAAAGGTGGATAAAACGTAATCACAGAAATTGTCGCATTTCAAAGTGCGCAATGAAGCATACACTGAACGATTGAGGGAAGATTTAATATATACAGAAAGTAATTTGTAAAATAAATAAAGAACTCACCTGAACAGGCTCTTGAATAATCATTTTAATAGAATCTGCACTGAAATGTGAAATAATTGTTCTTTCCTGTGGTTTATTTATAAAAATTTAGTAACTTTCAGTTATTTCCGTGGTGTTGTACCTCCTCACTGGCCTTTTCTTATAACACGATTATTCTTTTTTACTTTAAACAATTAAAAATACACCTTCATAACGATTTCTTCACTAAATTTACGTCTTTTTCTATATGCAATTTTTTTCGTTTAAGAAATAATTTTTCTACAATTTCTGCACCAGCAGCGCTGTCGCTCTGACCTGGAACGAACGACGGCTCCGCTGCTGTCAAAAGCCAAATGTTTTTTGTTATCCGCTCCACGAATAGAAATTTTTTTTTATCGTATATTGAAGGTTTCAATCAAAGTTTTACACCAGTTTTCACTGCACTTTTTCTAGATGAAATCTCTTCGATTTGCGTTTTCTGTTTGCGTTAATTTTAGTTAATTTTTATTTTTTAATTCTATACTTTTTCATTTTTGAACATTTCAAATTGAAATTCTTAAAATTTATTGCAAAAAATAACTATGAAAAATTTTACTTCAATGAAAACTCTTCAAATGAAAATTTTTTGGTTGTAAAAGTGCCCGTTTGTCGACACACACGCATACGCACTTAATTGTTAATATATATTTACATCACGCTGCCAGCTCGACGCAAAAATGTTTCTTTAATGTGAGCTGCTGAAGTGTGGAGCTATAATTGAATTTTACCATAATTCCAAGAGTCCAAAATGATCACTGAGTACCATCTCCGACGGAACAATCCCTCGGTCAGCCGTCATTGCCGAACTTGGAAACGAGAGTGAGAAAAAAAGTGAAAGTGTACGCACATCGCTGTATCGCGTTTGTACGTTCTCTTTCCTGGTACATTTTCCGATTGATATTATTATTTTAAACGCTATTTTTAATTTCACTTGTCTAATTTTAACTTTTTTGACAAATATTAAAGCAAAACTAGTGATGAAGAAAAAACTAAACAGACAATATAGCTATGTAAAAATAATCGACAAGTTCAGAAAAGAATCAAAAAAAGATTTTTGCAGCTGAGCGGCTGTAGTCCAAATGCCTTTATCTTATCTTTTATTGAGAATTGAGAGTTCTTAGTGCCAGTAGTAATTAGGACGTGTTCGGCATGCCTGATTCCTACTTTACTTAAATGAAAACGCATACAGTTAACAAATATTCCTGTATAATGATACAAATCTAAATCAAGTATTTTCATTATTTGGCTTCAAAGTATCGATCTTCAGCAGCCATTTATACTAATCATAGCTAAATCATAATTAAAAATTCGGAGAGTTTGTATTGTACATCCATTAATGGAATAACATTTCTGTGGCCACAAAGAATAACAGCTAAGGTCGATCTGTGATCACAAGGCAAAGCATCATAAGTTCTGCTCATAAGCATGTGACTTATGCTGTTTTGCCTTATCATCAAAAATCGACTTTAGCTGTTATTCCTTGTTGCCACAGATTTGAAGTTTTCACATTGAAACAGCAAAGTGCTTCGTTGTGCCAAAAGTCTAATAATCTAATTATGCCTTCAGAAATTGAAAAATTTATTGGCAATTTTAAATCGATTCGAATATAGTTCTTGCATTACATATTTGATCAACATTTAACAAGGTGGCAATCTCGAAATGAATGGCATGCCAAAAAAATTCGTTTGTTGTGTTGTCTCACTTTACCGCATACATTTTTGTCATTTATGTAAAGGTCTGACAATATAAAATTTGGCTTTTGTAAGAAAGAGCTTTTTTGGAAGATCCTTTCACCCATTTTACACACCAGTTCGAATCTTTTTTAGCTAAAATTAAATATTTAATTTTTTTACTACACTTATTAGTTTTTGCACTAAAAACTCAGTGCTTGCAAATAAACTTTTAAGTTTCAAGTGACAAAAAGAAAAGCAAGGAGAAGTTTTGAGGACAAAGTGCAGGCAAGAAAAAAAAGAGTTCATAATTAAAGAAATAAAACTTAAGCAAAAAAGAAAGAAATGATTTAATTTGACTTCATAATTATGTATGTATTTAGCTTTATTTAACTTGGTAGAAAACAAAAATAAATATTTTTTTTTTGAAAATTATAAAAGCTTAGTCATTAAAAGATGTTAAAAGTGTTTATATATGAAATCATTGCTTGAAATATTGAATTTTTTTGCGTGACTAATAATTAATTTCTTGATGTAAAGTCCTTACAGTTTTAATCTTTAGTTTTATAAAATAACCACTAGTTTCTCCGCAATAGGGCTTGAGCGGGGTAGTGCGGTATGAAGAAAAAATAAAACCAAAAACATTAAAAGCAACCAGACAACAATATATTTGGTTCGTATTTTCTGAACGCGATTATTGAAAAACAGCTGATATATGATATTTAATTTGACGTTTGGTTAAACGTCAATCGTGTTGGAAATTTTGCAAAATGTTTTTGTTTTCATTGAATAACTAAAAATTACAAAATACAAAACAATTATTTAAAAGAAACATGCTACAATAAAAATAAAATTTAAAAATGTTATTGAAATTGATTTTTTTGGGAATTGTATTCTTTTTATCTATATATTGGTAAGTGGGAGTTGCACTATGAGCAAAGTCCTAAGTGATGGTGACACACCTTTTTCGATTCGTAATCATTCCTTTAATTTTATTTACTTAGGATCCTACCAGCTAGTATTAGTTGGTACTTGGTAAAAAAATTCAAAGTTAAGGTGCGTATTGGTCGAATCAGTTTGCCGTATCTGGTTCTGAAAAATGTTCACATTACAAAAAATGGATTCTCAGTGGTAACATTCCTGCTTTATATATTGAAGGCTTGGAGCTAATTTTAGCATTTTACTTTTCTATGCTTAGCAAATAGAGGAAATTTGTTTGCGTAGCAGTTTCTTTAACACCGAAGTGACCAAACTGCTTTCCATCTACATACGTGACATACGCATAAATAAAGATATACAAAACAAAAGTGATAACTCCGGTGATATAGCACGAAGTGAAGTTGAACGTTTACAAAAGGATCCAGATAAACATATTAAAGATGTTCCAGATTTTCGACAAACAAAAGTTCCGCCCAGTATAATAACTTTTGCACAGGTATGATAGTCATTCGTATACAGGGTGGTGCAGTTATGAGCAGCCATACTCTAGGATTCATTACCTGGTTCATTGTGAGTAAGAAATTGTATGGGTGGGAATTGAACAGCCCCTAAATTAGAGGTTGTTTAACAAATTTACTTTAGAGCAGAACTTAAAACGATAATTCTGAATAAGAAACACGTCTAGTAATGAGGGCATTACTGAAAAATTTATGAGCTAATTACCTAATAAATCTTGCTCTTTGTAAGTATTACCACTCTAAAAGAACTTTGACTCACAATAAGCTGTGCAGAACAGGACCACACTGAATGTATAAAAAATGGTTCTGTAAGTACACACTAAACGAAAACATTAAAATTTGAGTCCTCCAAAAATAAATAAACAATTTTACGAAGTAGATACTAAGATGTAGCATTAAATTTACATATATCATATTAAGCTTTAAAAATTAGGCGCTTACATTTGATGTTTCTGACAATAAGTACTATTGTACAATGTAAATATAAGTTACATTCGTGTAGTGTTGATATTACTTTTTATATTTATAGAAATAATATATTTTAAACGACTTAGTTGTAGTTGGATGAATGCAGAACAGTTGTAGATTAGGTCAGTTAAGGTTAAGATATCGTTGTTGCATAGTGAACATATTGGCTGAAGAGTCTTCTCTAATAAATGCTTTTGAGCTAGAAGATTGAATTGAATATAAATATTTAAAATCTGAGATACATATGAGTGCACATTAATAAGACGGACAGTTTTTAAAATCTTACCCTCATAGTTTTTAAACAATATCATTTATTTTTTATAGTTTATGGCCGTACATGTCAGCAATATATCGGTCGTTTTAATGAACAATGATTTCGATCCAGGCTGGTTCTTGCATGCAACTGCAAAAGAACTTCATTTGGATGGAAGCATAGTACATAATGAGAAAACTTTGTTGGTAAATGCAGCCTTAACAGAAGCTCAGGTAAAAATAATAAACTAAACACATTAAGTTTCAACTATTTGTATAATATGAATAAAACATTTTTTCTTTCGTAGGCAAAAATACTACGACATTGTTCAACGCGCCGGCAGTCCTTAGAAAATTTAAATAAAATACGTCCATGTTTGGGTGAAGTGAGCTTTGATATTGCGTTAGATGCAACATTATTTGCGCAGGGACCTTTATCAGTCGATGTTAGTTCAAATATAACTTTTTTTTAAACTGTGTTAATTTTTTTTTTTGTAAATTTAGAAATTGACTCTTGCCATGCACAATGCGAAATCGACAATTCATGGCGGTTTATATGACTTTTTGCGAGAAGCCAAACAGCGTACGAAACCCATTGAAGCAACAATAGCTAACAAAAGCAGTAGACTGCAGTCAGATAGTAATCAACAATCAGCAAGAAAAACATATAATAATGAGTCATATCAGAAAATTGCACCTATCATTCCTAAAAACTTCAATTTTATCATTAAAGCTGCTACATTTTCCGCAGTGAAAGAAAATTCACAAAATGATTTCAGCGCTAAAATGCAATTATTTACGGTATTGTTCTTATTGTCGTAGTCATATGTTTTTATTACGAATTTTATTATTATTATTTTTTTGAGCAGATTACGGGCAAATTCAATTCTAAATCCTTAAATGAAAATGTACATTTACCAACCTTGTATACGAAAGTAACACTACAGCATTTGGATATTGATACAAAGTTTGAAAAACTTTTATTTATTGAGCAATTTACAATTGACTCTGTTGTAAGTAAAATTTTTCTATTAAATTTGCCTGCATCAATTTATTTCTACATTTGTCTTAGCTGGAAAATGATATCTTAAATCTTTACGTTAAATTAAAAACATTCCAATTAATTTACAATCACAGTGAAATATATGATTGGGTTGATAATAATTTCTTGTCGCGAAATCAAAGTCCTCAGCTACAACCGTTATTGCTAACACAAAAACATAAATCATTGCCCGATGATATTGGTGCTGGTACTCTTCGTTCTAAAATAAAGTCAACAAAAAATTCATTTTCTTCTGTCAATGAGCAAAATAATAAAAATAGTCTGTTAGAGTGGCTTTTGAAGCGAATAGTTATTAAAGGTATTTCATAAATATATCTTGTATATGTATGTATGTATATGTTTTTTTAAATATACTTACGTACTTAACATATAGGTTGTGCTGAACTCTGGAATGTTTCAATGCTAATGAAACTTGATGATGAAAATGCTGCGATGAGTGTCAGTCATACGCGTTTGCTCTTAGAACAATTTGAGGATAAACGAAGTTCTGTTTACAAGAATAAAATATTAAATTTATTACTTGATCAACGTCACTGGAGCACCGAATTAATGATTGAATCACTTTGGTGGTCATTGGGAAATTCAATTAATGACACAAATAACTTAAAGAAATCGCATTCACCTGGATCTCCATTTTTTTTGGGTGTTAGTTTAGTTAAGCTTAGCTCATATGCAAATGTTACAAAATTGGAAATTTCCATTCATACATTGCGTACAGAATACAGCATGAGTTTGGCGGAATTTGTCGTAAAATCTGTGCGATGTATTAGACAATATGGTTGGCTAAATTCAGATAATATATTGGAATTGCGTGATTCAAATTATCAGTCTAAACTTGCAGCATCGGGCACCTCAAATGCGGCTGGATTATTAGTTTCAGCAAAAGTCAAAGATATAACCGCATACTTCATAAATCATCATAAGGCATGTTTATTGCTGAGTTTTAGTGAGATAACACTCACACGTTCACATCAGATCTCTAATTTTAAATTGGAGGAATTTCAAATGGCCATTATGCGTTCCATGACCTCTTCTTCGCTTTGTCTAACAGATTTTACAGATATCTTTGCAAATTGCAAAATAATACGCATCGAGTATGAAAAATATGAAAACACACGACCAAAAGTAGCTATCTATATACCAGGCAATACAGAGGCAACTTGGAATTCAAATCTGCATATGCATTTTCTTACATTGGTGCGTGATATAAAGGAACTTAATGAGGAACTGAATTTACCAAAACGTCCAAAAGCACTAACTTCAGCCAATAAAGATCCAAATGAATCTTTGATTTTGGAACTATCCGCTGAAAGAAGCACTGTTTTTGAAATAAAATTATCTGAACGTCATTCGATGCAATGGTTCTTAGAGAATCTATTCGTTAGCCGAAAAGAAGGCAATTTCATATCAGCAGAAAATATTTTCATTAAATTGGATGATCAACACATTTTTACGATTAAGGATGTAGATGTGCATTCGCTGCAAAAATTGGATATGTTAACACATGAACGTGTTAATTGTGAAGGTTTCATGTTGCCCACGAATCGTGTTTGGGTGACGACTATAGGCGTTTTCAAAGTTTGTCAAAAACATAGACTTTCATATTAAGTTTTTCATAATATTTTTTTCTAGGCAATATTTCCTTACGATCATGATTTCTATGATGCTGTGAATAATGAATTTGTATCGCATTTCAAATGGATAAAGGCTGTGCATAACTTAAAAAAGAAACCATTTACCGCTGATTCTCCATTGCCTAGTGATATGGTTATTCAGGTGTGTTAATTTATTTAATTTTTGATACATTGATTGTTATAACGCAAAGTGTGTTTTTATTTTAGATTAAAGAATTTCTTTTAGAAATTAGTGATGATCCTTTCGAGGTCAAACTACGAGACAATTATGTTTTACTTGTAGATGAGTATTTGGAGAGCTTAAAGAGAAAAACACTTTTTGATAAGAAAATTGCTGAACGTTGCTCCGAGCGACTTTTGGTACCAGCTGGCACCATTCAAAGTTTATATGCGAATTTGGTGCGCAAAAATTCTGAAATTTATATACAACGTTCGAAAAAAATCAGCGAAAGTGGTCCCGTACGTACGCGTTTGCTGGCTTGGATAATGACAGATGTTGAGATAATGGCCATGGCCGATGCTTCAATACATGGCACTGAAAATGTTACAAGAATAATGAAAGAAATCGATTCAGATAGTCCATGGCCTGAGGAAGGCTTAGAGTTTACAACATTATGGTGTCGCAGCGTCAATGTTAGTTGCACTGAGTGGAAATTTATGTTACGGTACGTGTGTAGATTTTGATGACCATGGAAAAAAATCCAATTTCTTTAACTTTTAGAGACTTTCCGCAACCTATGTTTTATGTTAAAGCTATGCGTTTATTTGGTAATTTGTGCGGTGCTGAGCAGATGGGTTCCAAACGCGCAAAACGTGACGTACTTATTGAGGTTGGTGAACCTTTCGGAACTGATGTGGTACAACGGAGCATGCCTTCGCTAAAATTCTATCATGATTTCGATTGTGAATTGGAGTTTTGTAGCTATGCCTTTGGGCCATGTTGGGAACCAGTAATGGCACAGTGCAATTTGAGCTTTGAAAAAATATCTGCACCCTCAAAAGATCCTAGTCCACCATTACCATTTTGGGATAAAATGCGTTTACTTTTGCATGGCCGTTTGACTATGATTGTAAAACAATTTACAGTTTTATTGCATGCCTCTCTAGACCCTTACAACACAACTGAAGAAATGGAGTTAACATGGAACAATGCAGGCATCGTTTGGACAAATGCTAAGATTATGTTTAAAGGAGAACTTAATGTAAGTGTTATGAAAACTACAAGAAAGAAATGCTATTTTAAGATATAATTTTTTTAGATAACTGTACGAACGGCTTCACGTTACGATGATTGCCGGCTGTTACACTTTCCGAATTTAAAATTAACATTTAAATTAAACTGGGCTTGTTTGGCAAATCCAAATGATCATCATGCAGTAATGCCGTGTGCACCAGATAAGCTGCCCGAATATTCAAGCAACCAAGTACATGATTCGTTTCGTGCATTTCGTTCAGTTAATTTAAACGTTTGGGTTTCATTCGAGACAAAACCTTTACCCGGCGATGAAATTGAAATGGATATACCAAGCTTAGTACTTTATGGCAGTACTTTACGTTGGTTTGAAAGTCTCAAACTAATACTTTCTGGTGTAACACGTCCCACACGACGTGGCCCAGTGTTCAACAATGTACGACCACGTAAGAAACAGCTGAGTCGCCACTATAAAAAAGCAAATTTGCAAATGAGCTTACACCGGTTTCAAGTGCTCTACTGGATGTCACATGCCTTACATAAAGGATTTCAATTGAATGGTGGGCGCGTTACCTTCAGCTCTGAGTATTGTCTTGCTCTAAGCCCCATTGATGATGGTCTCATACATAGACCACGTGCAGATTGGTCGACTGTGTATATGAATTGTGAACTTAACGATGCAGAAATTTGGCTAAGAAGCATATTAACCGAGAAAATGGATAGCAGTTCAGAAAATATTGCCAGTAGTTCAGATGCTTTTAAAATTGTACGATTTTATTTTTTGAGTGTAGCTAAAGTGTCATATGGCCGTGAAGCTCTAATTCAAATTGCGAGTACCGAAGAGGAAGCCAAAACTAAGTCAACAACACCTACACACAAGTTGGTAGTATATGATCTAAAGGGTGCTTGGACTAAAAATAACAGGGATGTTGCATTTGCATTATTTGATTCATTTATGAAATCACAAAAACTAAAGAATAATCTTTCTACTGAAGCTGTTAAGAATTATCGTAAGGAAAGTAGTAACACCAGTATGATTAAGAACAAACGAAGCGATAGCACAATTACCTTGGCAAATGCATCAACAGAAGTCTTACCAAGTAAATATAAAGCAAAGCAGTCTATACTTTTAAAAATACTTTAACTTATAATGATTGTCGAATGCAATTAAAAATTATTTTTTTTGTTACTTTAATGTGAATAGTCACAAGAAATTCTACAGTAAATGGGGTATTAAATTTTGGGTGAATTAGACGAAAAACTAACGCCAAAAGTCTAACATTTTTTTGTAGGCAGAAAAAAATAAAATTTCAAATTACTTCAAATTAAAAATGGCCTAAGATTTTGAGCGATTTTTTCTTCCGAAATAATAAGAAATTTTTGTTTAATTTTTGGCCATTTTTCCTTTACTTTAGGTTGAAATTTCCGTTATATTAAGGCCCACTTTTTTTTGGCGAACTTGCCAAAAATCATTTTTTAAGCAGATTTTATTTACTTACAGTCTCTAATACAAATAGTGCTATTGCAAAGCACAAACCACCTAGTCATGCAACTGCTATGTTACAACAATTAATCGCAGAGGCTGATCACAAATTTAATGTGTATAGCGATGATCAAAGTACACAGACTCGAGAGCTGCAACTACAAGGATTGCAGGCATGCTCTGCACAAGATATTCTACACGAAAATTGGTCAATTTCATTAGTTAATTCGCAAGTGCTTCTAAAAGGCTGTGAAACGTCTGGTTATGTGATAATAAGTGCAGCTAAAGCCGAAATTTTGCAACGTGTACATCGTCCAGTATGGCGCGATCGTTCGTTAGTCTCTAAGACAACATGGAAAGGATTGCTGGAATGTATGCAGTATTACGCGACAGTAAGTGCTGGAGAAAATGATTCCTTCTTGGAAAAGGAAATTAAGGAAATTATGTGGTTGACAGTTGATAATATACAGGTAGGCTGCGTTTTATATGTAGAAATCGGTTGTCATTAAAGAAAATTCGATATTAATTTTAGGAAAAAGATAAAGTTGCTACTGTTATAAATGACTTACCTGATATACCACATTTAGTCGGAAGCGGACGTAGTGTTGGTGGTGTCGTTTCCGAAACTGTTGGTGCCTTATCGCTAGCAGATTCTGGTGAAACACAACCCGTGCAACTTCAGCGAATAGTATCGCGTTGTAAATGTGAATTTTTTTACGTTAGCTATGGTGATACCATAGATCCGAATACTATAACGGAGGTGCCACCACCACCTTCTGAAGAGACCTTATCACCTTGGGAGAAACAAGATGATGCTGTAGATGCCTTTACGCTGATGCATCACGATTTAGATGTATGCACAAATTCATTGCAATATGCAATGATTTTAGATATTGTCAACAATTTATTGCTGTATGTAGAGCCGCAGAGAAAACAGGCTTTAGAAAAGTTGGCACGCATGCGTTTTCAATTGCAACTACATTCAACTGAGGATCAAAAGCGTCCGATACAACAGAAACAGACACTAATTCGTAGCTTATTGATGAAAATACGCTCATTGGAAAAGGATATACACTTGATTGGCAAGGATCGTGCCGAAGAAGGTGATACATTAGAGCTGAGAGTTGAGTTCGAAAGAGTGCAAACGCAAATCCGTGAAAGCAAAGAAGAACTGAATACCCTTAGTGAAGAGTTAGACATGATGCTGTTATGCTACAAAGAAACGCAGTTATCACAAATGAGCAAAATTTCAAATGTAAGTAAAAAAATTCAACTGAAAAATTTGTCACCCATTCTATCCTATTCTATTTTCATAAAACAAGGTTCGCGCTGACAAATCTTTAACTATTGTCCGTACAAACGAAATTTGTTATAAACGTGCGCAATGGCGGCTTACAGAAACCGATGGCCAAATTGGAATTGCTGACTTGGTGCTAAGTGGTTTTCTATATACAAAAAAGTCAAAAAGTGACGATTCAGTTGAACATTTACTTGAGCTTGGAAATATACGCATGAATAATTTGATACCAAGAGAAATATATCGAGAAGTGCTTGTACCAACAGAAATACAAAAGGACATGCCAGTTGATACGCATAAGCGTGTTTTGCGTGTGTTTTGTCGTGAAAAACCACCCGTAGGTGGTATTTCGGTGAAAGAACATTTCGAAATCAATGTTGCACCCATTACAATTGCTATAACAAAAAAATTCTACAGCACAATGTTGAAATTCTGTTTTCCCGATCGTGATGCATCAGAAACTGAAGCAGTAGATGATATTGAAGAAAATTCATCTGGTTCATCATCGTCGACATCTACCATTGTACAAGCAAAATCGGCCAAGAAACCCACAAAATCTAAGAAAAGTTCAAAAGATTCTGAATTTTATGTTAAAATCGAAAAAGACGATGTGGAAAAAATGAAAGAACGTGCAGAGAAAAATAAACTATTTATATATATAAAAATTCCAGAGGTTCCTGTGCGTGTAAGCTATAAGGGCAACAAAGAAAAGAATCTTGAAGATATAACAAATTTTTCACTTGTAATACCAACTCTTGAATACCATAATGTTACTTGGACATGGTTAGATTTGTTATTAGCTATGAAATCCGTGAGTAGGCGTGTAATTCTATCACAGGCTATAAAGCAAAAGTTGCAAATACATCGCCGACAGCCGTTAATATCGGCTGAGGAACGTGCGTCACCTCAGGAAGAAGATAAAGCAAAAATGTTGTTTGGAAATCGTTTATTGGTAAGTGTTCCATTAGAAAATATTAAAATTATTACTAAATAAACAACCGGTTTCATTTTCGAAAAGTTGAATAAAATAAACAAAGTAGGAGCAAACAATGCATATGAAAGTAATACTATACCATGGTCATGTTCACTGCATTATTTAGTCCTAATCGAAAAACGAAATTGTTAGCTAAAATCTAAATGTGAGACTATATCGCAAGTAGATTTGTCTCACAAACTATTTAATAATCTATAACAATTGCTTTTCAATGCGGCGTATCACTATTAAAATTATAATTAAAAATATTTCTTTCCACTTTACAGAATGAAAATCGAAGCCAAAGAAAGGGGGTTTTTAAATTTGCGGCGTCAAATAATAAATAAGTTGCGTGCAAAAGCAGCATGTATGAATGTATTTGTGTGAAATAATGAAATGTAATAAAAATAAATTTAATTTGCTTCAACAACATTTTATAAAACATTATCCACTTAAAATCTGTAACAAATAAAAAGTATTACAAATTATTATTATTCGCTAAATTGACATAAATAACAATATATTTACAAAGTGCATTATGAATCAATAGTTTATGTTTAAATATTTTGAAAATTATAATATGTAACTCGTATATATTTTACGTGAAAAAAAAAGAAATAAAAAAAATAACTAAATACACTTGTTAGAATCGTTAATTATTTTTCTTTCTCTATTTTGTTTAATTTTCACATAAATATATATACAATATTTAATTTCGTAAAAACTACGTGGGATACGGAAAACATAAATATGTATAAATCTTAAGTTCTATTCCATATCTACTATACAATTTAAGTTCTAAAATTTGTAAGTTTCATTTTTAAAACGCTTTTTACAAAATAAATTTTTCATTACTTTTCTGCAAAATAATTCTTTCCAAAGTTCACTGTAGTCAAAACCAGAATCTGCTGGGTAGCACTGGCACAGCTATAATTTCATGCGCTAAGTGTGTAATTTGTTGTTGCTTTCCCATATAATTATCGTTGTGAGCGATATAAAGCTAGCAGCGGGTGGTGAATAAAACACAGCTTATACTATGTTACCAAAATTACACGGGAAATTATTTTTAAAGCGCCTTTACAACGTATTTAGAAGTTATTTTCGGTGATTGCTCTAGTGAAAAAATTTTTGATTTAATAAAAAAATCGTAAAAGGAATTTCAAAATAATAAATTTTTCTTAGGATATAACATTTTTTAACCTTTGATGAAGTTTTCTTCTCGTTTTCAGAAAGGGTTTTAACCCTAAAATCGCATCCCTTCAAAAATTCATTCGTATTCGAGCTTTTTTTTTAACAAGTACCGTTTCTTATACTCGGGAGTATATATTTGAACACTTAATAATATTTTTCATTTTGAGTTATCTTGAAACTGTTAAGAAAGTGAAGAATCGAATTTAGTAAGTCCACGGCAAATCAGAGTTAAATTTGCATATTTCGCCAACCAGAATCCAACAAATACTGAAAAATGTACTTCAACGCACGCCTTACAAGGTACAAAAAGGACATGATCTCACTGCAGTGCAGACTAGTGTACGGCTGGATATAGCGACGGAGTTGAAGCGCTTTCATTTCATCACCTATGTCTATATGAGACCTATGAGAATTTGGGCGCTCGTTTGGCTACTAATATCATTCGCCTGCTCAAGCCATGGTTTTTGCTAAAAACGAACGGATTGGAAATGTTGGACTCGCATGAATGAAGAATAGGCAAAAGAAAAGAGCAATAAATGTGCCGTAATTCACTCTTAATGGATGTCAAACTCTTCTTATCTGAATACAATGGGTTTATCTATGCGAGAGGTCAAGGTCATTACTAAAAAATACAAGTTTGGATTTTATTTTCATAATATATAATAAAATTAAAATAATATTAAGTTACATCTCACATTTATTGTTTTGTTAATTTTGAAAAGAGCGAATTTTCGACCAACTCTACATACATAGGGTGTATATGTATAGGGTGTTTTTTTTGAAGTGTCACACTTTCCAAAATGGATGAAACGTCAAAAATTTCATCAAATCTGGCAACGTTACTGTCATTTATATTCAGTAAAGTATGCAATTTTATTATGAAAAGGTAGAAAACTTACTAAATTCACCAAAGTTTCAACTTTAAATTCACTCAAAATTATTGCAGAAACACAAGCGGTCAAAAATTGGACCAAGTCGTGGTGTTCATATGCTTAAGATCATATCAAACCAATCAATGGTATGAAATTATTTCCTAACTAAAGTCAAAGTTTATGCCATTTGGACAATGTTTTAATATCTTAATGCAATTTGACACTGAAACTCTAAAAAACACCCTAAACATATTGTTTTATGTTCTTTATTTCCATTTTTGAATTTAACAACAAACATCTCATATCTCTCTAAATGATTTTATTGCTGCCTATGGTTTTTCAACTGCATGGGAAAACCTTAAAAAGCTTTAACATATGCAGTGCTCAACACAGAAGGTACAAAATTTCGAAATAATGGAGTATATTTATCTAACAATTAGATGGAAACAAAGTCTTACATAAGTAACGATTATTTCCTAACTTTGTCTTGTGATGTAATACAAATGTTTTGAATGTCAAACCAAAATATCAAATTTAACATTTAGTGCTTACTTACGAGAAGCTGATTTTGTTTTCAATAAATAGTTGCGACTTCTCTGAACATGTTTTACTACGAATTGGAAACTTTAAAGAGCCCATCAATACGTCCGTGCTCGTTCTTCCGTGTTACTCGAAAACAGTTGCTTACGCGTTACTCATTTATTATCCATAAAAATTATGAGATTCTTATTAGCTATATGCGTAATTATTATCGTCAATAGTGCCGCTGAAAATATAATACTTAAACGTGTTCGGCGACTGGTAGGAGGTGATTTGACGGAAATACAACGTATTCCTTTTCTTGTCAATATACGACGAAACGAGTATTTTGGTTGCGGGGGTACACTTATCACACCCAGATGTTTGGTAACAGCAGCACATTGTGTACGAAATGGGACACCCGAAGAGTTTCAAGTACGTGCTGGCATAACTTATTTGAATGAAGATGCCTATGAACATCAAGTGGAACGCATCTTTATACCAGATGATTTTTCATTAAAGACAATGAATAACGATGTCGCCGTATTTCGATTAGCTAGTGAACTTCGAGGAAAAAATATACGACCATTGAAATTAAGTAGAACTAAGCGTAATTTAAGAGTCGGAGATGCAGTTACAGTATATGGTTGGGGTATAACACATGAAAATGCTGTATATCCCTCAAATCAAATTCGTATGATAAAAGTTCGTGTTATTTCAAATACACATTGTAGAAAGCTGTATAAGCAGTACAGACCTGTGACAGAGTTAATGTTTTGCGCTACGGACGTGGTATTGGGTAGAGATGCGTGCTTGGGAGATTCAGGAGGGCCAGTAATTCACAATGGCGAATTAGTTGGTGTTGTCTCTTGGGGAAAAGGTACCGAATGCGGTCGCGTATCTTCCCCAGGTGTGTATACGGACATAAATCAAGTTAAGTCGTGGCTGAAAGCGATTGAAAAACAATATTGTTATTGATATAAACTTTAAAAATTCTACCTACATTCAATAAAGTTTTTTTACCATTTTTTACACAAAATTAAAACATATTTTATTGTGTTACCTTTGTAAAATACATACATATATAACGACATAGAAGAAACAGTGGAGTATATGTATTATGTCACTGTAATGGCTTTTTGACCCACAATATAATGTGCATAGCTTACACAAAAATATTCCATTTCTGTGTCCTCAATCTCTTGCCGAAGCTTAAAACCACCACGTAACAAAATATTTACCCGATTCTTGAATTTCGTGTTTCAGCGATAGTTTGCAAGCTAATTTAGAATGGACAATTTTCGAGCTATCGTGAGGATTCCACTTCACTGATTTTTGACAGAGTTTATATGGTTATTGACCAATCTATTTTCATTTTGACGTTTAACTTGGGCAGAAATTGTGATCTTTGGTATCATGATGGTCTTCGTAATCGATTATGGACATTGTGATTTCTGTTAATGAAGGCGAACATTAAGTGCTTGCATGGAAAGTACTTGTTGGTCAACAATTGAGTATTTTCGAAGTACATACTTATGTTCTATTCAAAGGATTTGCTGGTCATCAATTGTAGTTAATAGGTACTCATTTTTGCTATTGATTGGCCAAGTTTGCTTGAAGTTGTTAACTATCATCTTGCAAGATATTTAAATTTAAATTTTCAATTAAATCGACCTTAAGCATACTTGTGCTCCTCATATGGGACCAATTTACCTAAAATAGAATAAAATTTGAGGAGTGGGCGAAAGGAACGGTAGAATTTCAGAAATTGCAAAATACTGTTTATGTCTGATCAGAGGAAAACCATCACTTTACCATCAAAAAAGTGTGACATTCAGTGTCTTTTGAAGTTTAGTGTAATGAACACGATTTAATGAAAAAACTCAAAACGGTCGACCAAGTGCTGTTCTGTTCGCCCACTCCTCATTATGTCAAAAATCGATAATGTATAATATTTAGTTGTTAAAGTTTAGTTTTGTAAAGGCAGCTGACACTCTTTCATTCCAAGGAGCATTCTTGAAAAGCTTCGGAGATCTGAAAGTCCTTACAGTTTTTTTTTCTTCTGCATTAAATTAAAGAGTTTTTAGTAGGAATACGTATGTATTTTAAGCAAAAAGTGTCTTACTTGCTTGAGCTATCTAATTAAATAACAATGGCTCTGATCAAATACCATATAATAAAGACAGACCATACACGCAGTAAAGTCTACGTTTTAAAAAAATGTTTCATGGCGTATATAGACAATCAAATAATGGCAATACGTTTTCACTTATGTACATAACTAAGCCAAATATGCTCCAAAGATTTAATGAACTGTTAAAAAAGCACCGTCTTTGTTTTTCCACAGGTATTTGAACAATTGGTGATATTAAAACAAAAGCAATTAAGTTGAACTTTCTTTTTAAGCAAAATTTAAAAAGAGATCGTGTCGCATATAAAGCCTTTGAATTTAATATTTCAAACACTTGATTTCATAAATTCACAGCATCAGTAACAGTATGATCAAAATGTGGTTCTTGAGCTTGTTCGTTCTATACCTTAGCTTTCTTCAAATAGCTCTGGCACAAGTGAACACTAAAATTGTTGGTGGTACTGTAACGACCATTGATAAATACAGTTTCGTGGCATTTCTACGTGTGAATGGGGTCTTCTCATGTGGATGTTCTTTAATTCACGAAAAGTTTGTTCTAACAGCCGCTCATTGTGTTTCTGGTAAATTAAGTGAGAATCTGAGCGTACATGGTGGGAAAACATATTTAACCGATACCGGTGGAGTAAATAGCCGTGTTTTAAGAATCATCGTGCCCAAGCAATATAATTCAGTTTCTATGGATATGGATGTTGCTGTTTTGAAATTAGAAACAGCGTTCAATACAATCCCACCGATTGAATTGTATATTGCTGCCGTAAAAGCTGGTGACATAGTTACAGCTTTAGGCTGGGGTTATACCAGTGAAGGTGGTTCCGTATCAAAACAACTGCGTAAAGTAGATGTTCCTCTTGTTTCGCACGAATTGTGCAAAAAAGCCTACAGAAATGAAGCATCGGTTACCAATACAATGATGTGTGCTTCGAAACCAGGAAAGGATTCATGTAACGGTGACTCCGGTGGTCCATTGGTCTATCAAGGTAAATTAATCGGTATTGTTTCATGGGGCATTGGTTGCAGTCGACCTAATTACCCAGGCGTCTACACGAGAGTATCTTCTTGCGAATCGTTTATCAATGTTGCAAAAACGATGTAGTATATTCTAAGGTTGCTGTTATTTCGGAATTTAATTGAATAAACTTCACATTAAGTAACGTGTTTTTTTTATTATTTTTTGTTTTATTCTTAGCTGGTGAGTCTTAAGAGAAAATTAAATTTTTCGTAGAACACAATTCCAGAAAAGGATCAAGAAACGTCCTATAGCTTGAGATTTGTAATGTAAGAAATACATTCACAGAAAAAACATTATTTGAAATGAGTTTAATATAATTTAAATCAAAAACTTAATAGGGTATGAATCATTTTCATAGTAATTTTTACATTTCATGTGGTTTGGATTGGATCAGTGTACATATGTTCTTGGTAATGCATGGCTTTTGTTTTTCTATATTCAAATCTAGCTGCAATGAAATTTCTTCTAAACATAATTTTTGATTTCTTCACAGTTCAGATGCTCAAATGTTTAGGATTGCAAGATAATTCAAAAACTAAATTAAATAACAGTACTTTGACGTATTTTGGACTATGGTATGGTACTCATTATTTCATATTTGTACACGAAAATGGTCGCAGTCGGTGTTTTTACACATTTGACCTAATCTATATTGAAAACCAAACGTGTTGGAAAAAAATTATAACAGTTTCAGATAGGGACGTCAACCGGGTAAATATTTTGTTCGGTTCGGTTCAGCGATTCGAACCATTTTTGCACCTTTGGGTTGGTTCGTCAAAACGGTTTTTTTTCTTTGAACCAGCTTTTCGGTTCGGTTTAACGGTTCGTGAATTAAAAAAATCTATGCACATTTGTGTTATTTTTATTCAGTATCAATCCAAAAGAATATAGAAATATATGCATGTAGATATATAGATCATACGCTAAAACTACGTAGTAAAAATTCTTATTTGGTTAAAAAGTTTGATTTACAATAATCAGTTCAGATTGATGAAAAGAATATTTTCTAAAAAGTCCTCGTCAATATTTCCCCGCAGGTCTCCGAGAATAAATTTTTGGGTGGAAATGCCCTCTCTACCTAAGCCTGGATTGCTGGAACCAAAAATAATTTGAGCTAATTCAGATAATTCTTTGTCAGGGTAGTTATTCCAAGAGTTCAAAGCATAAACATTATTTGAAAGCCGCCTTGTATTATCAAACGATTTGATTTCATCTATTAATGACTTATTTATGAACTCTGTCTCATGCTGCCCTATTTGTTCGAAAATTTCATCAATTTCCATACTTAAAAGTGGGGAAAATTCTATTCCTATTTGAATTTTTATTGAAAATGGGTCAGAGTGTACCCTCAAACCTTTATAAAAAATGATTCGGTTTTCGGTTCGGATCAAACATTTGTGGAACATTTCGGTTCGGTTAATGGTTCACTTAATTAGTAAAAAAAAAGAATAGTCAACTAAAATCCAAAGTTTCAGCTGCAGCTCTTTATAAATTTTTTTATGAGATTTTTTCTATTGCAATATTTGAAGAAAAACCTATTTTTATGCATCAATTGTAGAAGCCAACAGTGTGAGGGCGGTGCTTAAATTTAGAAAGGAGTTCCCTTAAAGGGAGATCAACAGGAAATGGGTATTTTTCATATTTTTATCTCCCTTGGGATAAATGTTAAAAACTCGAATGCTTTTCAAAAGCAGAAGAGATAAACCTTTAGAACGATTTTTCTCTAATAACTTGTAAAATATAAAAGACATCACACAACTTTTAGCATTTTTGATATCAGTGTTGCCAAATTTAATGGAAATTGATAAAATGTTTCAACCTCATCCCACTTTTTTTCATGCCTTCAATTTTTTTTATTTTTTAACCTGTAAAATTTCAAGAGTTTAGCGCTTTGTTACTATTTATGGCCACTGTTTATTGTTTTTCTCCAATAACTTGAAAACTATTAAAGGTATCGCACAATCCTTAAGATTTTTGAAATGAGCATTGCAAAGTAAATGAAAGTTTATAACCATTTGAAGGTAAGTGCGATTTCAACCATTGATGTCAGTCAAATTGGCCGATAGATATTTTCGGTATGGAAAATTTTACAATTTCTTAAAAACGTTAAGAAACGCAAAATCTCAAAACATTTTCTATGATTTTGGTAATCGAATGGATTGAAAAATACGTGCACTGTAATTTGATACATAAGAATCAAACATAATGCCATTACTTAATTTTTTAAATCGTATTTTCTTTTTTCAAAATGCATTAAGTACTTATACTCTTTAAATTCATGTATGACACATATGGTGTTCAAATATCGAACTATCTAGACCTAGCTACTTTGTTTTACATAAAAAAAAATTTTTTTGACCGAATTATTAAATTTTTAAAACTTATTTTTGATGCATAGATTTCAAAGCCGGTCCAACGCCTTGTACATTGGTATCAAAATCGACTAAGTCCAGTAAATTGGTATGAAACCCGGCCAAGTTCTCTTTTTTTCAAACAAAATTTCTTTGTTACTATGTCAAAACCGGCCAAGTCCAGTACATTGGTATCAAAACACGCCAAATCCAAAATGGTTTTCTCAAAAACATAGACAGATGAAGCTCGAAAAGTCTGATCTGACGTGTTTTGAGTAAGAAATTTTATATGCTATTATGTGGGAAATATGATTTAATTTTTCAATGAACATAGATGAAAATAAACGTTTTTCGTTGTTTTTCCAAAAGGATGAAAAAAAGACTTGGGCGGTTTTGCAACTGGACGCCTCATATATTAACTTTAATATTTCACCTTGCAATTTTTATGTGTTTCATAAGAAACCTATATGCACTTACAAAGTTGAAAATAAGGAACACTCTTATTGATATCCCCATTTTTAAATATATGTCCATAAGCAAAACGAGCTCAAACAATTAATATAAATATTAAGAAAACAGACGTTTTATGGTTTCTAAAGACAAATTCACAAAATATTTGCACAATTGGTGAATTTAAGAATAATACAATATTTAAATAAAATTTCTCTTAGATGTGCAAATAATCTAAATCTATACACGGTTCTACTGCAGTTCCATCGTCTAATATAAAGCCTTAGTGTCTTTAATTCATAGCTTCTGTTTCATTTTACTATTTTAGCGCAAGAGTAGCACTGAAATGATATTAATAAATTTGGTTTTTCTATACCTAAGCTACTTCCAAGCAGTTCAAGCCCAAGTGGAAACCAGAATAGTTGGTGGTTCTGCAACGACTATAGATACGGTTCCTTCCTTGTTATATCTACGTCTGTCTGGTGACTTTTCATGTGGTGCTTCTCTGATTGATAGCCAAACAGTTGTAACAGCTGCACATTGCATTGAAGGTCGTGAGCCTGGTGATTTCACCGTAGTTGGTGGCAGTACATATTTATCTGAAACCACAGTAAGCAGCAAAGTCTCGAAAATTATTAAATCCACAAAATACAATGCAAAAACTATGCATATGGACATTGCTGTCTTGAAATTAGTGACACCATTCACTACAATTAAAAATATTGAATTGTGCAATGGTGAGTTACCTGTTGGTGCCTCTGTACAAATCGCCGGCTGGGGCTTAACAAGTCAAAACGGGAAAGGTTCCGAGCAAGTGCGTAAAGTGAATGTGACAATGTGGTCACGACAGAGGTGCAATGAAGCCTACGAAGATACACTTACTTTTAGCACTACAATGATGTGCGGTTCGCAAAAAGGTAAGGACGCTTGTAGTGGCGATTCTGGTGGACCTTTGATTTATAACAACAAATTGTGTGGTGTTGTATCTTATGGTGTTGGCTGTGCTGATGAATATTTTCCAGGAGTTTATACAAACATTAATGCTGTTCAAACATTTATCGCTGCAGCAAGGCAGTATTAATGAATTATGTTATTCCAGGCTGAACCAAATAAATTATAAATTTGGCTTTTTATAGCATGGTATGAACTTTATTAGTTTAACATTTGAGATTCTTAGTTACCAATGACATAATAGCTTGGTGTGAATTTTATTAGTTTAACATTTGAGATTCTAGTTACGAATGACAAACCGATTTATGAGATGTTAGAATTCTATGATAATGATAGATTCCATATACTTAGATTCCATTAAATTTCACGCAAATTCTCTATTGCAGTGATAATTTTACCACTCTTGATTGATGTACTCATTTTTGCAGTTATCTTGATTCATCTATATCTTCAATTGTGATGGATTTTAAAGTACTCTCTTTGACCTGTTTTGCATTTGTGTTGTTACATCGGTTGTGAGCACATACACCCTAAGTGCATATATTTAATTTTTCATATACATATCAGCGCACAGAAAAGAAATTTCAACAGACTATTCTGCCCTCAGAAGCAAAAAGCCGTTATCTTAGTAAAAGCGATTTTCGAGAAAATTGATGTTTTGTTAATGTTATTTTCTTGAAATATTCGAAAATTGAGATAGAGGAAATTCTCTTAAGAACATTTTTATAGATTTGACCTAAGATACCTGAACTTGGCGCAGTTCATTGGATGCGCAATTTCTTAAGCTATCCGATGCCATAATAATCAAGAATATGCATTTTTTGAGATACCGCTTTTACGCTACTGAGGGCAGTATTATGGATGCAAAAGAATTAGCTGAAACTCTTGATATTGAGATAGAACTTCCAGCTGATGCGCAGTTCGCATTAGAAAAATATAATATGTATTTATACCGATTTTGAGTCGCATGACAGACAATATGTTTGGTTTTTGTACAAAAGTAAAAGCAAATTAGATACGATGCACTATTTCTAAATCTATATAAATAAAATGATAGCCGTTTTTGATGAACGTGATTCACGCAAAATCTACTGAATCAATTTTGATCAAATTTCTTTAGTCATCTTTCTTAGACGCTTGGTCCCAACATAGAATTAAAATTGTCACGATATTCCTGTTAAATATCAAAATATTAAAGTCTTAAAATTGCTAAAAAAATTAATTTCACACATAGAAAGAAGCATGTAAGCATAACAAATCGTTTAATGGCAAGTTAGTGTGTTAGTTAGTGTGTGTGCGTTTTGTTTTTATATGGCAATGCAATGAAAGAGAATATTCAAATTTTACTCTCGCTCTCATTCTCAATTTGTCAACGCAGCAACGCGGAATTTGTGAACAATGAAAAAAAAAAAAAAAAAAAATACAGTACGTTCACACATAGAAAACACACATGCTGTCCTGAATGGCTTGACAACATGTGTGACTGTCAATATTGCTTTGCGTTCACATTTTTGTGCATACCATCAAACATCAATTGCAGAACAATTTATGAGCGTGAATTAAAAATGTTAACTAGGCTTGACAGTCAGTTCACAATGGTTGTATGGTTGGACAAGCCAGCAGGAAAATCAACAATTTTTGAAATCCATCCAACATGTGTGTCCTAGAGTTCACATTATCGAACATTGATGTTGGACAACATGTGTGATAATGTGTACTAGGCTAATTGAATGTGTTAGTTTGTGTGTGTGTTTTGTTTTTGTCTTTCACATGGTAATGCAATGGAATATTTATGGAAGAGAAAACAAAAAGAACTCTAGATCTGTGAAGAAGAATCCAAAATTGACTGTAGCTCTATTTAAAAAAAGTAAATTGTTTGCCTTCGCAGAAAAACAGGCTACGCGTACAAAGTCGCGGGCATCTGCTAGTAACTTATAAGACATAAAATTTTAAAAAAAGTTAATGGAAAACTTTATCTAATAAATTCCCATATTTTGGATAAGCTCACGTGGTTCTCTTCTCATAAAATACCACTACTGTCATTTTTTCGATAGAGCAGGTGGCAACGCTAATCAACTTTAATCAGTTCGTTTTAATTTTATGTGCAAAATGCAGTTCTACAAATTCAAATTTTCGTATTTGTTATTCTAATGTTATTAAGAAATATATGTATGTAGGTGCATAAAAAATGTGAAATTAATGTTTTCGCGAGTGTTGTGTGAAAAATTTAGCAAAATGCTTAAGTGAAATGGCATGAAAATGCAAATCCAAATCAAAGCAGTGCCGTCGGCAGAGCTGACATCGCGCAGCAAATCTAGTGCTTTATTTTCCACCGCAAAATGAAATTGAATTGAAAAGCACCAAGTGTTAAAATTTAAATATCATTTTCTAAAATTGTATGAGTGTTTGTTTAATTTATTGAAAAACGATCATTTAAAATTGCAAGTGAAAAGTTAAAGAGGTAGTGGTAGTGCATGTGTATTGCAGTTGCTACTAAGCCGCAACATCTGTTGCTGTTTCGTGAATAGGTTTTTGTATTGGCTTCAAAATGTTTCGCACATTTATAATAATGATTGGATATCTACCGTGGGGTAAGTGCTTAAATTTTGTGTTAATATATTAAGTGCAACATATACAGAAAAATTTGATGTCGTGAATTATGTTTTAAGTGTTTGAGTGAGATATAATTTATTCCTACTGAGGACCCTGTCCCTTCATTATAAATTTGATAACAACATTTTTAATAAAACTATACCAAATTTCATCTACTGAAAGTTGTTTTTAAATAGGTCAGCCAAATCCGAAAATTAAAGTTCTTCTTTCAAGTGCTCACATAGGAGTTGCCGCGATAATCTTAGGCAGCAAAACTACAAAAACGTATCTGCATAAGTTTTGCAATATGACATCTTTATCGAGGCATAGTTAAGCTCTTCGTTTGAAGTTAAAAGGGTTATCTGCTCAATGATGGTATTTGGGTTTTGGGAAAATGTATTGAATCGAGACTTGAAATGTACTTTTTAGATGGCGAATGTATTTTATTTTTTTAGGACGTTTTTACGCATATATCAGCTAAACTTACTCAAAATGGTAATTCTTAGATATACTTCAAATGTAATGAAAATGTACCGAAAATATACTGAAAATGCGTTAAATGTATTGAAAATGCGATAAATGTACCGAATGTACTAAAAACTTGTCGAATGTACTGACAACGATTTTTCACAATGCAAATGTACTGAAAAAAGTACAAATGCACCTAAAATGCCATCACTGTTCTAGAGTGATCAGCTAGAAATGTAATTTGCGCTAATGTGCAGGGTTGCCAAAGGCCAAGTGTCAAAGACGGGGGCCCGCTAGGAATTGAAAAAATTGGAGGATTTTCGTTGCCAAAGGTCATCAAGTTTTTCCACATTAATTTTTAATCAGGTCGTCAACTTTTTCACAGAAAAATTTTACTTTTTACTACTAAACAAACGTTATATGTAGGTACCTACATATATCAATAACTATGCCAATTTTTTTTGAAGTGCGAGCTTTCAGTTCATAACTTTAATCAGATAGTGTTTTATGACAAAGTTAAAAAAAGTCCATCTGTTTTCAAATGACTGCAAAAAGGGAGTTTACTCAATTTTATACGCCGGTATAGTACAAACTTTTATGAAATTCTAAAATTGGAATTGTCATATCCATGTGTTGCCACAGGTACGATAAGTTTTCGAAACTTTGCAATCTAAAAAATTAAGTCCGCGGAAATGTCAGGTAACGTTTCTCTCCATCAAACCACTAAAATTCATTTATCAAATTTTCAGTTGTGTCTGATGTTTCCGCAAAATGAACATTTTTATTAAGGCTAGGGTCACATGAGGGTTTTGGTACTTATCACATGGGCAGTCAATGCGAGTTAGTTATACGTAGCAGAGCAAAAATGAACCCCGTTGAAGTTACTAAATACTTAAAGCAGATTCATAAAAAAAAAACGGTGGGTGCATCCAGTAACTATTCAACGATATTGACATGGGCATTTTCATAGGCTGTATCCAGGTCTAAGAGAACACAGAAGAAGAGTTTTTTAATTATTTCCGTATGTCCATCAAATCATTTGATGAACTATTGGGTAAAGATTAAATTAAAATTCGCATATGGCTGCGGAAACTGCGGAAACTGTTGATGAAACCAATTCGCATTGATAGTGTGGCATACAATTTTGTAGTAGCTTAATTTGGCGACATGTAAAGTCTCTTAAATTCGTTGTCTCTGATCGCTAGCTGAAGAGCCGCTAAAATGTAACTTAGACCGCCCATGTGTGCTGAGTTAGTTTTGAGTGCATTTTTAATTAAGCTTTGTCAAATATTTTCATTCATAAAATATGTAATGCAATTTTAAAAGAATTCAAATTTTAGATAAGACAAAATATATGAGTGGATATAATTCATATTGTGGAAATATACGTATTTTAAGCTACTATCGTAACTTATTGCTGTCTGCAAATACTAGAGAATCCACATTTATTCGAATAGAATCTAGCCACTTAGTACTCACAAGACATGACTCTAAAGTTGGCATTGTTATTGGTTGCATGTCGATTTGCATGCGCAGATTTTGCATTACATAGCACTAAATACTTGAATAGACGCATATATTATGGTGAAAACGCCAACATTTCTGATTATCCTTATATGGTGAAAGTATATCCATACAAAAAGGATAATATCTATTGTGGTGGTAGCTTAATAACACAAAATTGTGTGCTCACTGCGGCACATTGTGCAGATGCATTTAAAAATATGGCTTTGATCGTTAGAGGAGGAGCGACAACTTTAAATGGGACTGGAGTCATTAGATGGGTGAAACGCATATTTATACCGGAAACATTTAATGGATTCTATTTTACAAATGATGTGGCCATCATGAAATTGGATAAACCATTATTTGGCAAAAATATTAAAGAAATTTCAATAAACTTTGATGGTCTAGCAGTTAATGATGTCGTTAGAGTAATGGGTTGGGGTACAACCGAGCTCGAGGTATCGGCTAATGTACTCCAGACAATTGATGTCAATGTAATGTCTAATAAGCAATGCCAACGAATTTATGATCCTTTGGGCATTTGGATAGCAGACAGCATGTTATGTGCTGCTAATAATAAAAAGGATGCATGTCAAGGTGACTCAGGTGGACCAGTAGTCCGGAATGGTATGCAAGTTGGTGTAATTACGGCGGGCCGAACATGTGGCAGTGATGTATATCCTGGTGTTTATACAGATCTAAGCAATGCGATGGTCGCAAATTTTGTTAAAACAATTAAAAATCAGAAATGTTAAAAAAGTAATAAAAATGTGAATGGTTATACGTATGTTATGTATATGTGTGCATAAATAAAAAATAATCTCACAGAAAGACTGATTGGGCAATTTGCAATAGAATTTGGGAAAAAATCCGAGGAAGTATGAGACTTTTTGACGCTGCAAGAATAAAAAAAGGTATTTCGTTCTAAAGACAAAGCCCGGTCTATTGATGTAGAAAATAGATGTGCTCAGGGTTACCAAGTGACCGGGTATTCTGATAATTTGCAAATAATGGGATAATTTTTTTTCGAATTTTCAATATTATTTGTGTGTTGTTGGCATAGTTTTCATATAAAATAAAATAGTAATAAATGAAATATAGGAAACTTATGCCCTTTTTAGTAAAAATTCCACATATGCAAATTTTTTAACGCGGAGTTACATTAAGAATTCAGAAAAAAATTGATCTCATTTTTTTCACATTATCAGACTATACTTAAAATTTGGTAAATACATAATAGTTAAAAATAAGAATTAGAAGAAAATCGATCAGCACATACATGGTTAAAAACCATTATTTTTGAAAGTAGAAAATCCCATAGTAAGTAATATTGTTATAAAAATATGTTCGATATTTTTTATCAAAATTACCTTTAGAAAATTTTTTTAAATCAGTTTTCAACCAGTACTAAAAGAAAAAAAATTAGAGATGAAAAAACAAAATTGTGTCTGATCTGGCGTGGAATGTCCCATATGTGTAAGTACACATATGCTTACAAAAATTAAGTGCTTCATGAATTTTAAAAATTATATTGAAATACAAGGTGATAGTGAAATGTTCTGAAGATTACAGAAAAGATTGGGCTGTAAAAGTGAGCATAGCATCTTAAGTAATGAACAAAAATAGCTGCATAAGAAAGTCCTAGTTATTAATGAGATAAAAATATTTTTATTAAGTTTTCCTTGATGTCAACTAAAGTGTGATTAAGCAATATTACTCTACGCCTGTACATTTGCAAAGTAATTTAGCTTCAAAATTTGTGTCATTAAATAAGTTTGAAATATTTGAAATAAAAATTCCATAGCTATCATGTGAGTAGGTTATTTGTTTACAAAATTACTATAATTATGTTATTTAAACTAAATCAAATACGTACCCAGCAAAAAGTTTTTGTTCATAGTAGTAGTTGTCAGAATTATTTAATATTAGCTGTGCTTTAGTTGCTATCTAAATATGTGCGATTTCAAAAGTTGCATTTTATTCGCCAAGTCGTAAACTATGTTCGAAAAGACGTCCACCTTGCTAAGTTTGCTATTCGTTTGTTGTTCTTTGTATACATAGCAACTGTAATTTTACTCGCTAAGTTTGCGATTTTGTTTTGTCTTTCCCATACAACTATCGTTGCTAGTTATAGATAGCTAGCAGTGGTAGCGAATAAAACGCATATTATATGGGAAATATTTACAACAATAACCGACAGTCACAAGCGGGGCCGTCAAGAGGAAATTCTTGTCAAGTGATTACTATGTACGGGCCACCCTCCTTCCCAACAATTACAAATTTCTAAAAAATCATAATCGAAACTTCATACATATGTAATTTTATTTTATCAATCAACAATTTATATCTGTGAAATAAATGCTTTTCTTGCCTTGGCCGAGATAAAAAAAATTAATGACCTCAGGCAAATCCAATTTCTCCGACAGATCCGATGTAAGAAAAAGCTCGATTATCAAGACACTCTTGTTAAAGCCGAACAGGCCCTGGAGGAGTTCTCCGGCCTCTTCCCTCTGTCGTTGATCACAGGTTTTTGTATATCAATGGCTTCGGAGTAAGTATATCTACTTTGAAATTTTTGGCCTAGCATGATATGGAATAAATAGTTACTTTGGAGATCCAAAACTAAGCTGTTGGACATAGAAGTCAGAAAACAAAATTAGAGGCAAAAATACCCCACTTTGTGTCAAGACAAGTGATAAAAGCATTAAAAAATATCGAAAGCAATGAGTCAACAAAAAATAAATGTAAGTACTAATAATTACCAGCAGATGACAGCACCAAGCTCTCTATATGGAATGGGTGAATAGCTCTTCCAAGTATGAAACTTGTTGAAAACGTTTTAATTTTGTGATGGGCTAAAAAAAGTTGAACTGATTGCATGTGTGTATAAAATGCATTTATTTTTGTTTCGATTAGACTTAGTTGATTTATTTAACTAAGAATTCTACAATCAGAAACACGCATCTAAATGTTTATCATAGAAATATATCAAATAGATTGGAATATTAAATTGCTAATTCACCTAGCATGCTTGATCAATCCTTACCAACTGAATGCGGTAAAATCGTGGAAAATAGCTTCAAATACGAATCAAGGAGGACCATCAAAAATTATTGGTGGTACAGTGACAACAATTGATGAAGTTCCCTATTTGATTAACTTGCGTTTCAATGGACGCTTCATTTGTGGTGGCGCATTAATAACGCCAAATTGTGTTCTAACAGCCGCACATTGTGTTCGTGGTACAAGTCCTGCTGACCTCACAGTACATGCTGGCTCAAGTTTACTTTCTGTATCGGGTGAGAAACGACAAGTACAACAACATTTCACATCGCCATTATTTACACCTAATACTTTGGATATGGATGTTGCTATTTTGAAAATGTCTAATCCAATGAGTGGTTCGAATATTGCAACAATACCACTTTGTAGCATGAAACCATCAACTGGCGAATTGGTGAAAATTTCCGGTTGGGGTGTCACTGATGAGAACAGTCGAGATCCACCCGATCAAGTGCGTACTGCAAATGTACGTGTTGTATCGTTGTCCGATTGTCTAATGTCTTATATTGGAAGTGCTAGACTGACGAGTACAATGTTTTGTGCTACAGTGCCTGGTACTAAGGATTCGTGTTCTGGCGATTCTGGCGGTCCTGTGGTGTATAATGGAAAAGTGTGTGGTATTGTCTCTTGGGGAATTGGTTGTGGGCGTGCAAAATATCCTGGTGTTTATACCAATGTATCAAGTCATCGGGTTAGTGCGTTTGTTAAGCAGATAATGGCGGATAGTTGTTAGCAATGAAGTGTTAAAAAATTAATTAAATAAATTATTTGCTGTTTTTATTAGTATGAATATACCATACACATTTAACAAAATAAAAACTTAATCCTAATACTTAGCATGAGTCAATATTTTTGAGAAATGTTTGAGTTCATTTTACCAATGAGCTTTGTAAGTCATAACAAAGTTAAACATTTCTCGAAATATTTTAATAGAAAAATTAAAAGAAAACAAGTTAAAATCAATAACTGAGCAGTGCCATAGAGTTTTACAGTGTAAACAAATGATTAAGTGCATTTACAAAATGTAAGAATCCTGTCCCAAACATGGGTTGTAACTCCTTTAAGAAAAGTTGACCCCAAAAACGGGTATCAACTAATGTTTTGGACATGATTCGACAAGACTCTTCGATCTCTATCACTTTGCAATAATTTCAAGCTGTTATCTTCATTAATGAAAATTGACCCAAAAACCGGTGAAAACCCATGTTTGGGACAAGATTTAACAATGCAATCCTAGGTATTATACTTAGGCCTTTTTCGAGTTCTATTATTTGGCATACATTTTGAGCTGTTGTGTACTACAGTTTTCACTAGAACAACAAAACTAGCTATAATTCGGGCATTTTCGGCCATCGGGACAGCCTTTGGCAAGGCAACCCTAAATATTCTATTTAGGCTCCTCGTGCTCTATCATATGGCTCACATCTCATCCTGTAATCTTACACACTCGACTTTTCTACAGCCGGCTCTCCGCCTAACAAGTTTCTCCAGCATTTTTGCTGATCATATAGCTAATTCATAGCCACCAAATTATCATAATCTCAGTTAAGACAGAAATATAATTGGTAGCCAAATGAAGATCGTAATTTATTGACTCCTTCTGACCCATAATGTTTACCAATTCTGCTTGTTCTTTTTGCAAGAATTAAATGAATAAAAAAGACATTTGAAACTATATATTTTTGTAGAAATCCTAACGACTTCAAACTGATTAACAGATATAAGATATAATATTACGTCAACGTAATATCTAAAAAAAAAATATTCAAACATTAAAATCAACATAATCCCTTGATCAGTACAAAAGTTGTAGATCTTCTTATTTCCTACAACTTTTGTGTTAAACTTTTTATGATATGATGTACAGCTTAGCCAGAAATCGTGAAAAACTGTGTTTGACCTCTAAAAATGCAAACCATTCCACCTCGGATAGCTGCTGTCGGTTCAATTTTTTTTGTCCTCTTTTAAAAGAGCTTCTTCAACAATATTCCGCTGTCAGATTGCTGTAACGAATTATTTTTTTTTTCTCATTTTCTCGACTAATTCTACTGGACTATTTGACCTTTTACCACGTCTGAAAAGGTGTTAGACCCATTGAATAGGTCTGGCTTCTTGAATACTAACTTAAAATAGTTATTTAAAGACAATATATTAATCCCAGCTTTTATACTTTAACGTGAGAGAGTGTATGTCCGACCCTCCTTATTACCTGATACCTGGCGAAAGCACCATTAGCCAAGGTTTATAACCCCCAAACATTGTACTCTGCACTAAGAAGAATAAGATAAAATTTATTTCAACCTTTATACTTTAACGTATGTCTGGCAGGCCCTGGCTCTTAGTCTATAAGAAAAAGTGCTGTATTTTCTAAAAATATTCCAAAATTATTCATTGAAATTACCGAATATTTTTTTTTCAGCTATGAAAATTATACAAATTCTACTGCACGTGTATTTGCTTAGGTCTCACGAGAAGTTATGAAAACAAAAAGATATAAAACAAATTTAAGCAGTTGTTAAGAGAAGAATAAGAAAAAATTTAGATACGAAATAAATAGATAAACATGAACTATAAGATTTAGTCTGCGAGATAATTACCAACATGTCGAAGCTATTTACTTTCACCATATTCGCGGCAACTTTGCTACATAGCTGCAATGCAGAAGTTGGTAACCACAATCTAACCGCACGCATTTTCGGCGGACATACCACTTCAATAAAGGGTGAAAAATATTTAGTGCAGTTATTGTATAACGATGTATTCAGTTGCGGTGGTACGTTGATTTCAAGAACGCATGTGGTAACAGCAGCTCACTGCGTACGTGGTGTAAAACCGCGAAGTCTTACGGTAGTAGCAGGTGCAAGCACACATCGTCAAGCAGGTCATCGTAGAAAAGTGAAAACCATTTATGTACCAGGAAAATTTAGAGAAAGCACTTTAGTTATGGATGTTGCAGTGTTAAAGTTGAAAAAACGAATGACTGGACGTAATACAAAACCAATTGGTTTGTGCAAATCCAAGTGGAGGGCCGGAGATATGGTGCAGGTATCTGGTTGGGGCATGACGGGAAAGCATACTTATCCAAGTCAAGTTCACACAATGATGGTGCCATTGATTTCAAAATCGATTTGTGAAAAAAAGTATAAAAATCGAGATTGGCTTAAGCAAACAATGATCTGTGCAGCTTTGCCTGGTAAAAAAGATTTTTGCTTAGGTGATTCTGGTGGACCATTAGTTTATAAAGGACGCCTTTGCGGTATCGTTTCATGGGGAATGATGGGAAATGGTTGTCAGAGAACAAGTTTTCCTGGCGTTTATACAAATACGAAAGTTAAAATGGTGGAGACATTTATACGCAGTTGTATGAAAAAATAGTATAATTATATTAACGTGTAAGCAGAACCGGATTAACCTAAAGGCAAAGTGGGCAATTGTCTTTAGACCACCAGCGACGCTTATGTGCCCGCAGCCAGAAAAATAAGTTTTTTTGAAAATATTCCGCAAAGCAACTTAATTTGATGCTTCCGTATTACAAAGAAAAGTTCGATGTTATTTCATTAAAAACACATAAAGGAAAAGTTTAACAAACGTTAAGGCGAGAACAACAAGCCTGCGTTTATGGATGAAATATTGCACAGATCATATAAACTTTTTTATTGTAATATGGCACAATCAACTTTTTCCAAATGTAATGACATTGGATTGCAAATAGGTAGATGATTACAAACGCCACTGGTTAACGTAAGTAGCTCCAAAATTGAAGTATGACCTAAAAAACTATCTTCGATCATCAATGGCTCAACAACGTAATGTTCTTGCAATCAATTGAAATTACTCTCAAAAAGGTTTGTTTTTAGTTGAAGCCAAACTTAAAATTTTTTTATTCCTTAATACAAAAAATTATATTAACTTTTTGTAAATAAAAGTTAGAGTTGACAAAAAATCTCTCATTAGAAGATCAAAGTTAAAATTCTTCGGAGACATATCTATATTTAAAAAGCTTTTTTAAAAGTCATCATATATTTCAAAGAGTCAAAAAAAAAAAAAAATAAAAATAAACTTAAAATTTTCAAATTTGAGTTTTATTTTTAAAAGTTACAAATAAAAGTTTATGTTATAACATTTATTGTTTGCTTTTATTTTTAAAAGTTTGAAGTTTTTTTCCGATATTGTGGTAGGACAGTACTCTTCTGGTATCGGACTGCTGGTAATAGTTAAGTAAATATTTAGTTCTTTTGCTTCAAATTTCGTTCACTTGTTCAACCAATCTTAGTTTTTGCACTTTATTTGTTTGCAATACCAAATGTTCCAGCACCAAGTTTGGGTAAATTTTGATTTAATGATTTCTTTGCGAATAACGTTTGCTTTTGTACATTCATCATCAAATATTTCAAAGTGCGAGAGATGCCACACTTACTCGTCCAATCTCACATAATTTTTGTCCAGTGATTGCTTGTATCAACAAATGCTCCCGTATGAAGTTTGAGCTTAAGTGAACTTATCAAATTTGGTATGAAAAATTTGAATTTTTTTTTCTCAATTTTCATGTTCAAAATTGAACATGTCGGGAACAAAAGTCTCTTCTTTTAATTTAACATATGCTGAATGAAAACCATTAAGCAGTATATATGATAAAGGAAACCTCTGCGATCAGTAGATATTTTGAACCGAATTGTACCTAACCCAATATATTTTTGATAAGACTAAGTATTTTGTTGTATGAACAACAAAATATTTTGTCTGCTAAGTAAGTGCAAAGCTTTTACATAATAGTTATGTAAGTGTTTTGACATTTTGACGTCCGCGTCGCAAAATCTATAGATATCCTCATCAGTTAGGTCAATTTTCTATAGATAAGTAACCAGTTGGGAAGTGGAAATACTCTTTACACAGCGTTGCAAGTTATTGTTAGTAAAATTTTCATTTATTTTTAATAATTTTTCTTAATACCATTTCCTAATCAAATCTGTCCCGTGACTATACGATTGTCCTGATTCTGGTTAAATTAGAGTTTACTGTGCATCAGTTGGGCAAATTCATTGTTCAAGAATGGCCTTCTGACTTTATTTATAGTGATAACATTTTGTCTTTGCTGAGATCTTTTTGTATTCACTCTGGTTTAGTTTGCTGTTTTTTTAGTTGCCTACAGTCAACTAGCTTGCGATTGTTGGCAAAATACTTTTTATAATCATGTCCTGTTTTAATACTCCACATGACGTATATAATAAAGCTCTCCTCGAAATGTCAAATAAGCCACATGTAACTATTTGTTATGACTTTCCAAAGACTTTCTACAGACTGTAAATAGCAGTTTCTGTAGATTCCACTATCGCATAACATAGCGATTTACTTAGAGGTAACACCCTATTTTGGTACTAAAAGAGAGCTGTCTCTCGCATCAACTAAAGTTCTAAATTATATGTATATTTATTTAGAGAATAAAAATATATTTAAGCAGTTGTTTTCAAATAAACTTAACACAATTTGCAAAAATTAAAAAAAAAAAAAATACAATTTCACAAATGAAAAAGTGTCACACGAAGTCAATTCAGTTTGCAGTTTATTTGTGAAATGTCAAAATATTTTATTTTTGCAACGAATTTAATCGGTTTCTGTTTGATATATCGGTTAATGGACGCAGCTGACTACTCTAATGTGACCGCACGTATTGTTGGCGGTAAGGTCACATCGATAGAAGACTTTAAATACTTGGTGCAATTATTAGCTAATGATGAATTCGAATGTGGTGGTACATTAATTTCGCGCACTCATGTGGTGACAGCGGGACACTGTGTTAGCGGCTATAAGCCAAAAAATCTTATAGTTTGTGGAGGTGCAACCGTTATTGAATCGCAGAATGGCGTTCGCCGAAAAGTTAGAGCAATATATCTTTATGGTTACAATCCAATCGCTTTGGATAGGGATGTTGCTGTTTTAAAACTGGCGCGTTCCATGACTGGTACCAATATTCAACCAATTGGGTTATGTAATTCAAAATGGAAACCTGGTGATCTAATAACATTAGCAGGCTGGGGATCATTGGCTGAGAACGCCGAAGGTTTACCAAGCTTTTTGCGGACTGTTCAGTTGCCCTTGATTTCGAAAGTCAGATGTCAACGTCTATTGCGAGGATATACAACTTTGACAACATATATGTTTTGTGGATCTTCTAAAAGTGGCAAAGATGCCTGTTTAGGTGATTCCGGTGGGCCAGTCATATATAAAGGTCGTTTGTGTGGTATTGTTTCGTTTGGTTATGGTTGTGCAACTGGTCGATATCCGGGTATATATACAAGTGTTAAACATGTGGCAACTTTTATACGTAGATGTTTAAGAAAATAGCGAATACGTAGGTATTCATGTATACTTTAGCAAATCAGCTGATTTTTTATTTAAAAATAAAATACTACTTACTTACATTATATGCTTCTTTTTAAAAAATGTTAAGTACTAGCCTTAAATCTTAATTAAAGAACATTTTTGTAACTTATTCGGACATTATTTTATACAGAAATAGAAATCACACTCTTTGCCCAATGCTTATCTGTTTCATCGAAAATTTGCAAGCAAAGTTTGATAACTTTACTGCTTTGCTATCTATTATATAAAATTAATTTTTCGTCTATTTGTCTGTCTGTCTGTCCGTTATGGACGCGGAAACTATCCAGCCGATCGTGATGAAACTTTTACAGTATGTTAGTATTAATCAGGCGGGTGTCATAGGCTATAAAATTTTTATTTAGGGTGGTCCTCATACAAAAATATTTTAAAAATAGCATTTTCTCAAAGACAGGTAAATCGATTCTCATGAAATTTACACAGTATGGCTTTTATGTTAAGGGGCACAGATTCTATGATATAAATTTTATTTAGGGTGCATACTTAGGGTGGCCCTCAGACAAAAATATTTTTAAATATTACTTTCACAAAGGCAGGTTATTCAATTCACACCACGTTGTTCTTATGTTAAGAGGCATAGCTAAGGATACAAATCTTTTATTTAGGGTGGCCTTCACACAAATATATTTTTAAATATCATTTTCTCGAAGACCGCTTAATCATGGCTTTTATATTAAGAGGCACAGATAATATTAAAAAAAATTTATTTAGGGTGCATACTCAGGGTGACCTTTATTTAAAAATATTTTTAAATATCATTTTCACGAAGACAGGTTAGTCGATTCACTCACACCACGTAGCTCTTATAATAAGAGGCATAGCTAAGGGTACAAATCTTTTATTTAGGGTGTCCCTCACAAAAATATTTTTAAATATCATTTTCTCGAAGACCGCTTAATCAATTCTCATGGAATTTACACCTTAAGAGGCACAGATAAGGTCAACAAAATTTATTTAGGTTGCATACTTAGGGTGGCCCTCAGACAAAAATATTTTTAAATATCATTTTCACAAAGACAGGTTAGTCAATTCACTCCACGTAGCTCTTATGTTAAGAGGCATAGCTAAGGATACAAAACTTTTATTTAGGGTGGCCCTCACACAAATATATTTTTAAATATAATTTTCTCGAAGACCGCTTAATCGATTCTCATGGAATTTACATCACGTGGTTTTTATATGAAGAGGCACTGCTTAGGTTGTAAAAATTTGATTTTGGGTGCATACTATGGGTGGTCTTCATACAAAAATATTTTTTAAATAGAATTTTCACGCAGACCGCGGTTGAGGTGAAGCGATGCGCACAGGGTAATGCTAGTATCTTATATACACACCCAAGTTTTCACACCGAATTGTCTAATGCCGCCCACTTTTTGGCCAATACTTCCCAGAGTGTTCTAAGTGATCTGATCTAAGCGATAAAAATTTCAAAGTCTTTGTCAACTTTTTTAACATTTTTGAGATTTTTTATCATTTCATATTCCCGCTTGTGCTCACCCGATTTTTTTCTTCCTGTTGCGCATGCTTTAGGTAGAATAATCATTCAATGATGACAACTATGATTAAAACACCCTACATTTTTTTATTTTTACAAAAATTATTAAATATTTCAATTGAAATGCTGAGTTTCTGATATTGATAAGCATTTTCCAAACGGTAACAATAGTAAATTTAACACTAATAACTCAATGTATGATAGATCTTTATTCTGAAATAAAATCATTCATTATTTTTTTTTTAAATTCGTGCATGTAATTGGATTTTTTTTTAAATATTGTTTTTACAGTAAAAATCATTTGCAAATAGATTTTTCAATTTTAATTACTTTAATTTTTCATTCGAGCTTGTGCTGTCAGGCGAGTGAACAGAGTTTTGGTGAAACGTCGATATGTAGCTGCTCTTTTAATAATTCACTTGATATAAAATACATATAAAATTAGTAAAAATTTCTTAAGGTCGATAAACAGTTAAAGGTCAGTTAAATTGAATACGGAAATAAAACAACAACCAATGAAATATATTAAAAATGTACCGACACTTTTGCCACAAATGTTTTTGCTCATCTGGAGTCTACAATATGGTGAAATTACTACTGACTCACCGATTAAAAGCGCTCGCATCATAGGCGGTCAAGCGACAACAATCAGTAGCGTTAAGTATCTGGTCAATATACGAGTTAATGGTCGATTCACTTGCGGCGGTACACTAGTAACGGACAATTACATTGTAACTGCCGCGCATTGTGTTCACGGCTTAAGCGCTGGCAGCCTAACAATTGTTGGTGGTGCCTCTGATCTCAATGAAACAGGCATCAGGCGAAAAGTTTCCAAAATAATTACACCCAAAGCATATCGTTCGAATAGTTTTGATATGGATGTTGCTGTTTTGAAATTAACCACAGCTATGAGCGGTCCAAATATATCAACAATTGGATTGTGCAGTTCCACGATGAAAGTTGGCAGTACCATTAAAGTCTCAGGTTGGGGTATAACTAGTGAAAACGGAAAAACGGCACCGAATCGTGTACGTACAGTGGATGTGCCACTTGTCTCGAAAGCTCAGTGTCAACGCATGTATAAAGGGCAGTCAACCCTTACGAATAGCATGTTTTGTGCGGGGGGCTCTGGTGGCAAGGATGCTTGCACCGGTGATTCAGGCGGCCCAGCGATATATGAAGGAAGCCTGTGCGGTATTGTTTCATGGGGCATTGGCTGTGGCAGAAGTCGATATCCGGGTATTTATACAAATGTCGGGAAAGTGATGACTTTTATTCGCAAGGCAATGACTATGTAGTTATTACTGAGTTGGTGAGCTATTAAAAATAATGAAGTGCATTTGAAAATGGTGTTTATATTTAGTGGAGCAAATATTGTTAATTAGTTTTTTTCTGTATTGTGTTGTAGGTTCTAGAAAGAATATTTTTGATGGTTGGATTTTCTATGGCCTTTTGTTATTTGACCTTCCCTGTTTCAAAAATTGAAAAATGTATACAAAACCGAAAAATTTTGAAAATGTTGAAGAATATTGAAAGTTATTATAAATTTTGAAAAAGTTTAGATATAATGGAAGTTACAAAAAAATTTACATAGATCGGGAGATTCGTTAAACCTTTAATAATGTAACACTTAAATAAAATTAAAAAGTAAAAGAATAGGTAAAGTTTCTATCCTTACGGCATTCTTCCGTTTTTTGCAGAGAAAGCATTATTTTTAAGGTGAAAGATCGCTCGGGACTAGTTTCGGAGCAACAGCTAAGCTGGCTATAAAAATAATCGACACAACTTTGGATATAGTATTGATTGTATGTTATTTTCCAAAGTTATTTCGGGAATTTCGATTTGAAAGAAGATAAATTCTTAGGATTGATCAAAGAATAAAAAAATTAAAAATAATATATTGCATCGAAGATATATTTTTTTATTCTTTATAGTTTTTTCCGTTTCAAAAAATTTTCATTTATTTAAAAAAAAAGAAAAAAAGTTTGCAGTTATTAAAAGAATGGCCAACATACTTGCCTACATCTGAAAACAAACAATTTCAGAAATGGCGCATTTAGCCCAGCTGACTTAATATTTTACAAATACAGCATTACAGTAAAAAAACAGACAGCGTTATATTTAATATTCAACAAATAGCAAATAGCATAAATGTTGGTAAAAGAAAATGTGAGAAACTTTAAAAGTAAATATAAAAATCCGGCGTATATACCATAAACACCAACATCTTGGGGGGGTTAAATAGTAACAATTTTAGAAAAATACTTCGTAAAATTTTAGCAACATTTTCTTTAACAATTTTTAAAATTGAAATGATAATCCTCCAGTAAATAAAGAAGCCTTTAGCATAGAAAATGTTGATAAATATTGAAAAAGTGATATGTTCCAAAAGTTGAAAATGTTAAAAAGTTGGAATGTTGGAGAGGTCGAAAATTGTTGAAACATTTGAAACAGTTTAAGCATATTTAAAAATTTCACAACAATATTGAAAATGTCAAAAATGATGAAGAAGTTAAATAATGTTGAAAATGTGTAAAATATTGAAAGTTTTCAAAAATTAATAAAAAGTCGACAAAATATTGAAGAAGTCGAAAAATTTGAAAAAGCCGGATACCTTTTTCTAAAAAAAAATAAATAATAGGAAAAGTTTTTGTCCTTGGGACATTCAGTTCATTACATTTTGTTCAACTTGTTGGTAAATCTTCTAGATATATTATTTAAAAAAACCGATTTCGAGGGGCTATTACCCCTTTAGTACGTCCGTCTTCTCGCACCTGATAAAGATAGAAAATATCGAAGGTATAAAACTTAACTGTTATACAATATGTGTGTACTTAAAACTCGGTATTTGCTTCCCTCGCTTTAAACTTTCAGCACAACTAGCTAATGGCAGGCTCAACACTTTATTTAATCTTGCTATGCTTGGCATATCTCTATACACTTCGAGCTGCAGAACGTGTAAGGAATACGAGTAATATTATTCATTTTGCAAGAATTATAGGCGGAAACACTACAACTATCGATCAATTTAAATATATTGTTCATCTGCGCAAAATTAATCGTTTTACTTGTGGTGGTAGTTTGATCAGTGCAACTCATATCGTTACCGCAGGCCATTGCGTGACCCGTTCCAATGGTGCAGTGCTGCCAGCGAGCCTTTATACAGTTCATGGTGGGACCACATACCTAAAAGATGCTGGAGTAGTGAGGCAGGTGGAAAAAATAGTTATACCAGCAAATTTTAGATATGGAAACAAGTTGACTAACGATATAGCAGTCGTAACGCTAGCAAGTCCAATGACAGGATCCAATATTGCAACTATTCCTTTATGTAAAAGCGCAATTCCAGTTGGTGTGGCAGCAAGAGTTTCCGGTTGGGGTATTACAAAGCGGGGCGGAAAGGTTCCAGATCAACTGCATACAGTAATTCTCAATACGATTTCAGGGCAAAAGTGCAAAAAATATTTTAGAAAAGGAGCAATCATTCCAACAATGATTTGCGCCATTAAGAAAGGAAAAGGTAATTGTATGGGTGATTCTGGTGGACCATTGGTTTTTAATGACCATCTTTATGGTATTGTCTCATTTGGTAAAAAATGTATCACAACAAAATATCCCACAGTTTATACATCAATTTATCACATGAGATCATTTATTTTAAGCGAAATGAACGAATAATCAAATAAATGTTAAGAAAATATTATTTTAAATTGGATTACGTTTTATTCATTTGTTTGTCAATGTAGGCTTTAACTTCGAAATCTGGAGAGAATGAAACGTTTTCGATGGCATTTTTTCAAATGATTACTAAAATATTTGCATAATTGGAAGTGGATTTTTTGTTGTTTCTTAAAAGCCAAATAACTTACTCTGAGAAAGTTGCCAAAAATTAAAATCTTTGTCGTATTTAGCAAGGAATAACTGTCTTGCGGCAACGACCGATGAGCGCTCATTGCAAAATACGACATTATAATTTTTACTTAAACTTAACAAGATAAATTACATAAATTCAATTTCGTCCAAAATAAGATTTCGTTTTTATATATTTTTAAGAAAGTTTGTAGCATACCTTTAGGCTTTTAGTTAGCAAATAGATTAATTGAAAAAGCGACATACTGGTTTAAAGTTTAAACTTCAAACTAGAGATGAAACGGACAGCAGTCTAGCCGGATGCCGGATATTCGGCCAACCTTGTAGCTGGATATCCGGCGGAACTTTGCCGTTTGGTGCACCGCGCGAAGCACAATTACGTAGGCGGCGCGCGAACGATCGGCTGGACTCGGTCCAATTCGGATCTTTTCGTTGATAAACGAAGTTAACAGTCGTTTCTTTCATTGACCTATTGTATTGATTGCAGTTAGGGCTACCAGATGGCATACTAAAGTAGCAAAAGTGCTACTTTTCACTTGAAATGTACTACTTTTGGTTGAAATGCGCTACTTTTCACTACTTTCGAAGTTGCGATAATGATGTTTTTTATTAGTGCTATGGGAAAGTAGAAATGGGGACCTTTTTTTTTTTTTTTGCTAATTACTATCCTTTTTTGTAAAAAATACGAAATTTGCTTGTGTTTGTTGAAAATTCTTAAATTTTACAAATGTGCTACTTTTGCAAGCAGGTCATCTGGTAGCCCTAATTGCAGTGCAAAAACGTGCGTTTTGAGGTTATTACTTTATTTGTGATCTTGTTATCTGAAGAATATTTATATTTCTAAAAAGATTTAACTACGAGAAATGATATTGTGACCCCTATTCTTCGTAGGCAGCTTATGCTAAACAATACACAAATTTGTCAAAGTCTGCCAAAATCTATCTTTCAGCAGCTTGCAGCAGTGTGTACAGCGAAAGACTTTTTACGATGGCAAGCGAAACCGCTAGCTACCTCTTAATGCAGAGAAATAAGTATCCTTTCCCCATAATTTGCCCTTAGTGCAGTATGAGTACTAATTCATTTTCTAAGTTGTAGAATAATCTTGTGTTTACTGATTGTATTTCTTAAGTGTTACTAACAAAATATTTTTTAAAATCTAGTATTCGGCCGGATAGGCGCAAATTATCCGGTATTAGCCGGATAGTATTTAGGCCGCCGGATAGTCCGGATACCGGATAGTTACCGGATATCCGTTTCATCCCTACTTTAAACCAAGCATAAAATTATATATGGACGCATTACAAAAGGCGCACGCGGAACGCATTTTTTGTTTAATCTAATGATAAAATTTTTTAAGTTAACGTTTTCTATAGTACTCTAATTAGTACCGAGAAAATTGCAATCTTGGAAAACTAAAATATAGGAAATCTTTTTGTGAGAAGTGGGCGTGTCCAAAGTATTTTTTTTTAAACTCAGCATCAAGTAATTTTGAAATCGGTTCAATACGAAGAAAAATATTGCGTCTTAAATTTTCTTGTTATATGGAAGGTAGTCGTGGTTGTGGGCGGATCTTAAATTTTTTTTTTCGTTTTTTTAACTCATATAGGAAATTTTATTGCTCTACAGTGATTATTTATATTTTTCAACATCTCTTGTGTGAATGTAAACCATTATGCGACGGTCAGCGGTAAAAAATATTCATTTTGTTAGCGATGGACCAAGGACTCAATATCGGAATCGCAAGATGTGCAACCTCGTCACTCAGTATCATAAAAAGTAGAAAGTATAACAATATACTTGGTCTAAAAACAATCCCACCGTCATCTTTTTCAACTATTTGAGTTGCTGTGATTGTTCTTTCAACAGCGATTCCATGTATTTCTTCATGGGAGATTTATCTTTCGGTGCTGCTTCAAACCAAGTAGCAGGGAAAAATCTAATTTGAATTCAGATTTTATAATCTCAAGACAACGATAATATCAGAAAAGCGCTTCTGTTTTTATAAATAACTTTCTTGGTCTATACTAGGATTCAAAAAACGTAACCAAAAGGATTAAGTCCAGCTGCAGATGGTGCTTTATAAAAATATCAATATATGTTTATATTAATATGCTAATGAAAGTCAGATAAGGATAACTACATCAGTGAAGAGAACAGCCTCTAAAGCCTTTTGTTGCAAAACCCCGTTTATCTTGGATATAAGTTTGAACAAGTATTTTTTTAAGAGATCTTAGAAAATAATTGAAATTTTTCATCCCATTCGAACTCTTCACCGATTTATGGTCCCAACTTCATCTCATGAAATATACTTTTTAAGTTTTGTGGAACCTTTTCAGTTATTGATTAAAAATTTTCAGTTAAAATTTGAACTGCTCTAATATATGTACATTCAGACATATCAACATATGAATAAAAACAATTTTAATAGTGGTGAATTTAGTAGTCCAACTGCATAAATATTTCACAAATACGGCATTAGAGTAAAAAACAGACAGCGTTATATTTTAATATTGAATAATAAAGTAAATAGCAATAATTCTGGTAAAAGAAAATGTGCGAAATTAATAAGTAAATATTAAAATAAGGCGCATATGACCACCGATTTTTTGGGGGGTCAAATGGTAACAATTAATGAATAACACCTAAAAAATTTTACCAACAAAAATCTCTTTGAAAAAAATTCAAGAAAAATTAAAAGATTTTTTTCCATACCCGTTCGTTCGCGGATACCTTTTTCTGAATAAAAAGTAAAAGAATAAGTAACGTTGATATCCTAACGATATTCTTTTGCATCGCTCAACAGTATAAGCTCAGTATATACACTTCATACCTCTCTGAGATATTTTGTTTAAAATTTCGATTTCGGGGGGCTGTTACCACTATAACACCTTCGCATCCTCGCTCAATATACTCCCCTGCTAAAGATAAAAAACATAGAAAGTATATAACTTAGCTTTTTTATTTAAAACTCGACAATAGGTTCCCTCTCATTAGACTTTCGGCACAGCTAGCCAATGGCAAGTTTAACACCTTACTTTATCTTGATATGTTTGCAATATCTCTGTGTTCTTCGAGCTGCAGAAGGAGTTATAGGTGGAAGCGCTACAACTGTCGATCAATTAAAATATATGGTACAACTGCGCAATAGTAATCGTTTTTATTGTGGTGGTAGTTTGATCAGTACAACTCATGTCATTACCGCAGGCCATTGCGTGACTCTTTCCAATGGTGTAGTGCTGCCAGCGAGCCTTTATACAGTTCATGGAGGGACCACATACCTAAAAGATGCTGGAGTAGTGAGACAGGCGAAACAAATTGCTGTACCGCCAAAATTTAGGCAAGGAAACAAATTAATTAACGATATAGCAGTCGTAACGTTAACAAGTCAAATGATAGGATCCAATATTGAACCTATTCCTTTGTGTAAAAGCCCAATACCTGATGGTGCTTCAGTAAGAGTTTCCGGATGGGGTATTACACAGGCAGGCGGAACGTATTCAGATCAATTGCAGACAGTAGTTGTTAATAAGATTTCAAACAAAAAGTGTAAGAATTCTTTCGGAAAAGGAGCAATTACCCCATCAATGATTTGCGCCATTAAAAAAGGAAAAGCTAATTGTATGGGTGATTCTGGTGGACCATTAGTTTTTAATGGCCAGGTTTGCGGTACTGTTTCATTTGGTAAAAAATGTGACACAGCACAATATCCCGGTGTATATACATCAATATATCACTTGAGATCATTTATTTTAAAGAAAATGAATGAATAATTTAATAAAATTTAATAAAATGATGTTTTAAATTGGATTACGTTTTTATTCATTTATTTGGCTTTAGCTTCGTATCTCGAAAAGAATGAAACGTTTTCGATGTCACTTATTTCAAATACTTATTAATTCTCTGAACGAAAATGTCCTAATTTCTATTCTCTATAGATTTCATTTCATTCATTGTCAATGCTCAATATTTAGAAAATCAAAAGATATGCATAAGTTTTTACTTGTAAATAGTTTTAACGACGTATAGTGTTAATGTTGGTTTCCATATAAAAATAGAATATTGTCAATTTTAAAATAAAAATAATATGTGTTTGGTAAAAAGTCACATTTTTTGTGGAAAAGGGTGATGAACTTTTTTTTGGTTTAATTGATTCATAAAATGGTGGAAACTTAAATTTTGGTGTGGGAAAACTTGATGACCTTTTTGTTTTTTTTTTGCTCTTTCAACACAAAACTTTGTAAACCATGTCACAAAAACTATCCGATTCCCGACTATTTAAGAATTTTTTGAGTTCCTACCAAGCTACAGGCTTTGACATGAAATTCAAAACTTGACCGGGTCAATCTCGGGCACTTGGCAACACTGACCGTATGTATGGACAATCAGGCAGGGATCAAAGGACTGAACGCCGAATTTGTGAAGTCTAAGTGTGTAGAACACTGCAGGGACATACTCTCTTAAGATGCCCAGAGTAAATGAGGAAACGAACCAAAAGCTTTAGATCTCCGTTCTTTGTTGGCCTAATTGGGGTTCACCAGCATCCTCAGCTTCACCAAGACTTCTGATTGGTTTGCGACCATTGAGTGAGGGGATTTCAGGAGGAGGTACGAGATTATATATATGTTGGGTATCACAATGAGCAAACTGCCTCCGAGTGAAACCTATCCTAAATCATACCAAAATCAGAGTTAACCTACCAAGCTATCATGAGGATAAAATCTACTAAATTTGGTAGAAAAAGCCCAACAATAGCAACGCTGCTCCGCATCCTATCTATTTTGAGCATGTAACAATTTTTCTAATTCTACTGAGAGAATCTTCTGGAGAAGATACTGACTAAAAAGTTTTGTAAGCAAAAAACTTTCTGAGAGAGTCGATAGGGTAGTGATGATTCACATGCAAATTTTTTCTTTTTTTTAAATAGGACTGACCTTTATAAATCGCTTGAATATGATTTTGAGTACATCAAATTCTATTTTTTATGGCATTTTTTATTCATCTACAATTTGAACACAAATTGAAAGTGGGTATATATAAGCAAAAGAATTAATGTGAATTTTTTTTTCAAGGGCTGTTTGAGATTATTTTCTTTTTAGACCACATTTTTATATACCACATTACTTAGTTATAGGGCAGCTTGCAATAAAATGGCGATAATAAAAGCTAAGCAAAATTTTGGGTCCGTAAAATTTTTACTCTGACTCCATTGTATCTAACTTGAATTTATGTAACTTAGGAGTAATTTTAAGGAGAGGGATATCAAAATCGGGGCATTCCTTCCGGCTTCAAGAGTTCTATTGGCACTTACTAACTAGTAGTGGTTCGTTGTTATTTTTTATTGGACATGAAGTGTTGGTAAGTTGTCTCGCAAAGTAATATAGATTAGGCTGGCTGTGGTTACCAACCGCTTGCTCTGCTTCTACCGCAAGCTATTTGCTTAAGCTTTTTTTGTTCAACAGCTGTGTTCAACATTTGCACACGCTGCTCTAGGGTGGTTTTAGTTTGATAATTTCGGGCGCTGTAGCGTCACTTTTAAGTCTCACGTCGATTAGATTCAGGGTGTGAACGCCAATTTATTCCAATTTCCTTGAGCGGACGAGTCCGATAGCAGTACTGCAGATATCACAGACATGCACAAATCAAAATGATGTTAATTTACTGTGGAGCTCATGTTTCTTCTTCGGCTCTGCAAATTTTATCGGGACATATGTTTGTACAATTGTTTTTTTTCTTATTCTGGAGTTGAATCGTGCAGTTATAATTTTGGAGGAGATCGGTTATCTTCGTCAGCTTCTTTGTTTAAGAAAAACTATATGGCCTTTATGTGGAAACTGAAATTTGTGCACGATCACTTCCACCCTAATGTGTTACAATAATTAAAAAAAAAAAAAATTACGCATACCACCAAGCTGATTAAATATTCGATAAATATTGGATTACAAATATTTGAAAGAATCAGAAAACAGATTGAAATGTATGAGATGAGAACAAATTATAATCATGAATTCGTAAACAACTGGAAATAGTTATATAAAATTAAGGAAGTTGGAAAAACTAAATCAATAAGAAGTTACTAAAGCCGGAACAATGTAAGCATAGCGGAAATTAAGAAGATATCCAACAGTGCTATATAAAGCAAGACATTTGCTTAGATTGATATTAATGTCTCTCGCAATATTTAAGTTACTTTACCAAAATGTTTGACATAAAAATTCACATTGCCATAATAAGTTTGGCAATTTTTTGTATCCTTCAAACTAACGCGGCTATAAAGGATACGAATAACAAAAACAAAGTAACCAGAATTGTCGGAGGAAATACAACAACAATTGATGAGGTAAAATATGTCGTTTTCCTACGCTACCGCAAGAGATTTATGTGTGGTGGTAGTTTAGTCAGCCCAACTCATGTCGTTACTGCAGCACATTGTGTAACGAAGAGAAGCGGCGCTATACTTTCTCCAAGTCTCCTAACAGTTCATGGCGGGAGTACATACAAATCTCAAGATGGTGTTGTAAGTACTGTTAGAAAGATAACTGTGCCTTCCGTTTATGGATTGAGGAATTCATTAACTATGGATGTAGCAGTTCTAACGCTGGCAAGCCCAATGACAGGCTCCAATATTGATACAATACAATTGTGTTCAAATACATTGCCTGTTGGTGCATCAGTCACTGTTTCCGGTTGGGGTCAAACACTAGAGAATGGCTTTTCGTCAGATGAATTACGTTCTGTTGATTTGTTAATGATTTCAAGGCGCACGTGCATTCGTAATTATCGTTTTCAAGAAAGGATTTCAACAACAATGATATGTGCTGCACGATCGGGAAAAGATTCATGTTCGGGTGATTCTGGTGGTCCATTAGTTTATAATGGTGAACTTTGTGGTATTGTGTCATTTGGTATGGGATGTGCCAGACCGGCTTATCCGGGTGTTTATACAGCGGTTAATAAAGTGAAAAACTTTATTACGAATGCAATGATAGACTGAATGAAATAAATAAAAAATTTATCCAAATTGCCTATTTTTCACTATATACTGCACAAAAACAGCTGGACACGAATTAAACTTAATTTTAATTAGTATTATGTATTGTGGAACACTAATTGAATAGTTACTTGCTTTGATGCCCTGTAATCTTCTTGAGCTTTGTTACAATTTCAAACCTGTCCGTTGTGAGTTCAAGTTGGTATTAGTAAAGATTATCTTTTTTTGGAGCTAATGCTTGTCGGCACTCATATACCCCGTCGATCAGACAGGACTTTTTTATGGTTTTGGGTGTATGGAATTTAAATCTGGGATAGTATTACTACATCATATAAGGCTTTGATTAGTCTGCCGTTCGAACAATCTAAGATCAAGAGAAAAAAAATTTAACTATCGATAAAATGTTGAAATGTGTGGCATGGCATTAAAGGATTCGTTAAAAGTTAAAACGTATCTGTAAGAAATATATAAAATCGCTAAAAAAACTCTACAGATGGTATTTATGTCGCAAATTAAAAATTTCAAAAAGCTTTGGCAGTCAAAACGTTGCTAGGCTTAATGCAGAAGTTGCTATACTGTCATCACTTACTAAACGACAACAACTTATAATGACGACAGCTAAGAAGACAATAGGGGTCTTCACTAGGGATCTTGATTTTTGCTTTGCAGTGTTTATATTGAATGGCTGCTTTTAATGAACGCAATCACAGCACACATTTTTATATGGTGATGTTGTGTTCAGACATTGGATAGGCAACAATTTCACAGCAATTCTAACGATACTGATCAACAATGGGGTGAGGTGCTGTCGAAGTGGAAAAATGTTTTAATGAAAAATCACGTTTTTGGACTTGACTTAGTAGTTGCTTAGAGAATTTCAATGGAAACTAAGTTTTTTGGCGGAACAACTGCTTTTCCCCAAAAAATGCGGTTTTTATTGAAAATTCATAAACGATCGTAAGAAGCTTTTTCGGGAAAGAAGAGTGTTTGTCTGCTCTACAACTTTGCGTTCTTACATTTTTCTATTTAATGCTTACTTTTTCAGTTACTAAGCAATATCACATTTCAATCTTTTTAAGTGGTAATTTCTTGGTATTGTACCATAAGATGTAGGAAATAAAAACTTACGCAAGCAGTAAGAAAGCTGGTCAGATTGGTATGAAAACTTTAAAAATGGAAATAGTTATGATCTAATAATTACTACTTATAGCGTCACAGCTTTTGCTTAATAATTTTCTATTTGCGCTTGCTAACACGCGCTGAAAACAAGAATCTCTTTCGAATATAACGTTTAACCCCTAAAGGATTATTTTTTTGCTTAAATGTTCGAGAATCATTTTTTTTTCGAGGAATTTTGATCTTAATATCTGATTCAATATAGTATTTGATTAAAAATAAAAATCTAAAAAATTTAACTTAGTTTTGCTTTAGAAAACAAGTTTTTCGTAATGAAATCAACAAGATTTGAAGCCTGATGAGATAAGATGTTGTAAGATTTTAAGGGCTCGAGCCTCAGTCCGGGCAGAAACATATTTTTTTTTTGTATCAAGGAGACGTTAAGTAGCGATTCTTATAAAGATAGTCTTATAAATGGTGCTTAAATTTGAGGTATCTTCTTAAATTTTAAATAAAAGACATAAATTCTGTGAAATTTTTATTTATTTTTATTGAAAATTAAAGTACATTGGTTCCGGTTAGCAATGGAAAAGAATGTCGTTGAAGTTAACTCCTGACCGTCATTAGACTCAGGGAAACTGCTTGCTGGTCCGAGGGAAGTACAGGACACTCAACTATCCTTAATAGCTTGAATTCCGTACCCTCTAAATTGGACTACACTATTCCAGTAATCTCATTCAAGAGAGATTACGTAACCCATATCCCATCTAGGGATGACTGGAAGGGAGGAATCCCGGGGAGAAGGAACCATATTAATTTCTACACGGATGGCTCCAAGTTAAATAACCAAGTGGGTTATGGTATTTACTCTAAGGAACTGAAGATAAGTATTGCTGCGAGGTTACCAGACCATTGTAGTGTTTTTCAGGCAGAGGTTATAGCAATAGAAGAAGTAGCATCCTTGCTGAGAATAAATGTGGTATCCAAGAAGGGTATTAATATTTATTCAGACAGTCAAGCTGTTATTAAATCCTTAGAATCAGTCTTCCTAAACTCACTAGTGGCCCAACAATGCCGCTCGTCTCTAAATGAGATGGCTCAGCATTTTAACATTCACCTCATCTGGGTGCCTGGGCATAGGAACATTGATGGCAATTGCAAAGCTGATGAACTTGCTAGGCAGGGGACTACTGCACAAATTCCTCAAGACAAGGAAGGTGTTGGCATGCCACTTGCTACCTGCAAGTTACTGCTTAAAGAAGACATGATAAAAAAGGCTAACATAAGATGGACCCAAGGGTTAACTTGCAATATAACAAGGCAAATCTGGCCGGAATGGAACGCTAAGCGATCTCTAGAACTGATATCCCGCACTAGACACAGTGTCTCGTCAGTTGTTGCAGTAATAACTGGCCACTGGCTTATCGGCAGACATGCGGAGAGATTAGGTATTCGGTCTTTTGACTACTGTAAAAGTTATGGGGATGTGGAGGAGGAGGAAAACATTAAACATTTTCTTTGTTCCTGCCCTGCACTTGCTAGAAAACGCCACAAAACACTTGGCTCGTTTTTGTTTGATGACCTGGAGGACCTTAGACATGTTAGCATAGGTCAGTTATTTAGTTTCATAACGAAATCTGGATGGTTCAATGAGAGGGTATAGTCAAGTACCCTGTGGTATCACAATGGACCAAACTTGGTCTAAGTGAGTCGGTTTTTGTAACTGACTGCCACTCCTACCTAACCTAACCTAACTCCTGACCGTGAATCTTTTAATAAAATTTTAAATAAATTTTTTGCATAATGATGGTTCACTTAGGGATATTTGCTTGATGATATTGTCTTTTAAGGTTTGAACAGTTTGAGGATTATCCGCATAAGCTTTACTCTTCAAGAAACCCCATAAGAAGAAATCCAATGGAGTTAAATCGCATGATCTTGGTGGCCAAATCATTTCGGTTCTTAGAAAAATTATTCGATTAGTAAACTTCTCTTTTCAAAGATCGATCATTCCGTTGCTGTATGGCATATTGCACCGTCCTGTTGAAACCACATATTCTACACATCAGTATTAAGATCTTTGTGTACAATATTGAACAAAGTTATTGGTTTGAGGTTTAATTGCTGAGACGACGAAAATTCAACATCTCTGATCTTGAACTGAACCAGTTTCTTCAAATTTATCTAATAGCACGGTTTGTCAAAGCATTTTCTCTACCGTATATTGATTGAATTTTTTTCCAACTTCTGAATAACTTTCTTCATATTAAAAATAAGTTTTAATAATGAAAACACGTTGATCACTCGTTTAGTACCTCTAATAAAATGAGTGCCAATTTAAAAATTTGCTCTTGTGAATTATATTTACATACCATGTATTACTTCCGCAAGTGTTATCGTTTCATACATTATCCTATAACCATAGAAAGCAATAAAACTGAGCACAAAATCCAAAACAGCAGAAGAGACTATGACCATCAAATTATTATAAAATGAGATGTGACAATTTTTGCTAAAAAACTTTTAAGTGTTAAGATCAATGGCCATATTATTAAATTACTATTGAAAATATTTTTCATACGCAAAATAAATAATTTTTATAATTATTTATTCAGTTTGATGCAAATTATATTTGGATTAAATAATATTTAAGTTTATTTATTTTATATTCTATCACGCGTCCAAAAAATATTTTGATGTCGTCGTTGTTCCTTTTCCGATTCACTTGGTTAAATATTTAACATCTGACTATAAAGCTTTTAATATCACGCTTTTTTCTGAAACAAAAAAAAAAATTACATATTAATGCTTATTTATATTGCTTACGAAGTTAACGATATTCACAAATATTTAAGTAAGAACAAAATCAGTTGAGAAGATTAATTTGAAGAAATGGAAAAAGGCTCCAAGTCGGTAATATTATTTAACCTTTTAGCACCGAAAGCTGTATTTACATCAGTGCGATGGGAGGGTGAATTGGGTGAAAAAAAATGACAGCGCCCAGTTCGAGCAAGATCGACGAATGCACTTTCCCGGAATAAAAGAATGATTCGCTAAGGAAACAATGACCACTTTTGCTAGTTTCTTCATGCTAGATAGAAGCCGAATCAATTTATGGTGTTTTCAAGATATTAATTCCTGTTTGTGTTTTGATATTTTCTGTAACTTGCCAAAAATGTAATACCCTCCAACGCATTAACAGTAAAAGTGCTCGTAAGACTTAAATTTTTATTAAAATGATATATCCTTAAACGTACCCAAATAGAATTTTGCAACATTTACTTAAATAGTTTTCAGTTTAACGTTTTGAAGATAATGCATGCAATTTTGTCTGATACTAAACGATTTCTTATATACATAATATGTGTGTAATTTGGTTTCAGGGCCTTGAATAATTCTCTTAGTACGTTATATAATAATTCATACAATTTTTTTCAGAACTTGCCTAAACCCTTTCTAGTAATACTGTAGAGTTTTTACTTGAATGGTAGGTGCCACGCCCTGTAGTCAAAATGTGCTAATTTTTGTCTGACGCTAGGTTAGAGTATTTCTTGCCAAATTCGGTTCTATTACCTTAAATAATTCTCTCAGCATAGCGTTTAAAAAGTTCGTATTTAATTTATTGAAATTCTTCTAGTTCTTATAAATAGCTTTTCCGAATTTGTCCTACTTTTTGTGTGACATTCAGTTACATTCCTATTCAATTCCAAATTTTTATTACTCGAATGCAATCGACATAAGAACCAATTCCTTTTGCCATGGAATTGAAAAAGTTGATTCCGAACTATAGTTCCTTGAAATGAAATTAATAATTTTAGTTTACAAAATTTGATTCCTGGAATAGAATTGGTAAAAGAATGATTTTTTTCGTTGAATTTATTCAGTAAATATAAAATTAAAAAATTGAGGAAAATTCGACAATCTATGCAACATAAAATGTATTTTATATTAGCAATTAAATGCATTTTATGTCAAATTTTTTGATTCCAGAAAATATTTCATTTATGTTGTTCCAAAAAATCCAAGCGGCCTTGTTTTTAACCTTTTTATTCTGAGTTTTAACGCTGATATATATGCGAATTAAGGGCAAGGTTTGATAAGTGAATTTTATTTTTATATGTACATATTTTTTTTAATATGCCTCAGGTTTTTGAAATGTGTAAATATATTATTTTGCAACACAATAGATTTTATTTGAAGTGTTTAAGTTTTTTGCAACTGCTCAAATATTTAGTTTTTTCTAATATAATGCCAAAAAAGTTTGCAAATTTTTCGCTAAATATCTTTCATAGTGAATTATTTAACACTTGTTGGCTATACCTTAAGTGTCTATATATTTTTTTTTTTTCGAAAAAAGTGGGTTCTTAAAATAAAATTTGGGATAAGGCTTTTATTCTATCGGATTTCGATGAAACTTAGAGAAAGTATTTCTTGAGTTTTCAAAACAGAAAATTCCCCATCATTAGTTTCTTTGAGTGGATCAGACTCGACCTGTATGCTTTTACGGGTAGTGTCATGTTTCACTACTTCACATAATTCCTCCAGTATAAAATGTTTAATGATATTGTTGCTCAGTAGTCAAAATTTGTCAAATTTTTCGAAGAATTTCTTGTATATGTATGAAATTTGATTACACAAACTTAAATAGTTCTCTCAGTATAGCATTTTTTACTATGGAGGATGCCACATTAACTTGTAGAAAACCTCCTAATTTTTGTACAGAGCTTTATCGTATGAAATTTGGTTTTATTACATTAAAGGATTTTCCCAGTATAGCGTTTTGAAGTTTTTAATTGTATGGGAGGTGCAACGCCCTCTTTTCGAAAATTGGAATTTCTTGTCCAAAGCTTATTCGAGTTAGTCCTAATATTTGTGAGAAATTTAGTTACACTACATCAAAGAACTCTCCCAACTTAGCGTTTAAAATGTTTTATTTGTATGAGCGGTAGAAGTGTCCGTTAGCCAAATTCGCCCATTTTCAATACCACGAGCTATGCTTGAAGTTGTAGTCAGTGCACCAATTTTTATTCGAATATCTTGCTTGATTTTGCTTGGACATGACTAAATTTAACTTTTATAAAACTACTGTTACAGCACTAACTAGGAGCGCTTAAAAATATACAATATAATCTATTTCCAATAACTAAAACTCTATTAACTTATAACAAAACCTACAGCTCTCTGCCATACTTCTACGCTTCGCATAATAAATTATTAATTCACACAATGAATTTCGTTTTTTTTTTACCATGGCTCACGACAAAAAAGTATCTAAAGAAATTCAGATTAAAATATTGGCAACAATTTGCGAGTATAAAACGATCGTTAATTAAGGGTTAACATATAATATTATAATAAAAAGTCTGAAATTTATAGCCACGCATTTATTTTGTGCCCACTCCACCAAGTGTTAACTTCATCTTAAGCACACAAACGTACTGATGGCGTACCGAAGGAATCTTATTCTTCTAACTTTTGTCATATTTTGTTTACTGAATGTAAAAGCTGCCAAGAAAGCTGCCAAAAAAGTAACGCCACGTATTGTTGGTGGACAGGCTACCACAATAACAAACAGACCATATCTTGTGAACCTGCGTAAAAATGGCCAATTTTTCTGTGGCGGTACATTGGTTAAACCAAAATTTGTTGTTAGCGCAGGCCATTGTGTTAAGGGTGTAAAGAAGTCAAGTTTGTCGGTACATGCTGGAGAAACCTATCTAAGCAGAAGTGGAGTTGTAAGAAAAGTACAAAACATATTTATACCCGCTAAATTTAATTTGAGAACTATGTTTATGGATGTCTCAGTTTTAAAACTTTTAACTGAAATGACTGGACCTAATATTCAACCGATACCTTTATGCAGTAACAGAATGACTGTTGGTAGCCAAGTTTTGGTTTCGGGTTGGGGTCTTCAATCTGAAAACAGCCGAGATGTACCAAATCAAGTTCGCACAGTTCAAGTGAAAGTATTGAAAAGGAGCAGATGTGCCAAAGATTATCGGGGAAAAATTGCCATTCAAAGGACTATGGTGTGTGCGGGTATACCTGGAAGAAAAGATGCATGCACAGGTGACTCTGGAGGACCGTTAGTGCGAAATAATGAACTATGTGGAATTGTTTCATTCGGCATTGGTTGCGGTAAAGCTGCTTATCCTGGTGTATATACAAATGTTTCTTCTGTCAGATCGTTTATCGACGCATCAATGGAAAAATAAAGATTAAAAAAAAAAACGCGAAGTGTTATTTGACTTGAATTATTTTTAGATACATGGAAATACATACAGCGTATCTTTGAAATAATGGGATTAAGTTAGGCGACGTGAAAAAATTTGTGAAACGCACAAGACTCTTGTTAAAGTAAATTTAATAAGCTACAATGCTAATCACAACCGTTTTTCGAATAACTAATAATTTATGGAAATATGTTATGGCAAAATACTGAATATTTTTTTGTCAAATAATTTTAACTTTCGGAATGTCAATTTAGTCATCAATCTCGAATTTTGCAAGCGAAATGCCTCCTAGCGCCTGCACTATTATATGTCATTGTTAGGCTTAGTATCACCCAGAGCGGAAATTTTGTTGCCACTCCCAGAAAAAGCATTTTGTTTTCGTTTGAAAAAAAAACAAAGGTGCAAAGGATGAATAAACTCTATGGACCAATATCTGATGAGGGAGGAGTTGGAATAAATCTTAACCTCTACAATTCGAACATTTTCTGACAAAATTCGCTTAAGTCGAAGTCCTCCATAAGTCGAAAACTCTAAAACTCGAATTTTTTGACGTCTCCCTTCAAGTTCGACTCACAGAATTTCTACTATATCTCGTTTTCTGTTGGCCGAACTAAAATTCATTATAGGCACAGATATATACTAGATAAGTTCCCATTAAAATGGGTTAAGCTAATTTTTTTTTGTATATCGTTTCCCGTTGGCTGGAAACTAATTTATATTTGACAAAACTTATAGCTTAGGCAATTTTTTAATAAAAAACTTACTTGAGATATAAAACTGTAAAGTGAACTGAAAGTGTCTTTTGGAAGTGAACAGCATTATTAATGAAAACGTTGCTGAATAGCTGTGTGATTCTTGCATCAATCGAATACATAGTACCAAGAAATGGCTTTTGATGAATGTTTCTTTAACATTCTGCTCTATTAGTTCGATTATTTTCTCAAAGCAAATAGAACGTGATATAGCGGTTACCCACAAGTCACTTACGGAATTATGTTGATTTAATAATGTAAATTGACGTATTGCTTCTCTACGTTTAAATCAGCGTTTTAATTTGCTAAAAAACTGTCGCAGTCGGTGGTCAGCTATTGCTATCTGCTGCATAAAGTTCAATATGTAATTCAATGCTTAAAATACAATAGTTGAAGGAACAGTTCACGAAGACTGTAGCAGTCGACTTTCGCCTATTGTTATCACAGTAGTCAATTTAGTGACATTTCGGAACTCTGTAAAAAACTCCCGCGTTTAACACAAAAAAAATATTAGTTTGCCACTAACTGCTCCAGAGAAAAAATATCTAAAACTGCGACTGCGACAGCTTTTCGTGAACTGTTGCTTCGACTACTGAACTGCGACAGCTCTTCGCGAACTGTTGCTTCAGCAACTCTGCGATAGCTGAGCATATGCTGATGCTTTATCTGTTTCTTGCGTAGCAATTTAAACGCTGGTTAATATAATTAATCACTGATTTCAATGGTTAGGTTGTATTATTCTGATTCGATTTAATCTATTTTGAATTTCTCCATTATTTTTTCTTCTTTTATATATGTAAATTGTAAAATAAAATTAAAAATATATTTAAACCTCCAAAATTTTAAATCAAATAGCTTACCCTGTATTTATGAAATAGTAATATAATTTCAATTTACAATGTTTTTGAAATCATTATCCACTTAAAATCTGTAATAAATCAAAAATAATGCAAATAATTATTTTCTTAATTAAAAAAAAAACAAAAAAAATTCCAAAAGACATATTACTCTAGGTAATATGTTGATTAGATATTTGAAAAATTATAAAATCATTATATAATTGTTTATGTACTCGTATATATTTTATGTAAAAAAGTAAAAGGAAGCAATAACTTAATATATTTTTTTAGTTAATTATATATTTTTTATTTAATATTTATTTAATGCTCAAATTGCTTTTTCTAAAAAAAGTTGCGTTTCTTATGTTTAATGCATCACATTTACTGCATTTTCTCTATGACTGCAGTTTAAATTGAATTCGCTACAATATATAAATTTTTTAATTGTTGAAAAGTTTACAAACATGTTAAGTAAATATAAAATCGAAAAACAAACTAGTTTCAATGTTTTATATATTATAATAACTTTTCTAATAACTTTAATCTTTCTAAATTAATTTCGTAAGTTTTTCTTCTAAAAAATCTTAACTGTATATATTTTAACTGTTATATTTAGTTTTTTCTTTATTTTTAGCCATTTTTCTTTTAAATTTATTTTATCGAAAGTTATGCATCACTGAATCTCATACTGCATACACAGTTGTATGTTAGTTGTCTTTTCTAGATATTATTTTGTTTGTTGTTTCAAAGGTGGCTGAAAGGAAATTAAAGTTTAATTTTATTTACAAATTAAAAAGAGCACAATTACTTTGAACATACCAATACAAAGACTTTTTTCGGCATCGCACGCTGAACTAAGTCATTGAGTAAATTATTTTGTGCTTCATCTTTGGTAGGATCAGCTACTGTGTTATATTCTAGCGTCAATTCAGGCAGAAGCTGCCAACCAACATACAGAGGATATAAATTGTAGACCAACTCTTTTTCGGCATATGCAAAAATGGAAATGTCCAACTTAAGAAGTAAGAAAAATATATTATCGAACAGTAAAAATAAAAGAAAAAACGTTATTTCAAATTCTGCGCACGACACTACTGTAGTAAGCAAAGAAAATAAAAAAGGTCCATTAAAATTACCTGTTTGTGTCCCGAACAAATAAAATTATCCAGATTACTAATGCTCAGCGTAGATATTAAATGCAGCACTTTATCTGTGGGATTTTTAAGTAGAACTTTCAGTGTCATTGGCATTTTGACAAACATTTTCTCCTCTATAGAACAGTAGATATTTAAAGGTGGTTCCTCAATTTCTACACCAGTCACAATAAATTTCGATTCATTTTCATCTTTAGCACCATGGCGACGCCATTTAATGCAGTATACACCGAAAATTTGTTGCTGCTGAGGGTGCGGTTGTTGCTGTTGTTCATTGGTTACTACGCCCTTAATAAAACCACGACAATGACCTGTTGCTTGTATAGCTTCTATAGCTTTATTATAGACCATACGTGTTGTAAGTGATTTTTGATTTACTGCAGCAGTAGCTACAGCAGTAGAATCTGATGCCTCTATAGCAGTTGATATACTACTGCCGCTGTTAGTTGTTAGTTTTCCATCATCAGATATTGTGGAGGTGCTCATATTTGAAGTCTGACTGCTGGCCATAAGGGAATTAGTATTATTTATATTATTATTAATTATTGTCATATTTGTAGGTATTTTTGCCATAAGATTTTTATTCACGTTGGCACTATTCACATTAGCACCAAGAGTAGCGATTGCACCGCCAACTGCGGTGGCATCATTTCGATTCGCATTAACTAGATGATAGTGTTTGCGCAGATTTCGTGCCCTATTAAATATGCTATTCTGAGGTTCTGTTTTGTTACGTTCGTAGTCTTTTGCTGTTAGCCAATCGTCGAGAGTTGCGTTTGTGCGCAAGACAATCACATCTTCGAGTTTTTCTCCAGTGCCATAGGTATTTGTGTATTTCTTTCGTTTAAAACTGTATGTAGATTGAATTAAGTTGTGATCCTGCAACAAAAAAAAAAAATTAAAATTATAGAATTTGAAAAATTTAATTTTTTAAGATAAGCTCTATTGAAAATTTTTTGGTAATAGCCTGATTCTTGTAAAAATTCAATAATATTCAAATTTAACTCTTCCCTAACTTGATACTTCAGTCTTCGTGCATTTTGGTTGGTTGGAGAATGCTGAAAGACGGCTTATCACAAGGTTTTTTTTTTACCTTTTTCAAGGTCTTAAAAACAGACTGTTTGACAATAGATATTGAAAATTATCGACACACAAATATGTTGATAATTTTTGACATTGATTTCGAACGTTTTGATTTACCCACATATAGATTATTCATAAAAGCTCAGATATCTTATTTGGCAATAATTTTATTCTTTGAAAATCAGCACAAGAGGCCTCAATTTCCACATTGTATTAAGAGGCGGATGCTTCTTTTCGCTTTTCCATTTGTTATCGAACACAGAAGGTCTACATACCCTAACAACGAAAGAATGGAAGACAGCAACTGTTGGCTATCGGTACGCTCAAAAAAAATATTTTGTGCCTCACTAGCAATTTTCCAATTTTCTCGACTTCAACGAAAAAGTAAATAACTTATGCGTACGATTTTGTTACAGAGGTCTCTTTTATTAGTACATCGAGACATCTACGTCTCATGAGATTTCCCCATATATGTATGTGAATTGTTTCTGCTATGTAAGTTCACGTTAATACTCACGCATATGAAATATGTCTCCAAAATATCTAGATCACACACAGATTGCATTTCGATGTTTGCACGAAATAAAAAATTCTCACCACGATAAATCTTCATAAGAGGTTTCCTATTTAACGTATAAAACCGTCCACAAAATTTAAACTCATGGTTGCATCGTAGAGTCAGCACATCTTCTCGTGTCTTTCGCAAACGAGTATCATCAATGAATTCTATATGAATTGGTGTTATTATTGTTAGTGCATTTAAATTACTGGCGACTGGTGGTGGACGAATTGCATCAACTGGTGAATTTTCGGCGCTGTTAACTATTGTTCCATCTGTTTGCAAACTTCCGTTTGAAGAGCTGCTACTGGTAGTCGCCGCTGCAGGTTTTGGTCGCATAACGTCCATACTATAAAAAATTGTTTGTTGCAATTCAATTGTTGCTTCAATTAAACTGAAAACATAATATGATGCTGTGTTGGAACTTTGCATTGATAATTCCCCAATATCGATTTGTATGTGAGAATGTAATTTTTGACGATTGGACGAAACATCAGTAGTTAGAAATACTAAAAATAAATAAAAAATAGAGTGTTGTATTTAAGAAATCACTTGAGTTTAAAGATCAATCATCATAATTAAAAAAAATATTGAATTTGGAAGTAGCTATTAAGATAAGTGATCAAAATATGTAGGTATGGCTTTTTACATGGATATAAGGGAGTGTCCATAAGCCATGTGCTTCTTTTTTTTGGGGGTGAAGTTAAATTTAATAAATTGGACATAAGTATGTATGTATACAAAGTTTTATTAGATTATTTATTTAGTATTTTTCTTTGAAGATTAGGATGAAAATAATTTGTTTTGGGTTTTTTATTTAAAATGCTTTTAAACCAAGAAAGTCGGAAAGAAAAATTATGTTTTTTCCAATTTTTTTCTCTGAAAAATGTTGAATATCAGAAAAAAATACACGCTGGAAATGAATGCACAAGATAATGATTTTTTACACAAAATAATTCTGAGTGATGGGGCCTTTTTCCATCTGTCTGGGTATATAACAAACAAAACTATCGCAACTGTGGCTTCGACAACTCATGAGTAATGGTGAAGCAACGATTTCGTTCACGAGTGTCAGCTTTGTGCGGTTTTTGGGCCATATTTTATCGAAAATAAGACTGGTTCGGCTTGTTTGATTTTTTATTTTGCCTGATATTAATGGACGTGAACGACGTTTATTTTCAACAGGGCGGTGTCATGTGATAATCAGCCAATGAAACCATGACATGCGTGACATATTATCTGGACGCCTGATTGAAATGGAGACTTAAATTGGCCGCCGATTTGGTGAAATTTAACTTCATTAGGCTTTTTTTTCTTTGGGGTTATGTTAAAGAAAAAGTCTATGCCAATGCTTCACCAACAAATCAAGAACTGAAAGAAAATGTCAGAGCTGTTATTCATGCAATACAGCCGCAATTATGCGAAAACTAAATGAAAAATGTTATCTATATGATGACCTTTGTAGGTAGAAATTCGGCAAATATTATATTTTTGTTTTGTTTGTACTTTAGAATGAAATAAAAATATCAAAAATATTGTTATTTTCCATTAATTTAAAAGTAATTTTTTTTGGTATTGTTGTACCATTCTAAACTAACTTTTTATGGATAACGATGCGTGTTTTGAATAATATTCCGAAATTCAGCTGTTATAATATTTAATACATGCGCAGCAATTGTCTTTAATGTTGCTTATTTTCTTTGGAGCAGAATAATTTGCGAATTTTTATAAAAAAAAATGATATTTTTCGTTATAAACGTATTTGTGTGGTATAAATTCTATTTGCTTTGTTGTTAAAAAAAAGTGGAAAATAAAATTCGCAAACAATTTTAAAGCCACTCATTTAGTTGCGTGGAAAGCTAAGAAAAGATGGCACAACGATTCAATTCAAAATTTTGCTTGAACTTACTGAGCTTGACTTTACTCTGTGTGAGTATTGTAAACTGTACAGAAGATCAAAAAGTTCAATCAAGTGGCAGTGTCAAAAAAGTGCAATCTCGCATAGTAGGCGGTGCCTTAACTACAACACAAATAATATCATATATGGTCAATATACGTCAACAGAAATATTACTTCTGTGGCGGATCTCTGATAAGTCCATTACATGTCTTAACAGCAGCCCATTGTTTGAAGGGTAAAGATAAAAAAACCTTAACAGTGCACACCGGAACCTATCTCAATAAAAATGAATTTTGGAGAAGCGTGGCGCAAATGTGGGTAAATCCCAATTTCAACTTTAAGGGAATGGCAAATGATGTTGCCGTAATAAAAATGGATGCTCCAATTCCTGAATTATATGCTAAACCAATTGCACTATGCTCAACTGCATTTAAAGTTGGACAGGTTGTACAGGTATCTGGTTGGGGGTTTACAAGCGAAAACGTTTTCCAAATATCGAACCAGCTGCGAACTGCTAATGTTACTTTCATTAAAAAAAGTAAATGTAAAAAACAATATCGTCGAAAGATGAATTTAAAAAAATCAATGATTTGTGCCAGTGCATCAGGAAGAGATGCATGCACAGGAGATTCTGGTGGGCCATTAGTCATAAACGGCATTACTCCACAGCAGTGCGGCATTGTGTCATTTGGATTTGGTTGTGCAAAATCTGAATATCCTGGTGTATATACATCAGTTTCAAAAATGAAAGCATACATTTTAAGTCGTATGCAACTATAATTTAATAAATAAATTTTATAACTTGTGCTATCAAGAATCAAGCGTTTTTTCTGTTGATTAGTCGTAATAAGAGTTCTTGTATATTAACGTTGAAGCGGCAAGCATTTTATTGAGATTTGGTGGTTTCGACGATCGCGAGACCTGAGATTATGAACAACACTCACATTGGATAGACCATACCAATAGGAAAGATGTTAGAAAAATTGATGGATCAGTACTTTGGTGGAACCCCCAAGGTGACAGATGCGAAGGAAGAACCAGAACTTCGTGGCGATGAATGGTAAAAAGCAATTTGAATCAGAATCAACTGGCAAAACGGAAAACAATGAGCCAGGTAATGAAATAGCAATAAAAGTTTTGTTCAGGCCCTATGTTTCTAATGAAGGAACGTTCCTTTTGGGGACCCAGAACAGTTCCTGGTGACATGTTTTTAGTGAGTTTTTAAAAGAACTGTGATATGACAGCTTGATATGGGCTATTATCACGAAAAGGGTGATTTTCAGAGCTCAAAGAGAACAAAAAAAAAAAAAAAGAGTCATTATCGTAACTTTTAGATTTTTTTTTTATATTTCGTTTTTAAGTTATTTGGACATATTTATCACTGGATCTACAGTAAGAGTAGCCAAAAGGTAATTTACTGCAAAATAAACAAATTTCAGAGCTTCGGAGGCGACAGAAATTGAAAACATTTTAGTGATTTTCAAAAATCATTTTTCGTTTAATTACTGTACTAGATAGTGGTTCCACAAAATTTCCAGGACCACAAAAAAAAAAAAAGAACGAAAATCCAGAAGATAGACCTTACTTTCATTATGTACCTAGGTGTGCCAAAATAATATCTTACAATAAAAGTGAGTTTTAGCTGCCCACTTTTTCCCCAGCACCCCCATTTACTCCCAAAGGGTTAAAAACTCATTTCTCATAAAAATTCAAAATTAATGCATATCCTTAGGTACTTTGGTGCACTAAAGCTGTTAATATCGATAAGAACTCATTTCTACCCCCTAATCACCCCCAAAACCATCCCAGTACCTTATTACTTCTCCTCAAAGGTTTTTATCAACATTCTGAGTTTTCGTGCACCAAAATATCTGCGGATATATATGGGACATTCCATGTCAACCGGGACAGTGGTCTGCCCAAAATTGATAGCAGCGGAAAAACGTTTTTAAGGTGTCAAAATGTTCGTATGATCAAGACCTTTCATATGAGAACGGGTGTTTTCGAATTTTTTTTTTTAAGGAAATGGCGACCCTAAAACGGCGCTTACTATACATATAGATATCTATGTATACATCTATATGTATATCTCATATGAAAGGTCTTGATCATACGAACATTTTGACACCTTAAAAACGTTTTTCTGCTGCGCTCAATTTTGGGCAGACCACTGTCCCGGTTGACATGGAACGTCCCATATATATATTTTAATATTTGCAATAATTTTGAATTTTTATAAGAAAAGAGTATTTAACCCTTTGGGGGTAAAAAGGGGTGCTGGGGGAAAAGTGGTCAGCTAAAACTTCTTTTTATTGTAAGATATTGTTTTGGCACACTTAGCGACGTATTATAAGTAAGGTCTCCCTTCTGGATTTTCATTCTTTTTTTTTTTTTGAGGGACTTTCTTTTTAACTTATTTTAATGTGTAATTATGAGGTTATTAGGTGTATTTAGGTGTGCTGAAATAATATTTTACAGTAAAAATGAGTTTTAGTTGCCCACTTTTCCCCCAGCACCCTCTTGATAGTTAAATTTTTACTTTGAGAAAAAAATTCTTCTGACCTGAAATGTCTTTAAGGCCGCATTAAACTCTTGTCATTTCATTCTCATATTATTACAAATCCACAATAGAATCTTACGTGAAAAAAGGTGATGTTTTGGAGAAAATAAGCTTTTTTTTTGTTTTTTTTTTTTCTTCATAAAAATCGCTATAGCTCCGCCAATTTTCAACCATGTTAAAAATTTCTCAAAGATTCTGACAGATATTAAGAAGTTCTCTTAAAACAAAAGACAAAAATTAATTATTTTATTTGAATGGAAATGCTTTTTTTTTGAAAAAGTTTTTAGCGGTTTTTGAATTTTTGACACCAAAACTTAAAACACGTATAACTTCGTAAAAAATGTCTTTCAGTCAAATCGGGGGAATACGTGTCTCCCTATATCCTCTGAAAAACAACATATTCAATCGGCTTCCAATTCCGCAATGTGAAGTAGTCCGACTGCATGGTTTGAAATGGATTTGGTCACCTGGTTTCTTAATTTATAATTTAGTCGAAGGTTTTCACTTTTTTCTTTCTTCTTCTGCCCAGTATCACAACTTGTAGGCGCCATTCCTTAATCGAACATAATTGATATTTTTGGTTACGGTAGCGACAAACACGGAGGCGCCTTTTCACTGAAATATGCGTCTTGGAGCCGAGAGAACAGACGAAACATATTTTCCGCACATATCGTCACATTACAAATGAAAACAAAGATAAATATCAAACTTATGAAAAGATTTAAGACATATGATGAAAAAACTGACAGGTTACAGTAGCGACACTTTTTTTCTTCTTATTGTTTTAACGAACATTTGGCGAGTGGTAATGAGATTTGATTGTTTTAATATCTGCGATGCCTACCCGATTTTGTAGTATTATGTTCTGACACTTGCTCCTTGAACACAAAAATCGTTTATCGTTTCGTTCACTCATGATATATCACATATATGTATGTATGTGAACTCTATACTGTTCACAGAAAAATCGATGGACAAGTTTTGAACCTGCAGTGCGGGAGTGGGAGGACTTTTGTAAACATATACTCCACGGCATTTAGGTGTGGAGCATTTCACTACTATTTGAGAATTTCCGCGCTCGAAATTTCGAACGAGGGGTCGCACAAACAGACCGTTTCTGTATTGAAAGCGGGAAATGGACAGTTTACGGAGGCGACATATCTGTAGATTCTCGCCCTATAATTTGTTATTAGTGTAATTTAATAACGATGCGTATGATGCAAAATGTCTTTTTTCATCTTGAGAATAATTTGCGAAAAAAAAATAGTTTGCTGCTGACCAACTATACACAGACATCCATTCGTGATAAAAGCCCATATATTGTTTAGGATGGTTGATCGGCATTAAATTTTCTGTCCAAAATGATATATATTGAGGCTCGCTAGACAGAGTGCTTCTGAATTAAAATCTGGGTATGTGGAAGGTCTTCGGTACGTGTCTCAGAAATTTAACGTTTTTAAATAAATGTCTTTGTATTCCTTATATATATTGTGCTCCATTTGAAAGTAAATTTGGTCATCGAAAGTAAAAATATTGTTTTTAACAGAACTACAAATTTTTGTAAATGTAAATAATTTAAGAGAATGTGTAAGTGATTTTGTAATTTAGTGTTAAAATATATCTCATTTCGCTAGTGTTTTCAAACACTTTTTTTTTAATAAGACAATTTTTAAATTTAAAAAAAAATATTTATTTTCTGTTGCTTCTTGGTATCCGGGTTTGAAATTAAACAACTTGAAGGTATTTAGATATTTGATAAATTTAGAAATATGTAATACCTTTTTATTTAAACAATAAGTACACCAAACAAACAAAAAATTCAGAAATTGACTTTAAATAGCGGAATTATCAGAAAAACTATTTGGGTTATTAAGAAACTGATTTAACTATCTGAAACAACATACTATTATTTATCTAGAAATAAATTATAATTAATTTATTGTAATAATTTTATCCCTTACATATATGGGAAGGGAGCATTGTGCGCTAGTTGGAAACAAATTTAAGTTGCTTATGCAGATCTGTGTAATAGCTTATGTATGATGTTGACATTGGTAAAACGATTACACAGCTGTCTTATTTGGCTTAAAAATTAGGCAATTTAATCATAAGATGTAAAATTTACTCGAAAGTAAACTTCAATTGTAGAGTAACATTTAGATTTTACATATGTTGACTCCTTCAAGTGTCAGTTTTTATACCCTACACAGAGGGTATATTCACTTTGTCATTCCGTTTGTAATGCAGAGAAGGGGGAGCGGCAGATATGGAAAAGTATATAGGTACATATAATCGTCACCTGAGTCGATTTAGCTATGTCTGTCTGTTGAAATCAGGTTTATGGGAAAACCAAGCAATCTAATTGCATGATATTTAGTACACAGGTCACACCTTCAAACAAGCTTCTTAGGATTGAAAATGGGCGAAATAGGTTCACGGACACGACTACCGCCCATACTGTATGTGTATATGATCAAAACTATTTCGGAAAAAGTTGCAGCTCAAAGGCTCTTACAAGGGGGTGCCACAATCCAACAACGACATATCTCGCAAGCTAAGCAAGATATTGTGATGAAATTTGGTAAAAGGGTTCACATCTTACATACACATATGTATATCCTGAATTGTGAAAAGTGGGTGTGTGACTTTTCAACAATTGAAAGTTTTGATTCTGTGTAGCTCGAAATTGATTGTTTTAAAAATTTTAGAGATGATGTCACCAATGCAAGATAAGTAAGTATAATGGCAAAACTCGTTAAAGGGCGTGGCACAGCCCACAGTATTTATAAATGCTATTATAAGAGAACTAACAACGTAATCATTGTGAAATTTAATATGCCAGATATAATTGTTATAATGTATCTTATTGGCACAATAGTATATGTGGGCGTGGCACTTCCCATACAAGCAAATAACGTTTTAGTATACTTTGAGAGTAAACTTCATAAAAATTTCTGTAGAGGTTTCCATAACTATGAGCTTTGAAACTAAATGGAATTCGACGGGATTGCATCAGTGGGCGTGGTATCTCCCACATTAATATAAAGTTGTAAGCGCCACTTTAAGCGAACTATTGCAGCAAGTGGTATGAAATATAATGTAGGTGGTTTACTTTCTATAAGCGGGCAAAATAGTGCAAGCCTGCTTACAAACTGTTCATCAGACATAAGCTGAATCGAAGACTCTTGCTTCTGTGAAACAGTTTTGATTCGAGTTTGAATGGTTTTTTTAACAAAACTAAATTAAAATGCCATAATTTACGTGTAGATGAACAGTACCAAAAAATTGCAATTTTGGTAAAAAAATGCGAATATTACGCGCGAATATTATACGTCTCCAAAGAAGGGGCCTCAATTTCGAAATTTCCGAAGCAATGTACGGTTTGGCAGGCCATATGCACCAGTGGCCTCAGAAGCAGCTTTTTGGTTACGCAAGGCACACTCAATTTCAAAATTTATATAGATGAAAACGTGTTCTACCATTTATTCGGAATCAAGTCCGCCCAACTGCCTCGAGCTTCGCCCAATTGAGATGTATTGTGCTCTAATGAAAACGTATCTTCGAAAGAGTGGTAAGACTGCAAAAAATTTACAAGACTTCAGAATTAAGTGGAAAAGATCGTACTCTACTGTCGATGAAACAACTGTGCAAAATTTAAAGAAGGCCCTTAAGAAAAAAGTAATGAATTCTTATAGAAAAAAGAAATTGTTAATTAGTTTTTAGTTATTTATATATTATATATTTATATATTATTAATAAAAAAACAAAAGATCAAAAAGTTTATTGGGTATTGTTTATAATGTATACTACTTTTCGCCATTTTTATCGGAGAAGAGAATATTAGCTTTTGGCTTAAAATTGGCCACATAAATGTAAAATCGCATTGACTGTTCGTTTAATGATGAAATCGGTATTAAGATTATACAGCTGTTTAGAGTAAGTTCTTGACTTAAAGTCTTGAAAAAAAGTTCCAAGATGTAATTTCAACACAAAAGCTGTATAAACATTACAAAATTTTTAAGCAATATGTAATTGTTCAAATGTTGCATTTACAAAAATATTTATTTAAGCATTAAACGTATGACTTTAGAGAACTATAAAAGACTGATGAAACAACATACTGCAGCTTATACTCATTGCAGTATCAAAGCATAATTGAAGTTTCTTTGCTGCCTGAATTTCTTCGAACTGAAAATAAAAATGACATCTTTGAATTTTAGTTTTGTATTGTGTGGCTTTGTAATTTTGTACGTGGTAAAATGTGCACAAAGTGATCGTGTTGTAGGCGGGACAGTAACAACAATAAGCAAGAATAAACATCAGGTGGCCTTGAAAAAAAACGGTAAATTTTTTTGCGGTGGTAGTTTGGTGAGTCCTTTATACGTCGTAACAGCTGCACATTGTGTTCAAGGAGTCAGTAGGAGTATGTTAAGTGTGCATGGCAACACATCATTTTTGAACGTACCAGGAGTTAGACGAGGAGTTGAGAAAGTCTCGATACCACAAGGCTATGTGCCAAAAACTAAAAACATGGATGTTGCAGTCCTTAAATTAGATTCACCTATGATTGGTAAAAATGTTCAGCCAATAAGATTGTATCGAAATACAGTTCCTGACGATGCTACGGTACTGATAACTGGTTGGGGTCTCACAAATGAAACATACGCCAACCATGTAATTCAATTACGAAAAGCAAAAGTCAAAATAGTTAACAGAAAAGAGTGCAGAGAACAATATAAACCTTTAAAAATAACGAACAAAATGATATGTGCCAGCATTAATGGTAAAAAGGATTCATGCCAAGGAGATTCTGGTGGACCATTGGTTTATATGAATAAGCTTGCTGGTGTCACATCATTTGGTTCTGGATGTGCAAGAGAAGATAAGCCTGGTGTATATACAGATATATCCAAAGTACTAAAGTTTATTGAAGCGGCAATGCGACTTTAAAAACGTACATTTATAAAAAACTTTGATATAAATAAAATCGCATTTTTAAATATCCATGAATCTTATTGGAATCATTTGAAGTTCTTAGGCTAATTTAAATGTCATCTTGTTTTTCAGTTCTATTACTAGATAAATTAATATAAACTATTCGTAATACAAGAACAAAACATTGGATGTAACATAGGAGCTGTCAAAGAATGGTAGTAAGTTATTTTTTCTCCTTTGAAAATTTCAGAAAAAGAATGAGTAAAATACAAAATAGCAAATTTAGTCCTTTAAACAATGAAAGTCATTGGAAAGGAACTGGAAAAATTAGTCAAAAATGTAACTTTAATCAAAATATCGTTAAATTTTTTTGAAAATGTGAAGGATAATTTTTGCTTATACAAATTTAATTTGCTAACGTCAATATGGTTTGATTGTAGGAAGGGTCTTCAACAAACCTGAGTGTTTTTACTAATTAGTGCAAAACTTTCATTCGAATAGAGTTTATGTAATCTAATCAGTGATTTCTAATGTCTTTGATAAGGTTTTTTAGGTGGTCAGCCATTGACAAAAGTACCAACGCGTAGCACAATAAATTAGCAGCTAGTACATACATGTGCGTGCCGTGGAGAAGAAAAAATGTAGCTCTAACTTCAAAGTTAATGGCCGCTGGAAACAGCACTCCAGGTGTTCAGCCTCTTTCAAAATCACTATGTTCATTGAGTATCTTGATCTCGTGGAAACCTACTAGTGTCAACTTCAGACAGTTAATTTCAATTCAAAATAGAACAGTGCCAAGGGATGAATAGCTGGTAGGTTATCTACTCTTAAGTATACGGACTCGGGATACCAGGTGACCTCCCATTTTAATTTAGCCATATCCACGCATGTGGGACTCTATGTGAATTAAATGTTCTTTTCCTTGTTAGGGCCAGTTCAAGGTGTAATACCACCAGAGTCGAAAATCGAACGGGTTGACGTCCTAGTCAAAACGTCCTCCTTCCAAAAAGAAGTTCTTGAGCAGGCAACGTTGATCATGACTCTGTCGAAGGCCTGCCAGAATGTCGTCCTTGAAAAACTCCCTAAAAGGTAACATCAGACGTCACAAGACAAAGACTGTCAGGAGGTCTCTATCTTTTAGTGAGGTTGTAACTGGAGAAGCTACATAGAGTTCTGACAGGTTTGGAAAGGACGTCGAAGGACAGGCCGATTGCTTGAGAACAATGGTTAGCAAATCTACTCTCAGTTTTTTTTAAAAACAATGGAGAGTCTTATAGAATTATAATATAGACTTGTCTTAAAAGACAGCGCAAGGTACACTTTTAACCCATTTTATTTTCATCTGCGCAACACATGCTAGAATCCGACATATAATACTTGTTCCGTTCTGCTTTGATGACCTTAATTACTTCTGGCATACACATACATTAGTACAGGTTAGTTTTATTATGAAATCAAGGTGGTTCTACTGATAATTCGTCATTGAATCTCCTTAGCTGCTATCGTGTGGCTTTCTTGAAAAGTAACACTCAAATTTTATTTTTATTTATTATTTTATTTATGCCCATAATTTATGTACTTTTGTCAAAATATTTTCGTGCGATAAGATTTAATTTAGTGATGTTGTTTTGAAATTAGTATGTTTTCACCATTTTTGAGCAAACTCACATTTTCTATTATCTATCTAAACCAGTGATTCCCAAAATGTGTTCCGTGGAACCCTGGGGTTCCACAAAAAAATTTAGGGGTTCTGCGTGATAAACTCTATTTCATTAAAAAAATAAGAATGGCTTATAATATATTCACATTTTCCTCGGAAAGTTTACAATCAACCACCATATTAAATTTAAGATTTTTAAATAAGGCGACTGAAACACAAGCATCGGTAGCAAATTGAACTTCACCAAAATACGTAAAATACTTTTATGCGACAGCTGGGGAGCAAAATAACTTCGAGTGTTGCCAGACGCTTAGTGATTTTATCGAAGAATCTGAAGTGGATTTAGATATAGAAGTCCGTGATGGTATAAAAACACATCTGTCCAGTTTACAGCAATCACTCAGGGACTACTTTCAAAACCTAGAGAATTAAGATAATTACTGGGTACAAAATCATTTCAAAATAATTTTCACTAACAATATTCCGGTCAGATGTATTCGATGAATATCCAAATTTATCAAAACAGGCTATTCCAATTCTATTATCGTTTGTAACCACTTTGAGTGAAGCTAGGGTTTCAAAATATGTATGTTCCGACAAAAACCAAATATCGTAACAAACTTGATGCTTCATCTGACATGCGAGTTCAGTTATCAAACATAACGCCTAATTTTATGAGAACCATGGAATCAAAGAAGCAGGTGCATTATTCATTTTAAAGTTTTTTCATTTATTAATTTGAAATTTTTAATCGAACTTTACAGTCAATTGCAGTAACCAATATTCTTGTGAAATTTCACAAATCAGTTAATGCTTTATAAACAAACATGACAAAGACAACAAATGGAACAATTTAACCTGGTAATTGGTGACATATGTTTCGGCTATTACCACATATATACACATATTCATATGTATATACATAGCCTCATCAGACCAGTTTTGGTTAATTTGTAATGTGATTCGAACCCCCGACCATTCCATGAATTATATGTGGACGGCCGCTCTAACACTTGAGCCACGGAGGTTGTGCTGGTCTGATGAGGTTATGTATATACATATGAATATGTGTATATATGTGGTAATAGCCGAAACATATGTCACCAATTACCAGGTTAAATTGTTCCATTTGTTGTCTTTGTCATGTTTGTTTATAAAGCATTAACTGATTTGTGAAATTTCACAAGAATATTGGTTACTGCAATTGACTGTAAAGTTCGATTAAAAATTTCAAATTAATTAATAACATTCAGTCGACTAAAACAAATTAAAGTTTTTTCATTTTATATTTTTATTAATTATTTCTTTGATGAATTGTGTTTTTTTTAAGTTTTGTTTAATTCAATTAAATCTGAAATACAAAAATAGCACTTGTTTCATTTAATATCAGATATTAAATTTTGAAAAGTCGTTGTTTAAAAAATATTCAGGGTTCCGCGATCATCGGCAACAAATTTGGGGGTTCCACGACCAAAATAGTTTGGGAACCACTGATCTAAACTATTCCTAAGCACCATAACTCAGTCAAATCTTATTGCAAGGAGGTTTTATCTACATAATATATTTTCAGATTTAGGCATATTTGTATAAAAATCAAGGAAAACTGAAAAAAACTAAAGACTTATCTGGAATTCAAACCTTAGGTCATTTGGCATGAAGTCGATGTTTTTTTATTCACGATATAATTTTTAAATAAAAGACCAAAAACCTCTTTAAATGGGCACTAATGCGAATCACCAACACATACAAAATAAGCTCATAATATTTTACCTCCTGGCACAATATCAAGTATATTCACTGAGTTTCATACATTTTATTTATTAGGCACTGTTTAAATAAACGCCATTTAAAAAGTAACGAAATTGGCATGAATTTTGGAAAAATAGTAAAATTTTATACATATATTTTTTATAATATTCTGTTACTTTAAGGTTGAGGCCTGATTTTTAAAATAAAGTGGAATCAAATAGTATGTCAAAGACTATGTTGAAAGTTTTCGCGTATTTTTTCTTTGTAGGAAAGCAATACTTTTGGAATTTATATGACTGCTGAAAATCATTTTTCTAATTTATTTTAAACCGTTCTGTCATACGTGTTTTAGTATTATTTTTAATCAGAGTACGAAAATCGGCCATTTTGATGTATTTCTTGTAAAATTAGTTTTTAAAGTCATTTTGAATTAGTATTTTTTTCTTCGCAATGATTTTTTGCGAAGGCAAACAATTTACTTTTTTTAAATAGAACTACAGTCAATTTTGGATTCTTTTACACAGATTTAGAGTTCTTGTTGTTTTCTCTTCCATAAATATTCCATTGCATTGCCATGTGAAAGACAAAAACAAAGCACAGACACAAACTCACACATTCAATTAGCCTAGTACACATTATCACACATGTTGTCCAACATCAATGTTCGATAATGTGAATTCTAGGAACGACCGCTTGACACACATGTTGGATGGATTTCAAAAATTGTCAATTTTCCTGCTGGCTTGTCCAACCATACAATCTGTGTGAACTGACTGTCAAGCCTAGTGAACATTTTTCATTTTAAATAGGATTTCATGCAGTTCACTTCGATGTGGACGCTCATAAATTGTTCTGCAATTGATGTTTGATGGCATGCACGAAAATGTGAACGCAAAGCAATATTGAGTCACACATGTTGTCAAGCCATTTAAGACAGCATGTGTGTTTTATATGTGTGAACGTACTGTAATTTTTTTTCATTGTTCACAAATTCCGCGTTGCTGCGTTGACAAATTGAGAATGAGAGCGAGAGTAAAATTTGAATATTCTCTTCCATTGCATTGCCATAACATTTTTCATTTTAAATAGGATTTCATGCAGTTCACTTCGATGTGGACGCTCATAAATTGTTCTGCAATTGATGTTTGATGGCATGCACGAAAATGTGAACGCAAAGCAATATTGAGTCACACATGTTGTCAAGCCATTTAAGACAGCATGTGTGTTTTATATGTGTGAACGTACTGTAATTTTTTTTCATTGTTCACAAATTCCGCGTTGCTGCGTTGACAAATTGAGAATGAGAGCGAGAGTAAAATTTGAATATTCTCTTCCATTGCATTGCCATATAAAAACAAAACGCACACACACTAACTAACACACTAACTTGCCATTAAACGATTTGTTACATGCTTACATGCTTCTTTCTATGTGTGAAATTAATTTTTTTTTATCAATTTTAAAACTTTAATATTTTGATATTTAACAGGAATATCGTGATAACTTTAATTCTTTGTTGAGACCAAGCGTCTAAAGATAACTAAAAAAATTTGATCGAAATTGATTCAGTAGATTTGGCGTGAATCCCGTTCATCGAAAACGGCTATAATTTTATTTATATAGATAGATTATCACTTAATCCGAATATGATATCGCTTTTTCATATTTCGGCAGATTTTGGAGATAAATGGGGTCCAATAGTCAAAAATATTTTTATTTTTCTTTAAAGCATCATTTTTCGTAAACCATGGTTAAATAATGCACATTTTTGACCTTCAGGTTAGGCTAAAGAAGTCAACCGTCAACCTTTATGTAACTTTTATCAAATTTAATTCATTATAATATGCTTAGCAGTTAAAACTACTCAAGAGATTTCCGTAGTAGAAAATTTGTACTAGCAGTCATATGACTCACCTTTATTCCTCAGATGATTAGGTACACATATATTAATACCAACATTTTGTAAAAAAGCATTATGTGGATTATTAACAGTTGTCACCACCGCATGATATTCATTAACCAACATTGGTTCATTGCCAAGGTTGGTTTGCGTGTTGACATGGAATCTAAAAAAAATAACAAATTATAAATGCGAAAAAAATTGTTTACTTCCGCACTAAATGGATTTCAATGTTTTTCACTTACGTCGGAACTATATAACATATTGGATTTATTGTTATATTATCATCAAGATCTTTGCAGCGATTATGGTGACGAAATGCATTTCGTGTGAATACAGCACTTTTTGTAAGCAGCGCATAAAGTTTATCAGTTCCCATTTGTGCCTCAATATGTGTCACATAGAGTTGAGTATTTTCTAAAAACTTTTGAGCTTCTGTTGTAAATAGCATTTGATAATAATATCCTGGTTCAATTTTAAGGTCGCCTTCGATACTTTGATAAGCAAGAGTAGATGATCTGTTTGGTAAACGACTGGAGCGCAATTCTAGTAAGTCAGCCGATGTTGTAAATTTAGATGTCTGCAATTTGAATTGTTGACTGCCATCACTTAAATTTACACCAAAGTTACGCAATTTTATTGGAACATCTGTACGCAGTCTAACAATGAAAATTGAAATTAAAAAGGAGAAATTAAGACATAGAAACTAAAAGTTACACAGGTCTACAACGGTTTTGATTTTTGTTACATTGTTGGAAAGTCTTGATTTAAACTGCAATTACGAGTTAAGCGCATATTGACTGATTTTTTTTTAAGTTTAAGTTTTTTTTTTAATATATGTATAAATATAGCAACAATTTATCACATAAAGAAGATTCCAACTTAAGAGTATAAATCTTTTACATAAATTGTTGCTACATATTTTATGGCTGCAATACTAGCTCCGAGGAGAATTATAAAATAAGGCCGATAGCCTTTTGGCTAGATACTTTCTTAAAATATAACTATTTATAATAATGTACTTTGTAAATAAATAAATAAATAAAAGTTTAAGCTTTTTTTTTTGAAATTAAATTATAAATAGTTCTCTCAATTTAAGACTCTCAAAATGTTAAAATTTTCAAAATTTGTAAATTTTTTCATGAAAGTCTTGGCGCGATGACAAAAATGTTGTTCTAAACTTTTAACTAAATTTGAACTCAAAGTCAAAAACATTTTATAGACCTGTGTTAGAATCCGAAATATGAATATTTACTTGAGAATTAGGTGCACTTCGATAAGTTCATCACTTTTCAACTCAATGTTTTCGAATGTAACGTAACATTCAACAAGATCAGTTATTTTATCCAAATCAATTTGCACTGGTGACTTTGCAGTTGCTAATGCATTTTCCCATTGATTGCGTAATTCCGGATGGGCTTGGTTCTGTGTGGTATTTGATACAGGTGGTACGCACTGTGAAATAAAAATGTAAGCTTTTAATATGGTAGTACATTGTATTTCAAAATAAATATCACTGCCTAATCGTTGTGTGATTTGCATTATTAAAATTATTGTCTACCGGTTTTGATTTTTTTTTAAATCCAGAATTAAGGTACGCAGCCCCCCAACTATGTTCCGTTTAGTGAAAGAAAAATATCCACAATAGCTTTTTTATTTTATCAATGCTAACCTCTAATTCGGTACACATTGCACAAAAATAGGGTCTTAGCGAAAACAAAATATTTCCATATATATAGTTCCACTAAATTAAATTTCCATTTTTGTTATAAAAAATGAAACGCTGTAACTATGTAATATGCCATCTGAAAGTCATTTTTAGCACTAACATTTTTATTGAGCATTCAAACTTGTAAAAAATTTTGTCGAACTAGCGGTTTTTTTGTGAATCAGTTTAAGTTGTATGGGATATGGGCGTGTTTGGAAAATATTTCCGTGTGTTTTTGTTACAATATAATTTAGAGTATAAACAAACGTTTCTGTAAATCGTCATCATTCTTATTTAAAAATTAAATTAGTTACTAGGCTAGGCTATTAAGCAATTTCAAAGAAAATTAGATACACCAAAATTCTATGAAAGGACGCCAAGATACAAAACAAAAGCCAAGTATAAATAAATTATCAACTTAAGTTTCCCCAAAAGTTTGTGTGCTATAACTAATCAATTTTTCGACGTATGATTTCATATAGTTTACTTTTTTTCCAAAACAAACCCACAAGAATAAAAAAAAAACTTTAAATATTCCAATCCACATAAGTATATGCTTATTTTAAATCACCTGAAAGACTTTCCATAAGTTTTCTAATATCGAAATACGCTGCTTTTGATCATAGTTTATTTTAAGCGATAGCGCTTCAATGCTACATGAAACGAAATCGGTTATTGATGCTGACAAAAAAGCACACGGTAGAGTTTTAAGTAGCACATCTGAAAATATTGATGGCCATTTATCTTGTCGATAGTCTGGCAACATCAGTGAATAGAGGCTAGAAGTAGAACAGCATTACCATAACATGAGTTAAATTAAGCTATGACAAAAAACTTACGTTAAAGCTTTTGCATGATCACCACATATGAAATATTCTTCCGCCATGTCAACGGCAAGTTTTTTGCGAAACCTAAGACACTTGTAGATTTTAAACTGAGCCATAGCTTGACCAAGTAATTGAATGATAGCATTCTAAATATAAAAACAAAGCATGTAGTTAGTATGTAAATTTGGTTGATAAAATTGAAAATTTACCGAGTGCTTGAAGTTTTTCTCATTTTCTTGCACCAGCAATATAACTTGCTGCTCCGACATTGGTTCGCCAGTTTTAACAGACCGTATACCAAAATATTCACTGAATAAACATAACGAATTCATATTCTGCAAGGTATTTGGCGTCATCGGTTCCGTTGTGAGACTAATTGGTGAAGCTAACAATAAAATGAGCTAAATTTAATAAAAGAAATTAATTTTTTTTATCAAAAATGTACCACAACATTGTAAAAATGCTTTCTTGCGTTTAGTTATGTAAGTAGCAGCTTTATAGTAATATATTCCAGGATTTTGAGTTTGTAAAGCAGGTAAACCATTTTTAATAGCTTCACAGAATAGATCAGCAAATGCACTATGTCTATCAAAAGTTATAAAAAATTATTTACAATGTTTGCCATTCCTCAATTGTTAACTTACTGCGTGCTTAACCAAGCATAATGTTCAAAAATTAAATCTTTGAAACCAATGCGATTTTTGTACTTATCAATATGGCTGACAAAGTGATTAATAGAGTCACGTGGCACTTTAAGCTTAAACATAAGACGGCAAATTTTGTAGCTAAGAAAACCAGCAATGGTTTTGAGTTCAAGGCAATTCGTATCTACTATGCGTATCTCATCAAGATTGGCGTATGCTTGAGTGTAGTGCCTAAAATACAAAAAAAGAAATATTTTAACATATTGCGTTTCATATTGAACGTTTTTTGAATAGTAAAATTACTTTAACGCTGTGCTAAAGTCCTGTCGCATCTCTGCAACAAAACCTAACTTAAATTGATGACGTATTTTAAGCGTTAAATGTGCCGACGTAAGCTGATCACGATGCGTACGTATACGTTTCGACATTAAAGCATAGTAAGACTGAGACATATCAAGAAAGGCAGATTCCAAACGTAGTGTATAACCTGTTGATTAAATAAACATAAGTTTAACAAAACTTAATTTAAAATAATGCTTTCAAAACCAAATATTTACGCACCCATTAAGTGCTCTGTATGCGGCAATATAAAAAGCATTTTACTGCTGATACCACAGGCATTTGTTAGACTAGCAGCACGTTCTGAGGCCAACATATCCTCTCCAGCTGGTAGTGGTGCCGCTTTTTGCAATAGTACTAAACACAAGCGCGTATTGCGTTCCTAGAAAAGAAAGAAAATTATTTTTATTTAAAACTGAATATCGAATTAGGGAAATATCGCTTACTTGCAAACTATTCTTGAGACTTTGTATTGTAGAAGCACACTGTAGTTGTTTATCCGTCCATTGTGAATCATTCCATTCCATGTCCTGAAATAAAACCACCACTGAGGGCAGCACATGCAAATGCTTAAGCATCCAATTGCGCTTTAAAATGCCTTTTGGCTGATACCATTCGTAAGAGGTACGTTTTGGTTTCGCTACTGGAAAATCATAATTTGATGCCAGCAGCTTGAACTGCACAGCAGCTCTAGAGGATGAAATGAAAATAATTTTAGAATAAATGGGTTCCAAAGATGTGAATTATTTAGTTAACAGAATTTGTCTACTATAAAAACGAAGTTAGTTATCAACTATATGGATATTTCAAAGAATCAAATATATAAAGATAAAGTTTTTTAGTAAATTAAGACGTAGACTCGTAGAAGTTTGATATCATGGGGACACATATAGAGCTTAAATTATGCAAAAACGTATTTCATAATTTCGTTATAAAGCATGAATAGAAAGTCCTGAGGCTCAGGTCGTCAATATCGCCTGGTTGTAGTATTCTCTGGGAATACGAGATCAAAATTTGGGACGAGCATGTTTCTCCGAACGTGATAATAATATTTGTGAGGAGCAAAATTGCTATTATAAAGTGGCAAGTATGTAGAACACAAATATATGTATTTTATAATGGAAGAGTGGAACCAATATTTGTGAGGAACAGTTTTGCTGCTATCAAATCACAAATATGTCAAAGACATCGGAACGTTTTTTTTTTTAAAAAGAGCAAGTAAAATATTTGTGAAGAACATATTGCTGCTACCAATTACGGCAAAGACAATTTTATACGTTTTTCTGGATCGTGAGGATAGTATTTATCATAAGCTGATACTGTTCGTTCGTGTTCACATAACTCACGAACGGTACGACGGATTTACTTGACTTTTTTATTATTTTGTTTGGTATTGTCCGTACTATAGAAGATTTTTAGCCAAAACATTTTTTTTAGAAAATTCGAAAGAAAAATCGTAAAATCACGAAAAACTAACATTTGTATGGGAATTTAATATGAAGACCGCAAGCCATAGTTGTGTTTTCCAGTAAGTAAAAATAGAAGATTTTTAGCCAAAACATTTTTTTTTAGAAAATTCGAAAGAAAAATCGTAAAATCACGAAAAACTAACATTTGTATGGGAATTTAATATGAAGAACGCAAGCCATAGTTGTTTTCCAGTAAGTAAATTAAATAAAGGCAGGACAACATCTGTCGGTTCAGGACGGGGATGGGTATGGGCTGGAGATAAGGACGAAGATCAGGAGGATATAACAACGTCTGCCAGGTACGCTAATTATTAATAAAGTTATGTAATCGCAGAGGCATCATTAAAGTTTAATATGCAGAGTTATGGATTGTATTGAGAACGGGGAGGATCTATTGATTACGGCAGTGTATTTTTCTATAGCTATGAAATCAACATTTCACAGAAAAGTTTTTATCTTCGTACATTAACTATGGAGCATAACATTTTTGAGAGCTTATTTCTTCTATTTTTGTTGAATTTTTGGAATTTTCCAGAGTAAAAGTAAACAAAACTAACTACTACTCAAATCTAGTTCCGGAGATCGAACAATCAGTTGGAAGCCTCTGGATAGAAATATAATGTAGTAGTGCTTTACTAACGTACAGTTCAATTGAAACATTAATGAAATGTAATTCAATACCCTCAAAATGATGACACTTTGTTCAACACATTTTTTTACAGAAAAAATGAACTTTTAAATTTTTTTTTGTACAAAATTATTTGATTTATCAATAGGGGAATGAAAAATCGTCTCTCTATTTTGGATCAGGTTATATAAGTCTCCAACATATTCGAGAAATTATTGTAGTACCTCATATTACGTCTTAAAATAATAAACTTGGAGATATTCCATATTTCTCAGTAATATTCAGGAAGAAAAATTATGACTTGTCACTACATTCTTATCGCGTTAACTGTATAGACATTAATCTCAAAATTTTTGAAACCAACAAAGTAATTCACTGTGCTGGTGCCTCTCGCCTTGTAAGCAATTATATGCGTAAACAATAAAATGCATATGTATGTACATAAGTACATTTTTTTCTATTTGTACTTAACAAATTATTTAACGATTATTTGTTGGAGTCCACAAATAAAAAAAAAATCAAAGTTTTATTATAACTTATTAAATTAAAGTTCGTAAAAGTCGAACGTATTCCCAACTTAGTATATTGCTTCGATACTACATTTAAACGATACTTTCGGATTATCAACAGACGACAATCGACTGTCGTTGAACTTTACATGGTTTATGCACTAAGTTATATTTAGCACGAATCGTAGTAAATTTAGTTAGAACATTATATGTAGTTTCTTTTGCCATATAGTCAACACGTTTATTAAAGAAAAATCTAACATGACCAGGAACCCATATAATGTGCAAATTTCAAAGTACAAGACACAAAACTATTTGATTTTTTTTTTTGTAAAATGTTATGTTATTAAGTTAAGAATCAATTAATTTCAATTGATTTTTTGATTGCAATGAGTTCACCAGTGGTAAGAGAGTTTTATAAGAAAAGCACAATCTGTTATATTGTTAGAAATGGACGAATTAGTGACAAAGGCAGTAAGATTGGTTATTTTGTATTTATTAAGTTTTGTTTAAAAATGGGTTCAACACTTCGTGGGACATTTCAGATTTTTTTGATGAAAAGTTTTAGTTTTTGGAGAGGGTTGCTTAGTGTAAAGTTCTACATATTTTCGCTTACCTTTCCGCCTTACGATTACTACTAAAAGCATCCCAAATAGATTTGTGCACTGAATTCCTTTGCACGTCTAATCCACAAAATCCGATCAACGGCTGTGGTGTCACCAGTAACTCCGATGGCAGCGCCGTACCATCGAAAGACATTATTATTAAGAAGCGCCTGCGTCTATTTCTAAATTCGCAATTCGATTGTTTTACGAAAACGCCTCCACAAGACTAACACCAGCTCAAGGGAGCCTCCTTTTTGCAACAACAAAAACAACAGTAACAATAATCACAGTGAAGGTTAAATAATACTATTGTTTTCTGCGATTTCACTTTTTTCCACTATTTCCAACTACACAAATCAACATTTGTATACCGAGTTTCAAGTTTTTCTTGCAATTAAAATAAAAATTATTCACGAAAGAAAGCGATAATTTGTAGAAAACACTCCCAAATATCAGATTTACAACAAATTTTCGCAAAAAGAGTGACGGAAACAAATTTTCTGACGTTTACATCATTAAATGTCAAAATCAGCTGAGTACTGTCAATTTGGTAAATAACGAAATTAATCAACGAGTAGGAACAACGAGTAAGCCGTTGCCAGATTATTTCAGTATAGCTACAAAAATTTTTAGATAGCTCAAATATGTAGCCAAAAGCCACTGAGTTCGATAGTGGCTGACCTATTAAACGGATTTAATTTACTTTTTACAGTATTACCCCGAATATGATACAATAAAGAAGGTGATTTTAAGAAATCAAAAAAGACTTTATAAAAATCCGATAAGAAGCGTAAACAAAAGTATCTTAAGTCAAATAATTTGTTCTCAGTTTGTATTGAATTTTGACAACTATCAAGCCAATGAAATCGACAAAGCTGAATCATATAATATAAATCATAAATTTCCACGGACCTTTCAACGTGTGTCAAAATCCAATGAACCAGTAAAATCAACGTGGAATGCCAGACTACTCGTTATGCACTTTAGAGTGGCCACAAATTTCAAAAGAAGAATTTTTCTTGAAAGATTTTTTTATGTGTTCTAAGTACATTCAGAATGTATTCACTTTGCTATTACGTTTGTAACATAGCTGGTCAAATATAGCAAAGCGTATGTACTCGTATATGGTTTTGCAATTTAGAACGAATGAGCTTGATCCCCGATTTTGCTGGTTTTTATTTTATGCGAGTAGTACTTGATCATTTTATGTGGGTACAAAATATTTTATAAATAAATATTTTTATATATGTATATCACAAATTTTGGAAAATTTAAGAAAAACAAAAAAAAAAAACATTAATAAAATTTTTTATCTCTGTAATTATCTTACTTACTTACTTGGGTGGCCATAAAAACCCGTTACCAGGTTGCGGCCGACCTCAAAAGCTCTCTCCAGGCACCTCTGTTTCGCGCGCGCCTTCTCCAATCAGTCACACCAAGCGTGGATAGAGTTTCCTCGGCTTGGTCTTTCCATCGGAGGAATGGTCTTCCTCTTCGTCGTCGCCCAGCGGCTTCCGCATCAAATACCTTTTTCGCCGGAGCTTCTTCGTCCATACGCACAACATGTCCCAGCCAGAGCAGAGGTTGGATAGTGATGCGCTTGACTATGTCAATGTCAGCGTAGAGCTCGTACAGTTCATGGTTCATTCGAATACGGTAGTCGTCGCCGACGTGAAAGAAGCAACCCATGCTTCTGCGCCGTAAAGTAGCATGGGTAAGATGAGCGTCTTGTAGAGTGTCAGTTTTGTCGGGCGAGAGAGGCCTCTACTACTCAATTGCTTACTGAGACCATAGTAACACCTATTTGCAAGAGTTAGTCTTCGCTTTATCTCCAGGCTAACATCGTTTTGAGTGTTCACGGCGGTGCCAAGATAGGTGAATTCCTTGACAACTTCGAAAGTATAGCTGTTCGCAGTAACATAGGATCCAATACGCCGCGTCTCCCTGTTTGTGGACAGCATATACTTTGTTTTGCCCTCGTTCACCGTCAAACCCACCTTCGCTGAGTCTTTTTCGATAGCAGAGAACGCAGCAGTAACATCTCGCTTACAATGATATCAATATCATCGGAATATGCAAATATGTAAATATCACCTCCACAAAAAAAGAAAAAAAAAACGGCGGGTTGCACTCCGGGAGTGCCGACAGAAGTGAAAACAAATCGTTTAATCGCAAGTTAGTGAGTTAGTTGGTATGTGTGCGTTTTCTTTTTATATGGCAATGCAATGGAAGACAAAAACGGAATATGTATTCAAATTTTACTCTCGCTCTCATTCTCAATTTGTCAACGCAACAACGCGGAATTTGAAAGAAACAAACTTGTAAGCATAAAGCCTAATTTCCATGCTATCTTTCTTGATCCCATATCAGGGATATCAAATCAAATTTTTGTAAGAAAGAAAAAGCATGCGTTCAGAACCTAATGCGCTTGGAGTATTCGAGAGTGAATAGCATACATTTGCTATCTATATAGCATGTGATGTCCTCCCTGATATTTGATAAGATAAGTTCAAGAAAGATCACATGGAAATTAGGCATAACAATCGTTGAATGAGAATGGAATGTGTCAGTTAGTGTGTCTGTTTAGCTTTTTGTCTTCCACTTGGAATATTTATTTAAAAGAAACAATAGAACATTCAAATTTTACTATCGCATTCATGACGGGGAATCCCGATGACGGTCGGTGTCACGAGCTTATATTTTTTTCCTCAGCCGCACAACGTGCCATAAGAAGTTTCACTTCAAAAATTGTTGGAAGAAGTATATTTGGCTCAGTAGCCTCAACTGTGAATAATTAAATTTGAGCTAAGTTTTCCTAATGTTTGAGAACAAAAATTTATTCTGATTGCAGTAAGAAACATCATTGCGAATTATGTAAGTATAAGAAAAAATCAGGTAAAGAAAGTACCTGAACCTGTGACTAAATAGCTTAAACATAATTTTTCTAAAACTTAACTTAAAAATCTGCTTCTTCCTACAGACACTATGACACCACATTTATCAAAATCGGCTTATTCGTTGCCGAGTTATGGCTGTTAGAATATTCAAACTGCTTAAAACGCCATCTAGTGACAGTTTCTCAAAATACAAATAACTTCAAAAAAATCTGCTTGTCCTTAAAAAAACTATTACACCTCGTTTGTCTAAATCGGTTTAGTAATAGCCGAGATATAACGTTTTAAAGTTTTTCAAAAAACCAAATTTTCTTGCTGCTGGTTCATGGTGGCCTGGTATTCCAGATTTTTCTCTGCTTTGGGCTGCTGGCTCTGCTTTTGGCTGCGCTTGCAGAGAAAAATTTGCTGACTGAGCAACAGCTAACCGGAAGTCAACATATGTATGCTACAAATTTAAAAATTTTTTACAAAAAATTGAACACTTTCATGGGCCAATTTTTTCAAAAAACGTTGCCTACTTTTAGGTGCTTTTGATAATTTACCCCTAAAAGTATGCAACACTTTCCGACACAAAAAATCAAAAATAGCGCCTTAAAGTAGGCAACATTATCTGAAACTTTTAAGATCGTTGCCTACTACTTTAAAGGCGCTATTTTGAAATTTGTCAAAAAGTGTTGCATACTTTTAGGGGCAAATTATTAATAGCTCCTAAAAGTAGGCAACGTTTTTTAAATTTTTTGAAATCGAGTTCGCTTTCGAAGTCTTCAAAATTCTAAAATCGAGTTCGTTTCCCAAGTCTTCAAAATTCCAAAATCAAGTTCGTTTCCCAAGTCTTCAAATTTCTGAAATCGAGTTCGTTTCCCAAGTCTTCAAAATTCCAAAATCAAGTTCGTTTCCCAAGTCTTCCAAATTTGAAATCGAGTTCGTTTCCCAAGTCTTCAAATTTCTGAAATCGAGTTCGTTTCCCAAGTCTTCAAAATTCCAAAATCGAGTTCGTTTCCAAAGTCATTCAAATTTTACTATCGCATTCATGACGGGGAATCCCGATGACGGTCGGTGTCGCGAAATTATACTTTTTTCCTCAGCCGCACAACGTGCCATAAGAAGTTTTCACTTCAAAAATTGCGACGACAATGTCGCCCTCAGAAGCTCAAAAGCGAGATTTCAAAAAAATTCATATTCTTAATTTTTATGGCATAGGATAGCTTAAGGAAATACGCGTCCAATGAACTATGCCAGATGCTGGTATCTTAGTTCAAACATATAAAAAATCTTTAAAGAGAATTTCCTCTATCTCAATTTTAGAGGTATTTCAATAATGCGACGTTAAAAAAAATCAGTTTTCTCGAAACTCACTTCCACTGACATACCGCATGTGTACTTCTTAAGGCAGAGTGTACCTATAAAGTTTTGAGAAAAAAATGAAGTATTCAACTACGCCATTTTAAGTTGGTTTTCTATTTTGAAACTTTCATAGAAAATGAGTAAAAATATATCTTTTGAATTTTCACTTAGAACAAAAAAACTTAAAAAAAAACTGGCGTGTATGAACTTAATGATGTTTCGTTATTTTCGTATAAAAAATTTTAAGCAGCAGTATTGGCAAAGTCGAAAAGTATGAAATAATTTCGAAAACTATCAATAAAGCCGATTAAAGTTGAAAAATATCGAAAATTTCGAAACAGTTGTAAATTTAGGAAGATATCGAAAAATATTACATATAAAAGTTAAAAGTGTTGAATAGTGTCAAAAGTGTATCAAATATTTAGTACCGAAAAATTTGAAAACATCAGATAGCATTGCAAGGTCAAATGAAGATGAATAATACCGATAAGATTCGAAAATGTCTATTAATGCTAATAAGACATCAAGTATTATTTTGTACTTACTTCAGTAAATTGTGTCGTGAAAAATATGCGCCTGTACATTCTACAAATTTTTAGTAGATTTGGTACAATGGGCGAATTTTCAGTACCTTATGTACATTTTCGTTACATTTGAACGATTTCTAGTAATTAACTTGTTTGGTTTTAAACTGTATTGAATTTTCTTTTTTGTTGTTGAGTAAACGTTGCTGATATATGCATAAAAAATTGAATGACACTTTTTTTCAGTAAATCATAGTAATCTTTAGAAAATTTTGCTGTCCATGACAAAAAAGTACATAAGCCCCTAAAAAATAAATTCTAAGTCTGGATTCAGTACTTTTCTACAAAATCCAAATGCCATCACTGGTCGATATATACATATATGTATGTATGTATATAGGCAGGCCTAGATTAACCTTACAGGCAGAGTAGGTACGTGCCTAGAGCGGCGAGATTTAAAGGACGGGAAATATTTGAAAACTTTGAGAAATTGTTCTGATTGAGAATGTTGAATGTTCGTTCAGCAAGCGAGGACCTTTTTTTTTTTTGCTCATCAAAAATATTTTTATGGAACTTTTTGTTCTTTATGAAGAAGTTTTGAGGAGATAGGGCGGCAATTTTTGCAACTGTCTATGGGCGGCGAATTTCTTAATCCGGGCCTGTACATAGATCTGAAATGTAAAATTAGCAGCATCGTCACTTTTTTGATCATATGTCAGGCTTTATTGTCGAAAAAAAAAAAAAAAAATAAAAGTTTTATTATAATCTTAGAATATTAGGTAGTCATAACTGGAAAAATTTAATTCAATTCTGAGGGCAGTTTCTCTGAAAGTATTCCAAGCAGGGTTGCCAAGTTAAAAATAAGTGAATACCGGTCTTTTTAAAAAAATAGGTTTTACAAACTCACAAACTATGGGAGATAGCGTTATTAGCAATAACCGTCGATGTTGTCGATGCGAGTAAATATTCTAACAGCGCATTTTTGCAAATTTAAAGTGAAATTTTGTAGAAACTGACTACGATGCGGGCGCGCGGCAAAAGTCATCAATTTCAAACTCGAGAAGAATTTTTCCGAGACGAAAACGAAAAGAAAATTGGCAATTTGAAAGACGCGAAAAATATTTAACCGGAAAATCATACTCGTGAGTGTGTTAGACTTTTAATAACAAAACCGAGACACTCCTGTACCAACTAGAGAAGTTTTCCGACTCTTCGACGGTTGTAAAATTTTAAGCCATTTAAGTCTCGTCGCTATTTTAAATTTTTAAACAGATGTAAATGCTACCCTAGACACATATGCATATATAGAGCAATTGATGAACAAATCTATTTCGAAAAATTCATAGCGAGCTTCTGTATTTCCACTATCTGTAAAATACAATTCCTACATTTGCTATTGATTATTATATTTCTAAATTCTTACTGTTTAATATATATCCGGAACGAAAATAATCAAAAAAAAAAAAAGTGTAGGAATAAGAAAGGTTTCTCCCTCCCACTTCCAACTCATCACCCCAGCTGTACCTGTTTTGGCGGCACGGTTCTACCTTATAATGCAACTGATGCTCTCATTTCTTGGGAATATATACGAGTATATAAAGTAAAAATTGTATTTAATAGTAATTAAGGTTAATTAATATATTTTTTGCTCGGACTTAGCCGTAGGTAAAGCTAGTTTTTATATACATTTTAGGAATACCTATTACGTATTTATAACAACCAGCAGTTCCACTATAATCGGGTAAATCAAAGAATAAATTATGCAGCAAATATTTAATTTATGGACATAAAAGTATTTAAAACCTCATGTAAAATTCACATGATCATTAAAACTAAAACTTTGTAAAAAATGTATGCATTTGAATTAAACGAAAAAGAAAAGGGCAGAAAGAATTTCACCTCAGAGTCATAGCATCCTCTCGCTTTTCTATGCAAAAAAAAACGTGCAATGGCATTCACTAACCAAACTACCACACAGCAATTTTTTTCAATTCAGTTTTTTTTTTTTTTTTTTTCAGTACAACATTTGTTAGACGAGCTATCCGCCTTCACTTCACCAACAAAAGTCGATGGTTATTACAATTTCAACCAACCACCTCCTCGTCTCCCCATATGCATTTCACACATAAAAAGTACAGAAAAAAAAAAGAAAAAATATTGAAAGCTAAAGAGAAAAAAATGATGGCGCACGGATGTTACCAATTTTCCATGAAAACCACCATAGCTAGTCGTTGCTGTATTACCACCGCTATACACCCACGCCCACAAAATGGAAAAAAAAAAAAAATTACCCACACCCTCATTTTTTTATTTTCAAAGTTTCTCTTGTGTTTGCCTTCTAAAAACCAATAGAAAAAAATTGCTGAAGTATTAAAAAAAAAAAAAAAAAAAATGGCGGTTTCCGGCAAGAGCTACTATGCTAAAGCATGCAGCATAGCATAGAGGGTGAGCTTAGGGGGGTGACCGTCCGACCATGCACCCTCACTGAATAGTGTGGCAAAACGCAATGAATAGCACTCACCCTCAATGCAGCATTTTTTTTTCACACACACATACTACCTACGTAAACGGACACTTACTCGTATACATAGAAATGAACACATACTGTTAAGAACTGCCAACCCCCTTTCAATCTCATACCAGTGTGCTTCTATAATTACTAATACAAATGCAAAGTAGGAGAAAAATCGGGAGAAAAAATATTCTGTAAAAATTGGAAAAAAATTGGCTTTTTTAAATTTTTTATTCGCCGCTCTGTGTGTGTGTGTGTGCGGTACTACGAGTATTAGGGTTACCATGTGTATTAAGAAAAAATTAATTTAATTGCTTGTGCAGCGAATATCGTAATGGAAGTGCTGTTGAAATCACTCATCGCCTACATGTATTTAATAGAATGGGCAAATTTAGGCTTAGCTCCAGACGATATTAACCTTAGCTCCACCATTGTCAGCCAAAATCTGAAATTTTTTATTTGGATTTTTCTATCTTCCTAAATTTAAAACTTTTCCAAAGAACTAATAGTCTGAATTTCGGACAATTGGTTATACATAGTTACATATACTTAGTTATCTTGAAGTTGACTGAGTCAATTAGCTTTACATCTAAAGGGGACGTCCATAAATTACATGAGGTGTTTTTATGAAAATTCGGATCCTCCCTCCCATTAGTGAGATTTGGTGAGAGAATGCCGGACCCACTCCCCTCTCTTTTGACTCACGTTACTTATAGACGGCCCCAAAGTTTGTACAATTTAAATCGTATTATTGACAAAATTCATTTTGAAGTTTCCAATTCATAGTGTTTTTAAAAAAGGTTCAACTAACAAATGCTGATGTCTATATGAGTATCTACAATACCTGGCTGGCTAAAACACCAATTTTTTTATTTGAATGTGGGCGATACATTTTAGATAAAGATATTCAAGAGGGGATAATATTATGGCATATTTAAAGTAATGATTCATTATTTGTGACTTAAGTGTGTGAAAAGAAATTAACCTTAGCATTAACAACTGCCTAGCATTTGGCAATGTCCAGCATGGTCTTTAAGAAAAAAATTTTAGGTTTTTTTAGAAAATCACCTACTTGGCAATCCTGATCTGTCATTGGTATTTGTGAGATTTTTTTTTTTGCTGCAATGGTCGTTGAACCATTTGGCAAAAGTAAAATTAGTCTGCAAACCTGTACGCGCGTTTTAAATTCTCGTCCTCTTTTGTGACCTAAGTTAAGCTTCCCCTTTCTACATCTATTTAGCAGCGCGTTGATTTGCGCTCTCTTTCTTTCTTTTGCTTTTTTATTTCCATTTTTTTTTCTGTCCTTTCGCCGTTTGCGAAGATTGACGTTGATTTCTTCCTTGTGTCCTTTTCATTTGTTGTTGTATTAGCAAGCAAACAGTTTTGTTTTTGTATTTTTCTTGTATCTTATTTTCAGGTTTTATCGAATGGATTTTTGGAAATGTGTTTACTTTTTCTTTATTTATTTCCATTTTTTTTTCAGCGCCATTCGCATTCTTTTTAATGATATGCTAACTATACATATGAAAAATTCATTTAAGCCGTATTGGTGGTGGTGATTACTTCTTCATTTAATATATATAGTTTTCATTAACAGTGGGATACAATTTAAGTTCGAGTTGCCTTAACGCAACGTCAAAATTAGAAAATGGCTAGGGTGGGCTATAGCTTAGGACCCCGTGCTCAAATGGCTCCGAAAAACATAACAGGGTTTTTCGAAGGAAAGAAAAAATTTTTTAAGTTCATCACAAAAGGCCTCGAGAGAAAAGCGGAACAACTTTCCCATATAGTATTTAAGTCCATTATGTAATACTTTTTTTCTAAAATGGTCTTAATGTTTCAGATTTTTCATACCAAAATCTAAAACAATTAAGATTTTCCCTAGCTAATTAATATAAATTTGATTTAAAAAAAACTATAACAAATTAAGAGGTTTTAGGAAATCTAATGGTATATGTTTTTCGTAAAAGATTTTAATACGATGAACTTAAATCAGCTATCCGATTAGCTTTGCTATGTCTAGTTTTTGAGTTATCCGTTTCGAAAGGTGTGAACGACCCCAATTAGAATAGGTGATCCGTACAAAAATACCTTTTCGAAAATATATATGGTCGTACATATTTTATTTTTGACAAATTTCTTGTTCTACTGTATAATAAAACACCTTAGGTTGTAAAAGTCTACGTTAATATCTTAAGTTTTTGTTAAAAGAGTAACTTTTCCATGAGTTCCATGACTGTCTAAACCTCTCACACATTGTAGCTCATGTCAACACAAAGAGGGAGAAGAATCTGCCATATTAATAGCTTGAATTAAGCGATAAATGCTACCGGTTACAAAGGCACATTCTAAAACTTAACTCTATTCCCAGCAAAAGTTTTTATTCGCAGAAGATTCATATATCAATCACTGAGACGATTCGGTGCGAACTAACATTCTTATGCCAAGCAATAGTTTGTTCGTGAGTAGCAACTCGTCAAAGCAATTCGCGTATGAATCATAAGGAAAAGTTTCAAGTGATTGTTCTTGAGGACGAAGTAAAAATATTTGTAACCATATACATATGTATGAAACTTAATGCATTTAAATTTAAGAATGCCTACAATACTATTATAACTCTTACAGTTGAGTTATAAATTCATCGCCTGGAAGATGAAATCAAATAACCTAAATAAAGAGTCACCAAATATGAATGATTGAAAATCAATTATTTTAACTATTTTTGATATGCATTTTGCTGTAGAGGTTCGCTCCAAAATCTGATTGTATGAAGAGCTGAGGTGCAAAACCCGCCAAGTCCATATTTAGCATTTTTGGGAAAATCGAAAAAACTGTTTTCCACTGAAATTTAACTACAGTAAAAAAAGTAGATTGATCCATTGTAATTGTTGTCAAAAGTTATTAAACTTCTGATTTTTCATTACATTTTATGACCTAATTTATAAGGACTATAATAAAAAAACGTTTGGACTTGGCGGGTTTTGAAACAAAAACTGTGGACTTGGCGGGTTTTGAAATTGAAAACGTGGACTTGGCTGGTTTTGAAAGTGAAACCTCGGGACTTGGCGGGTTTTGAAAGTGAAACCTTCAGGACTTGGCGGGTTTTGAAAAATAATAATAGTAAAAGGTTCCGAAATCATTTTTTTAAAATGGCTAAATTTTAATTAATTTCAAAACAACGTGTATTCTTACAAAGAAAATAGTATTTAACAGTTTATATTAACTTAAAATCGATTTTTGTAATCAAAATTTTCATAAATCTTATAGAAACGAAAACAATGACCTTAATGTATTTAGGTCTAGAGCAGATGGTTCTTATGTAAGAGCCTTTTGTACATCTTTAAATTAGAATTCCGCGCGAATACTTAATGCATTAGTAATGACACTAACGTATTACTATATTTTCATTAACGCTTGTTTTAAAAATTTAATTTCTACACTATGTGCCAAATTAGCATCGAAAATTTTTCTGCATTTTGTGATTTTTACAATTTTAATATGGATTACTTCTCACAGCTTTTGGAATACCCATAATTTTTTCACAAATTAATGTTTCGCTCCAAATAACAAATAAAATTGGACTTGGCGGGTTTTGATTCTCAGAAATGTGGACTTGGTGGGTTTTGATAAAAAGAATTTAACAGAAATTTTTGCAATCAAAAGTTTGTGAAAGGAAAACTTTTTTTTTAAAATTAAGAGTATACAGGCTTGTAGAAAAACATTTTTTCTGTCCCCTCCTACAATATCTCACATTTTAATTTTTTTGGACTTGGCGGGTTTTGCACCTCAGCTCTTCGTATAAAGCTCTTCCATAAGAGTTACAAATTCATCGCCATCAATGTGAAGATTTGAAATTCGTCCAAATGTTTGCTGGGCTCTGTCGAATGGATACAGATGCCGTGGTAACCTTAAATAATTAAAGCCTTTACTAGTATTTTACAGATAAGTACTCAAGAGCCAACACTTACATTAAAATGCAAATGCATTTACACTATCGAATGCCAATTAACATAGAATTTACAAGATACTCCAAAATAACAAAATGTCAAGTACCATAGGCAATATTTTAATTTTAATTGGAACTTCTTGCATAAATTTTTCACTCTTAACGCGCGCTTTGGGGATATTTTCTCATGTAATCAACATAATTATATAAATTAATATTTAAGCATTAAGCGATTAAATATTTAACATTTAACAGTTTTGCATTTGATGAGATGAACGTGCAACCAATAAAACACTTGACAGCGCGACAACGCTACCAGGCAGGATATATGAACAGGACGTTCCGTATGGGCAATTCATGCGAAAAATTGCAAACGTAATCACATTCATATATGCGACGATATGCTTATGTAACATAAGTGACTGTGTGTAGTATATACATATGTATATGTGTGTTTTTGTGCTTCCAGAGAAATCCTTGAGCTTGATACCGGCAGCTATTGCATTGCAATTGCAGTTAATTACGTAGTATAAACTCATACTGGGATATCCGCAGGACGTTCATAATGACTTTTATACCAAACAACAAGCCAAGCCAACCCACCCATTCAATTCCATTCACATTTTAGAGTCACCTACACTCACATGCCCACATTTTTTACATCGACATCTTATGCTTCAGTAAAACCCACTTGAAAAATCATGCATGTTTGCATTAAGCAGCAGCAGCCTTCAGCACGACGCATCATCATTTACTTCATACTTAGAGAGAAAAACACATTTTTTTTAATTTTGGCCAACTTCCAAGTTTAACTGAACATATTATTTACCTTATAAAAGAGACAAAGTTTAAAAAACAATTTTGAAAATAAATTTTTTTTTTTATAAGTTTTGAAAAATTGTAGCGCAATAATGTTTGACTTATACCAAAATGACTTATGGGATACCATCAATCAAGTAAGCATTACAAAAAAAAAAAAAAAATCAACAACATAAAATACCCCTATATATCTAGATCAGCGTTCGCCTACCCAACCGTCTGTCCGTTCACTTAATTGTCTGTCCGTAAAAATTTACGATAATGAAAAAATTATGTGAAATAAATCATTGAATTTCGGTACATTGACGTATTATCGAGTATATTAAGATAAACTAAAAAAACAAAAAAAAAAAAAAAATACCGATCGTGTACGCATTAAAGCGGCCATATTGCATCTAGGGATCTTTTGATAAAAATCTTTCAGCTAATTATATTTAATTTTGAGCTGGGATATTTACAATACTCAATTTGTTCCCACTATGCGACTCTGTTTTAACAACTGAGTGGCTGATCCTTGAAATTGTGTTCAGACTATCGTGAACACTAATTTTTGTTTTGTGACGCTAACTCGCGAACAATAAGGAAATTGATAAGGAGATAAGCAAAATTGAGAGCCATATTATTTCTCACAGCCGAAATATATTGGAAAACTTACATTTTTTATAAAATATAAATAAAATAAATGAGTCCGAAACGTATGTATATGAAGTCCATTGCGAATTCGAGACAAATCCGAAAAAGTAGAAAAAGCGATTTGCGTTTTTGAAAAGATTTTCATACGAAAACGGATCAATTTCGGATCCGAAACGGAAACCCGTTTCAGATAAAATATACTAAGCAGTAAGTCCATCTCGAATTCGAAACATATCCGTATGATGAACTGGATTAGAAAGAGTGGCTACCTCACTCCTCACGTAAGGGTTTGACAATGCTACGCGATCATAATTTTCTCAGTCGCCATGGCGCTCAGATTCGGCATTATATTGCAGATCTACATATCCATTATATATGAATCATTTTTTCAGAAAAAAAACCTATCAATGTCTTACTAAAATCAAGAGCCCATACTAAATTTCAGCCTTCTAAACAGCGCCAGACCCCTTTACCGGGGGCTAGCACGATAAAGGACCCCCGGTAAAGGGCCTCACGTGTCAGTACATATTTTTTTTTTCAAATTCTTGCCATCAAATGATTTCAAACTGTTTTTGTGGTGTCGCAGTCGTTGATGTCAAAGTTTTATTTTCGTTTTCTGTTGTTTCATGACTGTTCTTATTTTTATTATGTGTTTCTATTTTAATATTTGGGCCTTGCACTGACTGAGTGCCTAAGGCCTCGCGTGGCCTAAGAACGCTTCTCCAAAATTCCAGCAAAGTTGCCATATATTTTTGATTATTTTAGGTTTGTGTCTATGATGCTTCAAACTTTAGCAAAGACAAAAAAAGTTCAATCAATTGAACTAGAAATTGAGCTGGTTCACACATTTGTATGAGATTTTGGTTTAACCAAAGCGAATAAGACACGGCTAATAATATTGTTCTCCACTGCACCTCACAAAATCGTTATGAGGTACGCTCTTGACAGTGTGACAAAAAAAAGGTTCTTTTATTGTCATATTGGGCCTCTTGAGCTTGGGGTCTGAGCCCTACTAAAACCCCTAGCAATTGCCTAAATTCAGCACTGGTTGGATGCCCCCTTGAGCACGGTCCCGGGGCTGTAAGCTTTTGACTTATGTCGCTTTTGATTCTTAACCCTTTATATGGCCGTGTTACAGATCTGTAACAAACCGAATATATGTATATGACTTGGTTAATGTATGAAATCATCACCGCTTTTGCATTGAAAAACATTAAACACAAACCATACGAAGTGAAAGTAACAAAAAAAGAGAAAGAGATAAACACATATGTGATAGGGAAAGTTAAAAGCGACCTACGGCCCGAAAATAAGTAAGTTTTCGAGAAAAACGACTTTAAAGTTAAGAAGTGGATTTTGATGCGCCTAAACGTTTTTATGACTTGAAACCCCTAACTCGAGGGTTTTTGGGGTCGCTGATTACGAATCTGGTATCAGATTTAAAAAATTCAAAATGGCGGATCCAATATGATGGACGAATTTCTTAAAAACTGATCGGATCGGATCTAAATAAAATTTTTTACAAAAGATAATTTCAAAAACTAAAATATATGTGTTTTTTTACAAGTATAGACTAATCGAAATTATAGCATAATTCAAAATTTTATGATCTTGCTATATAAAGGGTTAAAGCGGGGTTTCAAAAAGGGTATAAAAGTGTTTTCAAACTACAAAAATATTTGAACAAAAATACTAGAGTACTCGAAGTTCGAAAAAAAAATATTTCTTCCTATGTATTCACCACATACATACACATCATCTCATCGTTTTTACCGGCGGTAAACTTATACCAACTCATACAAGCCTAATGAACGTATCGTTCTTTCGTTTGTCAAAGGGCAAGGATATGCATACTCATATGCACGTATACAGCGTAGGACTCAAGTGTCATTTTGTTTGCTTGCCAGCCTACCAGTTCTACCTCCCACTTCCAGTGGCAGCCTTGAATGTGAGTTGTATCCGAATGCACCAGAGAAGTAATGTAGAAAAAAATGATATATCTAAAAAAAAGAAAAAAAAAAAATTATGATAATAGCAAAGTCGCTTTTGTTTCAACCGTTTTTAATAATTGGACCCAACTACCTACGTGCATGTGGGAGAGCGAGGCGCAGCATATCTTTAGTCAGCCGATTATGCAGAGTGGAAAAATAAGAAGACAAGCTGCGCCGGATCGGTAGTAGCGATGTTGTGCCTACTGTAAACACATCCGCTGACGTAGCGATACCATCTTTGAAAAGCAAATTTGCAGAGTCGTCATCATAGGGCATAAGTATACTCTCACATGGGAATACATAAACTTGACAAACGTAGCCAAGTTTTTTTTTCTTTTTTTTTAATTTTGGATTTTTTTTTATCCATTTATTCATTTCAGTGGTATTCCTTGGTAACTTAAAAAAATCTTAAATTTTTTTGCATTATTGTATCGGGTTGTGGTGTACTTTCATACCAAATCAAAAACATTTTTTTTTTTCAGAAATCAACTCGAAATTAAATTTAAATTAATAAATATATTCTGAAACAAATTTTGGATGTTAACTTGAGGTCAAATTGTTTTGGTAATAAGTAGAACTAGGACGTTCAAGAAAACCAAAGGTACAAATAGTTCCATTAGTGTTTTTTTAAGTTGCAGCCTCATTGGCATTAGGCTGTTGTTATACTTGTATGAGAAATTTATGTTTGTAAGAGTTTATATCAAATGAAATTGCACTAACGCAGAACTCACCAAATCTCACCAAGGCGAGGGGTTCGAATTTCCAAAAAAAACCCCACGTCATTTATGGACGTCCCCTTATAATGCGGCACATTCCCGCAATGGCTGTTGAAATCCCGCATTACAATATAGTCTCGGAAAGTCTCGAAAAAGTATACCTAAGATCCCACATTAGTTTCTAAAGCTTTCTAAATGAAGAACTGTTGTTTTGATGAAATTGAACACTGCGCACATTGGGCTAGAGTTTTCAAAAATGCAATAATGCAGGTTTTATAGTCAGAGGTATAGAAGATACAACGGTTAAAAGCTTAAAAACTTAATTTACAAACTAGCGACTTTTATTGAAGTTAGAGCACTTTAAATAGTTGAGTTGTTTGGAAAACTGAACATGTCCGGGGACTGAATACGTTGCTTTTTACAAAAGTAAAAGATTTTTGGAAAATTTATTCAAATTGGCTGAATTTTGTGTAAGTTAGACCACTTTATCATATTAACTTGTATAGAAAGTAACAGTGTTCGGAAAGCAATATCACCCATTTTTATTATAATACTCTATTTGTGCACTAGAATAATTATAATCTGTAAAGTTTTACATACAAATATTTGTTTTTAGTAGTGCTCCACCGAGAACCTATAAATATTGATATCGTTCTCGGTCCCGATAATGATAACGAGACGATATCGGCGATAATGTAGCGTTTATCGTAAGATAAATCAAAAAAAAAAGAACAGCGATACGCAGGATAACCATTAAATTATCGCTCAGAACGAGATTCGGCCTGAACTACAAAAACACTTAAAACGCTATACCTTGGCATCTATGGTAGCTGGCGTTTCAAAATTTGATGCTTAGATAAATTGTTGGTGTTAAGTACTTTACGTAATCTGGATGGGATAAGAAGACGGGGCGTGGCACCTTTATACAATAAAAACACTAAAAACGCTATATATTAGCATTTATTGTTCTGAAACCAGATACGTAAATGTACATAAATTGCTTGTGCCAAGCAACTCGTTAAATGTAAATGGGATTGGTGAATTGGTTGCATAGAAAAAAATCCTTATATTGCTATTCTTGGTACTTATATCAAGTTGTAAAATTTTGTACATGAACCCAGTTGTTTGCAGTACGCAGTTAATAAATATATAAATGAGAATAACCGAGAAAAATCGGCAATAACGAAACGAGACGAAGCATGGCGCCGCTACGAGTACGTCCCAATAATTCTTGAATTATCGTATCGTTCTCGAATCGGTGAAGGACTATTTTCAAAACTAGCAATGTTATTACGATTATGTCCCCTATAGTATATTAACAAAATGTTTAAGTTTAGTTCTTAAAATTAAAAAGTAACAAGTTTCATGTTATAGCCAAAAAGAATTCGGCTCTACATTCGAATACATACTTTAAATAGTTAGTGACATTTTGAATCGCAGAATCGTGCTGAGTAGATTGATGCAGGTTTGTAAAAAGTTTTCTCACATTTTCACGATTATTTCACGATTATTTCAATCTTCGATACAGCCTTCTGATCCCTTACCTTTTATCGGTCTACCTTATACTCTGGTGAGGCATTACTCCGTACGCAGCTACTTTTAAGTAAATGTATGTCGTGAAATGATGCGACGTCATTGATGATGTCCACGGGTCAAAAAGGGTTACCTCAAGCATTTAGCTTGTTCTTTTTCATCGTTGTTTAGTAGATGCTGTTTTTTTGTTGATGAGATTAGCTGCTGTGCTTTACGATTTTATATGGTTTTTCATGTGAGTAGGTAGGTATCTCCTCGCATGTTCTGCATACAATGTCGACTGCTTGCTTAAGTTTTTGCCTCCGATAAAAATCTGTTTAGTATTCAACTATACCATAGTGTGTTGTAGCCGAAAAAAAAAGAAGTCGGTTAATAAAACAGCATCTCAATTGGCATGAAATCTTACTTATACGCAGCAATAACAATTTTATTCATCACATATGCAGGTGGTTTAATAATTGGAATTTTTAATGTAAAATCATTTGCTTCATACAGCTCACGAGTAAGAAGAGGTCAATCTGTGTAAGAAAATTTTTGTTATTCAACGAGTGTGACACTTGTACAAATTAAATCCATAAGATGTTTTATTGGCAGTTAAAAAAATTTCAAAACGACGCGTAATGCACTTAGCAATAACAACTTTACTACGAAGCTTTAAAATTATTTTTTTGAAATCAATAAGCACTTTATAACAACTGTCAGATCTATATTTTTAGAAATGGTACGGGACAAATGTGAAATCATTATACACTCAGAAAAAAATGTCTAACCTGCGTCAGGTAACACATTAACCTGATAAATTGTTCTATAAAATTATGTTTAGTTAAAAAAAAACATTTCTTTCTTGCATCTAGTGGGGTTCGAACCTAGGCATTCTGTGTTGTCACATTCGTAGTACTTATATGCTTTTATTTTCACGCAATTTATTAATAAGAGTAGTTCAGTTGGTTAAGATGTGCGCGCCTCTGAACATTGACATATCGTAGGAGACCTAGGTTCGAATCTCGTCGTTGACAAATAAAAATTTGAATTCTCTTTGAAGTTTTTAAATGCAACATAAATAAATTAAGTTCCAATTAATAAGCAAAAGTAATAAGGGAGAAGGGGGAATACGATAGAAAAAAACAAAAAAAAAAATTCGGTTTCGTTTTTGAGAAAACCACATGAGCCACCAGGTTAGAAATTTCTAACCTGCGATTTGGTAAAAATTTGGTTACATTTACCAAAATTATTTTCTGAGTGTAGTGTAAGCTTCTGGCATTGGAACTCGCTTGAAAAAGTCTCCAAAACAGTGAGTAACATCATCATTATAAGAGATCTACAGAAAATTATCAAGAAGTGGTATGTAGGCTTACGGTATAACTAGTCGACAATCATAGGTGAACGTGATATCACCAACTTTGAATGTAGATAAGCTTCTCAAATAATGCTTCCGGGAAGTCTTATATTCTTCACACTACTCCTGTTCAAATATTCCACACCACACTTAAAAAAAAGCACTACCAAACATTGAAATGTATTTCCTTCAGTCCAAAGACTGCAAAGTAGGTTGAACCGAAAAACAAAATTCAATTTATGAAGTGTCAAATCAGACACACTTTTATTTGTTGAATAATTCATAGTATTTTATTTTCTTATATTTTTTTCTTCTTTTCAGGATTCTTAAAGGACATATAATTGATCATGGAAAACTTCAGTATCGAATATCGCATCTAAACCTGTGAGTCTTACTTTAAAAATTATTGTTCAGTTACCCAAACTTTACGAACTTACAGTCATATTTTTTATGCTAGATAGTCTCCTAGTTATATTACGATATAACGTTTTGTCACAAGTTGGCAGCAGCACGGTACAATTCGTGACCTTTCACAGGCTAGTATATTTCCTTTAGTTCGGATAGGTGAAAATATTGAACACTTGAAGACGGCATTAGTGAAAACTATGACATATTAACTCGAAGGCATTATACCACTCAGATTAAGACGTTCCCAATGTCACTTCAAAGAATTCTAAGGAATAAATTGTACTTCTTACCAAATAAAGATACACAATCGCGACTCACTCAGGCAGTTTGAGAACACAATGAATTTATCCACAAACTGATAATAAATAATTTAATTTCAATTTAATTTCAATTTATTGAGAATAGTTGTACTATGAGACTTAGTCTATGCAGTACATCATATGAAATCAAATTTATATATAATTTGTGTATAAGTATAAAAATATAAATTCATTGAAAACCTTAAGCGATAAAATTAAAAAGAAAAAGTAGTACTTAATAAACTTAAAAATATATCATTTAACCTAAAATACTTATTAACTGAAAAAACCTACTACTGCCAATTTAAAGTGCTTTAAATTTCGAAGAGTTTTAATACAATATGGCAATGAGTTCCACAGTTTGACAACACTAACAAAGAACATTCTAGACGACGCTAAAAACTTAAATTCAGGTACATTGATATTGCATGTTCTGGTAGATTGTGAAAAGTGTATCTTGGTGTATAGATATGGAGGACAGCGGGTGTTGATCAGCTTGTGAAAGAATACAAGATTTTGGATGTTGTAATATTTTGTTATATCACAGCTAAGAATTTGAAGTGCATAAATAGAAATATGATCGAATTCTCTTTTCAAAAACACGTACCTTGCTGCGTTATTTAAGGCCTTTTGCAATTTTCGCTTCGAAGCTGCATCTAAATTTCCATACACAAGACCACTACAAGAAATGTTTTTACCAACTTTAATTTGACATCTTCCGATATAAATGCTGATGAAAACCACAATTTCCTGATCACTTAATACATCCTATTGACTACTTGGTTGATATGATCTCTGCAATTTAAGTGTGAATTCAATTTAAATCCCAGACTTGTTACGCAATTCTTAAAACCCACCGACACTCCGCCTAAAGATAGAGGTGGCAGCGACCTCAAGTCAAAAATAGAATGGGAGATTGCTAAAGCTTGTGTTTTGGATGCATTTAATTTGAGGTTATTCTTCTCTGCCCATGAGTGAATTCTGCTTAGATCTTCATTTAGTTTACATATTAGGTCCTCTGACAGACCGATCGGCCTCAACAAATAAACCTTTTGAATATTAATGTTTACAAAAAACTCGTTGTTACCTATTGGTCAAATAACTCTTCATAAACTTTAACGCTTGTTTGTCAAAACCAAAGTATTTACTTAATTTTCGCAGCAAAACATCATGATTGAGTGTATCAAAAGCCTTTGAAAAGTCAAGCAATACCAAAATAGTTAAGTCTCCTTTATCATACAGCGGACGAATGTCCTCCATGAGTTTCAGCATCGCTGTAGCGCAACTGTGTTGTTTTCTGTAACCCGATTGATTTTCACTCAGAAGACAATTTCGATCGAGATGCTTGACAATTTGGATCGACAAGAACTTTTCAAAAACCTTTCATAGAGCAGGCAGAATACTTATTGGTCTAAAATCTTGAGACTTAGTACCAACTGTGCTTTTCGTAATTGGAGTAACGTTAGCAATTTTCCATTTTTCAGGGAAAATTCCAACTGCCAGTAAAAAGTTAATGATATGAGTAATAACCCCAATAATGCATGGCAACACTAGTTTAACAAACTTTAGACTAATATTATCTTCGCCGATTGCATTGGACTTAATGGAAAAAAATGCAATTTATAATCTCTTCTTCGCTGGCCATATCAAAATTGAACTTTTGATCGAAGTGCCGCACCAAATCATGATTGATTTCAAAAGAAAAGTTGTGTGTCGCACTATTTGACTTCAAAAAAAAAAATTCATTCATTTCATCTGGGTCAAGATTGCACTCACTTTTATTCTTATTGCCAATACCTATTGATTTTAAATTATTCCATAGTTCCAATTAAGCTCATTCTCATCTAAACGGACTTGTAGGCAAACAAAAGTACAGGGTATTGGAATAATGAAAACCCATGAGCCATCTATAAGCGTGAATTGTATCCAATAAAATGCTTTGTATTTAAAAAACAAAAAAAGGTCATGCGGATTTTCTTTACACATGTTTCTTTAAATATTAAAAACTGTATCATCACATTAAAATTTAATAAAATTTTCAAGTTCTGATCCAATCAAATCCTTAATTTGCAAATACTTAGCAATGAATACCGAGGACAAGTTCGACGCCCCTCAAGCCCGAGGCAACAGCCTCCTTTCCACACCTTCTGCACATTTTCCTTTTTAAGATAATTGCCTCTGCGGGGTGTCAAAATTTACGTTAGAACAAAATGACGGCTCAAGATGGCGTCCACAACGGTAAGGATCAACGTAAATTTTTTGGAAAATATTGGGTAAACGAATGTTAAAAATCAAACAAATATTTTTTATGGATTTTGAGAATTTTCTAAATTTCTTACTTTTTGCGTAAGTGATAGAAATAGTTTTAGTCAAAATTGCACCATTTATCGTATTTTCTCCTAAGCTATCAATTTTCAGGTCTGAGTAAAAGTTCTTAAAATTGTATAAAGTATTCAGAAAAATATTTTCTTTCGATTCGTGTCCTATGATGGATGGCATAAATGGTTTTCTTCTAAAAAGGTAGTTTTCGTAAAGAATTGCTAGGTGTAAAAAATTTTTAAAATTGGTCAAAAAACACAAAAAAAAATAATTTTTTTACTTTATTGTGACATTTTTTTTCAATTATGACAATATATATAGCAAAAGAAATTCAAAAAAAAAACTAATTAAATTTAAATGTTGCCTAGTTTCCATTTGAAATTGTTGATTATATATCTGTTCAGAATGGTTTTTGTATTGCTATAAATTTGGAAAGGGTAAAATCATATCCTAGGCGCATTAAATTTTTAGATAAGAAACAGAGCAAAGTAAATATTTTGCTTTGTTCATTTTAGCATTTTTTTATTATTCAATGTTGCGTCTCAGTCGGTCAATATCCTTGCCATCTGCTGGTAGTGTACTCTTTGCTATGTCCGACATAATCCAACATAACATCATCGATGGTACAGCAACAGCAACAAAAACAAACTAAACCCTTTCACAATTTGAGCACTAAAAATCAGTATAAAATAAATAATTAAACGCGAAAAATCTTTTGTTTCGTTCGATTATCCTGAAAAAGGACGCATACTCAAATAAGCAATTACTGCTGGACCACAACCCTTGAACGGATGTAAAACCTTGCTGTGTAGAATACAAAAGATTTTTTTTTATGTATTTTGCAAAAGGACAATAATAAGGACAGTGCGGGACAGCATAATTTAAACAAACGTCCATCAAAGAGCTACTTACTTAACAGACCAGCTGTGAAAAGGGTTAATTTTGTATTTTGCTTGTGAATTACTTACTCATAGTAAAAGTAGGTAGGTATACGGGAAAAATCAATGCATTACAATGGAAGTGTGTACTATTTTTTATTTGAATTTGAATGATTTGCATTTGGCACATCTGTTGTGGCCCCTATGCGGCAAATATATACAAATATATTTTCGGAAGGATCTATTAAGCAAAAATTTCTCTATCATTTATGTATGATGTTTGTCTGAAGGATGATTGGTAAAAAAAAATAAATAGCGTTAGAGTGATATGAAGATAAGCTAACATACCACAAACGCTATATAGCAACACGTTCAGTCCATTCGCTTTAAATGTCGCTGACAGACCGGTACCAGTTTGACCTTGTGACTGACTTCTAACAGATTGCAATCATCATAAACCATTTTTCTTGTGGTTAACAACTCATTAGACACTAATAAATCAAGCTTGGCTTGTTTGCGCATACTAATGAGACTTCAGCTAACGTCAAGCAATGTGAGATAGGAATTTCGATGGAGCAACGTGTTCCTTTCCTTAGGTGCTCAAAGCACCACAATTCCTTTGAAACAATGCAGACCTTAGAATTTTTATTGCTCATTTAAGTCAAAGGAGTAGCTATACAACACACCTGCTTAATGACCATTGACCAAAGGTAGGTTGACATTTTAAGATGAACGATTAGCAGCAGAGAAGCGACCAACTTGCCTTACCTTTCGTTTTCATTTCAAGCTGGACATTAACCCGATCGAATATCGAATATGTTTTCAGACGAAAATACAAACGATTCAAAAGAGGCATCCGCATTAGAAAAACTTGATGCGTTAAAATTAAGATTAATGGCGACAGTTTGCCAGCGGCAAGTTTGTGTAGCAGAAGCATCTGAAATGCGCTACCAAACTGAAAAGGGTTAAAGTTTTGACATGACATTGTTAAAATTTGTTGCTTGTCATGGTTGCGAGTTTTCTTTTCAACATCATTTTCTCTAAATTAGCTTAAATTTTGTCTGGGATTTTTATTTTGTTTTTACACTACCCATTCAATTTTGTTTTTCTATAATTTTCAATTTATATGCAAATTAATAAAGTTTTTAATTTTCCTAAAGAATTTTAAGCTTTTCACAATTAATTCAATAAGAAATTTCACTTCGAACAGCATAGCTACCTTTTTTTTGTTTAAGGATGTTGATGAATGAAAAGAAAATCAATAAGATATCGTAGGGCGCGAAAAGAAACTCGCCCTTATTTTTCTGCCACTACAGCTATTCAATTAAATGTCGCAGCACCGGAAGTTGCCTGTGATGATGTTGCAACCCTTTTTCATATTTTTTTTTTGGCTTTATTGCTAATAAAAAAAAATTTATTTGAAGAAATCTTGTACAGTTTGTTTATCTTAAGGATACTCTAAAGAAAAGTTCGTTTTGTAACTGAAAGAAATTGAAATCTTTTTGCGTAAATTGAAGCAGTAATGTACACATTCGTTCGGCATAATGGCATTTTTTTTTGAAGAAAATTAAAAATAAAAATTCGGAGTTTATTTATCGGATGTCACTTATGAATGATAAAAAATACAGATTTACATAGTAATTAATAAGATAAGAAAGGAAATTTTCTTTTCGAAGATTATGACAAAAAAATGTTGGCGATAATACTTATGATTTCAGTTGATTTCCAAGTTATTCGTTAGTAATTCGACAGATGATCAAGGGAAAAATCGAGGATGCTCAAACAAGTTTCAACAGTTTATTCCTGCTGTCTTAGGTATTATCTAAAGATTAATTTCTTTCCCAACGTTGTTTTCAATTTGATGATAAAAGAACAAAGTAAAAAGTTCTCTCTCAGTTTTCAATATCTGATTGATAAATAAGGAATAATTTGCCAAGTTTGAGGTATTTCAATAACCTGTTTTCTTCCCCAAAGTCTTCAAATTTAAATTGAGAAGACTTAGAGCTTTTCTAGGACATTCGATGACATTTCATCAATGTCGTGGACAATGGAATCGAGAACGCAAATGTTTCTAACACAAGTTAATTATGATTTATGATCATAAAGAACTATGGGACTGCTCTAATATGAAGTATGTTTGCAGATTGTAGGCTTTGGATAGTAAAAATCAAAGTTGCTATAAATTACATGTTTTGGATACCAAGGTTTTCTTTTGGTCCGAATCAGTACGATTGTGATAAATTTAGTTTAATTTGAAGCAGCTTGAATGGGCGTGAATCCTCTGAATTTGCTTCGTATTGGGAAATTCCGGTATAGCAGCAATGAACATATTTTCATTAACTTTAAAATTGAAATTAATTGCCTTTAAATATGGATTTTAGTTACCTCTTTAGTCGTAAAAATATTCATTGTAATGAGAGAAATTTACTACTTAATGTACTTAAAAATTATTATACCATAGTGAACTAGAACTTTCCTATGTGTATGTACCAATTTCAAATTTAGAAATACGATTCGGGTACATCAAACGATAGTTGTGATAAATTTTCCATAGTGATAAATTTACACTGCTTCGTCTAAAGCTCAGAGTAATCTGTGCTGATCCAAGCGATCTTTTATGTCTTGGTGATAGGTGAAAAGAGGTAACCGAAACCGGTATTTTATTTGAAATACTGACAACGAAACACTTTGTATCGCTGTAATGCTACAACTTAGAGTGAAAAGAAGCAGGTTGAAATTATCCAGCCAAGTCAGCCTTAAGAATTTACTGCCTCTTGCAAATTACAACACACTCAGCGCTCTCCAAATCTATAGGGATCGTAAAAAGCTTTCACAAAGTGCATTATGTAGTGCACCGTGAATTACTTAGTGTCGTCAACGGAATAGTTTTCGCAGAGCATGTTCTATTTTATAGAGTTTCTCAATGTAAGTTGAAAACAATGTGTTAACCTTTTCGATGAACTTTTTCGGCAAAACTCGCATTTATGTGTGCGATAGTATCGATTGGATCATAAGTTTAAAAATCTATCGATATTCTCAAAATGTAAGTAGGAGCTTACATTACTAAATAATTAGTGATATTCATCTAAACGCGCAGTTTTCGTATTTGTGCAAATAGGCAACTTTGCGCGATGTGTTTCATGAACGCCCCTTCAAATTTTTTTTTCTGCAATTTGTGACAGTTGATCAGCATGTCAACTGTAAAAACAAAAATAGAAAAATTAAAATGTCGAGAGAAAGCGAAAAACATATGTACATAAATTAATTAATTAAATTGTAAGAGGAAATACATAGCTGTAGCCGATTTATCAATGCTGGAGCTCTTCGGAAAACACAATGGTAAGAGTTTTATTGAGTTGCACAATTAGCAGCGCAAGTTTGCGCGACCAAATTGTGGCGCAAACTTTTCTAGTTTGTTAAAAAAACTTTCCATACTATTTATGAAAGTTCGTTTGCGATATCGCAAAAATGCACAGTCTGCAAAGTTTGCGAGGGTTTTGCGCGCTTAGATGAATACCCATATTATGTATTCTATAAAAATATGGTTAAGCGTAGATCACATCACATTTGTTCTTTCCGAAACAATCTCTCTGCATTGGCTTTATTCGACAGCTGTGACATCGGTAGATTTAAGAACAATATTTTTCGATACTACTACAAAATCAACATTGTGTACTTTATTCTAGCAAAAAAAATAAAAATATAAGCTATTGGTGGAAAAACGCCAAAATATATCTTACAAATTATTAGGAGCGAATCTTACAATGTTTTTATGTATATACCAAATGATGACGAAAGCTCTGAGGGACTATTTTTTCGTCTGTTTTTATTATACCAATTAACAGGTAAAAGCCAAAACTAAATTCCGAAAGTTACTATTACAGCTTTTCCTAAAATTAAATGTTCTGGTTTAAGTCCGACGAAAAGAAATAAATAAACCTTTAATTCTTCCTAAAAAAAAGCTCAATCTAAATCAAGTGAGGGTTTTACTTTCATTTCTTGGTAAAAAAAAGAAAAACGTTAAAGAAACAAACAACTTTTCCGTCAACTCAAGAACTACAAAGTAAAGAATTAAATTAAATAAACAAAGTCTGTGCCATCCGACAAACACATATAATAGGGTGGCGTGAATGTATACACATTTTTAGATTGTGAAATAATAATTTAATGTAATAGTGTGGAAAAGTTAATTTTCAAAATTTAAATAGAGAAACTCCATGACATTTCAAATTTCATTCTTATGTAGATTTCATATTATTTTTTGTTATCCACGACTATATTTCTTCATAAATAATGAAAATAATAGTTCTTTGATGATTTCTGAATGTAAATATATTTGCAAACTGAGGTATCAAATGAACTTTTCGCAGCTACTTTAAAGTCATCAATATCGGCCTTGCAGGTATATTGATCATTTTTAATTTCTCATATTATTCTGCAGAGATAATGTCAATTTTTAAAATGACTTTCATGAGCACAACTCTTTAGAAGATGAGTGAGGCTCAACTCCATTGAATTGCCTATTAGAGAACAGACAAAAGTTTAGTGAAGTGAAAACTTAGATTGTGTCATACTTTTTCCCTTCCTTTAAAACAACGTTTGAGACTCTTAAGTAAAATAGGCCAAACTCGAAAACACTAACAAGAGCCTTGGTAACTAAGACAAAACGTAAACAGCACTGATTTGGCTCGCCGTCAGAACTTCAGTAGTAGGCCAAGACATTAAGTCGTCTAAAAAACAACGTAGATAAGATAAGCTGAAGAAATTATCTAATCGAGCTAGATTTTCAACATGTTTTGCAAGGCTCAGTGGGGAACTTTATCGCAAAATATAAATTTTAAAAACAATTATTCACTCCACCCTAGTGTACAACCCTTTTAAGCACAAACGAACCACTCGAATGTAAAGATTTCCTTGGCTGATAATTAATTTTCACACTTTACGCCGGACGTAACATTGGAAGCAGCATCAACCCAAAAGCAACAACATACATACGTACATATCTAGTGATAGAGCACCCAACTCAAACCATTTGGGTGCCTTAACATGACAAAGGTCATTGTGCTTTTAATTACCAACCCGAGCGTCAATTCGCTGAAACTCATTAAGATCAGCAGCAGCAGCGGCAGCGGCATTCAACATCCTTTTCATGCTGGCTAGCTGGCTGGTTGCCTGCATGCCAGACTGGTTGACTAACCAGTAACCCAGTTTTGTAAATTGAGAAAGTGTTTAGAAACCGGTTGTGTGTGAGATGCTTATGCTCTAATTGGAAACCTTGGCCATGACCTTCTGAAAGTATAATTAAATGTAATTTAAATTGACCCTTTTTGCTTTAAGCCTTTGAAGGATGATGATGATTAAATAAAAATAGCCTTTTTTATAAAGTGGTTAAAAAGGCTTAAAGAGAATACTCCAGCGCTGCATATATGTTAATAGCTGTACCATTTTTGTTTTATAAAGTTCAGTGAACGTCAAGCTTTTCAAGGACACAAAATGTTCCCATTTATGAACGTCGATATGTATGTATATGTGGATCAAGATAAATGATGCAGCGCAAGGACATGCAATTGGTGTATCCTACTTTGTTACTGTGGCTATTTTGTTTTTATTTTTTGAAGCAACATGTAAAGAGTCAACGTGACAAAAATCGTATTAAGCCGCGCTGTTCGTAGAACTATAAACCATGACCACTCTCAATGTTGCAATGCGTTGTAAGTCCCCAACAATACATTGCTGACATTTTCAGAAACAGGTGTGCTTCGTTGTTGTTGTTTGCTATATTAAGCATTAAAATCAACATCCTGTGCAGGCATGAAACGCGCCCCCAAATGAATACCCCATATGAAGGTATAGGGTGAAGCAAACAAATATTAAAAAATGGTCACTCGGTTGGTTTTAAATTAATTTTTTCGAAAATTATAAGGCTGAAAGGGAGATTATCTCTCGAAGTGCATAATTGAAATAAGAGTCTATGCAGAGCAAAATTAGACTGCCACAGAAGAAAAAAAAAGTTGAAGCGTTCTAAGTAACATGGAATTGATATGTTCTGATTGATATATCCTTTGTAAAAATGGTTATAGGTTTTGAATTCTCGTATTGCTTTCAGAATCAAATATGTGCGTCATATTAAAAGTAGTTTAATGGCACAAAAGCTTAAAATCAAAACTCTATTACTTGAGAATATGGATTCACTAAAAGTCTGTACGTTTTTGTTTCGAAAAACCGTATTTTTTTTTAAATAAAGTTGCAATTCTGCAACCATACAAACCTCTCATCAAGCAAATATTTTTATAAGATACTGAAATATCAGCTCTTATTGCCCTGTAGATATATAAAGTAATCACATATGCTATAAAATGAGTTTCATATCCATATGCACTAACGATTCTTAAGGGCCAACTAAACCATGCACGCTTTGACTGCAGTCAACTTATGCAAGTGTGCGAATACACACAAATCGTATATCAAAACTACAACGTACTTAACAAAAAGTTTCGTTCAATTTCCACAAATGTCATTTCCTTAAGGAAAGAGCGAAACTGAACGCACTTTCTGTACGGAATCAGCTGTTTATGCATTGTATACATAAGAACAAATTTTTGCAATGGAACTTGAAGTGGAAAATACTTTTGTTTTGAAATTAATAGAAAATATGAAAAAGGAGACAATTAAACAGTAAAATAGACGCATTTTATTGTAATCGAAATGTAAAGGAAAGGGCTTGGAGTGCAGTTGCAGAAATATGCATTTTAATGTACACACACACAATACATACAACAATATGATTGACAATTCAGTGATGCCACACGCTGCATTTGCCAATACTTTTCCCCACAATCTACACGCATAGTACAAAATGAGCAAGTTTGTTTTTTTATGTTTTTCTTAAAATTAGTAAAAACAATATCTGGATTACATATTTATTGCTTTAAGTATCTAAATTAATGTCATTGAATAACATTTTGTGAATGAATTCAATTTATTTAGGAAATATAAGAAATAAAATTTATGCAATTGTGGGAATATTTCACACGCTTGCCAACTATGGCAACATCGCTTCTTAAGTTCAACGAAGTACAACATAGCCACTAAAAAGTCTTCTCTGAGTTTCTTAAGCATCTGACAGGCTTTTCGTTCAAATTTGACAGTAGGTTACGCTAGGCGATGCATGGTTTAGTTGGGCCTTTAGTTGTCTTACCATTTCGGCTACTTCACCCTATTTACGTCTGTATGTTTTTGATGGGATGCTGATAAATTGACAGTGATAATCTTCTACAGAGAACAATAAGAGCAAAAATGCATTCAATGCAACTTTATACAACAATTAAAGCAACGAGAAGAACAAAAACGATAATGTCCTTTTTTAGCAGACATAACGCAACAGCTGATGGTCAGCCGCAACTGCATGTCCTTCACATTGACATGCTTTATAAACGCACTTGCATACTTGCGCATGCACATGTTTACACCAAGTAGGAATATTGCAGAGACTTATGGAAAAATTGCCATATAATTATAACTTCACAAAAATTCACTAGCGATGATTTTCTAGATACTTGGCTATATATAGCTGATTGTCTACATCAAGTAGGAACATTACATTGACTTCTAGGTACATTGCATTTTTGCCGTTTCAAATTGTTTGTGATGTAATTGGTATTTTTAAAATATTCAGCCATAACCACTCGGCACATAGTTTGACTTCAGTATCGGAAATGACGGTTAGAAAATGTCAATATAATTCGGAAAATTAGGTTGTCTTAAACTTATATCGAAACATGTTTATGTCAATTTCGAAGATATTTCAAAAGTTTTCAAAGGACTAACTACCAAACACTGTATCAGAATTCAAAATAAGTTCCGAAACATTTTAACGAACAGTTTACTTCCCTAGTCAGAGTTCGTTTGTACAAATATTTCCCACTTTATAGTTCCTTAACTTTTATTTACGATTCACTTTAGTAATCCCTGGCTTCAAAAATATAAATAAAGATATAGAGTCGAAATTTAGATTCATTCAGACACCAACTCAAAAGTTAGAAGAACCCTTAAAAACGATATCTGCGTAATTTTTTTTTCGTTCCACGAAAAACCAATGAAGCACTTTTGATTCTCCTGAAGGTCATTATTGGCAAAAAAAAAGTGTTTTTAGCTCGTAACTTTTATTCCTCCACAAAATGGATACCCTAATTTACTCGAAAAATAAAGATTGCGTTCTGGCAAAATATTTGACGTTAAAAAATTATAATTTTTTTTTCTGTTATAGAAAATATTTAGTCCCAAAATTTGATTTTTTCACATTTTTTATATGGAAAAATCGAATTTCGGGATTTTGTTTTTAAGGGTCCTTCTAACTTTTGAGTCGGTGTCTGGCTGACTTTATTTTGCTTCATACAAATCGACCCGGTCTAATGTACATACTAATTCAGTTCTGATTCTGTAACTGCGTTAGAAACTCTGAAGCCATGCCTCCCTGCCACTCGAGTCGCAAAGTGTTGCACCGTGGTTCTGTCATGTCCAGTCTGTTCGTAAAAAGATGCCTAGAAAATTGAACGTCCTCAGCTCCTATCCATTTGTAATGAATGGCCATTGTTCAAAATAAGTTTTTGAAGCTTGTGGCGCAACTAGTACTAGCCATTTTTGGAAATAATTTAAGAATATGGTCTGATTAACTGTAGGGAACATTACAAATGAAGAACTTTTACCTTATAATGTGTAAAATTGAGTCGCTCTGGCCTTCACTTCCAAATGGGCAGTCATTGTCATGTACATGTGTGTGCTATGCTACTTTTGACGAACTTCATGTTATTGCTCCCAAATGCAATTGGATATTCTGTGTATTCCCGCGATTCAGGCAAATTGTCGAACATTGGTGACATAAAGCGCTTATTCCATCATATATGTATGTACTATGTAGCTGTCCAGACGAAATTTTTTGTTGGATGAAAATGTATTGTTTATATGCCCAACGGGAAATTTGGAAGCAGCTTCCAAGGGGAGCACGTCAGATGTGCTTCCCAACGTGAAATTTGGAAGCAGCTTCCAAGTGGAGCACGTCAGATGTGCATTTTCGGATGCATTGAATTTGCAATTCAATTTAATTACAAAAAAAACTTTTTTACTCCGCATCCACTGGGGTTCGAACCTAGGCGTCCCATGCTGTTAAATGCAGTTACGTACAGTTTAACGACATCAGCCAAGACTCTTGTTATAATTAAGCTTCTAAAAGTATATTATTTGAATTATTAAGTGGCAACTATAGAAATCAAAAACTCAACATTTCATTTTAACAGAAGACTTTTGCAGTTTTAGTCTCCTTCACATTAATAATAAGAGTAGCTCAGTTGGTTAAGATGTGCGCATTTCAGAACACTACGAGTAGCATTCCGCAGGAAGCCTAGGTTCGAATATGTTCGGAGACAAATTATAAACATTAGTTGAGTTTTTTTTTCAATTTAAGCTTAATATGTTTCTACTCATCATCCAAGGAAGCGCATTTCATATGTTTCCAAAGATGTGCTTCTACTCAACATCCAAGGAAGCGCATCAAATATGCTTCCAAAGATGTGCATCGCCGCAATGATATCGTATGTTAAAAAAGATAAGCAGTGAGAAGCGCATTGGAAGTAGCTTCCACTTCCCTAGAAGCACATCCGAAGCTATTCGAACGCGCTTCCGTTTCCCGTTGGGTGTGTCATGTTGTGTGTTTCATAAAATTGTGTCAGTTTAGTTGAAAGCTTACAATGTTTAAATAAAAGATTAAATTTTGAAGACTTTTTTTTGAGTAAATTCATAAATGGGCTAATAACACAGATGATGACGATTTGTTAGTAGTGTGAGCATTCTTAAATGTTACTTAGAAAACACTTAATCATGAAAAACTTTAAAAATCGATAAAAAAAAAATCTGACGTGCTGGAAGAAAACGACGAGACAAGTATATTTTTTTTAACGTCTATTAGAATATATTGGAATTCCAGATGGATGCAACAAAAATATAAATTTTGTCGAACCGTCTAATTAACAAAAAGCTGATTGAAATCTTGCTTTCGATTATTTTCACACCAACCGAATTGTTAAAAGAATTCAATGGTTTTTAGTTAAGGATTAAAATCAACAATGAAATTAAAAATTTAAATTTACAAAAATTGACAAACCGTCGAAAAGTTGATTTAATTAATGAAAATATGTTAAAACAAATAATCCAAATTAAGTTTTGTTTTTTAACCTAACGACAAAAACTAAATTCCAATGCATTGTTCGCTGTCACTAAATCAAATCAACAAGAATTTATGCGATTTCGTACAATAAACCAAACCAAAATAGCAAAATCAGCCACAACAACAACAGCAGCTGAGTCTTACAAATTCCTAAATGAGCTGCAATAAAATTAATAATTTTTATCATGTTGCGCGATGCATTTGCGGAATGCAAACACAATGCACTGCCGCGCATGCGCGCACCACCAATTCAACAACAACAATTGCCAAACGTGATGCAGGCGTTGCCTGCAGGCGGACAAGAATTATTGTCACTGTGCATTTAAGTGTTGCTAACAGCGTGCAGCAAGTAAAGCGTTTGCAACAACAACAACAACACAAGACACATACCTAATTAATAGGCAAAACTTATAATTACAACTTTTGGCATTTAAGTCAAATTGCAAACAAGTGAATTTTCTAACCAAATGGAATGGATGTGATTGGTGGCATTCAACGGGGCCCTGTTTGAGAAGGAAGTACGAGTAGTACGTCGCGTGTGCGGTTACTGTCACTTGTTGACTGCAAAAATCAATGTTTCTTGTGGCTTGCAAATGCATAAATTTAATGAGAATTAATAAAAAAACGCATAAATTTTTTCATAATGTTGATAAGTTGAATTATGTTTACTTGCTTGTATTGTTGTCATTTAATATTTATGTAGAGACATTAGCATTAAATTTGCCATAAATTTTAGTTAACAAAAAATGGATTTTATTGAAAACTTTGGTTGTTAAAGTTGTGAGAATTTTATGACCTACAAGAAATAAAGAAACCAAATGGCGGGGCCTAAGACAAGTTTTTCAAAAAATCATTAATCGTTGGAGTAAAAACAATTTCAGTTAGCGAAAAAGTCATAATTGGGAACATTACTCGGTTATGTGTTCATTAAATTCATTGTTGCTCAATACGTTTTTTTTGCAGCACTGTAAATTCTTAAGACACTTAGCCGAGTTTTCATTAGGTACTCAAAGCGAAAACATGTACGTACATCAGACCAGGTTGATTTGTATGAAGCAAAAAAAGTCAGCCAGACACCGACTCAATAGTTAGAAGAACCCTTAAAAACGAAATCCGCACCATTTTTTTTTTTCGTTCCAAGAAAAACCAATCGAGCACTTTTGATTCTCCTGAAGATCCTTTTTGGCCAAAAAAACGAGTTTTTTGCTCGTAGCTTTTATTTCTTCAAGAATGGATACCTGAATTTGCTTGAAAAATAAAGATTGCGTTTTTGCAAGAAATTTGACGTTAAAAATTTTAAATTTTTTTTCTGTTTAAGATAATATTTAGTCCCAATATTCGATTTTTCCATATAAAAAAATGTTATTTGACTTACACAGAGCGTCTGTCACTATTAAAATTGTTTTAATGTCTGCATAGTTTTGTTCCTCAAAGCCAGTAGCACTTAGTAAGTTGAGAAGTTAATCAACTATCAGGTGTGCTTTCTCAATCTGTTCAATGGAAACTTTCTACGCAAAAAATCGATTGTTAGGCGCGCATTGCAGCACGACGCGCAACAACAAGTCAATTGTAGAACACGCTCTGGAAGATGTCGCGCCATCTAGTTGGAACCAGAAGTCTTACAGATATTTCTCAAGTATTTGAGATAGCAAAAAAAGTGTCCACATCCATCGATATCTCTCGCTATTGACGGTTTCATCAGCTCTGAAGAAGACTGGCCAAATGATAGTTTTGGAGGAAACACCGGGTCAAATAGTCTCATCGTACAATGCTATTTCGTGAATTACGTGAGGATTATTGGTGAGTTAGAGGCAGAAATTTTATTTTTTCACACCATTAGAGAATGTGAAATAAGTATAGGCGGTAATCAGAATTCGCTTCCAAAAATCCAGTCCATAAATTATGTGAGGTGTTTTTTTTTTTTGAAAAATCGGACCCCTTCCTATTGGTGAGATTTGCTAAGTTCTGGCAGGACCCCCCCCCCCCCCCTCCTTTCCATGAGACTTGCCTTATAATTTTTAGATGTAACCTTCTTTGACTCCCCTCCCCTTTGGTGAGATTTTGCCAGACCCCTCCCCCCCTTATTTTGACTCACTTTATTTATGGACGGCCCCTAAGGCAAGCGACGCGGCTTGTCTGTGTCCAATAGTCTATGAGACAAATGTACTTTTTATGGGAACATGCTAAGATCTTGTTCTAAGATGTCAAAGTTATTCAGTATTTCCATTGACACGATTAGATGGCGCAGCCGTTACAATGAACCATAGTAGTAGTGATGGAATCTTTAATATTTTCTTTATATAGGATGAATGTAATATTTATGACACTAAAGTATTTCGGTATTCAAGAACAAGCGTTTATTATACTGGTTCTAAGCAATACTGTCAAACGCAAACTGAATCTTTGGGAAGTATTCGGTGGCATACGCTTTGGACGAAAAGAATTTGAAATTATAAAAATTCTTTAATTTTCTGTGCATTTTACTTAAGTTCTCCCGATTTTTTCGTCTCCAGGAAAATCATGAAAGATCCTTTCCATGACACAAAAACAATCAAGAGAGATTTCACTTTGCAAGACATAGGCAAGTCTTACGTAAAATTAATAAGGTATTCGACCCATACCTAAGTTTACAAAAAAGTTCTTTGAAGCCTCGAAGCTTAGTTTTTCTTTTATTTTCCACAATCCGAAATAAATATAAATCAGTATTATATGCCGTTTCAAGCAGATAGTTTTGAAAAACCAAACTTTTGAATTCGAATGGTGTATATTTGAGAAAACCCCTTTTATAACTTGCCTGGGGAGAAAAAATCGGCAATGTTTTTTGCAAAAAAATCACTTTATACAATTATAAAGATATATCCTTGAAATATTTTTTTATAATTTTAATGTAAAACTGACTTGAATACTACGTACTCATTTCATCTCAAGTAATGAAGTTACATAAGAACAATAAAACTGCATCCATTGTCAATGGCCATTTAATCTACGTTGTTACATCTTTTCCATTACTTTTTTTTTTTTGTTCCTTATTCCCAACCATTTCCCTTTCAGACAACTACTTTGTGCTACAAACTTGGTCTTCTTATCTATACATCGATAATGAGCAATTGAATGAACATCCATTGGAATTTAATTTTACAATTGCGTCGCTCAAAAGCGCAAATTGACTTAATTAAGTTAAGTGACTGATTTTCACAAAAAAAAAAACGTATTTTTTTCAAGACATTTTAAATTGAGTTGATAATTAATCGAACGTTTTTTTTTTTTGAATCGTTTAGTTGTAATTTTATTATTTATTGACGAAGGCCTTCTTAGCTTTTGGTCGAGCCCAACCTCTTTGATGTTGCCATATAAAATGTTCGCTCATAAATTTAGCCTCCACAATTAGAGGTTTTGTTTTTTTCTTTAGCCATAATTTTTCTTTACATTTTAATTTATTGCAATTTTCTTCAATTACAACAAATTAACTACTACCGTCATTTGTTTAAATGAATTTTAGTAATGCGTATAAGTATCGATTTTGAATAAAAGCGATATTTAATTGGCTGGATTTACGATTGTCAATTTTGGCATGTTCTCAAATTTAGTGAAGTGTCCTTTACATATGTCCTCAAAAAGGCTTACGTAAATATTAGAAAATTGAAAGCGATGGAAAAAATATGAAACAGTTTACATGTTCTAGGAATTGTTGGTGAATCAGAGTGACAATTTCAAATTTTCGATTAGATATACACTCTTTGTTAGTGTTTCACCAAGGCCGAGGCGAGGCGAGGTTCTAGTTGATCTCGGTCTCGCCTCGTTTTATAAATTTAAGTCTCGCCTCGCCTCGGCCTCGGACGAGATCTTGCCATCACATGCCTCGCCTCGCCTCGCTTCGCCTCGTTCTCGGCCGAGGCACCTCGGAAAAAAAGCGAGGTTTTTATTAAAATAAATAAAAAATTATATATGTATCAGGGCTGATAGGCATCAAGCCTCAAGAAATAAAATAAAATATCTGTTTTTATTTTTGGTGAATTGGATGAGATATGATGAATTTAATTCTTTTCTTATATGGGAAGGAGACGCAATGCCTATTTTTCCAAACCAAATTAAGCTATGAACCTTTTACAAACTATAAGCAAAATATGTACCAAATCTTATTTATCTACGTCAAATAGATATTGAGATATGATAAAGTTAATTTTTTTCTTATATTGAAGGCATGGTACCGCCCATTTTATTAATTGAATCTTACTTATGCCTCTACCTTTTATAAATATACCAAGTTTTATTAATCTGCATCAAGTTGTTGATAATATATGATGAATTCTGTTTTTCTCTTATGTGGGGGTGGCATCACAAATTTATCGTAAACTATATTACGGAGCATTCCAAATCATAAGAAACATATATGTATGTCAAATCTTTCGTCGGTCGGTTGAACGGCTTAGGAGTCCATTAGCAACGAACATACATATATTGATCTTTATTTATATACTAGCATTACCCTGTGCGTTTCGCATCACCTTACCGGTTCTTAGAAAGACTATTAGAATAAATCAATTTCAATGCAGTGTTGTCAATCATGCAGTTTTGCTTATAGCCTTACATAGCCTTACATGCTTCCCTAACTGATCAATCGAGGCGAAGTCGCATAGAAGCTGATGCGATCCAAGCACTTCTGTGCATTAGCGCTTGGACCAAATCTGAACTCGTAAGAAGCACATGCGGATTTAAAATAAAACAAAGTAGTTTACTCAAAATAAAATACTAAAATATTAGTTAAATATAGATTTTATTATAAAAATTACATTCATATTTTGAATCTGAATATGATTCTTACGAGTTCAGATTTCGTCAAAACGCGCCTCGCTCTTGGTTTCGAAAACGAGGCTAGGACGAGGCGAGGCCGAGGCGAGTACGAGGCGAGGTGCCGTGTGATCTCGCCTCGGTCAAGCGAGGAAAATTTATTTTTCCATCTCGCCTCGTTCTCGCCTCGGTCTCGCCTCGTTCTCGTAGTCAAAAACGAGGCTGCCTCGTAGCCTCGGTGAAACACTACTCTTTGTAGATTAGCCGCCGTAAGTTATAAAAAAAGTAGAAAGTGCTTATGAAATGAATTAGAAAATATTTAATTAAATAGCTCCTAATATAACGTCCCAAAGCTTATTCTCATATGGGATACACCACGCCCGTTTGCTAAAGTTTTCCCACTTTTCCTTTGGCTTTTGATCATATATGGCATTCCCTTGTACTTTGGTTATGTGTATTTACTCAAATAGAGCACCCGGCATAGTATTTCAAAATGTTTGCTGATAATGGAGCTGCCACGGCCTTTTAAAAAATTCAAGCACATACCACAGTTATCGTTACTACAAATAGTGCATGCAATATAAGAATGCTTAATTTTTATAATTTCGCTAAGTTATTCCCGAGATCAACTTACATTAAGGAAAAACCTTGAGGAATGCTTGGATTTGTGAGGCAGGTACGAAGTAAAAAACTTTAATAACTTATTCTTTTTCGTGATTTTAACTTTTGAACAGATTGCTTAAAAGATTTTGATCAAAAGTGTTCCTATATATAGGATATTACCTTTGTACTATAGCCAAGAATGGTTTTTAATAGAATAATATATATTAAGTAATCTATGCTGTTACTTTTAAAAGATAATTTAGATCTGTCCAATTAAAGGACAAATATTTAGATATGAAATTTTGAATAACAATGGCTAAATTTGCATATAAAATTAAATAATCTACATAAATAAAATGATAGCTGTTTTTTATGTTCGCATATCACGCAAAAACTCATTGATCAATTTCAATGAAGTTTATTTAGGGTTATTTCTTAGATGCTTGGACTCAGTCTTCAATTAAAATTGACAAGATATTCCTGTTAAATATCAAAATAGTTAAGTTTTAAGACTGCTAAAAAAATTAATTTCACACATAGTAACAAGCATGTAAACATACCAAATCGTTGAATGGGAATTGAATGTGTAAGTAAGTGTGAGTGTTAGTGCTTTGTTTTTTGTCATTCCCATGCAATTTAAAAAAAAAAAAAAATTGAATAAGATTTTGAAATCTCTGAAAATAAAATCTATTTATTTAAGAAGAAAATATTTGAAAAATTATTAAAGCTGTGTTCGAAAATTTGTTAAATAAATTTAGAAAGAACTTAGAGCTAATGGTTTATATATTTCGTACTAATATGCAAAAGCACAATTACGTTTGATTTGTCATAAAATGCCCCATAAGTAGCACAATTTTACGAAAAACGCAAAGAACAGCAAATTTTTGACTAAATGTTTTAGTCCGAAATAAGGCCATTCATTCCAATATATCGATTTTTCTGTTATTTTGCCATTAACATCCCTACTTTAAACACCGCCGCTTCTTTGCAATTTCTGTCATAAAATCACACGGTGGTTTATCCACACCTTGTTTCGCATTTATTAATAGGCACTGAACTCCGCCCAAAATTAATATAAATACAAAACATCATTTGCCTATACGCCAGTATGTAATACCGTCGGTGTTAGCCTCCGACTAAATATCCATACATATTGAGAGCCGGTGTGTTTTTTTTTTCTCTTCTGCAACTGTCCCGCCCATTTGTTTATTAGTTGAAATATTTCATCCGCGTCGACATGTTACTGGGAGGAAAATTAGCAGCGCTGCACATGGAGTGGGTTTTGACTTTTGTCATTTATTGTCCATAACTTACAACTACAATTTACCATTCGCCGTGGCGGCTTTAATATTCTTGTTCTTGTGCTGTTTTGTTCTTTCAAGCGATACCAGTTTACCTAGAAATGACCTTAGGTTGATCGTTTAGCACAGCCAAGAATACGAACAGAAAAAAAAAATAATGGAAAAAGTTTGCAATGAATTGTGGCAAAATTTGTATGTTACTGACGCTGTCAGTCATGAGCTCAAAGTGACATAAGTTAAATTCTCGTATACACCACTCTGGTGCGCGGTGCAATGTACCTTCCCCTACGCTACCTAAAGTTGTCGCATGTCAAATGCTAAATTGTTCTGTTAGATTTAAATCGTTAGATTGTTGTTTGACTGGCACTCAAGCGTAGCGACTCGCTGTAGGTTGTTTGTTTGATCTGTAAACTGTGGTCTTATTCTCTAATCTGTTAGCAGCAACATTATTTATTACGAGCGTTTTACCGCTCAGACATTTATGGGCCATTCAAAAATAAACTTCTGTCGACTTAAATTCATTTTGTTGACAAAGCGCACCAAAATCATGTCATTTAGAGTTAGCGCTTGTAAATAAGTTCAGAATAATGCGCTTTAAAAAAATACATTTCATTTATTTTTTGCATTAACGTCAAATTTTAAGTCGATTTTTTGCTAAAGTTTTCATATTACTTGCAATCTCCTTAAAGCAATCAACATCAATCTAAGTACCTTAGAATAAATTTAGCAATTTATGACTTTTACATGAGCTCAAGTTTCGATATATATGATATATGTATGTACTCGTAGATAAGAATCCTTGACTAAATCTAACGTCACATTCAAAGAAATGTATTTTGAAATAATTGATGTTTTGTTATTGTCGATTTGTTGAAATTCCACTAAATTGAGATATAGCAAATTCTCTTAAGAGATTTTTTATATGTTTGAACTAAAGTACTGGCATTTGGAGTAGACTCGTAATTTCTTAAGCTATCCTATGCCATAAGAATCACGAATATACTTTCTTTGAGATACGCCCTTTTCGTTTCTGAGTATAATATTGTACTTAGAAGATAACCCCTTTACTAATTTTTTTTTAAGGAGCTAAGTATAATCAATCTAGGAAGTGGGTATTTATAAGTGGTACTCAAATCCAGTTGAGCAAAAACAACTTAGTCTCAGAATATTGAAAAAATCGGTATCGCAATTTCAGGAATATTCTACCTTCTGAACACTTTATAGGTCAAAGGACAAAAATTAATCTTTATTACCTTTAGTCTAGCACGGTGGAAAAATGTATCAAGTGTTTGAAATATTGTTTGTAGTATTCCTTAGCGACAATGATAACTTCTTTAGTTCTTGTAACATTCTTGCAACTTTTGTTTATAAAAAAAATCGTTATGAGGTAGAGAAGAGACTCAGCTGACTTTGAGTACTACTTACAAATGCCTGAAGACTTATAATTTCCTTTTAGCATTTATAAAAGTAATTAAAGCAAGTTCCTATACAAAAAAAAAAAATTTTGTTTTTAAATAACCGATCAGCATTTGTCGAAAAATGTCGAAGGCTTGAAAATGCTCCTATCCACATAAAAAAGTATGTAATTGGATCGAATATCAGAAATATCTTGAAATAATTTCCATTCAGGAGCTAAGTCTTAAACATTGTCAGAAGTATCCTATATGAATTCCACCAATAAATTGAATCCCATATGAGAGACTAAAGTTAGTTGTAGTTTCTTCCAAAGTTTCTTCCAAAATGAAATAATTAAAATATAGCATACTCACTGACAGTAAGTTCTTGAAATTTTTAGTCATGTTTAAAAGTTCAATCGCATAAAAAGTTGTAAATATATGCAAAATGCTGAAAAAAGTTAAGAGAGGTTGAAAAACTCAAAAAAAAAAGAAAAAGGTTGAAAAAATTTGAAACTATTCAAAATTGATGAACAAGTCGAAAAAATAAAGAAACTTATGAAGAAAGTTGAAAGAGGTTGAAAAAGTCGAACAAATACATATAGGATATATTGGAATAAGTTAAAGGGTTGAAAAAGTCGAAAGAATATAGAAAATGTTGAAAAAATCAAATTAAAAATGAAAAATTTGAAATATGCCACACCCACTTCTCTAATTCCGCCCACTTTTGGATCAATAAATTATATTCGTGATCGACATTCTCATATTAAATTTTAGCACAATAGCTTGTATAGTTTGCGATATATGCCGCAGCTAAACTTAAAATTTAGGGCGGTGACACACCCTCTGGTACAATCCAGCCCGGTTTTGATCCAGAAATAGCTTTTCATAAGCAAACCCCTAACACCAAATTTTAGTATGATTGCTCACATATTTCGATAAATATGCCTCTTACTGTATTTTATTTGTGTGGGAAGTGCCACGCCCACTGGTGCTATTTCAGCCACTTTTGATTTAGATATACTCTATAGCAACTGAATCACTTGCATTAAATTTCATAGCAATCGCTGCAATAGTTCACTTAAAGCAGCGCTTACAAATTTATGTTAATATGGGAGGTGCCGCGCCCACTGATGCAATCTCGTCAAAATTCATTTATTTTTAAAGCTTATACGCTCTATACACCAAATTTTATGCAGATTACTCTCATAGCACACTATCTATAACAATAAACGTTTTTTGCTTATATGGGAGGTGCCACGCCTACAGGTACTATTGGACCAAATTTTTGTTGTAAGAGACCTTATAGCAAGCATATCTACCTCACTAAATTTCATAACGATTACGATGGTAGTTCTCTTAATATAACGTTTATAAATATTGTGGGCGGTGCCACGCCTTTCAACGAGTTTTTTCAGTAAAGTGGCTGAGCTGACTGCTTTCAGCGGCATTATATACAAAATTTTTATGGAAATCGTTTGTACCAATTTTGAGATATACGGAATCAAAATTTTTAAGAGTTGAAAAGTGCCACGCCCACTTTTAAATTCCGCCCACTTTTATCTCAATTCAAGATATACTTGATATGTATCCGTTTAACAAATTTCATCGCGATATCTTGGACTGATTACAAGATATGGTGGTATAAATTACAAAATTTAGGGCTGTGCCACGCCCCTGTACGACTCTTTGGAAACTTAAAACCCAGCTGAATCCTAATTTGGTTCACACGTGCACCAAATCATCAAGTTTCATCAAAATCGCTGCAACTTTTTTTCAAAATTGGCCTGGGTAAATATACATAGGGTATGGGCGGTAGCGTGTCTGTTAACCGATTTCGCCCATTTTCAATAGCAAGATGCCTGCAAGAAGATGTGACCTGTGTGTGAAAGTTTCATTCAATTGGCTTCCTTGGTTTTCCCGTAAACCTGATTTCAACAGACGGACAGACAGACGGACATCGCTAAATCGACTCAAGTGGTGACGCTGATCTAGAATATATATACTTTTCCATACCTGCCACGCACCCTTCGATGTGTTACAAACGGAGAGACAAAGTGAATATACCCTCGGTGTAGGGTATAAAAAAAAACAAAAAAAAGTTTTACACTCGTTATTAGGTTTTAGTAGGTGGCAACGCTGCTAATCAGCTGTCACTCGTTGTTTAGTTTCAATTTAATTTGTGAAATGTTCGGTAGTTTGCAAAGTTTAATTTTGAATTAATTTATAATTAGTATTAACAAGAAAAGTGATAAAAAGATGTAATTATTTATCTTGATAAGTTTTAAGTGTTGATTTAAAAAAAAAATACTTCAATGAAAGTGCGTGAAAATGCTAAATTTCTTTCAATGCAGTGCCGGCAGCAGAGCTGCGCACAGCAAGTGCGGTATTTTGTTGTTTTTTTTTTGTGGTCGAAATTTAAATTTTCTATAACTACTTATGATTATGTTTTGCTCGGGGCAATTTCTTGAAGAAGCTTAAGTCTCAATAGGTAAGTGCTTTCTTTTAGGAACATTATGTTTTAACTTTACTTCTTTGATTCCCTTCTAGAATTCTTTTGTTTAGCTTTGTTTTGATAAAAAAGGACAGACTATGCAAACTTTTTTGCCAATTTATTTTCGTGAGCTAAGGCTTATTAATTTTGGCTATAATATGAGTTTAATGGTGTTTTATATTGTGTGTGGGATCATTTTCATTCGATTTGTTTGCGTCCGGACTTATTTCCCACAGAAAGGGACAAGGAATTGCTTGCGATACTGCACTTTATCCCTTATGGGTTAAGGCTAATGACCAATAATATTTCGACATCTGACATTTTGTTGCACATAGGGATGTGAGACTGCTATCTCTAAAATCTAATTTTTGGTTCCTATGCAGTTCATAGCGAATATTTTTGCGGCATTATCTTTTTTTCCGTGCTTAATTGGTAGAAAGAAGATTGCCCGATTTTGAGCCACAGTTTTCCACAAATGAGATTTATGTCAAAGTGTGCTGCTAAACAAAGTGAGCGACTAAAAAAATAGTGTCGTTTTTATAAAAATGAATGATATTTTCCTTCAAAATATTGAGAAAATCAGACCAGAAATATTTCGCAAATACTTTTTTATCCTCAAAAATATTCACAAAAATTTTCGGCACATCTCACCCCACACCTAATTCGCATGCATTTCCACTTTTCAGGTTCAACTCACAATATGATTTCGTTTCCTACGGAATTTTCTGCATATTTTCACTATTAACAAAGGAAAATGAATTTTTCCGTGAATGCAATATGGCCGAGAGGTTTATTATTTGTTGGTTGTTTCATTGGGTAAGAGCACTTTGCTGCATTTTATTTGCAATTCGTGAAACTCATAATGGTGGCGGTGGCGGCGCTAAACCTGAAAAAATGTATTGTACCTATCGCATATAAAAGTTTATGAAATTTTTTTCTACACAAGTTATACAAAAAATTTTCTGCTTAAATTGAAATATAAAATTGAATACTCATACCTCGCTTAATGATGATGATGTCGAAACATAAAAGTTTCCAAAAAAATACCAAACTTTTGCTGTAAACAATAAGAGACACAAAACTGATTGCACCCTGGGGATGTAAACAGGCATTCCCTGGTTACAATTATGGATAAAATACTAAGGATAGCATTTCTTCAAGTAGTGATTTTTTTGCGAGGTTTTTTATTTTTTCTGCTTTTTCCCAAGTAACAGCAAGTATTTTTGTTGAAGCCTCATTAGCAAAAGCCTCCGCCATTCATTCAACCATGTCTCGCCTTTGAATTGTGAAAACAAAGGAGCGTACATTCTCTAAGGCAAAAAACGGCAAAACCATTGGTAATAAAAAGTATAAAAAGCAGAAGGAAAAAAACAAAAAAAAAACTACTAAAAGGACATTCATAAAATGAAATCCTCAAATTTCACTTAATTCGGTGAATTTCTTGTGCGCTGCTCGTGGCTTTTAGTTTTTATATTTTTTTTTGCATTAACATTGACTTTTTTTACTTTCAAATTTTACTTTTTTTTTCTTTGAACATTTCAATTTTCCATTTTTACATCGACCTTGCCGCAGCGAACTGCAAATAATGACTATTATTCCGTAATTCGCCTCCTAAACCAACCGTAAGCCACAGGATCACATCCAACTAAATACTCCTCATTTATACATAAGTGAACTGAGGTTACATGGAAAGAATTTTTGGACTTTTTTTTAACGTATTTTGAAGTGTGATTTTGAGGCTATGTCAAAATCTAAGGGCGATGGGCAAATTCTGAAACCGGATTCGTTTTTAGCATACCAAAATACATACCGTAGGTATGGTACCTCAACTTTCAACTACAAAACTTTTTTTTTGTCCTGTCCTGTGTAATCAATGTAAAATTATTTGTTAATTTCATGCATAAAATTGAACTGATTTGGGCCCAAAAATAAAAATTATGTATTATCCCTTCCATAAAGTTCAATCCATCTTTGTCGCAAATTTTATCAAAATCGGTCAATTAGTAAAAACGTATTTTTCTGTTAGGGGAGCTACACCACCCACAGAAGAAGAAATATCTTTACTTGCGAATCGATAGATTGATTCATACCAAATTTCATTAAAATCGGTGTTTCGGCTCAGTCATAGAAGGGTTTTATCTATTAGGGGCAGTGACAGTGAATTGTTTCCACCTTTAATGGACCTCAAAAATGTTGTCGGATAGTAGTGATAAAGGCAGCTAATATAGTGACGTTTTTTTTTTGTTACTCTCAAAAAATCTTAATATGTAATGTCTAATGACATTCACATATCAAGTATTTGATTTTTGTTTCAAAAAACCACTAAAAAACACATTGAGGTTCCAAAGAATTTCTTTCTCTGTACATAATTTACCTTCTGCGTGCCCCTATTTGCAACTCCGCCTATTTCCCCATTTCTTTTCTTTTTTTTTCTATAGCTACTTTCAGGCTTCACATTCCTTATCGCTGAGCTTTTTGAACTGCACGTTTCGTTGCCATCGTCTTACTAAACGAACCGGAAGTTGAAAATACCGTCCGCCATTGCTGTGGCTGTCAGCCATGTTGCTTTAGTTGGCATGCTTGCGACCACAGCAGGGCCACGCCAAATTAAAAAGGAAGAATTGCAGTGAAAAAGCAGAAAAAAAAGAAATCAACGAGTAAAAAAAAATTCACAGGCAAAAGAAAAATCCTTGCGTTGGCAAAAATTGAAAGTTTAAATGATGATGAAAAAACTAATTTAAAATAAAAAACGTGTTCGAAAAAAAAATGAAACATACGCTACCAGTAGAAATCTCATTTCCTCAATTTGTGCGCATTTTTCATAATATTTCTTAATTATTGCGATTATTCATTCGCGCGCTTTTTATTTTCACACAAACACAGCCGCAATTGTACCGAATGCCGAAAAAGGTGCAAATTAAAAACTTTCGCTTGGTAACAACAAAAATTTATGAGAGGGAAAATTTTATTTTTTATCAAACATTTGTTGGAACGTTCCGTTCGTGTGCTGTTGTATAAAATTCTATGAATGTCCGTTGTATGCGCCAAAAAGTATACTATAGAAAACAGTAAAAACTTTGTACACTACGTATACAGGCGGAAAATTGTTGCATGCTTTTCGGCTGCGGCAAGCGGATACAGCCTACCTACTGTCGACAGGCAGGCAGACGGTGTAACGAGCCATCTTCATTAACCTGCGAAGCGGAATTCAAGTCGGATATCCACGAAAAAGTCTCAACAATTTTTAATTACGTCGTTTGTGCATCAGGTTTACGTCTCTTCAATGTTTGTTTTACAAACAAATTTTCTGTTGAGTTTTTGAAGGTAGAAGTTCAGAAGGTAGGTAGGTGGGCCTGTTAACGCGCCTGTAATAAGTTTTATTTATTTATGTAGCAATTAAAAATTTAATATAATATAGGCTCATTAAGTCCAAATTTTTGATATGAATTTATGTATGAGGAGAGTTAAAACTTGCAATAATTGACATTTTATGTCATGTAACACATTCGGGTACAGTGCCGCTCGGAGAAAATCTGAATATAGAGTTAGCTTTCTAAAATTATTTTCTTAAATGACGAACCGTCTTTAAAGATATTGAAGCTACGTAAAATAGCAGCAATTGTTGGTCAACATAGGAGGTATGCGTTCCACCTACCAAATGTGCAGTCACTTGGTTGTATTTTATTAGTTTTTGAAAAATCTGGATGCAATTTCAATTCAATTCAATTTATTTATTATAATATCTGCTCAAAACATTAAGATAATAAAATCTTATAAGTAGTAGGAGCCTCAAAAAACATTCCAGCAATCTTAAATGTACATATACTATATATATAATCTTATATTAGCATATATGGAAGAAAGTATAAAGAAGTAGTGGTGAAAGAAGATAGAAAGCTTAGGAAGATAGAGAGAAATCATTCAGCCATAGTCAAATAATTTAAAAGGGACGATTTGAAATGGTTTTTGTTTCTGATCTTTCTTATCATAGTCGGTAAGGAATTCCACAGCCTAATAGCTACGACAAAAAATTGACGTTCAGAAGTCAGACTAGTATATTTTGGCTGTACCAGCATTATTGATCTCCTGGATTGAAGAAATTTTAACTTTGATGCCAAGTAATCTGGCTCGCAGACCGTTATTAAGTCAAAAAGAAAAATAAGTGCTCGATATTTGAGAAAACTGTTGATTGAACATCCGAAGATTTTTTTTGAATGTATTGAGATATGATCTCGATATTTTATATCATACACAAAACGAGCTATATTATTAAACAATACATTTAATTTTCTTCTACTATTGCTGTCAGGGTTGCAAAAAATTTCGCAGTTGTATAACAGCTTAGGTAAAAGTAGAGTTTTTGCAAGTATAAGTTTAGTGCTTCTAGGCAGAAAACTCTTTGAATGCCACAGAGCTCGTAGTGCAGCATAAACTTTGCCACATGTACTATTTATGTGTGTAGACCATTGAAGTGTACTATTGAAAGTAAGTCCAAGGTTTTTGGCAGAGTCCACATAATTTACTAAAGAACCGTTTAGGCAAATAGCTGGGAAGTTGCTTGGGTCTAATACCTTTTTATATATCAGTATTACTTTAGATTTTTTTGGATTAAGACAAAGATGGTTTTCGTACGACCAATTATATACCTCAGACAAATCTGCATTTAAGAGTGAAGCAGCCTCTATTTTTTTGTCAAGCGGGCGACCAATAATTAGTTGTACATCATCCGCATACATATGCACTGTACAGTGTTTTACGATATGTGGGAGCTCATTTACGTAAAGCGAAAAAAGAATAGGCCCCAAAATTGAACCCTGAGGGACTCCACTTTGTACAGGAAGAAAGTTTGAAAAAGAGTTGTTGGTAACCACTCGTTGTTTTCTGTCGCTTAAATATGAGGCAATGAGTTTAGCTGCCGACTGCGAAAAATTAAAATTTTTGCGCATTTTATTGTATAGCACAGAATGATTAACCGTATCGAAAGCTTTAGAGAAATCCAACAAGGTTAAATATGAGAAATTGTTATTGTCAAGGCATTTTCTAATTTCATCCACAACTAAGATCAGGGCTGTCTTACAACTGCGCTTTGGTCTGAAACCTGATTGATGGGTGCTAAGCATCTTGTTATCATTAAGAAATTTTTGCATTTGAACCACTAAACACTTCTCAAAAACTTTGGATAAAAATGGGACTATAGCCACTGGTCGATAGTCCGTCGATGACGCATTATTTTTTGGAACCGGTATTATTTTTGATATTTTCCAACAACTAGGAAATGATGATGTTGTAATTATGGTGTTAAAAATGTATGTTATAAGATTTATTAAAAATGGAAGCAATAATTTAATGAATTTTGGACAAAGTAAGTCTAAACCAGTAGCGTTCGACTTTATGGACGAGATTGCAATGAAAACATCATTGTTGGTCAACCCCTCAAAAAATAACATATTCTCAGCTTCATTATTATTTATATCAGCCGCAATTACATTATTTAGCGTTTCAGTATTTTTTTCAGAGGTCATCCCTGACACAAATTTCGTATTCAAAAGATCGCAATCAATTTCTTCTGATACTGAGGACGGTTGCTTTCCAATGCCTATCTTTTTTAGAAACTTCCAGACGTTTTGACCATGTTCCAAATTGCTGAGCTTTGCTTTGTAAAATTGTGCCTTTGCTTTTCTTATTCTAAAAGTAATATGATTTCTAATGCTTTTGAAATCTTTTAGAAACTGGGGAATTTTGTATTTTTTCCATTTTTTATATACTGCGTCACGAGTTTTCATAAGACGTTTAATATCTACTGTTAGCCAAATTGGACCGATTGATTTATTTGATTGTGTTTTAAGTGGAACATGTCTATTATATAGATCAAGAATATGTTGCTGAAAGAAAAGTACTTGATTATCTACATGAGCCATTGTAAATATTCTATCCCAATCCCTACTAATTAAATCATTTTGTACCCAAACCAATCAATGCTTTTAAAATCACGAAAAGTAATTGTATCTGGAGATGACGCAAAATTAGTAAATTCAAAAGTAATAAAAAGTAAATCATGTTTAGAGAATCCCGGTGCAGAAAGTTGACTGTATTTGAGTATTTTTTCTGTATCGCTAACAAAGCAAACATCAATCAGGCTACATGACTCAATACTATGAAAGTGAGTTGGATTTGTGGTGTTAACAGGTAGTAATCGAATTGAATTCAATGTGTTAAGCAAAGGACTGGCTTCCATGTTGTTCATGAGATTACAATTTATATCTCCGCAAATTATAACATCAGGCAGTGTACAACTAATTTCTTCGAGTATAGTGTAAAACAGATCAAGGCTTATTGATTTGTTAGGCCTGTAAATAGTACCCAGCATTAGTTTTTTGTAATTATTTGCGATTTCTAACACAATATATTCAAAAGAGCTGTTTGCCTCAGCCTTGCATAGCAATTTGCATCTAAGTCCTGCTCGCACATAAATTGCTGCACCACCACCCACTCGACCAATCCTATCTGATCGAAAAAGATTGTATCCATCTACGCTGTACACACAGTCGGGAACATCAGAAGTGAACCAGGTTTCAGAAATGCAGATAATGTCGATACCAGATCCTATAAATAAGTATCTGAATTCGTCAATCTTGGCGTTCAGACTTTGAGCGTTTATGTGGCATATATGTAAGCCAATTTGCTGAGCTTTGAGCACTCTCAGCATAACCGCCAATCCAGAGTCTAACCCTTCGGCTGTGCAATCCATCATATTATGATTTGTGTTCAAAATCATGTAAACACAAAAATACGGCTCAGAAAAGAAGAAAAATCAGAAAAATTAATTTTTACATAGCATAAACTATGTAAAATAAAACCGTCAAACGTATAAAATTTGCTATGGTAATAGGAAAGAGCGTAACACAAGGTAGAATATAAATAAATGCAGTAATGTAGCCTAAGTTGAGAGAAGAAAGGTGTAAAAAAAGATATATAAAATAAAAAACTACATTTAGCTAAATATGATAAAAAAATAAAATAATTATTTATATTTGTAGCACTATGTATCCAGCGAACCATCATCGTTGTTATCATCATCATTTAAATCGTTGACAATAGAATACAACTGCTCTTCACTTTCAATAAATAAACTTCTCTCCCTCTCAGATCGTTTTATGAAAACTAAACCACGCTTTGTGTATGCGGCTGAAATTTTCCTCTCACGCTTTAGTTTTAGAGCACTTTGAAGAATAGAGCGAGTGCGTTTAGTTATGCTCTCATTCAAATAAAACTTACAATTAGTATCAGTGCTGTCGTTTCGAAAAAAATTTAAGTGCTCAATTTAATATTTTTGGGTAGTACTTTGTGAAAATGGGTAGTACTACACTAATATAGTTGTACGTTACCTGCAAGAACCTGTCTATATTCTAGAGTTGTTGTTGTTTTTTTCCTTTGTTATCAAAGTTTGTTTAATACATAAAGCATTGTATCAACTTGTAAAATTTTACATAAAAATGTTGATCGCTGCGAAAAACGGCTAAAGTTCAATAACCATTTAATTATTAATTATGTATATTTAAAGACGCGCACAAGAAAAATTAATTCAAGCGAAATTAGTCGCGTTCTAAAGATATGAATCTTTTATGAATCATATGTACTACGTTTATACGACAGCTTAGTTCGTTTTGACTGAGTTCGCCCTGATTGAGAGCATATTCATAAACCAAATTTCAAAGCGTTTTGAACGCACGAAGTGTTTTGACTCGTTCACGATTTCAGATCGGTACTTAATTGTTCGAACCGTTTTGAAAGTGTGCATAAACACCACACAATTTCAAAGCGAGTTGAAAATTAATGTTAAATAGTTTAGAAATTGAATTCATTATTTTAATTCTTTTTCTTTGAATTGATTTCATTAAAAAAAACAGAAAAATATTTGAATTGTTTTTTTCCGCATCCATTTTGATTTTCTTTAATAATTTTATGTGATATTTTTAATTTTTACGTTTACAAACGTTTTGAGTCAGCACACAATAAAGTCGCAAGCATAAACGTTATTCAAAAAAGCGAATGGAGTCATGGGAAACTCATTCAAAACGAACTAAGCTGTCGTAAAAACGTAGTAATAAATTATGATCGTTCATAGTTAAATTGTAAGGGTTGATGCGATGCTAAAATTTTTCTCCTTTCTCATAAATTTTTGAGCGACTAATGTCAAAATTAGTAAACCAAAATAATGAGCGATGATTTTGACACTTCAAGAATTAAATATTTCAGTTTCAGGCACTTGCATGCCATTATAATTGAAAAATGAGAGATCAAAGAATGGTGGGGTAGTGCAAATTGCGGAAATTTTGGGTAGTACAAATTGAGGGTTGGGTACTAGAGTAGTACGCGTGGCTAAAGGGTAGTACAAAAGCACTATTGTAGTACAAACGACAGCACTGATTAGTATCAGAGGACAATCCTATATCTTTTAGTGTTAACGCTCTTTGGTTTTCTTTACGGAAAAGAGCTGCCGCTCGCACAACAGAGTCTCTTTCATACTGACAGTTAAATTGTAAAATAACAGGTGTAATTGCGTTGGAATTGTTTTGCGCTCTACGTTTCACTCGAAAAATATTGCGTACTGGAGGGAGTCTGCTTCCAATAGAAAAACGAAGTTGATTGTAAAGATTTGTTAAGTTTTCATCATTACACTCAGGAACACCAAACAAAACAGCATCAGATGCGGTTACTGTACGTTCCATCATATCCAAACGCTGACGTAACTGCTGTAGCTCATCATTATGATCAACATGATCTGTTGACACAGACTCGAGATTTTCAATTCTTGTATTGATATTAGTGAGCTTCTCACACATACTTCCCGTAAAAGAAGATATTTTTGCATTTAAGTTCTCAGAGATTTTTTCACTCAAGCTTTCCAGTTTTTTATTGCATTCTTCTTCATAATTTGTTAATTTCGAATTTATTTCTGCGCTAAATTTTTGAAGCTCAGCTCTTACCATTTCCATAAGTGAAGCACTTAAGCCTTGCAAACGTTGATCTAGAGTTTCTAAAGAGATGACTGAAGAGTTTATTCCAGGAGAGGCACATTGCGTGGGTGTTGTGGAGATGACATTTGAGTGAATAACCTTTGATCTGGTACTCATTGCTGTTTGTGTGTTAGTTTTATTGTTGGCGGGAACTGGTGTGTTGGAGGCTGAGTTAGTTTTATTTTTTTGCATTTTACTTTTCAGTTTAATCAGAAATTCAAAATAACTATTTCTGGACTCAGACAAGGTGTCAGTTTTTAATTTTGGTCTCAAAATCAACCTTGATCACTTCTCTATCAGAAAGCAAAGCACTAGAGTTTACAAACGAATATCTCGGACAAGAAACTAGCTATTGTCAGACGATTAAAAATACACGTCTATTCACTTTGATTGCACATATCCAAAAGTTATACAATATTCTTCGTTATTAATTTTAAAAAAAATAGTTTTTTAAGAAAACAGAGATTCTTTAAGACAATTTTTGTTCCAGCAATAAGTACTGAAGTACTTTTTATTTTTCTTGACGTTATTTTATTTTATATTTCTGAAAATGAGAAAATACTGACGAGATGGAAAATGTAAAGATCCGAAACTTCGACGAAAAATGTTACTATCCTTCAATATGCGCCAATATTGAATTATCGGGAAGGTTAAGGGGTTCACTTAACAATGCCAAAACTAAGCGGCCCTCAGTGACTGGCAAGAATTCCCCATGATCAATGATGATCATGATCAGTTACTTATTGCACCCGAATTTTGTAGACTTTACTAGTGAGCGAGATCAGATGACAAACATTCGCTCCTGTTTTGTTATTTTCATGTAAGCACCAGCAATTATTGTAACTGCAAGATAAGGCTTTCAAATTGTCCGCCGAACAACAGCAGCATCGATTTTTATACCCTTAGTTCACTTTCTTATTCCGCATTTAAAGGAGCGTAGCAGGTCATTCCCTGAGTCGATTTTGCTATGACCATTTGCTTTCTATCCGCCTGAGTGGAAATCACGAGTACATGAAAACTAAACAAGATACATGAATGATACATAGACTACAACTTCAAACAAAGCTTCTAGGATTGGTAATGGATGAAATCGGTTCACGGACACGCTTATCGAAACATTTAAAAGCCTAATTGAGAAAGTTATTAAATGTATTATAACCAAATTTCTCACAAATACTAAGGATAACTTAGACAAAAAGTTGGTAAGTTTCCAATAGAGGGCTTGGAACTTCCCATGCAAGCGAATACTTCGAAACGCTATACTGAAAATATTATTTAAAGTAATTAAACCAATTTTCTCAAAAATCGTACGGCCTAGCTACAGACTAAAAATTAACATATTTCGCAAAGAGGGTGTAGGACCACCATACAAAAAAAAAACTACAAAACATAGTGACGAAATCAATCATGATTCCTTTTTCACTCATACATCCTAATTTACTGCCATCATTTTATTTAATTTCAACTTTAACACATATTGCAAAATAGTTTGTTTCCAAAGTGTATCTGTAAGATTTTTAATTTTCTCCATTTTTTTTTTGGATAAAAAAAATAAAAAAAAAAAAATATTGCAAAATGTCGTAAATTTCCATCTTGTTATATGCAGTAAAAATTAGTCACCCTCATTTTAATTTCAGTTTTTTAAGCGTTTTATGTACTTTAACAATTGTTTTTTTTTTCGCATTTTGTTCCAACAAATTTCCATTTTGCGTCACCCTCAATTTGCTACCCTGACGATTTTTTTTTCGCAAGCTAACTAGGGTGGTATTTTTTTTTTTTTAACTACAATGAACGCAAATAGAAATGCTAGGCACGTGCTGCTCAAACACATAAAATTTTATTATATTAAATTAATGGAAAGGTCTTCAATATATGTTTATGAAGTTTGGATGAAATAGTATTTATGGCATGAGAATATATCACTAAATATAGAGGCCCAACCGTTCGCATAAATTTCTTGTAGGCTGATTGAGGAATAGCCTATAGCTCTTTCAGGTAATTTTAGCTTCGAGAATAGGAAAAATTGAGACGGAGCTATGTATATCAGGTGAAAACGGTGCAACGTCGAAGACATTCGTTGAATTTTTTGTTAAAAACTCTTACACAATGATGGCTTTATGCGATGGTGTATTGTCGTGGTGCAAAATCTATAAAAATTCCGTTTTCTCTTTTTGTCGAACAATTTCTCGCAAGCGCTAAATGGCGTCTTAATACTTAATATTCATTAATAATTTTGTTTCGTTTTATTTAACAATCTCGTATACTTTTTACATGTTTGAGTTAATCTTTTAAATGTTAGTCAACTTATTTTTCATTCATTACCTTATACTAAAGTTAACATTTTTATTTACTAACTAAAGTTGGTTTATTCATTATGAAATTACTAAAGTTTCTTACATTTATTCTCTATTATACAGTTTTTGTTTGGAGTTTTCTTTCGCTTTATTCATAATTTCTTTCATTTTAATACCTACAACTGCATACATAAAAAAAAACAACACTTCATAGAAACAAGTTGGAATTTAATGTCTTAATTAACTTTTAACTTTGATGTTTTCTAGGAAGTCAGTAAAATGTTTTTATTCTATAAAATAAAGTTGCTTTCTTTTCATGTTGTTACAGTGAATGAGTGAGAATTTTTTTTGTATGAAGACATAATTTTTAACTTAGCCGACAATTTGTGAGAAAAAAAGCAATTGACAAAAAAGTAAGCGAGTAAAGAAAAGAAAATGATCCTTCAATAGAAAAATTAAGTTCTTAAATAGAAAAAATATTCTTCTCCATAGAGAATAAATATTTTCTTAAGTCAAATTTGAAGTAAATATTAGTAAAGTAAGATGAATATCGATGTTTTTCCATGTACATTAGACCGTGTCGATTTGTCAGCCAGACACCGACTCAAAAGTTAGAAAGACCCTTAAAAACGAAATCTGCATAACTTTTTTAAAAACCAATGGAGCACTTTTGATTCTCCTGAAGGTCCTTTTTGGCTAAAAAAAAAACGTGTTTTTTGCTCGTAACATTTATTTTTTCACAGAAGAACCAAACCGCGAGAAGGAGATGAGTTCGATACAGATTAAAAATTTCTCGTACGAGAACGAGACGATAAGCTCGGTGCAACTACGCGGACGATACGATAACTTAGGAACCATCGTATCGTTCTCGTATCAGTGAAGCACTACATCCATTTCACTCTCTTTTCAAAGAAATATGGTTATAAAACGATTTTAAAACTTAAAAAATGTGAATAAAAATGCAATAAATCAGAACGATTCTCTAATACAACATCACATTTTTATTCAATATATTCAACACAAAGTGTTTCAAAGTCACTTAATCTTCATAAACAGTAATTTTTTGCTCACTTCAAAAAAAAAAAAAAAGTCTGACAATTACTCACGTCGCTGATGGGAACACCCTTAATCCATTTTTTGCAACTTAATTATATATGTATACCTTTGATGAACTATTGACTGACACTACTTCATTCTTTGCATTATTATTATTTAACATCTATCCCATACGCATGGGCGCAACAAGTCAAACACTGACTTGTTTTCAAAAATTGGCAGCCTAAAAGACCTCAAGTGCGAATTGAAATTTACCAAAGTTAAGCCTATTAACCTTTTTTTTTTGATCTTTGGTACAAACTATTATTTGTCAAAACATTTGACGCATAAATGATGAGACCCTGATTGCTAAGCTGTTCGTAGTGAAATTCACCCCTCAAAGTGGAAAAAAATGTCTACCCTAATTTTTTTATTCATCTAACAATATAGTGCCGTTTAAAATTATCGACTTCATGTTGTTATATTCCCTTGTGACCCCTCGCTTGCACTGATTTTTTTTATGGTTTTCAATGATCCTTTTGTGTTATCAATTTCTTTTGCTAATTGTTCTGATTGATTGTTGATTATTGGGATTATTGATTTTGCTTTGTCGGTTTTGTTATTGGAAATTGATCGCTGTAATGTGAGTGCTTTTTTATTGTGAACAAGTTAAATATTTTGATGGCTTTAAATTGATAAAGAGTTACGGGTTGAAATTATTTTGCTATTGTTTATTAAACGCCAGCTACGGAGAGAAGCGTGACAATACATAGATCTGTTGAAAACAGAGACTAAAGGATAAACAAAGATAAATAAATGCAAACTTACCGCTCTTGAGCTATAACAAATGTAGGGGCGTTCAAATTGAAATAATTCTAAATTCTCACTTTGAGCGAAAGATATTTTTTCATTCAATTAAGACTACCTTACATTTAAAAATAATAAGACTATACATATTAGTATAATCATAATATATAATTTGATTTTTTTTTTTCCTAAAATTTATTAAGTAATATGCCACCCCTGCCTTAAAAAAAATTCCTTCCACCAAATACAAAAGTTCGCCTTTTTCATCACGAAAATCTTAGCAAAATGAAATATTTTTCAATTGAAAATTAATTCGAAACCTCATTTTACGAATAAAAACCCGGACTCACCTAGAATAAATGATGAAACATCATTATACCCAGGATATTCAACTGAACCCCCTCGTTGAACCCACCAGATTTCGTAATGTAACTAAGTAGCTGAACTATACTAAAGTGTCTTAGTTTGTCCAGGTTATCAAATAAAAATGAGCCAAGTATTCTGTGTTTTCTTCTAGCAAGTGCATGGCAGGATCAAAGAAAATGCTCAATGTTTTCTTCCTCTTTCACATTCTTACAACTTGTACAGAAGTCAGAAGACCGAACACTAATTCTATCCCTCTCTTATGATAGCAGCAACTGAAGAGATATCATGCCTAGTACGAGATATTAGTTCTAGAGAGCTCTTAGTATCCCATTTCGACCAAGTTTGCCTAGATACTATATTGCGAATTAATCTTTGGGTCCGTCTTATGTTACCTTTTTTTGGTGGATTTCAAAAGCAACTTACAATTAACAAGTGGTACGGTAACACCTTTCTTGTTCTGACGAATTTGTGAAGTACTTCGCAATTGCCATCAATTTCCCTATACACAGACACCCAGATTAGATGATTGTTAAAATGCTACGCCATCTCATTGAGAGCCGCAGGCCCGTACCTATCCGACTTTGTGTGGGGGCAAACAAATTTTATTTTGAGAAGAGTAAAACCAGCAGAACTTAGAATCCCATCTTAGATCAGATGCGTGGGGAGCAAAGCCCTCTCTTGCTCCTGGGTTGGTACGGGCCTGGAGAACTGAGCGGCATCAGTTGCCAAACCAAAGTACAAATAATACTTTAAGGATATTTCGCATTTTTGGAAGGATTTCTAACGATATTTTTTTTTTAAAGAACGGAATTATCTAACAGCCTATTCTTGAGCGTGAATGTTGCTTATTTTTTGGAAATATTTTCAATGCTGGGGCTCTTGCATGATCGGCAGGTTAGCTTGGAAACTCAATTTACCCCAATTACATTGTTTTAGAAAGATTCCAGCGAAGATGGAGAAAAAGTATAATCGGTACAGCACCTGTTCTGGAAGTTCCCTATACACAAAATCAAAATTATTCAGAGCTTACCAGACTCATTTGAATTTCGGAGTGATGGTTTCTATCATCTTAAGAAGAAAGTGCACAGTGTTTACGGTCTTGAGCATCGCGATGGGCACTTAATCCATTCGAATAACTTTGCCTTTTGAGCGGCCTGCTAAAGCGTACTGAACCGAATATATTGGTGTATCAATTTAATAAAATATTGTTGGTCAAAAATTTCAACATAAGCATTTGCGAAGAAAATATATTTAGTTGGAACCGCACTTGATGAATACGTGATAAAATAAAAAAAGCCAAACTAAGCTAAGTTTTGGTTTATAGTTTTTGTGACATAAATCGTTTTTTTTTCTTTTTTTGTTCAAAATTTTTCTTTTTTTTTTTTTATAGAAACAAGACCATAAAAATAATTATAGCAAAATCGGAGAGATTGACTGATTGGGAATATATTATTCAAATCCAACTAGAATGAGCATTTAACTTTTACGATCAGGTCTCCTAAGGTCCCCTTAGTAATTTACATTACTTATGCGTAAAATAAATTAAAAATTACTGCAGTAAACTAAGTTAACATAATAATTCCACAAAATATTACTATAATGTACTTACTACAAGAAGGCCAAAAATAATATTTCATTAATTTAACAGTTCTATCAACATTTACACATCAAATAAAATAGAGTTGATGATAAATATTTAATAATTATGCTGTCTGAGTACCTCTACAGACACCCTATTGTTCAGTTTGCAATTTACAACGCATTGCAATGAGTCCAATGTTAAGCGATATTTACATGGCATAAAATGAAACATTCGAATTGATAGTTACAGGATGAGAAAGAATCAACATTGCAACATTAATATCAGCACGCTGAAAAAAATATTTTAATAACTGCGAAGAGTGGTACTCGTGCTGGAATCGATATTTGCATTATTTCTGTATTATTGAATTTTTTTTTTAAATTTCACTTTGACTTGTTTTGTTTATTAAAGCAATACAAGCTATTTTTTTTTTTTAAATAATGATCGGAAATTTAATTCTATCCAAAAATAAGACAGGAATATAGCTATAATTTTACAAAAAAATAAATGTTTGTGCTTAACATCTTACATTCCTAACTAAGCATATAATGTAAAAGTCCAGAATCACTAGTGCAAGATATCAAAATACAGGGTTCTTACATGACAATTATATTTTTAGAAGCTTAGAATGTTGGGAAAAACTCGCAACAATTTTAGATTCAGAGATTAAAAATCCTTGAAAGAGACATGGTCTGTTTTGAGTAATTAAGTTTCCAAGTTCTTGTGTGCAGATTAAGTTTTTTTTTTTTTAGTTTTAGCATTTTTCTTCTTTTATTTGACTATGATTTTAAGCAGTAAGGTGCTAGATTCAGAAATCTAAGTGTTCCCTTAACAGAAAGTTTTTTTTTATGACAAATCTTCATTTTAAACTTTTGCTTTGTCCACATTAATTTTGATACCCACATATGCCCATTTCGAATTCAGATTGGTTGATGAAATTACGCTCAGTGCAAGTTTTCTTATCGAGGATACTTAAACAAACTGCATCAATTATATAACATTTCAACTCAACAATTTCTGTAAACTTAGTTATAAACTCATCCATCTAACATCATAATACTAAAGTATATTTTATATGCACCACGTTCCCTTTTATTTTTTTTTTTTAATATAAATGAGAAATCTATTTAACGCTTTGCCAGCATGGTAGGCAGGCAACATTTCATGAAATTTCTCATTTCCTGTTGTTGTCCAGCATTTGAAAATCATCATCATCATCATCATCATCGTCATCATCAGCATCATTGTCATCATTCACATCTTTGCCAACAACTCAATGACGATGGCGAAGCAGACTAAAAGGCAGCGCATTCATAATTCATTTTATGCCATTTATGAGACGCAATTATAATTAAAAAAATAAAAATAAAAAATGTTCAACAAAATTAAATACACAGAAGGATGCTTCAATGTTTCCTATGGGTATAATATTGCAATCTCTTAGCCAAGATTTTGTCATTGCATTAATGATGCTGTAAGATGAACGACAAACAGTAGATTAGTACGAGTATTAAGGAAGCCAACTTATGTAAATGTGAAGTGAAATTTACTTATTAAAATATTAAGAGTGTTGTTATTATACTTTTACTTTTTCTTTAATTATATGTAAAAAAAAAATTTAAGGTTACATGCGTGTGGGACTTGTCTTCCAACTCATAGAGTTCAATCATCAATTGCTTTTCTTATTCTTAGACTTTAATCTATCACAAACAACATTTATGCAGCCACATAAACTTCCAGTTTACCATGATTTTTATTATTCGATAGTAATGGTATAGAAAATAAGACTGAAGGTATTTCCCTAATTTTAAGTATTTCACCAAAAAAGCGCCAAACCAACTTCTATTGGCGGATATTGGTACGTTATAGTAATCGGGAAAATTAACCACCGAATAAGAGTATATATTGGTGAAGTGCTGCTTTCGCAGTATACGTTTTATCTGTCCTAATACCATAGCCAACGAAGAGCCATTAAGTAGAGTGAAGCAGAACGTAGAAGAGATTGGGAGAAAAGTAAGAGCTGCCGAAAAAGTCTTAAAGAAAATCAATGAAATTGGTAATAATAGAACATCTCGAGAGGTAATATACGAATATACGAAATTTGAAGAGTTAGTCTTTACTAATGCCCCTGTACAGAAGATATTTCGAATCATTAGACGCTTATTCATTATATTCAATCTGCTTGCTTGTGATCATAAACTTACTAGATTTTGGGTTCTTAAGAATTCATGCGGCGGATAGACCAGACTCGAATGTTGAGGACTTATTTAATATGTGAATGCCTCTGGTGAATCAAAAGTCAAGATCAGTCGTTTGGATTATTATTCATTATCTTAGACAATATAATGTAGTTTTATATAGTTTTCAATTCAATGCATTGTTTTTTTTTATGTAATATCGAAAACTAATCGAAAAATCGTAAAAACGTGTTCAATGATCTATTTATCTATATATTATCGAAAAATAATCGGAAAATCGCAAGACTTCAAAGCGTAATAACTTTGCAAAACATTTAGCTTGAAAATTTCTGAAAACACCATCGAGCTTTGTAGATTATCTCCGATAGGAATTTATTTTTGAAAAATTGATACGATTGAAATTGAACATCACAAATACATATACTGGTGTAAAGTAAGGAGAAAACGCTTAAGTGGAGTGTTTGTTCCGCATCTGTAATAGATAAAACTGCTGTGATGCCCTTAGGACTTGCGTTTGCGGGAAAAGCATTCCACTAAGTAACGTCAGTGATTTGTGTTATATGATACACCAATATCCCCTGATCAGAAAACACGCAACCAAATCGATCATGTTGTGATCGACGGAAGGCATGCTTCGAGCGTGCTAGATGTTCGTACGTTCCGGGGAGTCAATATTGACTCCGATCATTATCTTGTTGCAGCCAAGATACGCATGCGGCTGTGCAATGCAAAGGATGTACGCTCTGGTACGCAACGAAAGCTGGACGTCGCTAAGCTGCAATCACATCGGACGGCCGAAGCCTATTCCGCTCGCCTCTCAGAACTGCTCCTTCAACCTGACTCTCTACCCGATGATGCCGGTGGACTTTGGGCGCATATATCCCGCTCCATGCGCTCTGCCGCTGAGGAAGTCATTGGTTTCCGACGCCCACTTCCGCGAAATCAATGGTATGACCAGGAGTGTCGCGAAGCTACTGCAGTGAAAAACGCCGCCTACAAAAGAACCCTGCAGTCAGCAGCAACGCGAGCCGTGCACGAAAACTACCGGGAAAAGAGAAAGGATGAGAGGCGCCTTTTCAGACGCAAGAAACGAGAGCAGGAAAGGCACGAGCGTGAGAAACTCGAAGTGTTACGGGGCAAGAATGATGCTCGAAAATTTTACCAACAAGTCAAGCGTCTGACCCAAGGTTTCAAGCCCGGAGCATCAACCTGTAAAGATGAACATGGAAATCTGGTTACGGATACGCAGTGTGCACTGAGATTATGGAGGGAACACTTTTCCAAGCTGCTTGCTGGCGATGACTCCACCAATCCCGCCTTTGGAGAAATTAACCCGATGCCACCAATCAACGACGATGGTGTGGACGTACCACCACCTAGCCATGACGCGGTGCGAGTTGTGATCCAACGACTTAAGAACAACAAAGCGGCTGGTGCCGATGGCCTGCCTGCTGAATTGTTCAAGACCGGCGGCGATGAGCTGATAGGGTGTATGCATCAACTCATCTGCAAAATATGGCTAGTAGAAAGCATGCCCGACGATTGGAATCTCAGTGTCCTTTGTCCTGTACTGAAGAAAGGTGACCCGACAATCTGCGCTAACTACCGGGGAATCAGTCTTCTTGCCATCTCTTACAAGGTCCTGTCGACTGTACTGTGTGAAAGACTTAAGCCGTTTGCCAACACAGTGATTGGGCCTTATCAGTGCGGCTTTAGACCTGGTAAGTCCACCATAGACCAGATCTTCACACTATGTCAAATCCTGGAAAAAACCCACGAAAAACAGATCGATACCCATCATCTCTTTATCGATTTTAAAGCAGCTTTCGATAGCCCGATACGGGATTGCCTGTATGCCACCATGTCTGAGTTCGGTATACCTGCGAAGCTGGTGCGGCTTTGCAGAATGACGTTGAGCAACACAGCCAGCTCCGTCAGAGTAGGAAGGGACCTCTCCGAACCATTTGATACCGAACGAGGTTTCAGACAGAGCGATCCATTATCCTGCAACCTCTTCAACTTTGTGATGGAAGGGGTGTTGCGAAGAGCCAGTGTACATCGTAATGGCACTATTTTCTACAAAAGTGTCCAGCTCCTTGCATATGCCGATGATATTGATATCATTGGACGTTGCAAGCGAAATGTTACTGCTGCGTTCTCTGCTATCGAAAAAGAGTCAGCGAAAGTGGGTTTGACGGTGAACGAGGGCAAAACAAAGTATATGCTGTCCACAAACAGGGAGACGCGGCGTATTGGATCCTTTGTTACTGCGAACAACTATACTTTCGAAGTTGTCAAGGAATTCACCTATCTTGGCACCGCCGTGAACACTCAAAACGATGTCAGCCTGGAGATAAAGCGAAGACTAACTCTTGCTAATAGGTGTTACTATGGTCTCAGTAAGCAATTGAGTAGTAGAGACCTCTCTCGCCCGACAAAACTGACACTCTACAAGACGCTCATCTTACCCGTGCTACTTTACGGCGCAGAAGCATGGGTTGTGTCGCAGACTGATGCAGCCACGCTTCGGGTGTTTGGGAGAAAAATTCTTCGCAAAATCTTCGGTCCTGTTCACGTCGGCGACGACTACCGTATTCGAATGAACCATGAACTGTACGAGCTCTACGCTGACATTGACATAGTCAAGCGCATCACTATTTAACGTCTGCTCTGGCTGGGACATGTTGTGCGTATGGACGAAGAAGCTTCGGCGAAAAAGGTATTTGATGCGGAAGCCGCTGGGCGACGACGAAGAGGAAGACCATGCCTCCGATGGAAAGACCAAGCCGAGGAAACCCTATCCACGCTTGGTGTGACTGATTGGAGAAGGCGCGCGCGAAGCAGAGGCACCTGGAGAGAGCTTTTGAGGTCGGCTGTCACCCGGTAACGGGTGTTTATGGCCACCCAAGTAAGTAAGTAAGATACACCAATATGGGTCTATATGATACAGCTCTAAGCGTAGAAAATTAACTTTGCTCAGAACTACTTACTTTCTATAGTTTTCTTTTCGATATTATTTGGGCATAAACTGAAGTTATACTATATGCATAGCTGGGCACCGTTAATCAAATAATTAACTTCGTTAATCGCTAATCCGTTACTAAAAAAGTTAACTTCGTTAAACGTTAAAGCGTTACATTTCGGAACACTTAACGCAAGTTAACGTTAATTGTTAATCCGTTAACACGTGATAAAAATTGCATTTTTTATATCGTTGCGTTATTGATCTTCTTATAAAAAACTGTTGGTTTGGGTTCTGGAAGTTAAAAAGTCAGGAACAAAAATAAATTTACATAATTGGAGTGTGTAATTTAGCCTTGTGTAATGAGGATATTTCTCTTCATGAACATTAATATGTTGAAGTTCTGGTCTAAAAGCGAGGCTCGTTTCGGCGTTAAAATATATTTGCCCGTGGAAAAAAAGATTTTCAACTGCAGCGCTTGAGGATATAGCAGTATTATATTTCAGAAACTGATTTATGAATATCAGTTCCCTGATGAATGCCGCATCGTTGAACAGTCTTTTGATTTCATGTCTAGCCACTTTTGACGAGATTTTGACCTTTACTCTTTAAAAATTTGTGGGTGCTAGGTTTTCCTTTAGACTGAGTGAAAGAATTGAAAGAGTTCTCCTTATCATCGTCGTTGTTACTCGCGTTGCTGCCTCCGCCACTGAAACTATCTCTGTTCTTCGAACTTTCGGCAGCTTCTTGTCGTAACGCCTCTTTTACCTCTTTTTTCTTGCATTTTTTTACTGCGTCCACTCGACTGCTGTCATACGCTTCCAGACATATCAACTGTAATGTACTTGTTGTCAGAACGTGTTTTGCGCGGCGCCACACGGTGCGTGCGGTATCTTTTTGGTAAATAGTGGGTACTGGATTAACGATTAACGGACTTGTGGAAATTTAACGGAAGTTAACGAGTCCGTTAACATTTTTTAAAGTTAACTTAAAAGTTAATCCGTTAGTCGAAATGTTAACTTCGTTAATTAACGATTAACGGATTAACGAGTTAATGCCCAGCTATGACTATATGACATATTTAAACCAGGGATTCGAACCCGAACCGAACCTGAACCCAGAACCCGCTCCGGAACAATATTATTTTTTTTACATTATGTGATCCCGAACCCAAACCCATTCAAAAATTCGGTTCAGGTTCAATTTTTATTGGGCTTAGAAATTCAAATTACATATTTTACAGAATTTTTTTGCTCCAAGCAAGATTATTATTTGCTGTTTTTTGGTTTTGGTTTTCATTTACTTTGACAATTTTCATTGAACTCCTAAGGAATGAATAAAAAATTAAAAACGTGGCCGGCTAAAATGACAATTTCTGTCCAAAGAGTCAGAAACGGTATCACAAACTGGTATAGAACTTACAACTGAAAATATTACCGACTCAAGTGTAGTAGTATCTTATTCCGAAGATGAAAGCGTAGACATACTAGAAGGGCTACTAAAGAACAAGGAAAACAAATCAACATCAAAGAATTCGAAATTTATCAGACTTATCCTAGGATTTCTAAAGAAAACAGATCTTAGAACTCTGATAAAAAAAAAATGATATACCTCTATTGTGTGAAGCTGCTCAGGTTAGCTGTTCCAGTAACTCAAGTCAGTGTCGCAAAGAGTGCATCTTTTCGAAGAATCACTTGAGAATATTCTACTAGTGCGTTTAAATGAACATTTTTTCCAAAAATAAATGAAACAACATTCCAAAATAAAAATCAAATGAAATTGTTTAATTTTTTCGGAAAAAAATTGAACCTGAATACGAACCCAAACCGAACCCGGACCCACTAAATTTAAATGCATTGAACCCAAAGCTGTACCCGCACCCAAAATTTACAGGGTTCGAAAGCCTGATTTAAACATCTGATTTTCTGATCAAAAATTGTACTAAATAGGGTATGCATGTTTTTGCAATCCAGAAAATTAAAAATTCTCCATAATATGAAGTGTCAAAAAAAAAAATGTGCGTTCATATTTCCCAATAAAAAAAACTTAATAACGTTTTTGACTTTATCTTGCATAAAAATCAAGTATTTTTATCAAAAGCATTTTTTTTTTAATGAAATAAATATCCGTTCTGAAAAAACTAATTTTAACAAAAAAAAAAAAAAATGTAACATAATTTCGCAGTTCGCGGCCTTTAATATAACTTTCTATACCATAGTGATGATGATGAACACAAGGGGTGGGCTAAAATAATGGATATATAAAAAAACGGTAGCCACCCTTCGTTGCCACATTGAGGCCTTAATTTTAAGCTGACACAAAAAAGAAGCGTTTTTTGCGTATAAAAATAACTCAATTGTTCGAAAAAAAAAACGAATCCTTTATGTGTTAGAAGAAAATGACAAAAAAAAGTACATGTGCTGACGGGTCGTTATGTTTCAGAGCACTTTTTTTTTTTATTTGACGCGCTCATAATTTCCGGGTTAATTTTATTGAAACTTTTTTCAAAGACTTTTTATTCACTGTAATTTTTTTTTTCTCTCTAACATGATCTCATGCTGATGTATCCTTTGACAGTGACTTTGTTATTATTGCATTAAAACGCGTAGAAAATTTCAACTTTGTTTTTTTAACACTTTTAAAAAGGTTTTTTTTTGCTACTTTTTTATACAACACAGTCTACATATTTTTTTTTATTTTTTGATTTCACTTTTTTTTTTTTTTTTACCTACCGTATTAAAAGTGTAACAGATTTTCATTTATGGGACAAAACTGGAAATGTAATAAATTTTAAGGAAAAAACCTTTGAAAGCAGATGTCTAGTCAAGCACTTACAAGATGTAGCAAAAAATGTAATTGAATTTGGTCAAAAACAAGGAAAAGTGCGACGGAGTTTGTCAACCAAAGTCATACCGTAATTCAGCAAACAGCTTTAAATAAATTTTTAATAATTTTGTTAACATCAAATTTAAGTTTTCTTTTAATGAAATTTATATTTGATATATTTAGTTCAACTATTTCAAAAATAAACTTCACAACTCGAAAGCTATAATTGAGAATTATGAAAGTATTCCACGTACTTCAAAAGTTTAAATAAAAGCCTTCCTCGGCAATTTAGGGTCTTGCACCGCAACCATAATCATAATCGACGGATACGATAACCTCTAAGCTACAGGGCTGCCCTCTACATTCTCTACTCCGCATACTTGCTAAAGACCCATTGTCTTAGCAAAACTATTCGTGCTGGAAACACGAAACTTAAAATATATGATAATTTCCAAATGTAAAATTTACTAAAAACATTTTTTTGACTGAATAACTAGGAATCAACGTCGAGACCAAATCGTTAGCCTTAGAAATAACAAATTTCGAAATATGGTAAATTTAGAATATATAAATGTGCACTTATTAAGGATAATCTATCCGCAAAACATAAGGGGCATGGAACTTCACATGAAGTTTTTGATTTCATAATTTTTTGAAACATGAGTATGCAATTGAATCCAGTTAAACTTGGTTCACTGTACTAAAAGTGGCCACAAACAATTTAAAGAAAAAAAAAAAAAAAAAAAAAAAAAAAATACTTAGCGCTCGTGCCACAGCCTTAAGGGCCTTAAGAGTTGTGAGGTCATTAAGCATTTTGATAATTTTGAGTTATCAATTTCGAACAATTCTAAGGAAAGTTTTTATTTTCTTAAAAAGTATTTAATAATAAAAATTATTTTGGCCTTCATATACAAAATGATTTCCACTTTATATCCTTATAATATAAGTGCGAGAGGTTGCCCATTTTGAGATTCCCCAGGATTTAATTTGGCATACATTCTACGTAGTTCTACCAATGCTTGCTGGAACTGCTCCATATTTTCTTCCACTGTGCTTGTATCGCTTAAATTTTCTATAGTTTGCTGAGGCTTTGCTACCTTGGCATCGTTTTCAGCAACAGTTTCTTTCTCTGCTGTAAAGTTCAAGGCTGGCGTGAATTTAGTTTTCTTAGACTCACCAAGCAAAATTTCACGGCGCCATGCATCATAATCTGTGGTGCCAGAGTTACTGGTATCTATAGGTGTAATATATTGTTCAATTTCCTGTGTTCTTCGAGCTGGTGTAAACTGTAAATTGTAAATATCATTTTGTAAATTGTTAGTTGCTACAGCTGGTTCACCATTTCGACTATGACCATAATTATATATAGAATTCCATTCGGCAGGCAATGTTTGAGCGTTATTATTTGGGATTTGTAATATTTCACCATTGGGACCGTGGACAAAAGACATACCCGGTTGATATGTAGTAGGTGAGTAAGGCGATTGACCTTGCTGAATATTGCTACCAATATTAGGTGTTACTATACGATTATTTACGTTGGTATTTCCTTGCCAAATACGTCCGCCATTAACTCCGAAATTGTTGCCAGCATCACTATAAGTACCATAACGCATACCACCGCCATTAACACCACCAATACCTCTAAAATTATTAACGCCAATATATGGCCGATTGTAGCCGTTTTGATAGTAACGATCATCACCTGCTCCATTGTTACCATCTCCAATGCCTTGTCCTTCTCCACCATTTCCGCTACCGTTGCTACCATTGCCGTTACCTTGACCTCCGCTCCCATTTCCGCCATTGCCATTACCATTGCTACCGCCGTTACCATTGCTACCGCCGTTACCATTGTTACCGCCGTTACCATTGTTACCACCATTGCCATTGCTACCACCGTTACCATTGTTACCACCATTGCCATTGCTACCACCGTTACCATTGTTACCGCCGTTACCATTTCCACCGCCGTTAATATTGTTACCGCCGTTAACATTGTTACCGCCGTTACCATTGCTACCGCCGTTACCATTACTACCGCCATTACCATTGTTACCGCCGTTACCATTTCCACTACCTCCGCCAGGGTTTCCACCATTATTTCCACCAATACCTGTTCCTCCACCATTGCCTTGACTGTTACTACCTCCAGTTCCGCCACCACCAATGCCTGATAATAATGGAAACAGCCACCATGGACAATCGCATGCACCAGGTGGCCCTGGTGGACCTGGTGGTCCTCTAGGTCCAGTTATTCCTCCCGGTATTCCTCCTGGTATTCCTCCTGGAAATCCTGGTATTCCTCCAGGTAATCCTGGTATTCCTCCTGGTAACCAATTGCCAGGTATGCCTGGTGGACCAGGTAAACCTGGACGTCCTGGAAACCCAATGAGACCCGGTGCACCTGGAGGACCTATATCTCCTCGGAATCCTGGTGGTCCAACCGGTCCAGGTGGGCCTGCAGGACCTGGTTCACAACCACATTTTATTGAAGCTTTAGTAAATGAGCAAAAACCTGAAAATCAAAAGAGTTATTATTTAACTATAGGCTTCGTATAAAAGTTAGCATATTAACCTAACAAGGCAATCCAAATCGCCTTCATTGTACAGTTTGATGTGATAGGCTCCAAGCGAATGATAGCAACTTATCCAAAAAAAGGTTGACATCGAAATGCAGTTGCATCGCTACACTACACAAACTTTTATACTTTTTTCACTAGTTGCGGGGAAACACTTGCCTTTAGATAATTAAGATAAACTTTTCAAAAGAATCACTTTCAAACAATCCTACACCAGATTTAATTAGTCATCAAATTTTTCTTAACGTTGATATTTCAATTTGGTCTCTCCGTTAGCTTAACATTTTCTTTTTTTCCAGCGATCTCTTAGAACATTTAGATTTTATTTTATTTGGTTATCCGTTAACCAACAAATTGAATGAAAACAAGTTTCGTAGATTATAGCCCAGTCAATAAAGCTGGAATATCCAAGAATTTGTGAAATATCAGATTTTTAAAGAACTTGGTAAATAAGTATCTGGAGGTGTTTGGAGCATTTGTGAATGGTTAGGAATTTCAACTCTACAAAAATTAAGTAAAACTATAAAAATTGGGATAGAAATGTTTATAAAGTGGAAGTATCATAATATAAATTTTTTTATTAATTTTCTTTCATTTATTTTACTCTATATAACACACAATTTTTCCGGAATAAAAAAAACAAGAAAAACAAAATTTAAAAGTTTTAGATTAGTAATGATGGCTCGGAAACTATTTTACTAGTTACAAAATAATACAATTAAATGTTGCACCCTAATCAATAATCTTTCATGTGAGAGTGTTGAAATCTTTTCCAGTAATAGACGACTAATATAGAAAAATAAAATAAAACGAAATAAATTGCGCCTTTTCAATACATAACATTTACATTAAAGGTTAGTACTTAATTTTTGTAAGAAAATAAAGTTTAAGAAATAAAAATCCAGAACATTTTTTTTATAAATTTAAATAATCATTAGAAATGTTCTAGACAGCTCCAGAAATCTTATTACCAAGTATCATACAAATCCATCGTCAAAACATTCATGGGTTAAGGTAACTTTTCGACTCATTGACTAGACTATCGATTTTCAGTCGATAGACTTTGTTTTTTAATAAGAAAAACTGTTACTTTTTTTGATAAAATACATGGTAAAATACATTTAAAACAGTTGTCAAGAATTTTTCTTAACGTTAAAAGCATTTCAGTGTGATTTTATCAGAAGTGCCAACGAAAGCATAAGTGTTTGTTTTAATAAAATGATAATGGAAGTCAAACATAATTTACATTTTTGGGATTGTTACGTTTCTCAGGTTTTATTAATATTGATGTTATTTGTATTCATAGCGCATATCAGTAGTTTTGATCGTGTTTACGCGTACCTTTTAACTCACCAATTTTTTAGTTAACATCATCTCTTAAAATGTCAACGAAATCAGCATACTGAACTACTTTCAATTTGTTTGTAACATATAATGAAAAAACATACATATGTTTCCTCATACAATGTAACAATGAAACATTTTTATTACTTATAACAACCTTTTTTTCAGTGCCAAGTTATTTTTCATTCATTAAAAAGTAACTTTTAAAAATTTAATACCATAACTTGAATTGAATTTGACGATCTTGTTGAACGCCTGCAGCAAAAAATACGTAAAGTGTCAAAACTGTAGGTCTTAGGATTTGGCTATACATCCTACCACACAGTATACATTCGGTTTTAGCTCAAGCCTGGCACTCAAAGGTACGATTGCGTCGATTTGAAAGAAGTTTCAGATGTTTGAAAACTTTAAACTCGATTTTCTCAAATTTGATTTTGTTTTTACTTCGATCTTTAGAAGCTCTTTACATCCTTAGTTTTGGGCCGATTGGCTAAATACGAGCTTGTTTTGCTACTTGTACTGTCGTCTGAAAAAGTATATGTAGGTAAGTCTCAGCTTTCATCACCTCCAAGATAAGGTTCCTTAACGAGAATCACATCACACGGAGGGTGGGCCGGTTTTGAGCAGCCAAACAATAGGATTTTTTTCTTGATTCATCGTGAGTAAAAAATTATATAGGAGGGACACACCCTCTGGGTTATATAGTGTTTAAATAAGGTTCTTTAGAGTAGTACATATAAACAAAGATGATCTAAAGACTTTCTAAGTAATAAAGATGGAGCAATAAAATGTTTCATGAGGTAGTTAACTCATATATTTTTCGGTAGTATCCTTCTCGCTAGTTGTTTTCAATTCAATTCAAAATTATCGCTCCTTAAAGTCAAAAATAAATATTTTTAATGCAGCAATTTTTGTCCAAAAATATCATAATAAAATGTGTTTTTCTTACTTATAAGTATTTTAATGCACCATAATACTAATTACAAATTCACAATACGAAGTTTAGACCTGGGTTATGCATTTTTCCAGGCAAACATTTTTCATAATGAGTGATTCAATTTACTTGAATTATACAGATAATAAGATGAGCTTTCTGCTGGTGTATTCACAATTTTTTTTGCAATAAAATTTGGCACCTCTGCATTCCATCAAAGTAAAATTCTAATGCTCGAGTCCAGGGGTGGGCATGGAAATCTAACAAAAGGGTTAAACAACAACATCAAGCAACAACAAACGAAATTTTAAGTTTTTTTTTTCTGTAATTTCCAAAAAGTACTCAAATTGCACTACAAACAAAAATAATTGCTACATTCGTCAAGACACAATGCGGCACCGTCGCTTATGCCTTTGTGTGTTGTTTTTGTTTTCATTTGAACTCTAGTCAACGCTGTGCCTCGATAGCGTTGAAATTCTGCGAACTTTTTTTCGCTTGCTTGTGCATTGATTAACGGTTCGGGCAATGAAGGCGGATAGGGCCCACCGCTGCTTTAGTCCAAAAGAAGTTTCATTCGAATAGATTTTTCCGAAGGTTCTTATTACTACTCGTAACATGTTTAACATGTTAGCCTCCTATTAGGAGGCTAAGGACTCAGAAAAATAAAGAAAATTTATTCGACATTGAAAACATACTGTTCAACTAATTAATCCTAAAAACGACTTTAAATATTGATGTTCGCAGCGTTATGCATTCAGCACAATGCAACAGTTTTGACACGCCACAGGCATAAATCAAATAATAAATAATTTCAGCTATAGCTTATCATATTCAATATTCAAATAAATATTTGTTGTATTAAGCAAATCACAGCATGCAAATAAAAGTAAAATTGAAATTAATTAAATCTTTTCCATTAGCATTTAAAATATATCCAAAGACATCCACTTCTATGACACAAGAATTTAATTCAGTAAGAACCTGTTCCGCATTTATAAACTTGGAACAAATCCAAAATAATGGTTAATTTGCATTTCAAAGGAACCAACGAATTTTGTCAAATAAAGAACTCTGAAGTGTGACAAACAGTTATGAGTGCCATTGTGGCAGTCGTTTTGAAAGCTGCCAACCAACAGGATCAACAAGATCGTGAGAATTTTACTGCAATGTAAAAGATTTAAAATATTTTTTAAGATATTTAAATTAAAATTAAAGGGGTGCCACAATTAAAGTGACATTTTTAAGGAAATGTACAGTACAGATTTTATGATCCATACAAAGAAAATGTAGAAAAACAAAACACTAAACAACCTATTGGTATTTATATATTTACCATTTCTATAGTTCAAGAAAAGCATCGAAGAAAGGGTTTTTGTTTCACAGCATTTGTTACAGACCATCCTGTAGATTTCTTCTGACAGAATCCTTTGTAACATTTGCATATGCGCATTATGTCACAAACGATCGCCTTTTCAAGCTCAGACAAACTGTCAGAGTTGCTCTTGTTACCGCATCATTGCTATTTGTTCCACTTATCTATGCATGGGTCGCATTTGTACGATTGCTTGGTTGGTGGCTGTATGTAGGTACTTTGCTTTCTGGCGGCGCGTTTAACCCTTTTTCCATAATTTGCATATTCAATTATGTTAGAGTTTGTGAGAGAAAAACCGTTTATTTTTGGCTTTAATTTACCTGATTTTTTATACTTTTTTTTTATCAAAAAAATTCTTTTCATCTCGTTATTGCTGCAGATGGGACATATTTGCTCATATTTCCCATATGCATGCTGCTGGACCCTTTGCTGTGAATGTAACATGTATAAAAAATATTTTTCATTAAATAACTTGATTTCAAGCCGGTTTTTGGATTTAGAGTTTTTTACATAATTTTTTTGTTTGCTTTTTTTAAGCTGACGTTACAATAGTTATATCATATTTTCTGGAAAAACGTTACAGTGAAAATTTTGATTGACATGTTACAATATAGTTCAGAAAGTGTACCATTACAATCAATTTGAAATTTACAGCATAGAATCACTTAAATCAGTTTTATAAAAGTGAAATCGAATCTTTTCAGTTAAACTTATTTGGCGTTATATATAAGCATACACTCATACCTCGCGGCCTAGATATGTTCCTGAAACGAAAAGCCATATAACGAAAAGTCGTATAACGAAAAGCCGTATAACGAATCTATTATTTTTGATACAATCTCATACGAATTCAATAAGATCCGTTCTAATATTTCAGAATCTAACCGAGGTTTAGTTGAAAATATTTTTTTTTATACCCTACACTCGGGGTATACTCACTTTGACGTTGCGTTTGTAAAGCATAGAAAAAGACATGGGAGATATAGAAATGTATATATGTATATTGATCAGCGTCACCACCTGCGTCGATTTAGCTTTGTCCGCCTGCCTGTCAGTCTGTCCATCTGTCAGTCAGTCTGGCTGTAAGTCAATCTGTCCATTTCTCTATCTGTGGAAATAACGGTTTTGATAAACCAAGAGAGATAATTGAATACATTTTGGTATACTGGCTCCTCCTTCAAATGTAGCTCGTAGGACTGAAAATGAGCGATATCGATTTATGGATACGACATAAGAGAAAAAACTCTAAACGCTTAACTGAGAGAATTATTTAAGGTATTGAATTCAAACTTTGTAAGAACAGTACCAATGATCCAAAAAAGCTCTGGTTAAGAACTAGGCAAATTTTCACAGGTAGGCGATATCAATTTAATTAGGAATAGATTTTTGGATCTAATTTTTATCACAAAACTTAGTTTATTCTTGAGTTATAATGGAATTGGCAAATATATTTTTTTAAACTATGATAAAAACAATTACTCTAAAATTTTTTTGTATCAGGCCCGTACCAACCCAGGGAAAAGGGGGGTAGGGATTTACCCCCCCACGTGTCTCATCTAGATGGGATTCTAAGCCGTTGGTCTTACTCTTCGCAAAATAAAATTAAAATAAACCCACACAAAATCGGGTTGGTACGGGCCTGTTTTGTATTTAAACCTTGTCGGGAAAAATTCGACAAACTACAGAAATAATGCATTTAAAGTCATGTAAATGCCATCTAACTATAAGCTGGTTGAAAAGTCATGCAACAATAGCCAATAAAACATGCTGGGGCCACAGCATATGTGGCAGTTCGCACTTCACACATTTTTGTTTGTTTTATGATTCGTTATTACTTTTTTGCTTTTAGAATTGTAAAGTACATACGACGTCAACTGTATATATATAGTAAAGATCAGTGAATGTTCCCAGACTGGCTCTCTGGTACCTGTGTGTGGCGCACAAGCACACAGCTAAGAAGAAACTTGGAAAAATGTTAGGCCAAATAATACATATGGGAAACTAATGAAGTTGGTCCAAATTGGACGAACTTGGTGTCAATCGATTGGTCCTAGAAATGGTCATAGAAACGGCCAATTATGTGAAGTGATAACCACCTTTTCGGGCTTGGATTCTGAGCTGTTCGAGAAAATGTGAATATGCCATTTAAGCTTTTTGACTCACTATTACCTAAGTAACTTGTAAATAGTTAGCTAGTAGTTAGTTGAAAACACATGCAGATAAAGGCACTTCTCACTACTTCGTAGTACATCCCCATATTAAAAAAGTCAGCAAAATAATTTAGAAATTTAGTCAATGAATAATAAATAGTGAGATCAAGTCCCTGCAGGGAAGGAAATCAATATGAATTTATTTTCTTCTTTATTCAAAAAGGGAAACATATTATGCAAAATTTCATGTGGACTTGGAAATTGATTGGAAATGGAGGATTCTGGAGGGATCAGTTTTTCTAGATCAATTCAATTTTCTTTTTTCAAAAAATTTGAATTCTTGTCCAAAACCATACTCCAAAAATATGCAACATACGATTCATGCTACCGGAAATATTAGTTTTTAAAAAGCTTGGATGTTCCAAAAGTCAAGCTTTCTCGGACGCATCTGAAATACATATGTCATAAATAAAGATAATGTACACTTTATAGATCAAATTTATGCTTCCCTAGAATAAAATGTCCAGTCCACATAAGCCTAAGATAATGGAAATATTTTCAATCTTTAACGCATTAAATCAGAAAAAGTATACATCGAGTTTTATCCTTTTTACACTAAAGCTATGAGCGATTTTTTTGAAAAGCATAACTTTCCTTTTTGTTAATTTGAAAATCTAAAAAAAAAAGAATAAAATATAAAAGAGTTGTTGAGACCTCTTTCACATTTTTAAAGGTTTGAGTTGTAATGAGCGATAATCCAATGAAAGTACCTACTTTGATTATTGTGAGTTTTAAGTGCAATTAATAAACTTTTTATATGAATTAATACGTTATCCTTTGTGTATTTCAATATTAATAAATAAAATGCATTAAACTTAATGCCAATAATTACACATGATTAAAAAATTGATAGGCAAACTCAAAAATCATTCATTAAGAGTATCAGAAACAGTTCATGCAAATAAATTTATTTTTTTTTCTCAAATAGAAGTTATTGTGCGCGAGTACATAAAATAAAAGTGTATATAATTAAAACAAAAACAAAACAAAAAAAAAACATAAATAAAAATTAAATTGAAAAAACTTTGTCGAGTTCACGTTCAATATAAATTTTTTTTTTTTTGAAAACAAATGCAAAACTTTTTCAATGCACAATTATTGAAATCATGTCGAGCGTAAGAGCAACTCAGCCCATCCTGCTTAAAAAAACACAAAAAAATCATAGACCACCCACACGCACCCAATACCCTGACAGACGGACAAACAGTCACACAGAAAGACTGACAGATCAATATATGAAATACTTGAATACTAAGGCGAATGAGGCGAATGAGGCGAATAAGGCGCATAAAACGCGCGCGCGTCACTCAGTCAGTCAACGAGAAACAAGAAATGTCGTTAACGTAATTTCCATAAAACATTTTGTTACTTATTTATCTTAATTAAAATAAATTTACATTTTTCTAATTTAACAAAGCAGTTTCGGTCCATTGCCGTTGGTTGGTCGGTCGGTTGGCTCAGTCCCAGGAACAGCACAGGCTGAAGGACACTTATAAAAATAAAAACAACAACAAGAAATAAAAAACGTTAAAGAAAAACATTCTTCGAATGAGGCGTAGCTAAAAGGACGACAACGCCAAGGATATGCATAAAAATGCTGCTGCTGCTGTTGCCTCTGCTGCTCAAAAGAAACAAATAACTTTTTAACTGAAGCAGATCTCATTACCATTGTGGTGCCATGGGAATGGGGGGGTGGGGTGGGGAGAGGCGAGCGATGCGCAGTACGCCATTAAAGATGCTGTATAAGTGGCGTTTGTAAGGAAATACTGGACATACTGGGGACAAAACCATACAGGGGCTCTTTTGATACTAAAAGCACGGCTACGCAAAATAAAGGAAATAAAATTCAAGCAAAAAAAAAAAACGTTGATTTCTATGGAGAAAAAATATAAAATTAAAAGTTGATGAGAGGAAATGAAAGAAAATTAAAAGAAAATGAAAAGGAAAAATGATTTACAAAACAGCAGAATATCAACTTGTAAAAAAAAAAAATCTCCAAAGAAACATAAAAAGTAAAAACACTCTCTTGGGGGGGTCACAGTCTTCAAATCATGTTACTTAGTAGAAACGAAGAAGAAAAAATAAATACAAAGTAAGTAATATAAGCGAATGATGAAGTATGTGCAAGAAAAAATCACAAATATTCGCTAGAGATTCAATGAGATGATAATGATAGTACACTGAGAAAAAATTTCTGGAAAATTATGGTTCAGCATGATGAAAGGCTCGCCTGTGCAAAGTTTCTGGAAGAGCAAAAAACATCATACAGCGACAAAATCATTGTCGATTGCGAGGTTTTACTGAGCTCACAGCAGCAGCATTCACACGGTTTTAGTTCGAAACTCGCGCTCAGGGGTGCGGTTGCATCGATTTGAAATGGTACAAATGTAGATGCTTGAAACTCAAAGTTTTCTGACTACTAACGATATTTAATATCTCAAATCTCTTTAAGTTTTGGATTGATTCCGCCAAGGTCTTTCCCCAAATCGCATTATATATGATATGGGCATTTCCGCCAAAAAGCCAACCCTGACAGAAAAATTAAAAGTTATTATAAAAGCGTTACTATCTGATATTATCTAAGGAAAATATTCAAATTTTGTTAATTTTAACAATTTACACCAGAATTCGTTTATCACATTGAGCAAACCACTTGCAAACTTGCATAAATGCAGTTTCTCTTTTTTTGTAATATTGAATAGTATTTTGCCTTAAATATTTAAGTGTGTAAGAGAAGTGATACATGATGATAGTCTTTCCGAAAAATCTTCCAACGTCAATTAGCTAAAAACAATGCAAAAACATCAAACCAATCTCTATTAGCTGTAAAATTTTAATTTGCTAAAATGTTCTAAAGTCACAAATAAAATAGAAAAACGTCATTTGTTCTCACTTCGAAATTGATAACAGCAGCAAGTGTGCCAACATTTTTGCACGAACAGACTTTCATGTACATAATTAAAAAAAAAAAGACGAGTGCAAAAAAAATAAAATTTTAAATTTTTGGAGCTGTTTGAAGTTGGTCATGTTCGAAAACATAAGTGTAATAAATAGGCAGTTTAAAACGGTTAAACCACTTTTTCACAGCCATAGCACAACATAATCGCATAATTTTTTTTTTGTTGGAAAGATTGTGAAGGTAAAGAGGGACATGTATACTTTTTTTTCAATAGTAGGCGGTGCCATGCCCATAATGGGAAAAAACGTTTCCACTGCTAAACTAATGAACCGATTTTGATAATAAAGATTATTGGAAACTCTGATTCTTTCAAGGGGGCGTGGTATCGCTCCAAATGGGAAAAAACGGTATCACGGCTGTGCCACTACACCGATTTTGTTGAAATTTGGTGTATAGATAGATTGAAACTTGATTAAAAATAAATTTTTTTTTTTTTTTTTAAGAAAGTTGATTTTTGCGACTGATTATTTTTATTATAATTAAACATTATGAACTTACAGTCATTTGAGCAAAGACCAATATTGTAAATTTTTACTTATTGATCAATGCTATTTTTTTTTTTTTTTTTTTTTTTTTATTCAACAAACATGACAAAGATAACAAATGGAACAATTTAACCTGGTAATTGGTGACATATGTTTCGGCTATTACCACATAGCCTCATCAGACCAGTTTTTGGTTAATGTTGTACATGGAGTCGATTCCCTGACCGTACATGCATTTCAATTGCATATCTGTCGACGGCCGCTCTAACAACTGAGCTACTGAGGAACTGACCTTGAACTGTACAAATTGCGTATATCCATTTATTATCTCTTGTCACTTTCTCGCTTGTTCAACATAAGAGAAATGCCCATATGTAAATGGTTTACGGTTAAAATGATAATACACGGTTACTCAAATAAGTACAAGGTCTTACCCGGCATTTAATCTTAGATTGGATCGAAGAATAATTGACTTTTTTGACTATCAAAACCGTTTTCAAATTGAGAAGCAAAAAAAATAAGATTTTCGCTTTCGATTTTGTTTTTTTGGAAATAGTTTATCTCTTTCCGTTTTTCTGATTCCTCAGACAAGATTCGTCCGGATTCTATAGAATAATACATATAATCAATAACCTGGTGTGGAAAATAAAAAACGAAGTCGTATTTTGCACACAAATTCTTCGGACCTGTCTTATCTGATCTCTGTTTTAAAAACTTGTGTATTTCTCTAGAAGTTAAAGTAAGTGATATCCTTATAAATTATCTGTCTGACTGTCCCTAAATAAAGATTGACTGACATCGCATTGAAAGAACTTTACCACCATTAATAATATCTTTTCTTTCAGTATATTCTTAAAAACCAATACAAAACCATAAATAAATACATATTCTATATACAACTCAAACTTGCTGAAATAAGTACTCACGGCATAAAAATTCGCCCTGCTGCTGCCCTCAATGCATTTGAAGCACACGAGACTAAAATTATAAAATAAAAATTGCCCTATGAGCGTCGGGCAACATGCAGCGTCCTCCCTCCCTTTTCTTGTTTATTTTGTATAGCTGGAAGTTTTTTTTTTTTGTTAATGCGCCTTCTGATTCCGAAACGGGACACGCAATCAATGCAAAGGACGAGGGTGTTTGCGCTGCGCGCCCAGAGACCATCCATTACATTATGTATAGAGCGCGCTTTACTCTCTAACGTGCTGTACACGCAAGTGTATATGGCCCCTGGCGTCAATGGACCAAAATCATAATAATGCAGCAGTTCAGCGCGAGGGGGTTGGAGAACAAGAAGTTGGTTTCGTTTGTTTAGCCCGTTTTGTGGGTTGCTATTGCTGTTGCTGTTGCTGAGTGTTGGCAATCCGAACTTGCTGCAGGACTTGTGGGCAAAGTGATTACGGCAGTGGGCGAGGGGGGTGGATTTTACTGCTGTTGCTGGGCTTGTTGACGCTTTATTATTTTGTATTGGAAGCCTGCCTTGTTACTAGCTGCCATTATGATTTTTAAAAGCCATTTGAGTTTTTTTTCCTTGAATTTTTTGCTGTTGCTTTAATTCTTTTTTTTTTTTTGCAATCGAAAACTGAATTTTCATAATAAGCACTTTTTTTTAGCATTTGGTAGATTATTCCTCATGATTGTGATTTTGTTAATGTTTTATTCGTATTTTTTGTTTTTCTATAGTTTTTGATTTTTGATATAAAACTTGGGTGATATGTTGGCTTAAATGTGTACAGACAAATTGTTTAGTTTTATATAGGGTATACTAGGTGTGACCACAGCACTATTTCCGTATTGAGATATAGTGTTTTCTCTGTTTCTTTGGTGGTTCATAATGTACTTATAGCTCGTTTAATTAGCTGTCAAATTTATTGGGACCTTATTATTTAAAGCAGGAGCCACTTACAACAAAGCAATAATTACAACAATAGAAAAAAACTCCACCATAAATTCGATCTCGATAGCAAAAAAAAAAAAAAAATTCTGCAATAAACTAAAAGCCAATTCCAAGAATTAAGCAAGAACAACATGAATGTAAAAACAAAAGTACACTGATCAAACGAAACGAGAGAAGCTGTCCTCAATGTGCGTATTGTTGTTTTATTGTTCGCTCGCTTCGGCTTTATTGTCTTTTTCCGTACGATGCAACAACAACAACAAAAATATAAATCCCCTGCATTGGTGTTTAGGTTATTTTTCTTAAGGAAAATTACGTGTTTGTTGTTAAGAGTCATAATTGGCTCATTTTTCGTATTTTCCCCATCGCTGATCGTGTAATCCATGGATGCGCAACCCATAGCTCAATTAGCTCTTTTAGCTCTTACAACAATAACAAAAAATATTAAGCTCATCTCGAGCTCTTTCCGTTATTCCAGCAAAATCATTTTGGTTAGCAATCACCGCATGTATTTTGTTCCTGTAATTTTGTCTTAAACGCACTTTATTGTTTGTGTGATTTTTTTTTCAAGTCATTCGCGCCTTCACGTTGAGATTTTTGTTTTTGTTTACATGCAATTAGCATGGAATTTTTTCCCAAAATGTTTTTGATTTTTTTTTTATCTAAATTGATGTTGTTGTAGCCGATAGCTCGCGAAAAAATTTTTGTGCGCATCCCTGGTGTAATCCATCCTGGCTAGGTTGTTTCATTCTTTCGCATTTTGAAAATTTTGAAGATTATTTTTATGTTTTTTGCTTTTCTGCTAACCTGCCACGTCAACTGCTCTGGATCGTCAATACCGCTAAAAATTTTACTATAATTCACTTTATTTGGAAAAATGCGTTTTTTAACCCACTCCAATGCCGTGAGATAGAGACACTCATAGAGACACTCGTTGAAATTATTAAGATCATAATATGATAAATAAATAAATTTAGAATGGAAAAAATATTTCATTACATAAGTACCTCTAAGTTTTATCACATGAGTAATGTCTTTAAAGTGAGTCTGCTTAAAGCTTGTTGGATATCATAGAATCTTGAAGAAAGCATACTACATTCTGAAATCTTTTGCAACCAAATTAGTTCTCAACCGAATCAGCAGAAGAAGTGGAATTTTTTATTAAAGAAAACAAAATGTTCCTCAGCATAATTTTTTTCGCAAACAAAATCCATAGGAAAAAACAGCAAGAAAAAAAATTGTATTAAAATTTTTAGCCCTTGACCACTCAACTTTAAGCAGTGCGCAATACTTGGTATAGCGAATGAATAAAATTTATAATGAAGAAAGTTTACATCACCTGGTACGTCGTTACTTTGAAGTTTTTTAGCTGGAAGAGGAAAAAAATTAGCAACGATAAAGTTCAATTCTGTCATTTCTGTCACAAAATAAAAAGAATCAAAAAAAAGAAAAAGGAAAACTGAAAAGAATTTGCAGCATCTAATATGAATAATGTAAAATAAACAAAAAAAAAAGACGAAGAAAGAAATAGCAGATTTGTTAAATTGAAAATGAAATTTTACTATTCAAAAGTAAAATAAGCTTGATGTCAGCCAATGGCAAACTAATATCTATTGAAGGCAGGACAACAAGCCAAAATTAGTTCCATTCATTAATCGCAAAAAAACATAAAAGAACTGAATGAATGCTTTTCAGAGAAAGCTCTCATGCTGCATAAATTTGTATGTAGATATACTTTAAATAAATCAGAAAACTTTGATAAATTGTAAGGTGTTAAAAGCTGAGGAAATTAAATATTTAAAAATGTAAATTAAAGCGTTAAAATATCAATCACAAAATATTGGTGAAGTATTGAATAATACATTGCATATATGTAGTTTGCTTTATCCAAATTGACCTCAGGCTGAGGATATTTCAAAAAAGTGACGCACAATTTTTCAATTTATACACAAAAATATATATCACACGAATTTTCAAAATTTAATTTGCAGCCATCGGAAAATCTGAAATTTCGATGCTACGCCCTCTGATAAAACGAAATTCGTAATAGTGCCTTTCCGTAAAGAAAAAAAAAAATAAATAAAAAGCCTAACCATAATAGACCTGACGACGCAAAACGAAAAAAAAAGACAACAAAAGGATGACCATAGCTAGTCATACTACATAGTTTCATCCATTGCTAAATAGAATCATCAGTGATCTTTGAGCCGACGCGTCGCTCGCTGGAGAATATATTACTTCGCTCATTTTCAATTTTTCGAACTATATTTGAAGTAATAGCCTGTGTACCGAATTTCATTCAATTATCTCGGTTTCCACACAGAGAGACAGACTGACTGGCAGACAGACTGAAATGCGGACGGACATAGGTAAATCGATTAGTTGATGACGCTTTTCTATTCTTTCCACGCTTCCTTCAATGCGTTACAAATTGAGTGAAAAAGTGAATATTCCCTAAATGTAAGTTATAAAAATTATTAATAAAACAGTCCAGTTTGTGTTAACTGAAATTTCCACAACGATTTATTATTCATAAAACCGTTATTTACTTGAAAACCCATTGAATCAAGCTATATTTTAATAAATAAATTCAGAAAATTAAATGTATCTCCCTTAAAATGTTGAATTATTTATTTTACCCGTTCTTTGTTGTAGTCGCCTCTGATCACTTTTCCAAAGTTGAATGCTTTTAATAAAATGAAAAAATTCAAATTATTTGAAAAAATACTTACGTATAAAAACAGATAAACGATTTTTAAAAATTTAAAAATGTATACATACTTTTTTGAAGGAAGTAAATCAGACTTCATAAATTTGCTTATAGTACGAGTAATATAGCTTTCACATATATTTTTTGAAACAAGTTACATATTTTTGAAAAATAATATATTTTCAGCAAAAGAAATCAAAACTGTTATAAAATAAATTCTCCCTTTTCAGATCCCGAAATTTGTTTGCGTCAAGAAAAACTTCTCCGTCATTAATCCAACGCAACAGGTGGCAACGCTATTCAACTGTCAAACATTAGTTTTTATTTAACTTACAACGTGCGCGTGAATTTCTCGGACTAAATTTGGCATTTTCAATATAAAAAACAAATTTAATAATAGAGAATATAGTGAAATTTATGGCCCAAGGTGCTTTTAGTGTGAAATTCGGTAAAATATTTTAATAAAAAGGCATAAGACTGCAAAATCGTAGTTGATGCGGCATCGACGGCAGAGCCGCCAGTGCGGCTGTGGTTTTTGTTGTTATTGTGCTTTTTCATTGCAAATTGAAATGCAATTTTATTGGAAATATACGCATTTGCTCAAAAAAAATTGATAAAATTAAATTAAATTTTTCCAAAATTTCGCGAGTGCTTGTTTTATTTGTAAAAAATAATGTGTTAAAATCATTTGCAGCATACATCCATACATAAGTGGATGACAGGAAGTGGTGAGAAATTGGTGGTCACAGTGAGGGTAAGTGCTTACTTGTTGTTTTTATTGTTTATTGTAAAATTTTATAAAATTTTTTTGTTTCAATTAAAGGCTTAAGTTCAGCTTTGACGTTAAACCACTGTTTTATAGATGCGACTAATTACACTAACCTACAAAACTATATTTTATTTTGGCCTTTTAAATAAATTATTTGTTCCATTATGGAATAGATTCACTTAAGCTCACAATCGTCAATTTTTTTTAGAGCTAATAGTGCTATTCAAATTCATAAAAAAGTGTTGCTCGGATCTGGTTTCAGGGACATAGCCTTTGAAAGTTGCGGATATGGCTTTTCACCTGTATTAATTTCCAAAATATGGGTGCCATATGAAACGTAATTTAACAAGGAACAAAGCTTACACGCAAGTTTTTGAAATCTCGTTCGTAGTTTTCGAGATATTACGACTTTTCTAAACTTTTTGAGCGATTTTAGTTTATGAAACCATTATTTTTCCGAAAAAATCCGTCATTGACCTATAATTTTATTAACATATTTAAAAAGCTCAATTTATTTACTTTAAAATTATGTAACACTTTAACAAAACTTTTATACATTAACCCTTTCTAACCGAAGAAAATAAAAATAATTTTGATGAATTTTGGTAAACTTTTCAAATATTTTTAATATGATGTCTTCTATTCGACAATATGCATATTAAAATATAATTATTTCAATCGCTTACTTTCTATAGTATATCAAACACCGGCTTCGCTAGCCTCAGTGATTCTACATTAAGCTTTGGGTAAAAGGGCTCAAGACTTACATCCTCCAATAAGTCCAAAACTGGCTTTGCGATGGTATTCGGCCGCGGTTCAGTCTATAAAACACCCAAAACCTGTTTCGCTTTGATGGTGATCAAAATCGATATTTTTGATTCATTTACAGAGCACAAATTAGTAAGGCGACTTATTTCAATGGCAGAAACATTGTATATCAGTGTTATACCTCCTTAAGTACGCTACGCTAAATGACAATGATCCCGGCAAATGAATTGTGACGTGAAGGTATTAAATGTCGCTTTTAACGAATAAGTTTAATAAAACTTAATGATCTTCACTTAATGCAAGAAAAAATATCCTAAGTTGATGTTATTACAATCTATTCTGTATAGTGCGGGAGATTTCTTTGAATTTTTCATGGTTATTTCATTTCGCTTTATTTTTTTTTATAATTGATAGGTAAAATATGGCTAATAGACGAAATAAGCATCAGTCGGTTGAACGAGTCCAAAAAAAAAAAAAAAAAAATAGTTTTCCTCGCTAAGTCGGAAAGTAAGTCACAAGTAGAAAAATATATCAAAACCAATTTTTAGAGGAGATGAAAATGCATCGATTTTATGTCCGAAATATCTCCGTTTGATAAGATTCGATCCATCTTTCATGAAATTAAAATTTCCAATAACCATCGAAATTTCGTTACATTAATTGTTCAAATCTGTAAACCACATTTTTCTGCCAAAGCAACTATTTTTGTTCCAAATTGCAGTATTTATGGGAAATCTTAAATCTTGTCGTAAGAATATTTTTCGGTCATGAAATCGATGTGATTTTATATCCTGTACAACAATGGTCACAATATATTTTTCTACTTGTGGCTTACTTTCCGAGTTATTGATGATTTTTTTCGGCAACTCACAACCAGCTTAGATCATCATATTACTACCCGAAAAGATTAATTTAAAAAAGGAATCAAACGGTATGAAATGATTACATCATTTGCAACGCATTGCCTCCAGTACTAGTACTGCTTAAGATTGGCAATGAAATCGGGGTTTTTCTACGCACGGAAAGCGTTAAAAAAAGTGATATTTTGCAATCAAATGGTTAAAATATCGTAGAACTGTGATTGAGAAAACATATTTTAATGTGAATTGGAAACCAACAAGATAAAGAAAAAGCAAATCCATTTTTACAAATATATATCTAAAAGAATACAAAAATCTTCCTTGAGCTTTGATTAAACATCAAGTGCATTAAATCAAACTGTTAGTTACCTTATTAAAATTTCAACGTAATGGCGCATATCGCTTAGCAATTAAGGGTCGAAACAGTCAACCGTTCAGCTTACTCTTGCAGTACTATTTATTATTTTCTATATTCTTGTTGCTCATTTTGAGTTACTGCCTGACAGGAGAAATTGAGCCATCACTCACCATCACAATCTAATGCGATGTTTTCTCCTGTTTCCCCTTTGTTAGAGTGAGTGCATTATAGCACTCAATTTAGTTTCTCCTTTTCGTTTCGAGTTTGAGTAGAAGTTGTAGTGCAATTGTGAATAGGAGAAGTGTGTGACATGGCTTAAGCAGTGAGAACAGTAAATGTTGCGATGTTTACTTACGCTATGTAACACCAGGCTGCGCTTTCAGTTGGTGTGTGTCTTAAATATTGCCTAAGTTGAAGGTGCAGCGCCCGGAAATGGTGAATAACTTTTAACAATGCCGTTAACATCTGTCAATAACGGCATCCAATCACTTCTTGATGAAAGGCTTTTTTTGTATGTGAGTGAATTAATTAATTTTTGCAAAAAAATGCTGCTTTGTGGAATTTGCTGACAATTTTCGTTAAGCGCCAGTTATTTCTTATTCTTAAATAAATCTGTAAACGATGGATTAAAAGTTGTGGCTTGAGATTGAAAGACTCTTTCGCATTTATCTAAAGAACTTGAATCCAGTTGCCGACTTCCGCCAGCCAAAGAGTGCAAAATAATACCAAGGCAATTTGCATATAGGAACTTTACAGCGTAACAAGAACCACAGCTAAAACAAAAACAATCAATACAAAGTTGTTGTTTTTAATGCTGTTCATAAATTCCAAAATAAAAAAAAAAAAAATTTGGTTTTTAAATTTTTTTATTGCCTTAGAAAGATAACAGAACCTATCCCGATCTAAAATTTCTGAACGCCAAAACATGAGGGATTAACATCTTTTTGGAGCGCCGTGATTTTTGGTGTGCCGGATTAGAAAAATATTTTGTGTCGTCGCACACATGACCCGACTTATGCTTTTTTGAAGTGTAGCCCCTCGGAACACAACTTTCCATGTATACGGTAAGCTCTTTGCGGCATTTTTTCAAAAAATTTCGTGAGATTTTTTGTTAAAATATTTTATTAAAAATTACGCGAATTTCTATGAAAATCCGGACTGTTGGTAAATTGGTGGACAAAATTCCGTCATGTGGTCAATTTTCAATGAAAATTATAAAATTTGATGTGCCCACTAAAGTGTACTTGCTCAGAATAACGCCTAGAGTATCATATTTCAAGGTCATCAAAATTTCCGGAATTTTAACCGAAAATTAAAGTTTACCCAAAAGTCTACTGCTGCTTTTTTTCATACTACTCTTTTATAATCATTGCAAATAGTTTATGTGCAAAAATTATTAATTTCCACTTTATTTTGCTATGAAAAATATTGCAACAGTATCCATCAGAGTCTTGCTACAAATGAAAAAGCAATATCAGCTCAAAAGATATTTGCCGAAAATTAATAGAAAAATCGCGCATAAATTAATTAAAAAGGTAAAGATTCACAAAAAATATCTACTCGCCATAACTCCAACTTAACCGAAAAAGACGTACATTGACACATTTACATAATGCGTCCATATAAAATGCTGTCCGAATTCATTAAAGTACATTTAGTGTATGTATCACTTTTCTGTACTTTAATATTTCTAATTTAAGTCGATACAGAAATATAGAATATGTAATGTACTTTTGTCACCAATTGAACGAAAATTAAAAGCAACCTGTTGTTTGTAACTGACATATAAATGACGCACAAATTAGAATTCTACAAAATCGATGTTGAAATATCCTGACAAGGCGCTGTAAATGTGGATTACATCGATTCATTCCTCAAGTTTACAACAGTAAGCTGGCTGGTCAATGCACTTCAATGCAGATTGTGATAGCACAATGTGTGCAGGAAACGCTGTTGCAGTACAAGAAGGTGAGAAAAAGGGTTACATGCAGCAGGACATTTGTAAAGGATACAATGTGTGTTGTAATAGGAATGAGCAAATGTCAAACGACAGATGTTAACGTTAGCAACAAACTTACAATAGAATACGAGTAGAGTGCAATGATTCATGCAAGAGAATAGAAATAATGTGAAAAAAAAGCGATAAAGAAATGAAGTAATAAAAATAACAAATTAATAGCACAGGAAGTGGATTAAATACAAATTACAAGAGAGCTAAAGGAAGAAGGACACCTGTTTGTAATAGCGTAGCAAACGGCAGTGAGTCAGAGTATCTAAGAGGAATAATAGTTTGCTGTGGGAGAAATGAAAGACGAGCAATTCATTAAATAGATTTTATATGTGCTAACTAGCTGCTCTATTTTATGAATAAAACTACATTGCTGATAACTTAAATATTGGAAAAAAATCATTTATGTCTATTCAGTGCAATCTGTTATGTGATAAATATATAAAAACTCTGCGAAAATATGAAGTTGTATAGCTGGTAGCTTATGAGTTGGTGGTTGACTTTAGGCCAGTGACTTCGAAGCTGAGTTAAAGATGTCAAAAATCTGGCGAGGTTAATTTCGTGGTAACTGTTGGCGATTGCCACTAATGGTCATTTATAGAGTTCGAAAGAATGTTTTTGATTATATTCAGTTTTAATTTTGATTTACTTGGAAAACTATTGGATTAAGATATAGTAAAGAAAGGTCATCTAGTCCTTTGGGCGATAAAACCTTCTTTCAGTTGGTTTCGCCTTAATTTTATTGTTTTGAAACCTGATCGGTTTTCATTTTCTATTTATTTTAACATGGAATCTTGTAGGTTATTGATTTAATAGGGCCACCAGAAGCGAAAATCTCAGTCAGTGATGGCAGAGAGTCTTAGATACGAACAGTAATTATATTATGGCGGCAAATGCTTCAAATAGAACATTTCCTCTGAAATTCTTCTTCTTCTTATGTCCTTTATCTCCTCCCGGAGCATAGCGCGTCCACAAAACTCCTTCCACGTGCACAATTTGTAGTGAGTGCCTTCTATTCTCTCCAACATTTTCCTGATCCACGTATTTCCTGTTCAAAGGATCGTTTCCACGTTGATTTAGGAGAGCCGTGTTTTCTGCTACCCTGAGGATTCCACTCTAGTGCATGCCGATAGACTTCAGTTGGTGATTTCCACAAAGTGTGTTCAAGGCATTTCCATTTTCGCCATTTTATTTGAATGGAAATCGGATCTTGATGGCATCGGGTGAGCAAGTCGATATTATGGTTGGTCCAAGGTTACCAAAATTTTTAGGATACGGCGAAGACAATTGTTAGTGAACACTTGCAAATTCTGTAGCAAGGTGCTGCTGGTAACCCAAATTTCAGAGCCGCACAAAAGAACTGACTTTACGCTTGACTCAAAAACTTTCAGCGTCGTTGTCGTTGACGAGGACGAAGTTTGCCAGACATTACAAAATTGAGCAAATGTATCCTTCGCTTTGTTTATTCTACATAGCATGGACATCTTTAATGGTACCAACGTCAGGTGTAAATACGCTGCCTAATTAACTGAATTGATCCAATTTTTCTATGCTGAATTCATCATGAAGTCACTGCTGGCACTGGTTGGGCGAATAAACATGGCTTTTATTTTATTTTCAGACCTACTTCCTCCGAAGAAGATCTGACGGCAGTGAGTTTTTCTTGTATTTCTGACTACTTGGTGTCAAAGAGGAATATGCCATCGACATGAGCGAGATCTTCTATTGAATGAAGCGATTTGAAGAGTCTTAGGCTCTGCTAGAATAGCTAAATTTAATAATTTTACCAAAAATTCCATAAAAATACTTTTCCGAGATACGTGCAAATTAATAATTCAGTTAAGAGCTAACAAAGAGATATATTTTTAAGGATTTAAATTAAAGCCGAATTCATGGTGCCATATTTTGCTACATCAAACAGGTCGTTCGATTAATAACTTTAATTATTTTATTGATCTAACTGGTTGGTAATGTGTATGATAATACCAAAAAAAAAATTATAAAAGAAAAAATAAAACAGCGAAACCGAACTAAAGCTAGTCACACTAGTTTCATCCATTGCTAGGAGTAATCATCAGCTTAAAGCTCACTGATGATTTTATTACGCAATGGATGAAACTGTTATGACTAGCTTTAGCCCGGCGCAATCATCTCTGACCTTTAAGCTGATGATTTCAATTAGCATTAGATGAAGCTAATATGAAGCTGATTTTATAAGCTTAAAGGTCACTGATGATTCCACTTAGCAATGGATGAAACTATTATGACTAGCTCTAGGTTGGTTTTTTAGTATTGTTTGCTGTTATTTTTGTTGTTATCACAGACAGTACTGAGCACAAAACTGTGTCCATCACGACACATTTTTTCTTAAGTCCACTTGAAAAAAAAAAAAAAATGACTCGAGTTTAAGCTGACAGGAAAAGTTCAAAAATTCTGCAGTACGATTTTTTCAAAAGGTTTTCATACCCAGAATTCGAATCTGGCTTTAAATTTTCTCTTTTATGAGATTTTTTTAGAGCTATTTTTTTTAAGTAAATAGTGGCTTAAATAATATCAGATAGTTTATCATTGCAAATTGGCCTTTCCAAAAAAATATTTTATGTATATTTTTTCTAAATTAATTTAGGTCTTATTCTACTGTGTAATTAATTACTGAATTAAGATAATTATTCTCTCTTGTAAAGATATTCTGGAAAAGTCTCTGAAAATAAATTTAACGCCTTATTCTCCAACCTCAGAAGATGTTCTAAGACTTATAGTTTTTATTTCTACGGCCAGACTAGCAATGAGCACAATAAAATCTATTTGAATTTATAGCTCTATTTAGGACTTCAAAGGTTTTTAAAATTGTCCAAAAAGTAAATTTTAAATTATCATTATGTGACCGGATAAGAATTCAATGTTAAATAAATTTCAAAAAATTTTTGTTAAGTTGGCGTGGCGAAAGACACCTACAAAAGGCGTTTACAATAATCCATAAACAAAAAAAAATTTAAAATTAAATTGTAATATCCCTTTAAGCGTTTTAAATAAGTAATTTCTCACACAGCGATTGCTAAAGTACTTTATTTCACATTTTTTTTACTATTTGATGAAACATCTAATAATAGTGCACTTAACCCTTTGAGCATAAAATCGCACACAATGCAAATCGGTCAAAATGCAATTTTGTGCATTCGCATGCAAATAATTAAAATCTGCTGATGCAAACGTGCAGCAACAGCACCAACAACACTTGATCCATATTTAACGTACATCATTACAATGATGATGATGATGATGTTTCTATACGAACGCCAATAGGCGGTAGGCTCAAAGACGTGCGTACAAAGCATTTTTACCACTACAAAAAAACCATGGAACCTGCAATGCATAAGAATATATGCAACAACAACAAAAACTTTAGTGCTCAACTCGATTTAACTCATTACCTACTTTCAGGGAACGCTACTGCATCGATATTGCAAATAGCGCATTAATATTTGTTTTCATTTCGTCAAAGGGTTGTTCAAAGCACTTCATTATGAACATCATTAACAACAACATCATAATCAGTAACATCATCGCCATAGTCATCAAACGAGTGCGCTTTCATTGACCACGCCTGTGTGTTCGCAGCACTTTTGTGCAACAAAAGAATTTTATTGTTCTCCATTAAATGCACTTCAATGACTTCGAAATGAGGCTTAAGTTGCATTGCCTTAATGGATTGATGGATATGTTCAGATGGATGGATGGCTGGATGGATGGTTGTTTATTTGAAGGAGGGAATTTTGCACGGCTGAACTGTGGTAAATGGTTGGATTGATGCATTGCGGCGTTAGTGCAAAATTTACACTTAAATGGTTTTTTAATTGTTGCTTTGATGAGTAGAAAGTGTTTGTTTCGGGTGTTGGTATTGGTGCTGTGGTTTTTCCTTATTGTTGTGGTTTAGTTTTTTTTTTCTATTCAACTTAAATAATTGGTGCTATGTTTAAAGTTTTGAATTTAATATATATTTGTATATAACATTTTTTAAATTTAAGCCACGCACTATCTTGATTTTAATATGTAGAAACGGTTCAACCATAACTGGGTTGAACGTTCTTTTAGATTGAAAAAATTATAGTTTTGAATATAGTAATATCAATGTGGAGAATCTGTATCAAATAATTGAAATTGTGGTCATATTTCCATTTGGAAGCTATATACATAGGTAAGGTGCGAACTTGACTAGAAATTAGTTCAAGTGTTGATCTAATTTGGATCAGATAGAGCTGTAGTATAATCAGGAACGGGTCAAACTTTCGCATCCAACAATGAAAATAAATTACACAGCTCATATGAAATGATCCGGAAATGCTCAACAGATACGGTCCTGAGCACAAATTGTTTTCAGAAACGGTTATGGTTATTGGATCTATTGTGAATTAGGATTTCTGTTCAGATCCTGTGCAGAAAAGTAAATTATATAGTGATGCGATTTGGATCATTCTGATCGGAGTTTTTAAATGCTGCTTAATAATTCAATAAATACTTATTACCATTTTATCTTAAATATATTGAACATTTTAAGTAGTTATTGTATTGAAAATATTGACAACTACTAAATTTCTTATGTAAGTTTTGATACGGAACTGGATCAGAAAATATATTAAATTTCATATTACGATTAAGTTCAGAACATCGAATACGATCCTGACTCAAACAACGTAACAGTAACGTAGTTATGGTTTTAGTATTATATTCTGATGAGGACCTGGTCAGAAGATCGGATCAAGAAATACCGCAGACGGCCGCATTGAGCAATATCTGATCCGATTCTGATCATTATCCGGAAAACTTTAATCAATTTTTAATCGGGAAGACTAGTTTGGAGTCAGACAATGTTTTTTGTGGTTGTGAAATTGAATGATATTTGGGGTAGCTCCCATACAAAAGCTCGTTCCTTGATACGATTACTAAAGGATTATAGCACTTAAATGCTACATAGTGGAGAATGGTTTTTAGCTCGGGACTATTCTTTTTCGTAGTTTTCGTCGGCTGCGAGTAGTTTGATTTACTCACAATTTATTGCAAAGAATATGCACGTAAGCCCTAGTGTTACCGTCACAGATAGCCTTCATCTCCAAAAGATGTACAGGGTGAACGATATGAAGTATGACATAATGAAGTGGCCATAACTTTTTCGTATCAAATTATTTTTTATTGATTCGAAAGACAAAAATGTGGGAAAATAATCAAAAATTTAGAATCCAGCTACTTTGGCTCGATATGGTGACCTTTTGCCTTGACTATGGCCTTCAATCGGTCAAAAAACGAGTTGCATGCTGCCCGAATGTGATCTTGTGGTACTTTAGCTCATTCACGTTGAAGTACATTTTTTAACGCATCCATACTAGCGTATTTTTTTTCGGACCTTGCTCTCTAAAATGGCCCAAATGTAAAAGTTCATAGGATTTGTGTCTGAGGAATCCGAGAGCCATTGTGTGGATGAAATGAAGCGTGGAACATGGTTTTTTAGTTTTGTTGAAACGTCCATGGCCTACGTCCGAAATGTTTGCGTGCCCACGGCTCCAAAGCAGCTTCCAACACTTTTTCCCGATAATAAATCGCATTCACTTTGACCTCAGGCTCGATTAAAACGAGCGGAGAGCGTCCATCGGCCGTCACCGCTGCCCAAACCATTACTTTCGATGGAAAATTACTTCTGGTGACCAACCGCTGGCTCAAATTCTCGTACGTGCGTTCGGTCAAGTAAACACGATCGTTTTGGGAATTTACGAATTGCTCGATTGGGAAATTTTTCTCATCAGAGAAAATGATGTTCGGAAATTCGCCACGTTCGGCCAAGCGAGGCAACTCCTTTGCTCTATCGAGTCTAACTTTTTTTTGTTTTGGTGTAAGATCGTGTGCCTTTTGGAATATATAAGGCTTAACATGAAGCTCATTTTTCTGTATACGTTGAAGACTTTTGAAGTAAGACTCTCAAACATAAAAATTCGCAAACATTACATTACTTTGTCAGAATGGAAACAGTAGCTTAACAGCTAAGGAGGACTCAAATATTTACAAATAATTGTTTTCCCTCAAGCGCCCTCTATATACACCGTTACGAGATTTTGGAGTACTCAAATAACGACATTGCATCTGTCAAAATTGGTTTTGTAACATTTATGATATTTTCATTTTCTCATGGATTTCATAAAGAAAAAAGTTTCTTACAAAAATATTATAATGTTGCTGAAAGAAAAATGAAAGTATATAAGAAAAAAAAATGTATTTCAAACACTTATCAACCTTTTTTTTCTTTTTAACGATATATACACACCCACAAAAAATACATGCACAAGCACTAGTGGCTCAAAAGAAAAAAGAAGGAGGAGGTACTCACATTGACAAAGCAATTCAAAAGCAACGACAGGACATGTGTAAATGTATGGTAGAATACATTAAGTGTTCAATGTTTTAGCAAATGAAAGGGTCCATTTTTTTGTTGGCTAAAAGAAACCAAAAATAAATGAAGAAGAAAAAATGAAAAATAAATAAAAATTGAAAGCAACCCTCAAGGAAAGTCATAAAAATTTTGCTGAGTTTTCACATATTCACTTAAACACAACACATTGACATTTTCATAATTTTTTTTTTTGCTTTCAAGAAGCTGACAGCCATGTGTCTGTTTTAAGGATGAGTGCATAAGTTTATGAGTACAAGAAAGAAATGACTAAGTACGTGCATGAATTGTAAGGACATCATAATGCATAGGCACCATGCCCATGCAGCAGGCAAAGTATGCGGCCTCAATGGTTGCAGTTCATAAAGGATATTGTACTTTCAATTTTCTTAGCTCTTTGTATATGCAGTCACACAGACAAAAGAGATACAAAAAAGCAAGAAATGAATTGCAAATGAGTGCATCGCTTTTGTGCCTTTGGGGGAGGTTCTTTTATAGAGTTGCAAAATACGCTGCACTGTTGCTAAGTGAGATGAGAATATTTTATCGTTCTAAATTTATGAATGTTATGCTTTTGTAAATGTTTGATTTGTACGTTTTTAAGAAAATGTTAAAATATTTCCTTTTTTTTTCATTTTTAACGGAGATAAGAAAACTCAAAACGCCCACTTGCAATCGTGATGTGGTAAATATTTTGTCACTCGTCAAAAAATAAAATTAATCAAATTCATAGGAACCGTTTGACATTTATTGGAGATATGATGGGATCAAAAGTCCGTGAAACACATTCTTTCCATAATCATAAATCTAATTTAAGCCCATATAGGTTTTTGATTAGAATGATATAGACTACATACATACATCATACGAGTTCTATTTTAATCTTTTAAATATTAGCCTTCGATTTGAAAATTGGAATAGTGTTTATAATGAGCCTGATCCGTCAAAAGCCTATGATATTTTCTCTGAAATATTAGCGTTTCATACAAATCAGTGTACTAAAGTTTATAAAAAAAAATTCCTGGTTCCAAGAGGCTTAAACCATGGATGACTAATGAATTACTTTTGAAAATTAATAATAAAAATAAGCTCTACAAGAAAATTACCAAACATCCAAACAATACAAACTTAAAAACTGAATATAAAAATCTTAGTAAGGAAATTCTTTCGGAAGTTTCAATTTGCAAAAATAATTATTATATATTAGAATTTCATAAATTTAAAGGTAATTCTAAAAAAGAATGGAGACTAGTTAATAGTTTACTTAACAGATCCATTAACACAAATAGTAATTCAGTTATTGATTTCAATGGTATACCTATCTCTGACTCTACACAAAAAGCTAATATTTTTAATGATTTTTTTGCTGATGTGGGAAAAACAACCATTTTTAATAATGGTCCCTCTGTTCCTACTTGTAACTGTTTGAATCTTGAACAATCATGTGAATCTAATTTTTTTTATGAACCTGTCTCATCTCTAGAGATATTCAGAATTGTCATGTCGCTTAAAAACTCTAATGCCGTAAGTGCTGGCAACTTATCGAATATTTTCATAAAAGAAATAATTTACAATATTTCTGATGTTGTTTGTCATTTGATAAATGAAAGTTTTTCAGCTGGTATTTTTCCAGCTAAACTTAAAAAAGCTGAGGTCATACCGCTCTTTAAAAAAGGGGATCAAAAAAATTTAAACAACTACAGGCCCATATCTTTATTGCCAGTTCTGTCTAAGGTCTATGAAAAAGTAATTAAGAAAAGATTATTAAGTTTTTTTAACAGAACTAATTTTTTGGGGGATAACCAATTTGGGTTTAGGGACGGTCTATCCACAGAACACGCACTCATTAAATTTTGCTCCAACGTTTACAATGGTATAAATAAAAAAAAAATATGTGCAGCACTTTTTATAGATATTTCCAAGGCGTTTGACACGGTCGACCACAAAATTTTGCTTGATAAGCTATACGATAGTGGTGTTAGAGGTTCTATCCATAAATGGTTAACCTCTTACTTAGGAGAAAGAACGCAGAAAGTTAAAATTAATAACTCTTTTAGTTCTAACAAGAAAATTAATATTGGCGTACCTCAAGGTTCTGTATTAGGCCCGGTGTTGTTTCTTGTTTACATTAACTCAATTTTTACCCAAAGTTTTCGTAGTAATATTGTTGCGTTTGCGGATGACATGGCGTGCACTTATACCAGCGACTCTATGTTAGATCTTGTAGCTAACATTAATTATGATTTAAGCGTATTAAGGCATTGGTTTTATCTCCATAAACTAGTCCTAAGTGAAAAAACAAAGATTATGCTGTTTGATATTTCTGGCAATATTTGTAGTTTTCCTAACTTTATATTTCATCATTCTAAGTGTGATAAGTTTCTAATTGGGTATGATGTATGCATTTCTGCTAATCAACCTATATCATTTAACAACGATAAAACTTGCTCGTCTAAGTGTTTCCACATTGAATGCGTCCAAAATTTTAAATATCTCGGAGTTGTGTTGGATTGGAAACTTTCTTGGTTGGAACATACAAACTCACTTAAGCAATATGCTTTAGCTGTTATAAGGCAGTTATACCTTCTTCAACATGCTTGCTCTGCTAAATTACTGACGTGTATTTATTATAGTCTTTTCCACTCTAAGCTAGAGTATGGTCTGGTGTGTTGGGGTGGTGCGCAAAAGAACAAAATAAATCCACTATTGATCATGCAAAAACACATTATACGTATTATTTGCAAAAGGAATCGCATGACAAATAGTTTGATACTGTTTAGAAACCTTAAGATCCTCCCTCTTAAGCATCTTTATTACTATAAAGTTTTGAGAGCCTTCTATAATAGCTCCGGGTATCTTTTAAACAGAACTTATGATACCCACGATTTAAGAATTAACAGACAACATCTGTCTGTAGTCCCTTCGCATTCTTTGCAACATTTTTTTAATTTTTACAGCTCTGTAGCCCCAAGACTATTCAATAAGCTTCCTGGCATTATTAGGAATATACGAAATGTTAATCTTTTTCTTGTAAGGGTTAAGTCTTGGCTTTTAAATAAGGATTATATTGAAATAGATGCTTTAAACTCAATTCTAATCTAGCTTGGGTACTCGTTATTTCAATGATTTCAGATATTAATTTAAAAAAAATAAAAATTTTTTTGAATTTCACTTATATATAGTTTAAAATTTTAACTTTATTTATTAAGGTGTATGACCCCACCATTTCTAATGTTTTATAAAATTATGTTTCTCTGTATTCGCCACTAGTAAATTATTTTTATACTATAGAATATAGATATTATTAAATGAATTTTTTTAAGGTTATTAGTGCTTAGGTAAAATATTGTATTTCCAATGCAAATCATTTGATAATAATAAACTAACTAAATGAAAAAAAAAAAAAAAAGTGAAATGACCTTTGATCAAATTGATCGAAACTTTAGTTTAATCATTATCATTCTCAAATTGACTTAATATTGATTGAAAACAGTTCTTGAAAGCAATTATTAAAAGTCCAACTTTTATACTGATATAACTTGTTGAAAGGCGTGGCAACGCTCACAATATTTTAAAATGTTATAATCAGAGGACTGACGAAGTAGTCGCTATGATATATAATATGGGAGAGTAACGTGCTATAAGATATTTTCAAAGTAAAAAGTGCAAAACACTAAATGTGGGCGTGGTGCCTTCCATATCCAAAAAAATTATAAACGTTATTTTGAGCAAATTATTGCAGCAGCTCTTATCAAAATCAATGGCTTACTTACTATACGATAACTATTAACCAAAAGTGGGTGTGGCACCGCTCAGACAAGCAAAAAACTAAAGAGTGTATTTTATGAACTCTATGAGCAAATTCGATGAAACATAATTTGATGATGTTAGTTGCTATAAACATTTACTGGATCAAGAGTGTTTGGGATTGCACCAGTAGGCGTGATACCTCCCATGCATAAAATAATGTAAATGTAATAGCAAATCAATTATTTAAGTTGTTGGTTTTTAATTTAATACGAAAATAAACTCGCTATTAAGTAACTTTGTACCAAAAGTGGAAGAGATTGTTAATGTAGGCGTGGCACTCCCACGCAAATATAAAACTTCAAACGGAAGTCTTACTATACTTTGGTACATCGAAGTTTTCATAAGACTTTGTATTCTTTGTGGGCGAAAGTGAATTGGTGGGCGTGGCACCCGCAAACCAAATTGTTAAAGTCTGTTTTAGTGAACTATTGCAGCAATGTTTTTGAAATTTAGCTCCTGGATTGAAGCTGTTGCTATAAGCTTTCGGTAAGCTAAAAACGGTTGAAGTTGCATCAGTAGGCAAAGCACCTCCCCTACAAGTAAAAGCAATATAAATGTAATATTAACTGAAATATGTGAACAACCATTATGAAATTTAATGTTATGATAATGGAAACTGCAGAAACCTGGCATAATTTGAGCTATTCTATAGATTTTCCTACCATATTCAAAATTTCAAATTTTGCCAGTTCTGTTAATGTAGAAAAATGCAGATATCTTGGGTTCGAAATAAGAAAATGCGGTTTACGGCATTCTTTTAAGCAAATAACAATACATTAAAAATGATGTAACATGGGATCGGCGGCAAAATTATATTTTGTGATTTTGAAACTTTAAAGTTCAAAATTGGAATTTTTCCATTTTTTTCCTTTTAATTTTCAATTTTTTTTATAAGAAAAAAAGAAGAAGAAAAACTAGTCACGGATTCGAATTCCTCGATCAATATAACTGTTTGAAACAAAAAAAAAAAAAACTTGAATCACCTCCGATTCGAAAAAAATCAGGTCTGTTAATTTAGAAAAATGCAGATATCTTGGTTTTGAAATAAAATAATGGCATACGGTTTCGGCATTCTTTTAAGCAAATAACAGTCCATTAAAAATGTACCGGCGGTAAAATAATATTTGAGGTGTTGCAACTAGAAAGTGGAAATTCGGTACTTTTTTACTTTTGTCCGGTCAATTTATAAGAAAGAAAGAAGAAAAACTAATCACGGATTTGAATTCCCCGATCGATAATTGTCCGAAAACCATACTCACTTTGTTTGAAAATTTGATAACCTCTGTAACTTGTATCAATATTTTTGAAAATGGGTTGCCTACATAAAACAGAAGGCGGTAATCCAATTTAAAACATTAACCTTAATCCTAGTAATGGGCTTTGTCCAGACATATAAGGCTATTGTAATCCGCTGACACATCGTGAAAAAATCAAAAAGTTTTTATTTTGAACCGCTCTAATGTGACATGTTATAGATTTCCTTTCATACCCGGCAGTAAAGAAAGATGTTCACACATGAAAACTCTGAGAAATGATTGGATAGAAAAAAAAAAATGGATTTCAGAGTTATACTATATAGCCATATATATAGCCATAATAGATTGCGTAACGTGAAAATGACTCTTTTGAACCAAAGGTCATAAGAGCTAGGGCGCAAAAACCTTATTTTGCACAGTGCGGAATTTGAGCTTGCACCAGCCCTAAAGACAAGTGGTATTTCTTTTTTTGTTTCCCTATGTAATTATAATAATACCATGCTGTAATAGTACCATTTTACGACATAAAACTCATAAACACATGTACAGGTAGTAAAAATGTAGAAGGATGCCAGAATATACAGATATTTTTTTTATTTATTTTTGACTTTGTATTTTATTGGGACAAAATCACTCAATTCGCTACATTGTTGGGGTTATTGCTGTAATTTTTTGCTGTTAAATTAATTTTAAACATTTTTTACTTGGTTATTTTTTGCTACTTTAAACCATAAAAAAACGAGTCATTAAAAATGTACACAAGTTGCATTAAATGCAGCGGCGCACTGCATTTTTAATGCGCATTCATTAGCGTTAAATTAATTATTAATACGAATTTCAAGCGAGGCGGCAGTAGGTAGTAGTGGCAGCAGCGGTGATTTTTTTTTTTTTTTTGTTTCTGTTAAAGCCAAGTTAAGTTGCGTTAAGCTTTTTAAGTGATTTTGCCTTTCATATAAATATGTACGCATAGTTTCTTTTTGAGGCATTACGTTTTTGTAAGTAAGAAACGAGTACCTGAGGCAAATGTTGAATATAATCTCTTTTTTAAGTCGGATTCTCATTAGCATTTAATTTTTGCATTGGGAACGAGTAAGAGACGAGGGTGGTCAGCAAAGTACCAAATACACAAATTCTGCTTCAAGAAGAAAATGGCAAAGCTGTGACACATGTTGCAAACCTATCGGCAATTCACATTATGGTCCACCGGCTCATGTCTCTCCTCTGAATGGGTTCTCAATCAATACGCTAAACTTTAGTTGATGAAATAATCAAACAATTTTTATACGCTCTGGGGATCAACTCGATCTATTCCGAAAGTTTAAGGTATAAGTTATGAGCTTGAGCAATTTTTCAATTTATCTCCGTGAGATGATAAAAGATACAAGAAATGTACTTTCAGTCCGATCAAAATAAAACAATATTCTGCCAAAATAATCTCCATCCGACAAGAGTTATTAACTAATAACGCTAGTAATACCATACGGCAAATATCCCTACAACTTCTGTTTTTGGATATAAGACACAAAGAAGTCAAATTTCAATAAAAGTAATCAAAGCTCATAACTAAATAAAAATTGTGTTATATTCGAAAAAGAAGAAATAACTTCTTTTTTTTTTTTGCAATCAATAATTTTTGAAAAATTGTATGAATTATGAAATGATAATTATACAAAATGCATTTTTAATGACTTTCATTGACTGCTGCATGCAGTTGGATTCATTGCTTTTCAAAGGAGCGCGCTGTGCTTCATCCCAGCCAACCACAAACTTCGTAATCGCTGTAGCAACATGAATTTTTTGGATTATTAATGATATCAGCTGCAGTCAGTCAAGAGTCAGTACGTCATCACTTCAAAGTCAAATTTTTATTATAAATGAAATCTCTTGTGAACAATTATGCTGAGTGTTGTACAGGAATCAGTAGAAGTAGAATTTTTAAAACAAAAAAACATGAAACTTCAATGGTAAGGTTGCCAGAATATTTTTCATTTTAGGAAAAAATTTACCGAGATGCTTTCTTACAATTGTTAGCATACATTTTTATTTAATTTTAGACCACAATATTTGTGTCTTTCTAAAAACTTTCAAATAATTACTAGCAGTCGCCTTTACAGAGGGTGGGCTCTGGAGTCATATGCCCACCGTACTTCCTCTGCGAGAATGAAAGTTTTCTATTAATCTTTTATAAAATGTATGAAGATTAAACTACGGGGTGTGACCCTCGAGAAAGAGCCTGTATACGCCCAGTGGGGTATCTTGAACATTTGCACTTTGGGGAAAATAACCAATCTGCCGCCTCCTGCCTTGGAAATTTTTATTAAAATTTTAATTCCAACTCTTTCCACCGGGGGTGATAGCCCCTTTTGGCCCCCAATTTACGCCATTGTATACGCCCTCTGACTAGAAATTACATTTATTGCTAATTTTCATCTGATCACTCAAAGCCAAAATAAAGAAATGTTCGCCAACATTGGTCAGATATCATTTATGGGTACTACAAATCAACATATTTTAGAAATGGAGCTGAAGGTTGAAGAAAAGTTTGAATTTTTTTTTTTGAATTGTATTTGAATTGTAAAATTCAAATTTTTCTCTTCGGATGTCTTGTAGGAGTAAAATTGACTAGGTGGCAACACTTAAGCATTCATAACTTTTTTATTTATAAAATGTACTAAATTTTTTTTTCAGGAAAAAGTTGTGTAGACTTTACAGAACAATCCTGTGGAAAAATGTTGTTTCTGAACATATGAGAAGTTGGTTTAAGTTCTAGTTGTTTATTAAAAACTCAATTTTTTTATGAATAATAAATAATATTTTTATAAAAACATTATTTCATATAAATTGTAAAATATTTTTTGTCCTATCACGAAAATTTCATTAACTTTTTCTCAATATTTACTGAGAAATCGCAATTTAAAAAAAAAACCCACATAAAAGTTCACTTGCTCATAACTTTTTAAAAAATCAAAATTTTGCAAAAATAAGTATAAGGCCTTAATATTGATCAACATATCTTCAAAGTTATGCAATAAAAAGTTTAAGTTTAATAACTTTGTTTTTACTGTACACAATTGAGAAAACTTTACTCACTGATGAAAATGACTCACCATATGGACCCATTATATTTTGATACATATGGAATTTTAGCACTATCTGGCAATTGTATTTGTTGAAAAAAAAACAACAAAAATGTATACAATGTTGTATGGTCCCTGACTGTGTCTACGCCATTTTTTTGTTTTTGAGTTTTTCACTCTGTTCCAAAAAAAAAAAAATAAAAGAAATCGCGAAAAATAATTACTTTTTTTTCAAAGGTTTTTTTTTTTGATTTTTTAAATTAAAATTCAGCAGCTCCCCTGGTTTCTTTTATGTTTTTGCATATAGTGCAACAATAACAAAATGCAAGTAGTACAATTATAACAACAACAGGGCACAATAACAACAATGTCTGCTTTTACAAAGTGCAACTTTCGTTGAGGAGAGCGCGCACGACACGCTCTAACAAATTTCAACATTCCGGCGGATGTTTTTTTTTTTATTTTGTCTTTGCTACCATTAACTTATTTTTGTTTTTTTTTTTCTGTTGAAAAATTTTATCTGCCATTAAAAAAAAATCCTAAAATAATTGTTAAGCGTTTGCAATACATTTGTTGCAAGAAAAACAAAACAACAAAGATGGGTAACCGCTTAAAATTCTTCAAGAACAACGCAACAAAAAAGTACTCGTACACTTAAGTACAAATAATTGCAAAGTTTTCAACGCTGTAATTAAAACATGAAACCCGGTAGTGTGGGAGCGGAATGGCTGTGATGCGCTTTGTATTGTGTACTGAGCTCAAAAAAGCAAAAAGGAAAAGGAAGACGACAATCGGAAATGCAAGAAATTTCCAACATTTTTTTTTCGCCGCTTTCATGTTACATAAAAGAGATCTTTTTTCGGAAAGTAAGTGAATTCAACAAAGCATAATGTTGCAAAACTTAAGGTTGAAACATTTGCATTTGAAAACAATATATATTTAGCCAAAATGCTGTAATTGTTGAGAATTTTCAATATTTTACACATTTAAATGTTTCTTGTTTTATCAGTCCCCGGAATTTCTGTAAAAATTTAATGGCGATGAATAAATCTTTAAATTCAAACTAAGGTGTTTTCCGCACAGAACTCATACAACAATTGGATTATTCGTTTCTTAAATTAGGTTGCGAAAAACTGATTAAAACAACAAAACGAAAAACTCCCATTGGCTGACGCGGCCAGGAAGTGTTTGTTCCTGAATATTTTAAAGTATAATTCCGTCATAAAACAATAACAAATGAACAAACTAAACTTTGAAAGAAAATAAAAAAAACAAAAAATAAGTTATACACAGGAAGAACTTATTGATCTGCTTCTTTTCTCAAAGTTCTTTTCTCTTTCTTTATTTTTCTTTATTTATTTTCTTTTACTGCCACACAACTTTGTAACGGAAACTAAAGCTGTGGCAAAAATAAACGAGCATCAGATGGCGCTACCATAGAGTCCAGTTAATATTTGTTGTTAAACTATAAACGTCTCAAGGAAGGTGCAGGAGAGTGTGACGCAGGAGAAAACGAACCAAGAGTAGCAGTAAATGTTGCAAAAAAAAAAAAAAATATGAAGAACAAAATGAAGAAGAATATTGTTTTCTTCATTTTCTGCTAAAGGTTTCATAAGACTTTATTGCTAGCAATAAAGTTGTTGCTGTTGTTGTTGCCATTGCTGCTGCTGTTGTTGCTCCGTTTGCTTACTGAATTTTTATTGTTGGCGGCAATAAAATGAAAAACTTTTGCGTGTTGTAATGCAGATAAGTTGCTGCCACAGCATCAGGATTTCGTTATTGTTGTTACTGTGCGCTGTTGGCTGCTGTTGCTGTTTTCGTTTTCTTGAAGTTGCTTGTGGCAAAATTCGGTAAAAGTCTCGCAAGTTTTAATAAACTTTTGTTTTAAAAATCATTTTTATTTTATTTTCGACTTAAAAAAAAGAGGTCGAAATTAAAGTTACTCTTTAGATTTTGGTATAAGATTTTGAAGTTAACACTTTACTTTGACCAAAACTGGGGATTATTAATATTTTGACTTTTAGTTTGACTTAAAATAAAAAATTCAAAGTTTAATAAACGAGTAACTAATTTGTGGGTGAAATCATCAAAAAAAAAAAAAAAATGATAGATAAAAATAAATCCTAAGGCAAATTTGATATATATTCACAACTTTCTTTATATCAAACATATTTCAATTTTTATTAGAACTTGTGTTTGTGGGAATTTTTCTAAAGAAATATTTCCCATAAGTCTAATGTTTTTTCTTGGTCCTAGCTTTATCACTATCTGGAGCTATCACTGATTCAGATATTTTTGTCCTGGTTTGTTTGTACATATGTCAACGTTTTTTGTTGCTCTGGCATTTGTTACCGTTTAGCTCCACGTTTTTGAAGCTTTGGTTGTTTTCGCAGCTTTATTAACACGACTTTACAGCTTCCTCATAAGTGGCTGTTTTTAACCTTTTCAAGTTTTGTCATTTCAAAAGAGTTAACACAGGATTTTCAGAAGCCACCTGACAGTCGTACACCCAGCAAGCGCACCCTAAGATGAGTCCGATAACAGATTTATAAATTTTACCCTCTAGAGCTGCTGCTCGTTAACTTTTCCATTCAAATTAGATTCCATGTAAGAATTCTTGCTCTTCCATCACTAGAAATTCATAAACCCAGGAACTTCAAGTTTTCCTTCGATGTTTCGAAGCTAAATTCATTACATGTATTCCGAAAAATTTACCTAAGTAAATCTGGAGCAATAAATATTTCAAATTAAAGGCGATTTATTCTTAGGCTTACCAGCCACCATGTAGTGTGGTGGAAAATAAAAATATCCTTTTAATAAGAATTTGATTTTTGACAAGGCCAAAGGTAACACCTTTACCAGTTACTTTTGGCATTCATTTGTTTTGCATCATATGACAGATCTTTGAGTTAGGTATAGCAAAAATGATAATGATATGATAATGATGGATTAAAATTCTTTCGGGCTCATGACCGCCGAAGCTACTTTGTACTGAGCGCATTTTGACTGTTGCATTTATGGCCACTTATTCAAGCAATTGTGAACTTAGATAGGCAATGACTCAAGTAATGTTGGCTTTGGAAGTAGAAAACGAAGAGACTTTATATATACTCCTCAAAAACAATTAATTGAATATAAATTTCAGTTATTTTCATAACCATTAGAATATAACTTAAGTAACACAAATCTATATAAATAAAATAATAGCTGTTTTTGATGTTCGCATATCACGCAAAAACTGCTTGATTAATTTCAATAAAATTTATTTAGGGTTATTTCTTAGATGCTTGATCTCAATCTCCAGTTAAAATTGTCTTGATATTCTTGTTAAATATCAAAATATTTAAGTTTTAAAATTGCTAAAAATATTAATTTCACACATAGAAACAAGCATGTAAACATAACAAATCGTTGAATGGGAATTGAATGTGTTAGTTAGTGTGTGTGCTTTGTTTTTTGTAGTTACCATGGCAATTAAAAAAAAAAATAAATTGCTTACCAAAAATTTTGAAAAAAGTTTTGAAATGTCTGAAAATAAAAGTTGTTTGTTTAAGAAGAAAATATATGAAAATTATCAAAGTTGTGTTCGAAAATTTGTCCAATAAATTTAGAGGGAACTTAGAGCTAATGGTTTATATATTTCGTACTAATATGCTCCATATCATTATAACCTGGTGCGTTAACGTCCTTTTGGATGTAAATAAGGTAATGACACATTAAATTTTACTGCCCGGTACTTTTATGTTCATAAGTGACCGAAATAACTTCGATTGTAGCTTAATTAAAAACAGACTACGTACACAATATCGCGAGATTAGCTAGTTAAAAATAAAAAGAGGTTAAATTACCAAAATTGAAAGAACATTTTCAATTTACACTTAAATTTCTACCACATATTTAAAAAATCTCATCATTTGGCAAAAACTATTAAAGTTGATGAAAGCAGTGTACATAAATGATGATAATTACATAATATAAAACTGCTGACAGATTCATTAATTTTTTTTGAATTTTCTTAACGCTTTATAAATGCATATTAATAAAAATAACAACTTACATAAAATATTTAATAATCAAAATACATTCATGTCTTACAAAGCGGCTCTTTTGGTTGCAACATTGTAAAAGCAAAATAAATCGCCTACTCATTTCAATTTAATTAACAATTAAGTCCTTCTAATATACGCTATCATGGCCAATCACATGGTCAATAAATTAACATCACTTACAGAGTTCTGTCTGCCTGGCTGGCGACCACAGTCAGTTTTATGGTATCCACGCTACTTCTACTTGAAATGTATCATCAAGAACAGCAGTCGAAAAAAAAATGCAACAGACCACACCGCACTTGTTGTGGATATCAGCTCCTACCAAATTCATCTCTGCAGTTACGGCATGACACTCTGCTGTTCATGGCATTGGATATATGAGTACGAAAACCCATTTGTTGAAGAAGACAAATTAGCAAGAGGCTGACCCAAAGCGAATGCTGTTTGCTCTCGTTGTATTTATGTTTTTGTAAATGTGGCCCAAAACCGCAAGTGCATAAAATACAGTTAATAAAATTAAGGGTAGTAAATAAACGGTAATTAATCATTTTTTTTAAAAGGTTTTTACTTCAATTTAAGAATAAGAAATGAGGAACTTTAAAATGTCCTCAGATGTATTTGGTAAAACTTTTTTTGGAACGTTTGTTGTGTGCTTTAGAAAAATGCGGTTTGATCTAATTACGGATAACGGGTCGTATGAGTAATATTTATTATTTCCATAATAATTGGCACTTTTTTTTCTAAATAGCTGTAGCTTTTGAAAATATAGAAGTATTGGGCTTACTTAAAACTATTTTAAATAGTCAAAATCATCGTCTACTTTATTAGATTTAATTCGCACACTCAGTTGGCAATGATGGAAAATAATTCTTTTAAAAAATCTCAGTATTACTTTAAATAAAATTAAAGAAACGTTTTTAAAATTGTTTTTTGAAGCAGCATTTTATTTAAGACCAATATTTTTTTACATTATTAAAGTTTAACTATTTAAGATTTTTTACTGACATTTTGGTCCAAAAATTTTTGTCGATAAGGTAGAAAAGTGCAATGCCGTGAAAGACCTAAAAATTTGTGGTGAGCAAGATATCTTGAGACTGGTTCTTCCGAGGAAAAAAAAATATTTTTGGACCAAAATTTAAGTGATAAGTCTTGAATAGTTATCCTTTAATAATGTAAAAAAATTTTGGCTTTAAATAAAATGCAGCTTAAAAAAAAATTTAGAGAAGTGTCCTTTTTTCTCGAAAAATTCCCGGAGGCCCTTAAATAAATTTCGGGTGGATACGGGGACGTCCATAAATTACGTGAGGTGTTTTTTTTTGAAAATTCGGACCCCCCACCCCTTGGTGTGGTTTGGTGAGTTCTGGTGGGACCCCTGCTCCCCCTCCCTTCCGTGAGGTTTGCCTTATAATTTTTAGATGTAATCTGCTATAATAATGAACATTCTCTGCATTGCATTATAAAGTTGATGTGAGATTTTCGTTAACATCCCTTCTACTTGGTGAGATTTTGCCGGACCCCGACCCGTATTTTATGGACGGCCCCTAAATTTATAAGTAAAATTTATGTGTGCAATTGAAAAATTTTTTTATTTAAAACGTCAAGTCGTTGGGCTCTAGAAAGTCCACGCAATCTCTACAAAATTATGGAGAGAGCGAAGTTAACTCTTGGGAATTACTTGAGAAAAAGGAATTACTTAGTAATTGCAGTTATGGTTTCTGTAAAGTCCTATGTGTTAGAGATCTGATAGCATTCCGCACTGAGATGTTGAACCGATACGTTCAACTCTTTGATGAGACTATGGTTGATCTGGATATCCTTAAAGCTTTGGATAACATGTAGTCTAAAATTCATTTCTCCATACAAATCTTTATAATTTTTAGTGGGACAAATTTGTAATAAACTTCAATTAACGATATTTCAGATAAATAAAAATGATATCAATAAAATTTAAAAAGAATTTTGTGGAGAAAGAGTTGTTCTGTCAAACCCCCTTAAATGATCTAACAAAAAAAAAAAAAAAAAAAAATAAAAATTGCCTTTCAATGTAAAATAGCCTCAAATATCACGAAAAATAGTGATTTTTGCATTTATAGGTAAGAATATCTTGAAATCCAGAATGATCAGAGAAGTTCTGATATTGGATTCGAACTCAGTGCATCAAAAACATTCATTCGGAAAAGTATATTCAGGTTTCAGAGCTAGAGATTTGACCAAATTTTGCCGCCTTGTGTTATCATTCTAAATTTGAACTCCTTAGAATTGTGATTGGAATGCGATTTGACTTATAAACGTAATGATTCCTACCCAGCTCTGCCTTACAACAGTATTATCGTGATAATTTGTTTGCTGATCATTCCATTAGGTTGAGTCTTCCTGCGAGTATTTTCCGCGACAGCTCTACTATCGGTAGATTCTAGAAATCCATTCGAAACGCGATCACATTTGGATTAAAAGATCTATGCTTATAGCAAGAAATTTTAGAAGTGGCAAAGATAGAATTATAATTTTTTTTTTCGTGAATGACTTGTTTTTTTTTTTTTTTTAATATTATCAGTTGCCTACTTAATGCCATTTTTCCGAGTGTCGTGAAATTTTTTCTTTAAGACGCAGCAACTTTTTTGACCTTTTTAAGCGAAGCTCAAACAAAAGCAATTGATATATTTTTGTATTGTTTGCTGTGCTAATAAATTTTCTCCCTAAAAAAAACAAATATCCCTACTTATCTGCTGTACTGTATGATGATGAATTCTATACAATTAGCAGCAGATTCCCGTTTGTTTTATGAGCAAAAATCCTTACATCATTAGAAAACCGAATAATAAGCATAAACGTTTAGAAACCACTTTATTTTAACCAAACAAAATACCACAAAACAGGACTAACTGCATGGTGTGTCAATGTGGTAGTGGTTGCTCCCAAGTTCTAGTCGACTGACCACCAACCACAGTTGTTTGTCCGGTATCGCGAATTTAAATGCTCCTTCATTGTTGCTGCTACTGGCATACATAATATGGTCAAATTAATCTTGGTCATGGTTTGCACAAACCGTTTTTATTCGCAATTCCCCCTAACTTCCATGTTTTTTTTTTCTTTTTCATTTCATTTTCATTAGTTATTGCCATTTTTCCCACTAAGGTGGTCGCCATCACATTGATGTTTAAAGGGGCGTTAACCGCGTGAAAGCCGTGAATTGGCAACATCAGCAAAATCGCGCCTGAATGCAGCCGCATAATGCCTGCAAAATTTCAAACAATTTTTGATTTATGATCAACTAATTATTTTCTTAAATTTTTTATTTTGTTGCCGCTATATTTTGCAAGAATTTTTGTTTGATTTTTTAGCTGTATGGTATGGGGTATGTGTCGTTAGTAGCCTCTAACAAACTTGCGGCGAAGCGCTTTGGTGTGGCGCATAGTAGGGTAAAATGCATAAAATGTTGGCACCAGTCTGGACTACTTCGGAACTAGGATAATATTCAAAGGTTTGGCATTGATTTTGAGGATTTTTTAGGAATTTTGTTTTGTCTTTAAATTTTTTAAAAAGCCCACTTTTTTGTTCAATAATCATGCGAATTGTCCCACTATGTGGCGCTTTGAATAAGCGACAGACGCCCGCTGATACAACTGCAGACAGAGACAAAGCGATGTGATAATTACCAGCCATGATTGTCTGTTAGTGCTGTTGCCGTTGTTGCTGCGATGTCCTGCTGGTGCTGTTGCTTCTTCAACTGTTAACTGTTGTTGTTACTGAATTGCAAAATGTAAAAGTTTTGCATTTTTTTTTGCGGTCATCATGTAAAAGAAAATTTTTGAATTTCAAATTTTTAACAAAAAGATTAATGAAGTTGTTTTTGTTGTTGTGTGCATATCCAGCGAAGACTTGCTGCATGTGAAACTTTGGCTTAAGTCTTTTGCAGACCAACCAACTCCTTGGTAGTTTTCAGATGATCGATCGCTGTATTTTGACATGTCTTGTGTTATTTTTTAAAGAATGGTTTTATTTTCTAAAGTTGTGCATAATTTTATGTAATAATTTTTTTTGATTTAAGCATAATGCTAATATTTTCTCTGCTTAAATGAGCTCAAATTGTATATGAGTGTTTCGGCATAGATGGCCCCCTTGTTTCAAAAAAGTAAAAACAACGAAAATTATCGGAACAAAGTCAAAATATCATTAGCAATAATATTCTTTGTTAATATATGTTAATACACAAAGCAAAATTTTTATGATATTGTTCCACCCATAATGCAAAATATTGAAAAAGTTCAAAAAAAATGTATTCCATTCTGTCATTTTGTGTAGTTGTTGCTGCATGAGCTCTAATGTGCGACAACAAGAAATATTTATGAGTTACGTGTCTCTAAGACATGTCCCACCCGCAACGTTTTCATTATGCTTCATGAGCATAGGCTGGGGTAAACAAATTTTGTTTGATTTCATATCATTAGTTGCTAATGCAGAATGATCGCTGAAAAGCAGCGCAGGATTCAGCGTTAGGGTTAGGGGGCTAATGCCCCGGGAAACTGAAAATCATTTTTTTGTCACATCGTTAATATTAATCAAAAAAAACCTACTGAGTACCCGATTGACACCCTGACATGCCATTGTTTAAATATGATTTCGGTTTTCAATGGAAAAAACGAATGTATTGTATGAATTGCCTTGATTAGATACCACTACCTTTTTATAAACTTTTTACTTGAGTAGGGGTCCAGGCCCCGCAAAGTCTTAAACCTGTGCTAATGAAAAGCTGAGTGATATGATACGAAATCTATATAAGTGGCATTTTGCTCACTGGTTTTGCTGATTCTTGTTTATTTTTTATTTATTTTTATTTGATTAGTTGGTAGTAATTGACTCCCTAAAGATGTACATACTATAAACCAATTCGTAGTGATAGTGTATTGCGCGTTTATAATTCAGAAATCCACGAGCACTATCCCCGGCTCAGGCATGATATTAAATTTACCATATTTACAGAGTAATTGTAAAACATTCTTTATTTTGAAAAAAAAAGCCAGCAGCTAACAATATCTCAATGCTCGTATGTTCCAAGGATATATTACTCCAACACCTTGTGTAGTTGAAGAATGTAAATATGAATATGCTTAAAAAAAGACAAACTTTATGAAACAATTTCACACGCTTAAAAAAAACCAAATTTGCATTTGAAAAGGATTTCATACTTACGATAATAAACCAAAATTCCTGTGCATCCCTAATATTAAAACATTTCCCATGCAGATAACAATAGGCCCATATGCAAATGGATTGCAACGTTTTGTTGCGCTCGCACATAATAAAATATTTTGAAAAACTAAAATTTCTATGCGCACATCTTTGAAATATCGATGAGTTATCACAAAATTATGGAAATGTGTTATAAACTATGCAGCATCTCTCTGTTGTTGACTCTCGGCTTACACTCTAAGAAATTTCGGTGTAAAATTATTAACACAAAGCGTAGCAAAAAACTATATTCGTATGTCATTTTGGACTTATTTAGGTTTAAAAAAAAAAATTACACAGATTTTATGTAATTTTATAAGTAAAATAGTAGGTACAACTTTTAGCTGAAGACTAGAATTTGTTATGTATGTACACGGAAAAAAAGGTTTTGTAAAAAATAACGTGAGATATTCAAAAAACGCAAAATAATCAGGAAAAATTGTCGTATAGCCCTGTAATTTCTAATTTCATGGAATACTCAGTATAAATTGATGCGCAAACTGCAATCATTACAGTCTAAAACTTTATTATTACAGTTTCAGAATGGAAAATATACAACGTGGTCAGGGAAAAATTTAGTTAGCAAAAAGTACTAAATAATTAATGAAAATTTCATATGGTCGACAAATAAAAATTACAGGGTAAACTGTAAAAACTTCAATAAGTATCACATAATAAATTATTTATCTTATGATTCGATATAACTTTTTGTCACATGCGTTGTACAAATACGACATAAAATGTAGATATATGGTTACAAGAAAATAATTATATGAATGTTGCCAGGCTGGTTCTCTGTTTCGTGCTATGTTAAGAAGTATGGTTAGGAAGTATAATGAAACATAAAATAAGAAAAAAATAAAATAAAAAAAAAAATAAATACAAAAAGTAAAATTTTCGTTTTTAAAATTTTTTCGGAGTAAATGATAAATTTTACAGTGTGAGAACTGTAATTTTTCATTGACAATCACAATCAATTATTACAGTTTTTCGCTTACTATCTGGGCATTACAGGGAAGAACTGTAATTATTGTCGGAAATCCAATGAATTTTTACAGAATTTTTTTTCCGTGTATGCAGTTGTAAAAAATTAAAGGCAGTTTTAGAATTTTAACTCTCAAAAACGACTTCTATTGTACGCAATATTTCGTGGAAGGTATGTCGGTATAGCTATCTCAATATTCTCTGACCTTTAATATCACATAAATTTATAATTTAATTTTTATAAAAGTAAGACTGTTTGAAAAAATACCAATCAAAGGAATAAACTGCGTTATCTTTACTGGTTCAAAAGATATTGAATTTTGATAGATGAAAAACAATTATGAACCACAGTGCTACGACTGTGGCCTCTGCTTATTTGCGTCAAAAAATTATCATATATATTCTGTACGTGACTAGCTAGTACGAGCTAGCGTTTAGCGTTAGTAAAACAGATTCTGCGCATCTCAGTCTTTGACTAAACCGATCATGTTCCTTAGTAGCTATGGTTATTCAGCTTTATAACTCACTTTGTGTAATCCGGTACAGAATTTTTCATTCGAATAACATTGAAGCACTTTATACAATGTTTCTCGCAGATTCACCTTTGCTGCCCCAGCAAACAAGTCCCAAGTAAAATTTTTTGCAGAGAAAACCTTATACCTACCAAAGCAGCTGTAAAAACGCTGTCAATGCACATTTACAGCAAATAATGATACATGCAGTGGTGTAACTAGGAAAGGTGGAGCCATCGGGCCGGACGCAAAGGCTTTGAGGGCGGAAAAATTTTCGTCACATATTACAATACACAAATGGGTAAAGAAAATCCCATGATTTTTTTTTTTGAAATTTTTTTTGTGTATATGGCCACAAACTCACCTAGCATATTTTCAAAAAATTCAAATGCCATCATTGTGCTTCACTGATTTCACATCATATGCATAGTTTATTAGAATTGAATCATAACAATTTATTTTCAAAAGATGCTAGAGGAGGGGGCGGCAAAGTGTTTGTCACTCCGCTGGAAAAAAATGTTCAAGGAAGACCACTGGCTTCTTGGATAACAAACGTACAATAAGGGCACTTCTGAACAGTAATTTTTTCGACAAGTATGTACATACATTAGACCGGGTTGAAATTTAGATTCATCCAAACACCGACTAAAAAGTTAGGAAGACCTTTAAAAAAGATATCAGCCTCATTTTTGTTTTGTTTCGAGAACAACCAATGGAGCACTTTCGATTCCCCTGAAGGTGCGTGTTTTTTGCTCGTAACTTTTATTCTTTCACCAAAAGGATACCCGAATTCATTCGAAAAATAAAGATTGCGTTCTTGCAAAAAATGTGACGTTAAAAAATCTTAAATTTTTTTTTGTTATAGATAATATTTTGTCCCGAAATTAGATTTTTTCACATTTTTTGTACGAAAAAATCGAATTTTGGGACATTGGTTTTTCTCAGAGCAAAAAAAAAAAAATGACGCAGATGCCGTTTTTAAGGGTCCTTCTAACTTTTGAGTTGGTGTCTGGCAGACTTTATTTTCTTCATACAAATCGACCTGGTCTAATGTACATTTACGGAAGGTTTATTTTTGCGCTGATCAGCTTTTTTAAAAAAAGTGGGGAACACTATTCCTTAAATTAAAAAATTCTTTCTTAATTAAAGAACATTTTTTTTGGTGTGATATTTTATATAACAATTAAAAAATTCTCTCTCAAGACTTTGATGTGATCAAGAAAAATCTAAAAACTTAGCTAAAATCAGGGAACTTAAAGGGATTGAATTGTAAAGTGGAGAAGAAATTGTGCTTCCTAGTGCAATTAGGAATAATGTCTAAAGAAATAAGAAAAATCATGTAGTTTACCGGAGTCATTGCTGTCTTCTTACAATTCATAAAAATGTACTGAGTTTCATATATTTGTGGCGAATCTAAAGATACAAGCACAAATACTGAAGTTTAAGCCCATACAAGTCATCATTCAGCTTAGAAAAGTAGAGATTCATATTTTACTGAATCTTTACAACAACATTTTTTTTTCAAGTGTAGCTACCAATAGCTTTCTTTCAACTCTTAAAAATATCAATATTCCAAATTCTTTTCGGTAATCAATAAATTTCGTTGCCCTGCACATAATCCTGAGTGTGCTGTTGATCCTAACGAATTAACAATGTGAAATACCCTTAGATGCCTTTATTGCACTGGAAGCAGTATTGACGTCGTAGAGAGAACATACAGAGGACAGACACTGAGCTACAGACAAATCCAATTCGTTACGCCTTGGCAATTTGCACCTTTTTTTTTTTTGGCAATCAACCTTTTTGTTGCTCTTCGCGCTACATGTGCTGTGTGCTTTTGTCAATAATTGCAGTATTACCTGACATTTGTGCGCAACATTTCTTTTGTATCCTTTGACATTTTGGCATTTTGTCGTCTCATCATACTTGTGGGTTAGAAGTTAAGTAGGGGTTAATTGTATTGGATTGAATTCGTTGTTGTTGCTGTTATTTTTATATTGATCCTTTATTGGTTGATTCTTTGTTTGTTTTGCAAATTTTTATATTGTCTGCTGCGTTTGGGTTATTGTTTGCCTTTTGTCTGTGAAATAAAAGAGTTTATTGATTTTGTTTTTATGGCATGCTATTGAAAATAATGTACTCAGAACTTTAGCCTTTAAGTTTTCTTTATTTATTTAATGTAAATAAGTTATCTGAAAAATCATTAATGGCTTTAGGTTTCACTTTTTTACTATCTAGAACATGTCCTTGAACTAATTTTAGTTTCGCTTTCATGAAAGTTACCACCCCCATTTCGGTCCAACACACAATGACAAACAGTTTTCTAGTTTTAATTTCTTAGTTTAACCTACTTCCTGCAACTTCTTCTCATAACGCATATTGAAAGCAGAAAATAAGGACAATGAGTTAAGTGCTGTAAGTTCAACGTCTTGCCTTTATAACTAAAAGCACAAAAAAAAAAAGGAAATAATAATCACAAGTACACTCGCAAAACTTAGCAGGCCAACAGCCACATTACTACGCCAAGAGGAATAACCATCATCATCATCATCATTGACACCAACTGTTGTGACTTTTGAGTCAGAATCTCCTCCGCCTTCATCTATTTCACGACCTTTGCTTTATTTTTTCATTTACTTCTTTTTCTTTTAATTTTGCTCTGCTCTAGTCTCAAGAAGCTTTCTAAATAAATGAAAATGAGCAACGTCTCTTTGCTTATTCCCTATTAGTATATGCGAAGGATACCTACTGCCAGTCATCTCTGCCGTTGTGGGTGTCGGTTAGAGTGTTGAAAATTTTGCAGAAAGTCAATTAAAAGTTGCATCCATCTCTTGAACTACGAATGACTAACTGTTGCTGTACTTGCTGCTCGCCTAGTAACAGCAACATGCCGTAGTTCTCACAGTCTGTTTGACATTCTGGAATTTGCCTGAGAAAAACGGAGTCCCAATGTTGTTGGAGGGAGCAGCTAGTTGAGTGTGGCGGAAGATAATTTTTTTTTTTTTTTAAGTTGATTGTGTCACGAACTAATCTGAAAAATAAACAAAACAAATATTAATATAAAGTAGACGTAGTCTGCGTAGTTGGACTTGACCTAGTTTTTGTTAAAAATTACATTAATTTTTTTCTTTAAGAAAAATGTTTGTTGCGAACAAAATATGACGATAGTTAGCGTAATTTCAAGCCCATTGTTGGCGTGGTTGAAATCAATTCATTAATTTTTACTTTACGCACGGTATTTTTTACCAGATGTCTGGTTAATGAATACCCAGTAAGTTTTATTTGTATGTAAACAAGAGATTTGAAATCAAATTAATAACGACTTAACTCGATATGTTGTTAAGACCTCTTGCTTTTTCGACAACAAAATGATAAAAAATATCATCAACTGTTGTGCGGCCCTGTTGCGCAGTGGCAAAGGCCTATGTCTGCAGTCTAGAAGCTTCAAGTTCAATCCGCTTCATTGTGTAATTTTACTGGATTTTTAACTGGATATCTGGTAAAAGTAATCAAATTAGATATTGACATTAAAGTATGCATATTCCCTAGTTATATTTTCTGAAATTTAGCTGCTGAGGCATTGACTTCTGACAAATTTAATTCTTTTCCTGCAATGGCCAAAAGTCAGCCATTTTGGTCGATGTTTGGTTGTTTTTATAAAGCTTGGAAGATGGATAAATCTATAATATATCACATTTCGAGAAGTGTACTACGCAGTCATATTGAAAACTACATTGTTCTTAAATAAGACTTTGCAGTCATAACATTCCACTTAAAAACTCTCCGAACTGAAATATAGGGGACGCCACTTTTAAAAAAATCCATAACGCCACTCAGGTTCGTACAACCTTCAAAATGTATGTGTAAAAACTTCATCGTACCAAAAATATTCAAGCCAAAAAATCTGCTCAAAATGGGTGCCGCGTTTGTTGACACCGGACCAAAACAACATTGAATCGAAACAGGGGCGTCGCAACGAAATTTTTAATGGGGGGGCAAACTCAAATAAAAAAAAAATCGAGGACGGGACATAAAGAGAATTTTGTATGAAGATGTTTTTTTATTCGTTGCAATTTCCATTAATTAAAGATAAAGTAAGTTTTGTTCAAATGTTTCCAATAGTGACTTCGATTTCTTCACGAGATGAATTCTTTCATAACCCTTCGCAAATCTAAGGATCCAGTTGTTTTCCTTATAAACATAAGGAGCGTTGTATGGGTAAGACGTTTTTGGGTCATTTGTAAACTAAGATGAGTCTTTAACCATCGCAAAGCGCTAAGCGACCTTTCACAAGAAGCTGCGGAACCCGGCACTGTCATTATTAAATTGACCAGTCGATAAACTTGATCTAGAAGGTGTTTCGTTGTGTGTGATGATTTCCGAAGTTGGTCAGCGATTTCAGGACAGGCATGTTTTTTTGATATTTGGAGTTGAGGACGGAGGTTGGTCAGTTAAAAATCATCTGAGAAAATGCCCAGTTTTGACTCCAAAATTTCTTCCGCGGTTACATTTATTTTATATGTATCAAGTAGAATATTTTCTAACGACTCTATAGCATCAAAGTCTAAAAAAAAATTACAAATAAATTATCAAAATTATCAGTGCAACAGTATTCAAAAAAAAAAAAAAATTATGTACAGATCTTTCGCTAATCTTTTGCGTTATCGTGAATATTTTTGAATTTTTCATATTTGAGTTTGGAATTCGATTATGAAAGTTTTCACTAAATTTCAAAAAGCCCAAAGTTCCTCTTTTATTTCTAAGATTTATTGAGTCTGCAGCCCCGAGGTGATATAATTGACAACCCGTAAAAATTCCAAGTTGAGAATACTCAAAATATTTACCTGAAATATTTCCAATACTTTGGCTGTGTTTCGTAAATGATCAATCAATATCTTCAGGTTGTGACGTGAATATTTTCTGTTGCTCTTACCATTACTATTATGATTCAAAATGATTGATATTCATTTCCTCATCATTAATTTTGATTATTATTTATCATTTTCATCATTATCATTTATTATACGAATCACTATTATTATTGTGCAATTTTTTATCAAATCAAAAAATATAGCAAAGAAACGTTGAGCTGATCGTAATATGAAAAGTATTACATTTTCGATCGAATCTCTTTCCAATTCGTTTGAGTGAAGATCCAATACTTCAAAGTAGTCTTTCCGAAATCGATCTCTTGATGATAATCTTACTTCAGGAGTGGAAGAAGTGGTTTGTTCTAAGCGTCGAGGGACTTTTCTGGTTCTGGGCTCAGAAGAATATTCAAGTTCAAACTTATCAGCTTCATTCATCGCCTCTTTAACATTTCGTTCAAATTCTGTATCGGAACGGAGTCTTTGAATTGCTTGGACTAAAAGTCTCGCTGCCTGTTTCGCACCTGTGGCTGTTAATCTTGGATTTTGAAGAGCTCAAGCAAGTTTTTCACGAGGACCTAAAATTTCAATACTCAGATGTAAGACTATTGATGTGACTATAACTAACACTCACAAACTAATGGAAAGTTTGCTTGAAGCTCAGTTCGTACACTCTTTCTTAAATGTTCATTTTGTCACATTTCGATGAACTCAAGATGTGAGATGAGAATGTTGATCAAATTATGATATAACTTATTTCCGTGTAGGGGGGGAGCAAAATTAATACACTGCCCCTGCCAAAATTTCTGGGGGGTAGCTGCCCCCTCCACCGGTTGCGACGCCCCTGAATCGAAAGGAAGTATGGATGTTCCACTTTTTTAGAGAAATTTTCTTCTATATATTTTCGAACAAAAGTTATTCCTCTGTCTCTCACACAATTTTGTGTTAATACTGCACCCAAACTGCAAAATATCAAGTAAATTTAAGCAAAGTATACGAGAAAATGAATTAACACACCAATTACAACCCCGTTGAGCATCCTCGCCTGAATATCATATAAAATTTAAAATAAAGAAAAACGTTTCTACATAAAAATTAAGGTCAATGTTAAAATTAAAATGCAAATGAGTAGCCCGTAAAATCCTTTTATTATTCATTTAACACAGTCAACTGGAGCAGAGCAACAACAACAATCGTAGAGTACCAACCTCAACAAAGATCCACTGAAGTCCTTTACATGGAGGCATAATGAAAATGCGAAAATTACAACGGCTGTGATTTTTCGACAGCACCACCACCACCACCCACTCCCTGAACAAGTGAGGAAATATGGGTTTTTGCTTGTACTGGTCACATTGGGTAAATGAACTTTTATATTTTTTATTGCGTTAAACGGCATTTGTACATAAATGTTGTCTGATAACGGTAATTTTGAGTTGGCATCATCTGTGGCGGACTTTTAAAGCGACGCTGCAGGGGCTGTTTGGTGGGTCGTTTAAGTTCTTCTTTTAAGTTCTCTTTCCTTCTAACGCAGTTACCATAAGTTAGTCAGTCATCCAGCCAGCCCAGACAGTGAAAATTATGCGGCGACTAATTAGGTTTCCTCAGACTTCCTTTTTTTGTTGGGTCGTTGCCTTCGACTTGGCATCTTTTGAATGCGATGAGTTTGTTTGGGTTTTAGTTTGGCCTTTTTTTTCCTTTTGCTTCGTTTTCTTTCATTTTGTGTTTATTAAAAACGTCATCCAATTAGATTGTCTCGTAATGAATAAATTTATTTTTTTGGGTCAAGGTCAAGTTTGCGTTAACGCGCACACACTTTCGAAGTGCTTTAGTTTAATTAAAATCATGAAGAAATTTAAAATGTCGGCCGACTTTTGTGTTGGTTGCTTTCTTATTTTGCAAAGGAGGTTGTATATTGGTTAATTATTTGTGGTTCTGTGTATAAAGTTTTAGAAACAATTGCTATGCGAGACTAATATTTTTATTCAATATATTTGATCAGTAAAATAAAAATATAAATGATATATGTACATATATGTTTTTGCGGACTCTTCTAGATATGGTCATGACCACAGTGCGTAAAATTGGTGATTATGTGGGTATCTCAATCGTACTAGTGCAGAACATTTTGAATAACTATTGGATAATGAGGAACCTTTGATGATGGGATCTCATTTTTGACCACAATTGACCATAAAAATACTTTAAATAACTTAAAAAAACTTTTTGACGCAATCCAAAAAGACTTACACACGGATTTTCACTACATCCGAAATACTTTTAACTGATTGGGAGGTATCATACCCACTTATTAAATCACATTTAGCACTTTTTGAGTCCTCTTCAACCAACTTTCGATGTATTGGATGTGTCACATCCACTTGTTATAATTTATTCACTTTTTCTAACAGTCCTTGTTCTTGCCATCTTATGTTCCAGGTTATCACATATATTTTAATTGATTTGATCACATATATTTAAATACCACAGCTAGTGAAATGTTTTAAATTTTTCGCTTGTTATTAAAGTGTCCTTATTTTTGCCATTGCAAAATATGGCATATGGTAATTCGATTTTAGTATTCGGATTTTCTAACGATTTTAATTTTTTTCTTCAGTTTCTTGGCTCTTCAAGTATTTGAAAGCTGTAAATGAAACAACATTTTTTGGTTTTGTTTTGAGACTAATAATTATTATATTAATAATTTTTGTATTGAACTTTTTAGTCATTTATACAACCAACATGACAAAGATAACAAGCTGAACAAATTGTTATGAATCCCATACATGTCCTCAAAAGTAGACGAAAAACTTAATTTTTAGGTACATAACCTTAAATATTTCAGAATTCTAACATGATGGGTCGATTTTGAGGCCATATTCGGATTCATCGCAAAAAAATACTTCGGAAAACCATCTTTAGAAAATGAATTACCCGAATATATCTCATTTAAACTTGAGTTGAGCTTGATTTTTGGCCTTTTTGCGAGGGTTTTTCATTTTTCTATCACTCTGGTCTTCTGATAAAAAATACTGGAACATCGGGACTGGTCAATATTTCTTTGTCTGTTTTCGGACTACAATGCTGAAGAGCATTAGACCAAAAAAATAATTTTTTCTACAAGTTTACTTCACTTGAACCCGAATTGGCGCTGTTTTTTCGCTGTTTTCTGGGAGTTTTTTGATGCTACCAAGATACTCAGCCACTGTATAACAAAACAACTATCACCATCGTTCTCAGCAGACCCGAAAATATAGGAATCGATACCAACGGGCTGTATCTCATGCGGAATAATTTTTTGGGAAGAGTTATCATCACACGCAAATAAATTGAATGAAATTAATTCATAAATCGGACATTAGCGACCTCTAAATATCAATATTTTTTAATAAAATTTAAAAAGCTTTATTTTTTTACATAACACTAACTAATTTTCGTATTAGCAAAATCGAAAACTCGATTTTTTTTTGGTCACTCTAATATATATATATAGCCCAAAAGCCCGTTGTAGAAAATTCGAGTACATAAGACTACGAGATAAGATGTACAGGAAAGATAGTGATGTATTTTAGTAAAACTAACCATCCAGGCCTTGCCGAACCCATTCCGATGCCCGACAATGTCCGAATTTTGGCCAATTTTCATTACTTTTGTCAAAAGAGTATCAGATTGCAGAGTGATATAGTGCCAAATGATAGAGGTTGAAGAGCCTGAATAGAATATATATACAGAGTTGCCTTAACGAATGCTGTCCATAACGTGGGTTGCCACCCATATACTCCTTTAATTAAGAAAAATCAACCCAAAAAACGGCTTGGGAATAGGATTCGACAACGCAACCCTATATATTCTATTTAGGTTCTTCGAGCTCCATCATTTGGAAAAGTTTATATTTAGTCTGTATTCGTCTTATTAGAAATAATGAGTGTTTCTTGCAAAAGAGTAAAAAGGAATTAAAATTTTAATTTTGGTGTTGAAAAATACCATGATATTCTATGGCGCTGTGGCAAAACTATATGCTTGGAATATGAAGGTTCTTGGCTCGATCCGTCTACTATGGTGGAAGGGCGTAGCGGACGGACGCAAAGGCTTGGGGCGGCAAAATGGTCCACGCGTGATATGAAATTGAAATTTGTTGATGCACGGGAAAAAATTAATATTTAGTATGTGGTACAGAATTACTTCTGGCACTCTTAAGGTGCGCCACTGAATTCAAAACCATTTTAATGTAGTTGTTTTTTATCTTTTTTTTGTCAAACTCTTGATATCTGGATATCAATATAATGTTTAAACTTGAACTTGGCTTGAATTGACTTGATTCTTTTTATACCCTACACCGAGGGTATATTCACTTTATCTCTCCGAAATATGTGAGCAATCATACTAAAATTTGGTGTAAGTGGTTTGCTTATAGAAAGCTATTTCTTGATCAAAACTGGGTTGTATTGTACCATTAGGTGTGTCACCGTCCTAAATTTTAAATTTAACTACGGCATACATTGCAACATGTCGATCACGAATATAATTTATTGAACTAAAAGTGGGCGGAATTGGAGAAGTGGGCGTGACACATTTAAAATTTTTCATTTCTGTTCGAATTTTTTCAACATTTTCCATATATAAATTTAATAGCATATTTAAAGTATATACCACTCATTAAAAATATTCAACCCTTCCGATGATAAAAATACCATGCCATGCTGTTATTGCATTATATACGCACCACTGGCTTAAATGATTATATTAAAAATAGACCAAGTTAAAACCTTTTCACGCCTAAAGTTCATAAAATCTATTATTAAATTTGCTTTAAATGGTTTTGCGTGAAAGCGTTAAAAAAGTTGACTATAAAGAATATTAATAGCAAAAACAAAAAAAAAAATCATTTTTTTTTTATATTTTCAAAGCGTTACTGGGTTCTTCCTTCTAGAGTAGGCTGGCAGGGAGGCAGGCAGTCAGGTAGAGTGTTGAGTTTGGCAGGTCAAGCGTCTATAATACGTTTGCATTTACTTGCATACACAAACAGGCCAAGTGAATGCAGCGTCAGCTGAGCATTGGATGGGCAACACAAGGACAACATGGCACATCATTGTGGGGGACAAATGAACGGGGTAAGCACAACGGTAGTCAGTCGTCTATAAATTATATCCGTTCCAAATTGAAATGCGCGTTAAAATGCAGTTAACGTTTGCCAAACGCTTCAACGTCAGTGTTGGCTAAATGTGTAAACGGGGCATAAAGAAGCGCTGAGGCGGCGGTGAAGTGTGGCGTTGCTAGAAGAGACGCTGTGTAGCGTTGGCAAAACATAGTCGATAGTCAACATTATACAAACTAGGATGCGATAAAACGGAAGGAAAGGACATTAAAGGAAGGAAGCAAGACTGTAGAACATGCAGACAGACAGACAGACAGACAGACAATCAGGCAGCAGAGAGACGACAATATTCATTGCTGGCTGATGGTAATGGTTGGCTGTGGAAAAAAGCTCAAACTGTGCCTTAATGGCTTAAATATGGTTGTTTGTGTTATATGTAAAATACAGGGTCATAGCAAAAAAGTGGAAAAATGTTGTGTAATTCATTAAACTGCCACTTTTTTTATTATTCAATGAATTTTTGTGCTCTAAATTCTGTCGAGGTTACTTGCACTTCCCAATGCTCTTTGCATGACTTACAATAAATAATGTCAAACACCCTGTATTTGTTTATATGCCATGTTCTATTTACATTTCAACGATTTGCATTTTCTTCTGCTTACCAATGTGGGTATTACAGCATATACGACTTTATATACATACGTTTTTATGTTTTTATATCTTCCATTTTTTGTATATAAAAATATCATTTGAACGCTATAAAAACCATGCCACACCATTGAGACCAGATTTTATTTTTCGCACTAAAATGTACAAAATTTTCCATAATCGACATTATAACAAAGTGTAAAAAATGAAACATCATAGACGCATTGTGGGGTTTAATGTGAGAATTTGTCTGAAAAGTGGGCGGAAGTGGGCGTTATAAAGTTTGTATGATAATAAGTTTATAGCTAACATTTCGATTTTATTATTGCAAACGCAAACTAAGTATCAGACAATTGAGCAAGCGAGCGAACAAACGTACGAACGTAAGAGCAAACATTATGAGTCGCACTGAGTGCAAAGTTAACGAAAGGACAACGGCAACAACAGGATATTGATGAAACAATTGCCAGCTCGGACAATACCTTAAAACGAGCGCATATTGACAGTTTTCAGAACATTGTTGTTTGCTGTTCATTTGTTTGATAGTTGCTTCAAGCATGTGTTGTTCATTCGATTTTAAATAGGTGTCATTATAATTGATGGATCATTCAATTATTATAATATTGATTTTCATGAAATTAAATGTATAAAACAGTGGTGGGCACGTATTGTCCCTATCCGCCCTCATTACCCACACTGTTATTCGACGCACAGGCAAGCGGAAAAAAATTCGCTGAGTTTCAGCGCTATCGAGGCACAGCGTTGACTTGAATTCAAATGAAAACAAAAACAAAACACAAAGGTATAAGCGACGCCGCCGCATTGTGTCTTGACGAATGTAGCAATTGTTTTTGTTTGTAGTGTAATTTGGGTTTTTTTTTGTGCTGTTGGCGAATTTGGACATGACAGCAAAAAAACTTTAAAATTTTGTTTGTTGTTGCTTGATGTTGTTGCTTAGCCTTTTCGTTAGATTTCCATGCCCACCACTGGAAAATCGAATTGACTATTTCAAACATATATGTATATTTATATTTCCTGATTGTTGGCAGCAAGCAAAAAGTTCTTAAGCATGATAAGAAATCCTAATTTCCTATCTAATAAGGTCATAAATAATTTGCTCCTTTGTTTTTAAATGTGGTGATTCTAAGATATTGTTACGAAATTTCTGTCCCTTTGACGATAATTTCGATCTCTCACACTTTTCTGAGTTCGATCACTGGATTGTGTAACAATTAAAAACACACAAACTTATTTAGTTATAAAATGGTTTATTTTATTAACGTTCAAATTCTAATATTAATTTAACACTGTATAGAAAACTGTTTTGTTCTACTACGGATCACACTGTATTCACTTTATTGCTTACTGCTTCGCTGGTTTAATTCTACTGTGTCCTCAGCTCAGATGACAACCCTTTTTATACTGCAGTCATCACTCTCTCGAATAATCCAGTACCTTCTAAGTGGCGTATATTCTACCATTTTCTACAACCCACCAGTGCTACTTTGTAGCGTGCATTCTACTATTATCCACAATTCACCACAATGGTGAATGGTGCGCATGGCGCACTGACGTTGAGCTAGCTATTATGCTAGATGTTAGATGGCGTTGTACGACGGCGATAATTTCTCTCGGTTGTTGACTTTTTATTTATAGTGTACTGCAGCGTCTGTTCAGTTTATTATTTTGCCGCTAGATGGTGCTAGTATGTTTATGCTAGCTAGTATCGTTTAGTTTTCTTTCGTTGGTATTTATTTCAAGAGTTTTCTAGCATAAACCAAATTTCGCTACAATATATTGAAAATACTGGAGACAATCTTGGAAACTTTGCGGATTTTTAAGCGTTTTGTAGATGCTTGAACATCTTAACATTTTGGTGATTTATTATAAGTCAATAGCTAACAGCAAAGCATTTGTCAAACGAGCTTCTCACTTCGAGCAAAATAAACATATCCTTCTGCAAAACAATCCCATTCGACCAAGAGAACAGAGTTTTAAAGTTCTATTTCCTGCACTTTTAACTTGCTATAAAGAATTTTTAAAAAAAGCAAAAACCAAGGCACGACAGCAAACGTAGGATCAATATGGTCTCCTCGAAGAAAAATATGGCGCTGCGTTCCCAAGAAAAACGAAGCTGTCAATGAAAGCTATGAATTGCTTCAGGTACGTCAGCCAAAATTACTTCATCAATGGTTCTCTTCCAAGAACGAATTGTTTGTTATAGTGAAAAATATTCTGAGGTGAACGAATTATACTGTCAATTGATAGTTGGGCTGGTATGTGCGCTTCGTTAACAAAACTGTATCCAATGTATTTCATGTGAACAGGAAAAAAGGGCTAGATTGAACTTTCTCGCAAAGGAAAAGTGGTTAGCATGTTTTGTCAAATCGAATGAGATTGGAAAATTACTGTTACAAATCGATAAATTTACTTGGCTGGCCTATAATACCAAAGAATGAAATTCATCTAGTTGTTTGACCAAAACCCAGCCAACCAGCTTGCTTTCTACATAAATAATTTGTCAAATAGACCCCTCTCGAACATTGTTTTCTTAAAAAACATATTTTTTCCGCAAAAAAACAGTTTTTCCTTCATAAAAATCGCTTCCGCTCAGTTTTTCGTACCTACGTAAAAAGTGCATCATCATCAACCACATGTTAAAATAAAGCTACTTACAAAACTAAAAACTTTGCTATTATAATCATTTTGGTCTTCTTTCAAAACTAAGCATTAAATAATATCGACTCATTAAAATCGCAACTATGCCAGTGTGAAAGCTATTTTGAAAAACGCGATACATTAACGAGACAAATCGAAAACGACCTATCTTTGATGCCTGTGTAAAAAACATAATAACCCTATGTTCGTTGTGCATTGGTTAAACCTTAATTGTAAGACTTTACATTTAATTACCGGCGTCAATCATGAAATTGAATAATAATTTCATTACCATAGACTGTATGCAGTCTAGAGAAATGCAGTTAAACTTATTTCCTACTCAATGTTTGTAAGTAATTTCTACAAACCAAACTAATTTAAGCAAATGTAAGCCACAACTTTTAATTTTATATATAGCAAAGGAATTAACAAACAAAATCACTAGTAGCTACTTTCAGACAAACAAAGAAACCACTTTCTAACCTCCACATATTCTCATTTTTCCTACATAAACTCCAAAAAGAATACCCAATCCAAACCGCAAATTTACTCAGACGCAATTTTAAGCAAAAACTTTGCTTTTAAGCCAAAAACTACAGAATGAAGAAAAACCAACAGTAAATTTTACGCATACGAGAAAATAGAGCAATAATATGGCAACTATTGAAAACGATAGCTAAAAAGGATAATGAAAGGATGTGCAAGCAAACATATGTACGAGTATGTGTGCATATACACACGTATTAACAACAAAGTAATGCATGACAGAGCACAAGTGAAAATGTCGAACCGCAAATTGCTGCAGGTTAAAATAAATGGGGGTATGAAACAAAATGAAAGGCGGCGAGTTTTAAATGAAAATACTATGAAGAAAATAAGAAAATTTTAATTTTGTTGCAAAAATGGAAAATAAACAAAACACAACTCACACATACGCACAGCGAGCGACAGACTCTAATGCCACCTACGTAAAATGTGGATTTAATAGAATGGAATAGAATTGCAAAAGTTTTCAAAGAAATTCTCGTTAACTTGGGAAATTGAAAAGAATGTGTTGGTAAATGTATGTGGATACACACATAAAAGTGCGCACTTGTTGTACGTATACATACACACATGGGTGCTTGTGTATTTGATTTGGGAAAAAGTGGAAAAAAGAAAATCCTCAAAAAAAAAAAAAAAACAAATTCAAATATAAAGCAGTGAATCTCCACCTAAATTCATTGCCAAAGTTATTTGTCGGTCTAACGCAATGATTACACTGTGAGAATTTCTCTGGAATAAAATTATCTTTGAAGAGGATATCTGCACGAGGACAATATTTTGCTAGCGATCGTAATTGTGTTGTTTTGGCTTTATATTGCATTTAATTCGAAATTTTATTTAATTTAAGAAGAAAAATATTTTATTCCGCATTTACTGGGGTTTGAACCTGGGCATTCTGCATTATTACGTGCATATGTAATTTAACGAAAGCAGCCAAGCCTAATGTTATATTTTAGTTGGATAAAAGTATAATATTAGAACTATCAAATGGTGATGTCATGGGATTGATTTAAGGTAACTAATAATTTTGCTGATCCTGCCTAGATTCCTTTCGTAGAATGTTTTTGGGTGATTTTTCTCTGTTATTTATGCAGTTTTTTCTAAAATTTCGGAGTTTTCAGTAATTTTTCATGTTCATAAGGTAACCATTATTTTGGGAAATTTAATTTAACATTTTTTGAGTAATTTGCATACACTCGAATTCGCTGCCCTTAAACGTAAGCCAACTTTTCCATCATAACCATGGATACTTTGGTTTACTTTGAAAAATAAGAGTCGTTATATCTTGAAGTAAAAATTTACAGTGTACGCATATGAGTTTGCGCTAAACAAGAACCTCGAACCGCACCGCCTTAGTAACGAAAAAAAAGAAACATGGCAAGTCTTTGAGAAAAGCGTGCATTACGAAGCGCCAGGACTACCCTATAAAAACACCAATATCAACAGTAACATGAACAGCAATATAACAATAATGGTGGAGCAGCAGCACAATGCTCCAACAACAGCATAGCAATGATAAAAAGAACAGCAGCAACAGCAACAAAGCTCGTAGAAAATAGAAACAGACGACTTTGGTTCGCGTGTCTGGCATATCCTGCTTTACGTCGTGCACTTAATCCTGCCAAGCGAACACGTGAACCAGTAAATGGTGTGTGAGTGTGAGTGTTTTATGTCTATTAATACATACGCACATATCGATTTTATTTTGCTGACTCCGAAATATACCCACACACACATACTCGTCGTAAGCCTAACAACAACATGTGCACTGTGTGTGCCCCAAAGGATAAGTCCTTTTTGGACTGAAAAATGGTTGGCATGTTACACTGCTCTTCTGTTCGCTTCGTTGGTTTGTTGAATGACTATCTGTCTGTCGGCTTTGTCTATCCGTTTGCTAGCTGGTGCGTCCATTTGCTTGTCGGTTACATACCTTTATGGGGGGGTTTTCGCTTGCCAAATTCTTTGCTCTCATTTGCAGTTTTCCATCTCTCAACAGAGTTGTGAATTTGAGAAAATTCACTCTCACAGTATTGCTCTTTACCACAATACCTATGTTATAGTAAATGTTGAAGGGTTTGTTTCGAACTAACCAGAGAATTTATGCAAAATTTATTTTAACTGAGAGCTGATGGCATACTCTCTCAGTGAGGAAATTTCAACTCAGCTGTGTTGAGTTTTGGTGAATTTGAAGGAGAAATACCTTTTTGTTCTGCGCTCTCAAAAATATGTGCAGTCTGTTACTTCTTTGTTTTATTTACAGCTGAAGTATATATTTTTTTAATATTCTATAGAAATGTAAGCCCAAAATTTGATAGTTATTGTTAATCCAAATATTCTCGGACACCATGTTTCGGTTTCGCCTTTCATTTTGGAATAACTTTTCATATATCTTCCGGAACAATTGTTTTTTTTTTTTAGATATTTTTCTGTGCCTGCACAGCACCCAAGATTATTTGTCTTTTAGTACTGCCAAAAGAACTAACCAAAAGCTTTTGACTGACATACAAACCAATGATACCTCTTGGACTTTAAGCGAATATTAGAATGAGCACTTTTTCGAGGTCCAACGTGCATTTATCGATTACAATTAGTATTTTTCTCAACTAAAACATTGGAAGAAATTCCAGAATATCCATTTTGGTGGTTCAGAAAATCCAAGCTTGCCATTTGGTAGTTGTCAAACATATATTCCATCTGAAGTATCACTTGTTTGATTCAAGATTATCCATTTAACGCTATGAATGATTTACCTACCCTAATGCTTAAAAATTTTCTACGAAAATGGTGACTCTACCGGAGTCACTTTACTCATTTAAGCAGAAATCATGGTAGAACTTTATCTTACATTTTTTAAGGAAAGTTAACGCAGGGGATAACCCGTTTACACGTAGAATGTAACCTTCCAAAGCGGAGACAGTAGAGTGAGTATGAGGTTAAACTATAGAACAACGTGTCTTATATGAAAGTAATTTTAATTATTCTGTAGAAACGATAAGAATGAAAGTGATCTGAGTCCTTAAATTTCATTGCACTTAAATTTTTGACGCTTTGCCGACTTAGTATACTTTCTTATCACAACTGAAATGCTTAATGTGTTGCTAATTTAGTAAAAAGTCGAAAAAATCTCCAGAAAATGATGGAGAGGAGAATGAAATAATATGAAAAAAAAAGTAGGAAAAACTGAAAATGTATTACCATGTACATATATCTGAAACGGGAATCGAACCCGAGAAACCACTTCGCCACAAAGCCGGCGAAATTGTTTTACTGAGCAAACAATTTCTAAGACAGTTTTATAGTTCAAAGAAAATGGATTCGGAAATAGATGGAAGTTTGACGCTTTAAGATATTATGCTGCTGATGACATTTAACACAACATTCAGTTTTATACATTAAATTACAGACACATCAATTTGAAAAAAAAAACCATACCGCGAGCATAGGAGTATTGAAGGAAATTAGATCGAGAACGAGCTTTTCAAAAAGTTTCTAGGACACTTTTAGTGGGATTCGTACTATTTTTGCAAAAATCTTGAACATCTTCGCTGATATAAACTAGCCTTTGACAAGCCCAACGACTAAATAATAATTATTTAATGAATGGGGACGCTCTACACCCAAACACAGATAATCTATGGAATCTGGTAAAATACATCTCTGGTCATGTTTTTCCATGCTCTCAACGAAACTGAGTATAGACTTTTTCGTTAAGATAACGATACATCAGAGCACTTAATCTGGAATTGTGTCTTCTTATGTGATAAGCTCAGCAGGATACTTTACAAATAATTCCTTAACTTGATCGACTTTAGGAAAATATGACTTCGTCTTGTCATATAAATTATTTATATGTTGCAGTTCAAACCTTCAAGCGGAGACCTGTTCTAATCCACACATATTTAAAATTTTGCATTCTTTAAAAATAATCAAAAATTTAGCTCTCATTTTTTCAGAAACCGGTCATTTTAGCGCCCATCTATATGATATTAAAACAAAAAAATTAACAAGAACTAAACAGACCGCCCAAAATATGTGTTCAATGTATTCACTTCACGTGGTAATTAATTACCTTAAGCCTTTAATTATTTCATTAATGCACTACATTTATTTAATTTGATCAAATTCACATTATTTTCCCTACACAAATGCCATCCATCCTGTATGAAAGCTTAATAACCGACCATCACCTTTTGAATGGATTAATAATAATCGCAATCCATTTATCTACGATGATAAGAAAAATTTAAAAGTAAACAAAATAATTTAATGAAAACGCGTTGCTTGACACATAAATTCACCTGTCATGTTTAACTACATAGTCTCTTTGCGAGAAGAAACTTGGACACACGAGTAACTTGTTAATGTCGCATTTTGAGTGCAATGTAATTTGCTGTAACAAAAACACGCAGTGATCCGAGGTACAAGCAATATCTGCCAGTTGATCCTACCGGCTATGTAGTATGTGTGTAAGCACAAGGACGAAAGGATACTTGCGAAAACGCCTACAGTTAGTCGACACAAAGCACAACTTCCCAGTTGTTGGATGAGTTTATGATGTGACAACAAAAGATGCGACGAATATCAACCGAAGAATTCGAATGATTGTGGCTGGATAAATTGTTAACAATATTTCATTTACAAATATTCGTTGCTTACGAATACGAATACTTATATTCCTTGCGCCTCATCTCTGGCAGCAACGCATATCATTGAATTAAACTAAAAATTTTGTAATAAAATATCAAGTTAATTGTTAATTAAAAGACTACGCACGACCGAACACATGAAGTTATGTCGCAGCCTATTCTTACTGCGCATGTGTAGATAGTCGCTTGGTAAAGTGTTCGATCGGCCCCTTTGGCCACTCACGTTTTTGCAGTTACAGACAGGACCACAAAACGCCGCCTCATCATTGTAGCGCAATTATGTTGAACGCTGCGCAAATTAAGCGCAAGGTGTGCACGCGCATGCGCCAATGCACCAGTAATGAAAACGCATGGAATTTGATAAACCACGCATTCGCATGCGTGTGACAGTGGCATCTGTCGGTCTAGTTTATGATAGCTGTAGCGTCAACAACAAATATGCCAGCAATAATAACAACTTGGGAAGAAATGAAAGGCAACACCTCGAAGTTAATAGCAATTGAGCATATTTTTGGGAATTGGCAACATATTCCAAGAAACCGCATGCCTTACAGTACTGGCGATGTTACTGGACACGTTGTTGATGTTGACGATGATGTTGATGTATACTGACGTGGACAACTGTTGGCCTTTGGCAGCAGCTACATTTATATTTTTACAAACACCTTCAATGACAGTATGGAATGAATGATGATCTTTGAATTTTGCGGCAGACTAAGCGCAGTCAAGGTTAGAACAGGTGACACAAATAGAACCACTGGATTATGCGAATTGAAAACAGCATGCAATTCAGTTTCGCATTATTATGCATAAGTGGATTAATGATAAGATATATTTAGTTGAACTGAAAATATAGTAACGTGGAAGCAGCATTCTTAAAATTCACTTGTCATGTACTGTATGAGAGAATCAGTAGATCGCATAGGATGCAACATGGGACTGAAATAGAGTATCACATGGTGCTGAAAAAGTGTTGGGATATCTCTTTGGTTAGGTACTGGGTCACCCAAAAGGTTTCCAACATCTTCGAATAGGTATATACTGAATATTTCCAAAAAAGTAAACAATGACGCCATACAGAGGAGGAGGAGGAAGTCGGATCAGCCAAAAGCACTCATATTTTATTGAACAAAATACTATATCCACGACTTCTTGCCTGATAAGCCATCATGCTCTATATCCCAGTGACCTTAAAATTATAAAGCCTGAAGAACATAATGGCAACACCTTTGATTTTCTTATGCTAAGGCTATCAATATTAGTTGCACTTTTACAAAAATATTATAGTGGTATTCATCTAAACGCTCAAGTTTCACATTTTACGCCAATAGGCAATTTTGCGCGATGTGTTTCACGAACGCCCCTTCGAATATTTTGTGCAATTTGTAACAGTTGATGAGCATGTCAGTTTTTCGTGAGAGAATCGTACGGGAAAAGAGAGTGACAACGATTGCACAAATTAGCAGTGCAACTATACGATTTTTGACAGTTCGTTTGCGACGGCGCAAAATTGCACAACTTGCACAGCTTGCTAGAGTTTTGCGCGCTTAGATGAATACCCATAATAAATCGCCATGTAATCTCTCGTTCCTAAGTTTGCAAGAAAAGTTTTTTTTACAAGGACTTGAAAGAAATCCATCTACGGTCAGAAAAAGCTATTAATCTGCATTGGATTTCTCTTCTTATCAATTCACAATATATTGAAAAAAGAGGAAGAGTGGTAGCAGAGCGCCACGGTGTGGATAAAGGGAATGATGAAGAAGTGAGAAAGTAAGTTGAGATAAGAGTTGAAGTCAAAATCTTTTCAATCGTTTCGAATGTTTCCTAAATGCGTTGTTTGGAGAATGATGACAAAATCGTTAATTTTTGCATAAGTTTTTTTATTCTGGATATGCAACGTTAGCAGACCATTTTGCCGCCCCCCAAGTGGTTGCACCCGGTACGCTACTTCCCATATCTCTATTTACTACTATACGATCTACATAAATTGTATATTGATCGAAGGGTAATGTTGTATTCTTTTTAACGGCATGCCGCTATGGAGAGTTACTGGAGTCACAGGCGATCAAAGTCCAAAATTTTCGCTTTGCAGTTGTTGCGATATTTTGGTGGGAACGCTTACTTTGTTCATCACTATCCGTGGAGGGAAAGATTCTGAATGACTTTGTAGAAAATGAATTTTCAGGCACGTGGGCGCACATGAAATTGGAAATATATTGTTGGTATATGTGTAGAGCTCACATATGGGGCATTTCAGGCAAAGCGGGCAATGAAAATAAATTGAGGTCGTGAAATTTGTTTATATTCTAGTAGACATAAATGATTACACATAATTTTTTTTCGCATGAGGCATGAGGAATTTATAATAAAATATAAAAAATATTGATTCCACTAGTAAAAGGGATGCTCTTTTTAATTTTTTATTTAAATTCGAGTTTTAAATTTTTTTAAGTATGGAAAACCGGAAGTAAAAATTTTAAATCAAATTTCCAGTAACTTCGACATAATATTTTTTAAATGTTTTATTTAAAAAAAAAGCCTTAAGAATATAAATGTTTCACAAAAAAATTTTTAACGTGATCGTTATTAGTTAAGAAGATATATAAATTAAAGTACTTAAGAAAGTGCCACGTCCACGTTTATTTTAATTCTGAGATGAAATGTTCACTTCCGGTTTCCCAAAAAAAAAATCAAATTTCCAATATGATTTCATAATTGAAAAGAGCAGTAAATGTTCTATTGAAACCACAATGTTTCATATTTTATTGAAATTTTGTTAAATTCGAAAAAAGATTTCCGAAAAATCCATTTTTCATATTTCGTCAATTTTTGGAAGTCCACAACTTGAAAACTAAGCCTTATATAAAAAAAAAATTAAGTGTTTACACCTTCTAGAAGTACAATTAAGCCGAATATGAACAAATTTCTAAATCTAATTTTTTTGCATGAAATGTTCCATATACTAAACGGCATTACAGCGATCATACTCACCAACTTCATGAAATACATCATTTATATTTAAAAATCAAGAGTGTTTTTGATAAAAACAAAGTCCAGTGATCCAACTTATAGCAAGTCATGTTTGATACTTAAAAAAAAAATAAATTTTCAACAGAATGTGTTTTCAAGAATGCCTTGGTTTCCCACAAGAAAGCAGAAATTGTTCATACGCTTGGTTTTTGGATATCAGGTTTAATCTCGGGTATGTCATCGTTATCATTCAAATATCAATGTTTGCTGGGATGTGTCTTTAATTCAAGTAAATATAAACAGCAATGCCTAACGTATCATATGTTTTTTTTTTGCTATAAATTGTGGCAAAACATGAACTACATTTTTGTTGTATTAAAATATATTTTTTTACATTTTAGGTAAGTATATGAACTAATTATTTTAAGTTTATGTTGTCTGGCAGCCTTCTTGCATTAACCAATTATAGCTTTATTACTTTTATTATAATTATTATGATGATATTTATTTTACAAGAAGCAACATTTCATATTCCATAATATGTAGTCCATACGACCATTTTGTTAATTGCAATGAAATGATTGCCAACTGCTCTCGTTAAATTAAATATTAATCGCCAACGAAGGTGTACCTATTTACATTAACTTAATTGGCACGGAACATAGCGAAGAACATGGCTAAATGGACACTAATGGCATTGGCAAACGAACGTACGAGTTGTGCTCACAGTTTATGATCGACACACACGCACTTGACAATAAATCCTCAACATAATTGCAGTTAGGAGTGCGGAGAAGGGTTGTATTTGTAACTATTACACTACATAGAATGATGCCTAGACCTCATATACCTTGGACGACTGTCTTAGTCGAGCGAAATTAATCAACAGTTAATGTGGTGGCAATTGTTGTGGTATTGCTGCTGCCAAGTGGATGTTGTTACCAGACATACATTTTAAGTTTTATTGTTTTATCAGTGATATCTGACATTTGGCAATGTTGCCAACTTATAAAAGACACTAAATAATGAAAACAGAACAACGAGACATAGACATATCGACCTAGGATCATCGTGTTTAGGCCACATTAATGTTTATTATTATTTCTTTTTTTTTGTATTAATGTGCTTAGAACCTCATTTTCTCATATAATTATGAAGCTTTCAAGCGTTTCAACGTTTGTTAAATGTCAGCAATGAAGTTTAAAAATGCATTCATTCCATGCAACACTTCTTTTGCCTTGCAAACATTAGGCGGGCATATTAATTTTGTTTATATTGTAACCATAGTTATCTTTTGTAATCTCAAAAAAACATTTAAATTATTTTCCATGCATTTTTATTTAAGTTTTCAAAGGTTTTACAAAGACTTCAGTTAATGAGTTCTAACCGCTGAATGTGTCTGAAATAGCGGAGTCTATAAAAATAACATGCACATCATTATTACATCATTTGCCAAAGCAAAAGGAGTTGAAACTTGAGGTCTCATATTATACTGGTTTTTTTTTATTGAATAGTTGATGATGTACCATAAATAACTTCGGTACTGGTAGCACCATTGTTGCGCTACAATTTATGAGAAGTTGAGGTTTAATTTTAAAAATATTTTTTATCTCTGTAAATATCAACTCTATGGAAAAAGTTAATATGTGAAATAATGTTGGTCGTTAGAAATATTTTTTTTTTTAAAAGTCTTAGCTTTTATCGGGTAACCCAGCAGCATATTTGTTATAAACAATATCGGTGAATAGTTATACTAATTGTGGGCAGTAATGCTCACAACTCCAGCCACAAATGTAAATTCTTTTTACAAAACGATGGCCGCTTTGTAGGCAGCTTGTGTGTGTAACAGACAAAAGGCAGATTGCCTTAAAACATTGCTTACTAAGTGCCTGTATAGTTTAGCGAGTTGCCTACATCTCAACATACAAAGCATGCAGCCAACAGCCAAGACCCCACACAACTCCATATACAAAGCAAGCAGATTGCCTACAGCTCCATATACAATGCAGGCAGCCAGCAAGCAAATAAACAATATATCATAGTAACAATTTCATTTGTGAAACATACAACACAAAGTTTATAGCTTTTCATACATGAAAAATCAGAGTATTTCATCAATTAGCCGCTGGGAAATGATGTTTTGAGTTCAATTTGAAAATTTGCCAAAACACAAATTTCGAAGTTTTTAATTTTTTATTGATGTTGAAATTTGCATAAAAACAGTATAGATATATTCAAATACGTGCTATTTTTTTCTGAATTTTTAAAAATTTTTTATTTTTTTAAAAGAGTTGAAATATACAGAGGTAAAAAATATTTTTAAAAGTTAATTTGTATATTTTATATTGTATTTTTTTACTGAACTTACTGTTCGATACATTTTTCACTAAAATATATAGAAAAGCACTATTTTTTGACTTTGAGCTTGACAATCAGTTGTTTTAGCAACTGCTTTATTGTGTTTATTACTTATCATATAAGTTTCATCCATTTCTAAATGGAATCATCAGTGACCTTTGAGGTGATGCTCTTATTCTGCCCGCCCTTGTTCTATCCCATGTTGAACCAGTCTTAACGATGCGATCTGCAAGGCGTCGAATAGTTCTTAAAGAAACTTACATCGTGCCCTTTTGACTGATAAGATATTCCGTAAAAAATCGACCATATTATTGCATGGCCTTAAGTAGTACAGCGTTACATGATTCATCGTTGTACATGTCTATACATCTTTCGAAATCAGGGCGACTGGAGACATTATTTGTAAAAACTATAGTTCCTAGAAGGAATATTAAGCGTTGTGCAAAACTTTCAAACTAAAAAGTTTTGTTATTTAACTATTCCTAGGGGGAGCATAAGTTCACCCCTATAACCCACCAAATGCTAATAAATTTGATTCGCAACTGATATCACCTAAGCCCGATTTTCACTATACTTCAAAGTAATTATCACGTTTTGGAACGCTGATATATCAATTTATTGTGCTTATGTAAAATTTAAGCCTAAAGTCAGAAATGGCATGTCAAAGCCTTTTTTATTATGAAACAACAAAAAAAACACTATTGCTTAGTTTAAAAATTTGCGCACTTCATAGTTTGTTTTTTTTTGTTTTTTCCACTTAAAACCCACAATTTGAACGTAATTTTATGGCTTAAGGCTGTCATGTCAAGTTGTTGTTGTTGTTGAACGATTTTATTTTTTCATTTTAATAAATACATATTTGTTTTGCCGAGTTTTACACCTGTTATTGGCTGAAATATAAAAACATTTGTATTTATTGTTAAAAATTCGTTTTGAGCGCATTCTGGAATGATTAAGTTGCCTGAGTACCTACACATAACTTTAATAAGAGGGGCGGTAAAATAATTATGCTCTTTTCTTTTGAGAGCTGAACACTTTGTACGGTAATTAATGCACGTATATGGTTACAATTCGCTTCAAGGGCTGCTGCAGTTAAGGTACTAATAAAGAATATTTATGGAGAAACAATACATTAGGAGCATATAATTGTAGCAATAAATAAGAAACGAAGAAAGGATTGCAGATCTCAACATATAATAAGGGCATTCGAACGAATTTATAGTTTTACGGCGGCGCAAAATTAATCATTTACCGTATTATAAAGGAATTTATGCATGACTCCCGGATGCGTATAATTATTTAATTGAACAATAAATTGGTCTTGTTTCACAAAATCACTTTATAAATTATCGAAAAAAGAAAACTTAGTTTTACTACTTAGTATTTTTTGCAGTTTTTCACTTTTTGATTTGTTTACACTCTTCTCTTGTATGATATGGTACACGTGTGATACGGTTTCGACATAACGTCATAAATAAGACTAGGGATACATCAGACTTTTGCGAGATGACATAAGCATTTTATAAGTTTAAAATCTTTACTTGTCAAATTAACACGAAAAAACGAAATGGAGAGACATCGGGGAAGAAGTTGTTCCAATGTCGGTAAATTTAAATGAATCAACTGAGATCGCTTGTGCTGGATCACTTTTAAGTTTAAGACAATTTATTTGATGTATTATCAAAAAACTTAAACATATTACGCCTGGAAGTGAGTTGTTTTAAGCACAAATGCAACCAAGTAATAATACTTTAAAATTGACGCTTATTTGAAGGAAATTATCCAAGTTACAGCAGAAGAACCTTTGGAACATATATACGAGGCAAACTCGTGGTTTTTAGATAATAAAAAAGCGTGAAAATATACTGATTGGAAAGTTGAAATGTACTTTTTATATGTATGTTTGTTGACATGAAAAACATGAAAAACTTAAAGTTAGCAAAACTTAAAACAAAGGTCAGCAAAGTTTACTCCAGGCATTAGCGATAAATTCACTAAAAAATTCGTATTATTTTAGAAACTGTCCAAAAATATTGAAAATGTACTGAAAATAGGCCAAATGTACCGAATGTACTGAACACGATTTTTTACAATACTGATGTACCGAAAAAAGTACAAATGTACCGAAAATACCATTACTGGTGTGGACTGATTTGTAACACATCTACTGAGATAAAACAATAAAATGATTTTGAATAGTCATAGACTAAGTCAGGCCGAAGCTACTCACCAAACTATGACTGACGATTAAGCTCCGTATTATGAAAGGCGAAATAACACAGAATGACTGATGATGATGCATTCACAACAGCCGTTTGAATGTTTTAATTCAGAACTTGAACCGACCTTTATATTGATCTGAATTTAATTGGAAAAAAAATTTTGATTTAGGATTACGATTTCAAAATATTGGCAGACGAAAATCGTCGTTTTGTCTTACATAATACTGGGGTAAGTGTAGAATTTGTAGTTATTTGTCTGAAATTTAACATAGGTGATTTACTTGCTATATCTTATACATGTATGAATCAAAAGTGAGCGGTATAGCACCAGTAGGCGTGGCACCTCCTATACAAGTAAAAAATCTCACGTGACCTATCTAACGAACTCTGCAAGTAAACATACTTAAATTTGGTGAAATGTTGTTGTTCATGCTTTCTGGAACAAAATCGGTTTGGATTGTACTACACCCAAAAAAAAAATTCAGGAGAGTGATAATACTGAAGTCCTTATCGAATTATTTTATAAGGATTTTGAACTCATAAAGTACCTACACAAAAACAATCACAATTTCTCATCAAATTTATTCAGAAAAAGATCGATATTAATCTGAAGCGGAAGAAGTATTGCTGTAATATGTAGATTTTCAGTATTGTTTTGCTCAGTTAATCAGTTTCATAAAGTTTCATATTTTTCAGTGCTATGATTCGATATTACTTTTTTGTTACTTACATACGATATCAAATGTATATACATACGTAAGTGTTTAGAAGCAAAGAACGATGACGATATTGCCAGGCTTGTAGTGCTATGTTATGTTAAGTTTTAACAGTCATCATTTTCAACTATCAATTGTATGTATATAAAAAAATGTCAATAAACAAAAAATAAACAGATGTTAAAATGAAACTAAAATCCTCCCAGATCTATCTGATGCCGTTTCCAATATTGTAAAAATTTACTTTTTTCTGAGAGTATAATTTTAATACTGAATCAGTAGCAAATTAATACGAGTTTCCCTATGGACGACTTTTATAGGTAAAAAAGATCATTTTAATACGGAAAAATTATAGTTTTTTTTTTTGAGTGTAGGTAGGTGTGTCACCGCCCTAAGCTTTAATACTTATTACAGCATGCCTCGAAAACTATATAGTAAAAGCAATTGAGATAAAATTTAGTATGCGGCTGCCGATCAATATAATATATGGAACCTAAAGTGAGCTGAATTTGAAAAGTAGGCGTTTTTCGACTTTTTCTTTTTGTTGAATCCTTTTAAATTTTTTTCAATATTTTCCATATTTTTTCTACTTCCAAACTTTTTCCGATCTTTAAAACTTTTTTCAACATTTTCCTTTTTCCTTTTTTGAATATTTTTCAAAATTACCTTTTCAGCATTAACATTTTCAACTTTTTCAATATATAACATACTTTTCGACTTTTTCAACTTCTTTCAAATTTCTTCATAAGTTTCCATATTTTTTCGACTTTTTCAGCGATTCTTAGCTGTTGCAACATTTTTCAAACTCATTCAACTTTTTTCCACTTTTTTCGAATTTTTCAACCCTTTTCAACTTTTTTCAAAATTTTCCATATTTCATCGACTTCTAGTTTTTGTAATGAGCTTTCCTATAACCATAATATATGGTTATGGCAATGGTCCTTCCTAACATATTTCAGAAAAAATATTTTTTCTTACTCAAAAAATATCAAATGTCAAACTTTTAAAAACACTTACAAGTAAAGTAAACTGCTGACTAAAAATAAAAACACAACATTTTTGGGAATATTTTTGATATTTTTATTCAACCACCATGATTTTTAATTTATGTACACACAACATGTAATACATATTAATTTTAATAAAAATTTCAATACACACTTCACACAACCCGTTATTATCATTTTTGCATACAATTTTTTTTGGGAACTTTCGACTCCTTTTGCTTACCGCGTAATGTGACTGCGCACAATCAAGTAACTTTGTATGTCATCCATCCGAAACTTGTTCAATTTGTGGGGAATTGCTATCACCAAGACAGGCGACAGGCGACAGGCAGACACAGTTGTCCCATCATTGAGGGAGGCTTTGTGAATGGCACAGCAAAATGGTGTGCAAGTGTGCGATGGTTTATGAAGATTGCCACCGAAAAAACGTGTTTCCAACCCAATTATTTTGAGTCTATAATTATGACCAACAACACTATGCAATTATGTCGTCCAATTAATATCAACAGCATAAAGTTGCCGGTTGTCTCCTTCTTTGTTGCAGCAGCATGGTTGGGTGCTGCTGCAAGGGATCTCAAGTCATGGCGCATGTGCAGACGTTCTGTAAAACAAAGAAAAACAAAGTACAAGTCATAATAAGTACAAGTAAATGTATAGCTGTAAAAAGGGAAAGGCGGCAAGATTTTTTTGTTTTTCAAGAAATTTAATTTATGATTTACTTTAGGGCACATTCTGTTTATTTTTCATTGTTGCAAATTTTTACTTGAAAGTTTTTGACCACCCAGCATAAATCATAAATTTAGGAGCATTTTAGAGTAACTGAAAGAATTTAAATATATTATATTATTCTGTGCAAAAAAAAAATTTAATTCGAGTAAAGGCAGTATTTTTCTTATTTATATACGTATCGATTTTATGGTAGAATAACTTTTTAGATATTTTCTATCCTATGAAAGCGATAATGCCAAAATTTGTTTGGAACCTCTAGCCTTTGATTGGAAAAAAGGTCCTAGAAATTATCCTATCTCTGGGTCCGCGACCGCTTTTATTGATGTTCAAAATATATTTTCCACCTTTTCACATCGAGTGGTAAAACCTTTTTTTGTCCTCAAATTATTTCTCAGCAATTAAGTTCCATTACTTTAGATCAGTAGTGGGCATGGAAATCTAACAAAAAGGCTAAACAACAACATCAAGCAACAACAAACAAAATTTTAAAGTTATTTTGCTGTCATTTCCAAATTCGCCAACAGCACAAAAAAAAAGACCCAAATTGTACTACAAACCTACATTCGTCAAGACACAATGCGGCGCCGTCGCTTATGCCTTTGTGTTTTGTTTTTCTTTTCATTTGAATTCAAGTAAACGCTGTGCCTCGATAGCGTTGAAACTCTGCGAACTTTTTAACGCTTGCTTGTGCGTCGAATAACGTTGCGGGCAATGAGGGCGGATAGGGACACTACGTGCCCACCACTGCTTTAGATAATTCTTTCAGTATAGGGTTTGAAAGTTTTTGCTTGAAGGTGAAATGACGCACCCAAACACAAACACACAAACCTTCTGTCCACAGAAATTTCGTTACACTACATCAAATAACTGTCTCGATATAGCGGACTTATATAATTTATTTGTATGGGCGATAGGCGTGTCCGCAAATGGATTTTGACCATTTTCAATCCAATGAACCTTGTTTGAAAGTGTAGTCTGCGTATCGAATTTTATTCAATTATGTTGCACGAATAGTTGCACTTTTCTATACCTGCCACGCCTCTTTCTATGCGTTACATCCGGAATAGCGAAGTGAATGTGCCCTGAGTGTAGGGTGTAATTTCACATTTTTGAAATTCCCTATTTCTGGTGTGTTATATGTCATTTTTTTAATTCTTTAACATCGATGCACAAGACCACGGGATACTTGCAATTGATAAGAACCGTCTTTTCAAACAAAAGAAACCTGTCAACATTTCAAAATTGTTTATTTCGAAATTTGTACGTTATTTGTGTTTAACATGAACATCCAGCAAAGCAACGTCAAAACATTTTTATCAAAAAATGCACTAATTTTAAATGATTTAACTGCTATTTTACGCCAAAACTATACCGCTCCACTTAAATGTTTCTTGAAAAAAAAAATGTCACAAAATTTTCACAAATTGTGCAGAATTTAAGGCAATCGCAAAACTTTGTTTCGCAAATTACTTTTCGCAGTTATTTTGGGGAGACGTAGGTAAAGAAATAAACTCTTGAACAACAAATAAAAAATAATACAAATTTTTCAGCGAAAAAAAAAAAAGAACTTGATTGAAATTGAAATCCAAAGAAAAAAAAAATCCCCCAGAATTGTGCAAGTTTTGCAATAACAAGCAAAGCAGCAGCATCATCAGCAACATCAGTAATACCAGCAGTAGCAGCAGGAACAGCAAATATGAGACGAAATGTTGTCGAACAATCAGCAGAGTTGTTGAATGATGAAAGTTTCAATCTTTTCGTTTTTCAATGCTACTCGGTGGTAGTAATTTGGAAGCGAGCGACTAAAACGACTACAACTACTTGCGCAGCAATAAAATTTTAAGAGAATCACAAAATATTTGCAAGTTCAATGGAAGCATGAAAAAATCAAAATTTCTTTAAGTAGTTACAATAAATTAGTTCAATAAAAATGTATAAAATCTTGGTACAGCTCACGCCCAATAGTCGGGTTAACCAATTTTCAACGAAACGCAAATATTCATTGGTACACTTTTGCCTTTAAGTTGCAATGCAACCATTGTACAACTTCGGTTAAGTCCAAACAACACTTGGCTGCTTTGTTTTAATTTCCCCTCCGTCCCTTCCTAAAACACTCCACTTAACGCATACGTTTGTGTGTGTGGGAGAAAAGCAGACTTTTTCAAATAAAAGTGGCTGGCTGCTACTGCAATGTAAGTAATAACGCTGTAAAAATTGCGCTCCATTTAACTGATTTTTCATAATTTGCTTGCACAGCAAGGATACGGTGGCGCATACAGCAGACTCGCAGGCAACATTGGACGTCTGCGGTGCCAGAAGTTATTGAAATGTATCTCTTTTATTTTATGAGACGCATTTGCAACACAAGTGAAAATAAACGACATTCATAAAATAATCAAGCGTTCCCCGAACAGGGGGTGGGGGCGGGGCTGAAGGAAAATGTTGCATTAACCGCGGGTGGTTTGCATTTTTTATTTATTTTACTTCTTTTTTTTCAATTTTTTTTCAATTTTTTTTTTTGCATGCATCCTTCGCGCATCCCTTGCGGTACTTTTCACTTAAACAAATAACTTGAAGATACAAGTAAATACAATGAAGATACATCATGTTGAGTATCTGCTGGATGACACAACAACGAGTGTTGCTGACAATTGTAAATGAGATGAAAAAAAAAATAAATGAATGGCAGTAACTGCTGAGTTGAGCGTAGTGGGAGCAAATATATCCAGTGCATGCTCCTTCTTCAGCGCTACAATATGGTTATAAAAAGGGATTCTAAAATGTAAATAAATTAAAAATCCTTAAATAAATAAAAAATACTTAAACATGTCTGCCCTTCGAATAATAGTAAAACATTGTTCTGCAATTGTGTGAATACATGAATTATTAAGTTGATTTCAATAGAATTGAATTGTGTGAATTGATTCGACATTAAAAAAAAGGTCAAGATGAAAACTTTCTTCGAAGAGTACTGAATGTAAGAAACTTTTTTCTTATAGTAAAAAATATTTAATTGCACTAAGTCAATAAGTCCTTTGGATTAAGTTGAAGTCATATTAAAACAAGTTAAATATCTACCTACCCCTTGTTTTATGCAAAAAGAAGTTAATTGGCACACTCTTTTCCTAAAATATATTTTATTATTTTAGGAAAATACTCTGCTTAAAGAAAAATTCACTCAAATTATTTTTCTCCAGAGTTCCATAAAATTTGTTTGGAAAATGAAATATTTCATTTCTTAATGTACGCTTTCTTTGTAAAAGGTATTCCAAAATTCACACAAGATATGATTTAGCTATAGTTGAGTGGTATAGTATTTTTATTGAAAAAAAAGACAGTTTGACAGCCGACAGTTAAGGGTTATGAAAAGTGGAGCGCTACGCGAAAGAACAATGCATTTTCATTGTTGAGAAATATTTTAAAAGTAATGAATGTGATTTAACTTCAGCAACTGTGAAGAGATTCACCGCAAAATTCAGTGAGACTTGAGGTCGTCCTTCATTACAAAATTTTGCAGCAGTTCCTGACAGTGCTACTGAGACTCCAGGAACATCGATTCGGTACATGAACAAGAATTTGGAAATTTCAAGTAGCTCTCTATACCGTATTCTCAATTCTAATAAAGTTCAATTGACTTATTAACTCAATAATCACGGTCTGCGAAGAGAGTTCATTGAATGAATTAGGTAATAACAGCAAGTGGATGTTAAATTTTCACAAATAATGATCTTTCCCATTTTCAACTTGGTCGCATCGATAATCGTCGAAAATGTAAGATTTGGGGTTCAGAAAATGCACGAGTGGTTGTTGAGGAACGAATGTATCCAAAACGTTTCACTGATTGCCACGGATTTCAGACTTGAGGCATAATCGGACCAATCTTTTTCGAAAATGCAGCTGATCAGACAATATCAGATAATAGTGCTCACTAACGCGACATGATGCTCCAGTCTTATGCACCTGAATTGCAATATATTGATGTGGACTACATGTTTTCACAAGAAGGTGCAATATGTCATACAGCCCGAGAAACAATTCATTTAGTGTATGAATCATTTCCTGGTAGTGTAATTTCCTGTTTTAGTGATCAGAATTGGCCGCCTAGATAATGCCATTTAACGCCGTTGGACTTTTTGCTTTGCGATGCCGTATGACCATAAGTTGTATACTATATAAATCAATAAATAATTTTAGTTAAGAACCTATGTTATGTGTCGAAACTATTTCTAGCATTATTTTTTGGGACACCCATTTGTATACTGTTTGCGTGATAGTTTTCCTGTTTCTTTATATAAGCAGAAAATCAGGGATATAAGTTGATTGAGCAAGCTCTATATTCTACACTCATTGAATATTCTCTTCGCCATTCTATTTGTAAAGCATAGAAGAATGGTTTGTCAGGTTTAGAAAACTACTATATATACATACATATATATTATTGATCAGCATTTCCATTTCAGACGATACGTCTGTTATATTTATTTGTGGAAATCACGATTACGAGAAAAATAAGCGAGATAATTGAATAAAATTTGTTACACTGGCTACAACTTCAGACAAAGCTCAAGAGATATAAAATTTGCAAAATCGTATCCCGAACACGCCTACAGCGCCTAGAAATAAAAAATTTAAATAAGTCGCACAATAAAGTTATTGTGAGAATCGAATTTCTCATAAGTAATAGGAATAACTCAGACAAGCTCTGAACAAAAAGTTGACAAATTTCGAAAAGATATACTGAAATTATTATATCAGATTATAAAGATATTATTTAAGGCAATGAAACCAAATTTCACACAAATAAGTAGTAGAGAACGATTCGGAAAAGCTTTGAACAAGACCTAGGCGAATTGCTTTAAGTTTTTACAATTACGCGTGGCGGTGGTAGGGTATAGTGTAAGTTTTAACCTAGCCGAAGATAACATCTATATCGGTTTCTAATAAGTTTTGTAGTTCTCAGTCTGTATATGCAAATTTTATAAAAAATTGTGCTTGCCCGAAAAAAATATCGGGTCAGGGTAGGAGAATGAAGCCGTCAAAAGATAAAATTAAGGTATAGTTTAGGTTATGTAAAGTTAGAGTAGAGGCAAAGTAATGATAAAATTAAGATGAAGTAAAGATAAAATAAATGTTAAGGCAAAATGTAAAGGCAAAGCAAAGGGAGAGTAATGGCAACGTAAACTTAATTTAAAAGTAAAGAAGAGGTAAAGTAAGGACAAAGCAAAGATAGAGTAAAGGCTTGGTAAAAGTAGATAAAGTTAAGGTAAACTTATGGAAAAACTTAATCGCAACTCATGTCCATTAGAAATGTGCAAACATTTTGAGTTCTACAAAACGTTTATTGCTACTGGGACTAAATTTACTAAATATTTAGTGGTAGTGGAATTTTAAAATCAATGTTGATAAGTTTGTAGCGGCTAACGTGATTTAGTTCGATTAAATATTAAATGGAAGTAGGATACTATCCCAATCGCAATTAACATTTTTAAAAACACTTCAAATGAAACTCGCGACCTCTAAATCTTAATAGCATTGGCTGAAATTTGGCTGAGGTTTACTTAAGATGTTGTAGAGCCGTTTCAGAGTAGGAATCCTAAAATTTCAAACAATCAATTTTTTCCTGTTGCCCTACAATACTCGTATATATTACGGTTATGGAAAAGTGTCGATTTCTCGAAGAAGGAGCAGCTCCGATTTTGAATTTTACTGAATTTTAAACGTAATATGATACGAAACCACTCCGCAAATACTGATTTTGGTTGTATTTAAATGAACTTTTGCTCGGTTCAGGCACAGTGTGAGCACCCTGAGTTAAAAATTTAATTGTTTCACTTTGTCTTAAATTTAAAGGCTTGCACCACTTTCAAAAGATGAACTTAATTTGCATGGACAGAAAGAACTTCGAAAGTAACAATGATACAATTTTCACGAAAATATTGTTGACACAAGAGATTTTCGTGAACTCAATTCATATTAATTGATAGTAAAGATTTCGTACTTACAATGTACCCATCTATCAGAAAAAATAAGGACAATTGTAAAAGTGTAGGACTACATCACCATCAGTCAACATGTCTGGTTGAAAAACTTAGAATATGGGTGGCTATGGTGCCTTCAAGAACATCAACGTCTACATTGTAATAAGCCAACGCATGTATGTGTGTGTGTATATATGTGTAACATGTGTGCACATGCGGGGTGTTCGAAAACGAAAAAAAATGCAAGCGAGACAGACGCTCATATGCTTGGCAGCAACAAAGTAAAGCACACAAAAATTATGGCGTATACGCGCGAATATTTGCAAGGATATTCAAAAAAACAAAAATACAATAACAACAACGTATGTATGGTAAGTTATAAATTCGCTGGTGTACAAAATGGCCGTAAAGACAAGATGACATTTCTATTTATTTTTTTATTGCATAAAGGGTGGGATGAAATAACAAGGATTCAAAAACGGATTAACATTGTCGTGTACAAAATTTATTGAATAAATGGTTAAGTATTTTACAGGAAACTTAAGCTATTGAACATAATTTTATATAAGAAAATTGGTCTTTAAACTTTACTTGCAATCATTTGCTCATTTCTTGTATACTAAGGAATCACTAAAGGATTTCCACCGCTCCGCTAAATAACGTTTTGTTTTGTTTATCACTAGGATGAAATTATTATTTATGAACATTACCAAAATGAAAGAATTTATGATATATTAAAAGCCCGTAGCACAACAACAATCATTGGTAAAGTAAGAAAAATATGGTAATCGCAATTTTGTTTGTTCACTTGGAAACATCCTTGTATTATGCGTCGCATAATGTCAGAAAATATATTTTGATATGCGCTATAAAAATAAAAAAAAAAAAAAATATGAAGTATTTCTGTCGTTTCGACCACTAACTGCGTAATGCTTTTACCAACGGCATCATCGCCCACAACTCCCATCATTGACACCGCGGAAAAAAACACACACACACACCATCCAAAAATGGGTTTTTCTGTTTTTCTTGTTAAAGTCCAACTACCAACCCACAGCACCAAATCTCCAAAGTCCAACCAAACCTAGCCCACCATTAAACTTAGCGTTACCGAGAGATAAAATGTTTGTGGATTAAAGTTCGTTCTTTTCTTATTTTTCTGGCGTAAATTCGAAAAAGATAAAATGTAAAATATTTGCAACGGTTTAAGGATATAAGCGGGCGCTCAGGGTACACAGCGGCAAAGTGGACTAAGCATGACGATGTCAAGACAAAGTAAAAAAAAAAAATTGAAAATTGCGTTCAATTACTCCTGAGCCTCGTTCAGTGCTGCGTACAAGAAATATTGCGAGAAATTTTGGGTTATCCTGTAGTATGTACTGCACGCTGTTGTTGTTGTTGTTGTAACTTCAGCTGCTCTATGTACAATACAGCACAGGGTAGAAGAGTATTTGCCACCGTTGTGCCGCGTAAGCAGTTTGAATGATGCGACATTAAGTGGATTAAGAGATATGTCTTCAGCAGTGGCGGAAAGTTTTTTTGAAATTAGAGTGCGAACCATAGTTTTCACTGCCAGTAAATGTTAAATTTTCAGTGGAAATTAAAACTCTACTACCAATGAATCTGTGCTGTTAGTACGCACAAAAATTTTCGTAGCGAAATCCCATAGCACAACGGTGAGCAGCGTAGCGACCCAAAAAGCACTGCAAATTTGCGGCACATTTGCCAAAGTGCTGAGCTTAACGATTTTGCAAATTTGAGACACATCCAACATTGGGATAGATTCAAGATTTTAGTAAATTGATTCTTGATTCTCGAACGCATCATAAGCGACTTTATTCGAGCAAAATTTATAGCTCAGAGGGATATTCCGCAAACTATTTTCGTTGTACAGATGACTTATTAAATAAAATTAGCAAAAAAAATTCAACACCTTCACTGTCATCTTTTCTTACCTATTTCATTATTTTGAAAAAATATAAATTGCTTGTCTTGTCTACCGCCAGTTACACACAACAGGCAGGACAATCGCCGCTGCAGTCGTGCCAATGCTCAAGAGATTTTATTTCGTTACGTTTTCTTGCACAATCCATACAAGAACACTTGCGAGTATACGCAAGCCCACTTTTTTTTTGTAATCTCCACCTTGCATGATTTTTTTTTTATATCCTTTGCTTCAATTTAGCTCGTGTAGGATGTAAGTATACTGAAAATCGTAATAACCAAACAATGGACTCGAAATGCTTCTTTTTCTCGTAGACTATGAATGTTTCTTGTTTGTTTGGTTGAGAAGAAATGATGTATGCCATTTCATATATAGAAAGTAATTTAAGGTTGCCAGATTGTCATATATATATAATTATTTTTAGTTGTGCTTCAATCGTGAACTAGATCCGATCAGTACCGGATTAAGACTTCTTTGAAGTGTAGGCCAAAACATCCTCGTGAAGAGAATGCTGTAATCTTGATAAGTGTGGAAACATACATCCTTCCTTTTACAGAACTCAGACCTCGAAATTCAAGCTTTTTAGAAATTTCATATTAACAACATTTTACAATCAACAATTTGGTCTACTCTGTCTTTATGCTTTTGAGCAGTGGTGGGCATGGAAATCTAACAAAAGGGCGAAACAACATCAGGCAACAACAAACGAAATTTTAAAGTTTTTTGCTGTCATTTCCAAATTCGCAAAAATAAAAAAAAAATTATATTTGTCAAGACACAATGCGGCACAGTCGCTTATGCCATTGTGTGTTGTTTTTGTTTTCATTTGAACTCAAGTCAACGCTGTGCCTCGATAGCGTTGAAACTCTGCGAATTTTTTTTCGTTTGCTTGTGCGTCGAATAACGGTTCGGGCAATGAGGGCGGATAGGGGCACTACGTGCCCACCACTGCTTTTGAGAATTGAAATGAGATTAAAATAACTGAGCATGCGAAAGTTTCGGTGTGTCCACATCAAGCGACCAAAAAGTTGAATCATTTTGATCTCTAGAAAAGAGGCCGATGAGCTTATGACTTTTTCCAGAAGAAAACTTTGATTTTAATATATACAGTATGTACCTCGTTGTTAATAGCTACATTCAGGGAAAAATGACTTTGTAAATTTGAAAATTTTATTTTTGACTTGAAGCATTTTTCCATTTCTTTTAATTTACCATGGCAATCCTATTACGAAAAAAACCCCCAAATGCAACACGAGGATGAGCATCGAAGATACGCACATGCGGTACCATCTACACTGTGAAGGTTTTCTTGCTGACACAAATGTGGAGACCCAAAGACCATCTCACATTTATTCAACCGCGACAGCAAACGCTTGACTGAAGTTTTGTACGGGTGGGTGTTAGTCAGACGCCTGCTTGAATGTAGCAGCTACATAGTAGTTGGATGGGGGGCATAGTAGATTTGTGTAGCATAAAGAATGGTTGGCATTTGCATTCGGCCATGAAAAATTTCGTTTTAGAGGATTTCGTTCGACGCATTAATATATGGATTTTGCTATTTTTTTGTAGGTTGTGGGTAATGCCTGGGCGGTTGGCTAGTAGTGGTTTCAGCGTTTAACATCATAAATAAAAAATTTTTTTTTTTTTTTTTAATAATTTTCATGCTTTTAGTGGTACTACGGCCGCCACCACGAATGATGAATAACATTTTTTCGCAGCTGCCACAACAGCTCAGCGTGTGTCATATTTATGCGTTTGGCTGCTGCAATGAAAAAAAAAAAAAGAAAAAAAATAACGACGATAACGCTGAAGACGCTAACGACAACAATGTGAAGTAACAAGGACGCAGAGTAAGCACGTTGTCCTGACAAGCATCGCTAAACATGAATTTTGCGCATAACGCGAACCGCCATTATGGTATACTGGCCTGCCAACTTGAGTTGGGCCTCCTCAGAAATTGCACCATAAAACTGTACCTTAAAAATGATTGTCGGTTTGCTAAAATATTGACAATATGCATAAATATCTACGATTTTCAGACTTAGTTGAAATAAATATTCATGGCAACTTTTGGATTTTTCACTTAACTTAACTGTTTGGATACTGAAAAATCCGCAAAAATTACGCAAATACATACATATATCTGCTTCTGTTTCTGTCCAAGTTTACAAAAAATTAAAATGCTAATTATAGTAATTAATCCTTTAAATTCTCTTAAAATGTTATGACATTATTTCGTAAACTGTTATGAATTTTTTAGTTTTTTTTTTCTTTATAAAGGACATTTTTTCCTTTGCTAGCACAGTGAAGCCTGCATGAATTGCATCACGATAACTTGGACGTTTAAATTTCATTTTTTCCATTTTTAAATCAATTCATCTTTTCATGCCTTGATGTTGAGTGTTTAAATTTTTACAAAACTTCAACAAACAATAACAACTATGCTGATAGTATTTTACAACAGTGTTGTGTCTACATTTCAGTGTTGGTATGTGAATAATACAGCAAAGTACTTGAACTATTAAACAAGAAAAATAAGAGCTTTATTTGCGCGGTGTTCGTGAAGTTTTTTCTGATATATATGTTACCGGCCAAACTAGTTTTTAGGCCAAACTAGTTAGCTTAAGCCTAAAGATGTGCAATGACATTTTAATGCAAAAAGCCTTCAAAAAACTAGTTTGGCCTAGGATAACTAGTTTGTCCTAAAACTATTTTGGTCGGTGAGATATACATACATAAGCTTAAGGTGTACTGAAAATATTTTTTTTGTACTTTTTTATGTATACAACTGGAAAATGGAACAAAATTGAAAAAAAACTATAATTCTAAAAAGAAAAAATTAAATCTTTGTTTTTTAACTCAACTCATCTGTGACATTTTTTGACTGAGGTGGTAGGGTTTTCAATGATGTGATGGCGCAAATTTCTTTCCATGAAATAGCGTTCCGTAAGAAAAATTGGCACTAGCTATTTTGAATTGTCAGGTTCTTAGCTGTTTCTCGATAATGTGTTTAATCTGTACCGATTCCAATTCAGCAGACCGAAACACCCGAAGGGGCATATCAATCCATTCTAATCAGTCGGAGCTTGGGTTTCCATCGTCATGTTCAAGGAGAGGACATTATAGCATTTATTAATTCTGACACCTCTTTCGAAAGCGGTAGCAATGCTATGAACAATACCAAAATACTGGTATTTCTCAATATACGAGTATTTTCACTTTTATTTTCGTCAGCCCTGGTTTGCCTCTGTGATTTCCAATTTTTGAAATGTAGAAAACTCTGTCAAAAATCACAATTATCAACAACACTGTTTAGACAATGACAAGAACAAAAATAACAAAAACAAGAGCAAATAATGCAGGCAGGATAACGCAACAATATTGCGCCCGAACGTGACCGGTTGTGAAAGGATTTATTATTTGAATATTTAAATTTGTACAGCAATTTTTTTTCTTCCTGTATATCACCTTTTGCTTCCTTCATCTCACGTTGCTTTAATCAGTGGCAACTGGTTACCACCCTAGGTTTTTGTTGTTGTTGCTATCATTGTTATAGCCGTTGCAACAATTTTCTTTTTTTTTTGTGCTGCTACTTTTCATAAACTTGATTTTCACTATTTCAGACTGAAAAAAAAGAATAAAAAATTGAAAAAAAATTACAAAAAAAAAATATCCTGAAAATCGAAATGCCAGCAACAGCAAGAAAAAAATGTTCATACAATTTTTCCTATGAAAACGGGTCACGTTATTTTAACGAGAAATTTTTTTTTTTTGTTCACTTTTTTTTTTTGTTTTACCGTCGGCATAACGTTGCGCCAGCCATCAGCTTCAGACAGAAAACAGGATTCAGGATCAGCTATCGTGTGTATAAAAGCGTAGAGTTGAAAAAAAAAAAAAAATTATTTGCATACTAATATTCAACGGATTTACGATGGTTTTTTTTTTTTTATCATGCTAGGGGTATGGCAAGGATTCATCTTTACCAGTGTCAGTTATATCAGCGTACAATGTTGTATTTTTTATTTATTTTTTTAATATTGAAACAATGGATATTAAAAAGTATACGTACACACTTTTTGTATTATTTGCGTGAAATATTGGTGGAATTGAAAAACAACAACAACAAACTAGTGGTGCGGACAATCAACCCGCATTTAAATGCTGTTGAAGAATGGATATGCTATCTCACGCTTTAAATTTATATTATATTGAAAATTAAAAAATGATTCAAAATTTTTATTAAATAATACAAGTATTATATATCTTCTTTAAGACTTAACATCTTTAATAAAAGATTATTTGAAACAATATGTGTCGGGTATGTCTTCGTACAAAGTCATTTTCGAACATATCATTTCGATAGCATATAAAGTGAGTCAATTTCGAATGCACAGGAAAGAAGAAATATTCCTATCAAAACCATTTAAGGTTAGTAAGTTGCACTAAGAGTGAAATTTTTAGATATCAAATCGTCCACATCAATAATCTCACATCAAACCAATTGCCGGGGTTAGGCAGAGTTTTATGATGTCCCCCCTGTTATTTCTAATTGTACTGAATTATGGGATTCAATGGGACTTTTAAGGTCATCTGGAAGCACTGGTTGATGAAATCGCTCTGTTGTCATCAATATACTTCGATATGAACACCAAGTTTATACGGCTCAGCGACCACGCAGACACTGTTGGACAACGTATTAATACTGTGAAAATCAATCAATATCAACAGGAATACTTTCTCCAAATCTTAACATTTACGGGAGCAATATAAATGTGTTTATTGCAGGGACGTGAACCGGTTTTGAGCAGAACCGGCTCTGAACCGGAAAACCACTTTTTTTTAATAATTAACTGAACTAATGGTTCAAACCGAAATTTTCAACAAATGATTGATCCGAACCGAAAATCGAACCACTTTTTATAATGGTTTGAGGGTTCATTCTGACCAATTTTCAATGAACAAATTTTCCTCACTTTTTTATTTTGTTAAATATGGAAATTGATGAAATTTTGAAAGAAATAAAGAAGCATGAGACAGAGTTCAAAAATAAATCATTAGAAGATAAAATCAAATCGTTTGATAATACAAGGCGTCTTTCAAATAATGTTAATGTTTTGAGCTTTTGGAATAACTACCCTGGCAAAGAATTATCTGAATTAGCTCAAACTATTTTTGGTATTCCAGCAACCCAGGTTTCGATGGAGAGGCCATTTTCCACCCTAAAGTTTATTCTCGTAGACCTGCGGGGAAATATTGACGAGGACTTGTTAGAAGATATTTTTCTCATTAATCTCAACTGATTATTGTAACTCAAATTTGTTATCAAATATTAATTTCTTACTACGTAGCATATGACATAAATTATATGTATATATTTCTTTAGTCTTTTGGATTGTTACTGAATAATGTTCGCGAACCGTTGAACCGTACCGAAACCCTGGTTCAAAAAAAACAAAAATTGTTTTTACGAACCAATCCAAAAGTGCAAAAACAGTTCTAACCGTTGAACCGAACAGACCAAATTTTTCACCCGGTTCACGTCCCTGGTTTATTGAGTACATTGTTCTACTACCTTGACGGCGCTATCACTATTCAAGGTGATATTACGAAAGAAGTATCATGTTTCCACCGAGCGCACTAACGAGCGAATACAAAACTTTTCTAAATTACTACTTGAGGCGGGTGGTCCCTATCTCGAATCACGAACTTTATTTGGCTACCGAACATACTTCTATCTCAACTGAGGCCATGAAAAGGGGAGTCACACGTTCACGAGAGCCACTAGGGGTGCGCATTTGTAGATTTCATAGAAGAACAGATGCACGGAAGGACCCAGAATTTCATAGCGCCGATCGACAAAATAATGAAACGAACTTGCACCGAGTAAAACAATGATCCAGGGATCGAAGTGGCTATAGAAACAGAGTAACTGGTTAGCAGTACATAGAAGTAAATCAAACTTATTTGTCTGAATTTGTTGTTTTAATAAAAAGCAAATGCACAGGGGAAGATCTCTAAGTATCCAAAGCAATGAGTTGATCAATCGAACACGTTATAGGAAAGGATGAATTATGAAGTAGTGTGGGTGATTTTTTGTTGTGAACTTGCCGATTTCAAATTAATCGGAAAAAATGATTTAAGGTAATTTATTCCACAATTTAAACGTGCTAGAGAACGAATTGTTTCAGTATTGCGATGTTCTGTTCAGCATCGAAAAGCATTACACAACCAAGATTTGGTTGATGCTCAGTCGAATTAATAGATTATGAAATAGTTACATCTGCTATCAGTTTCACTGCAAGTTGCTGAAAGGACTTCTCTGAAGCGCCAGCGTAAAATTTCGATTTTATTTCATTTTAGACCTAATTAAGGTAAAACAAATTGAGTGAAAAATGGCTGATGTTCTGTGTTGATGTCTTTCAACAAATCAAATGTGTTATCGGATCATGAGTTTTCAAGATAGCGAAGCCTCTTAAATTTATTGTTTCTGAAAATATTTTAAGCTGAAAATTTTAGGATATTTTAATAAACAATCGTTTTTCCTTAAATTGTTAATGAAATAAAAAGTTCTACTGGGCCCATACCGCTTATGGGGGGAAGCTTCAGAGCATTTGCATACAACCCAATTGGCACAACTTTTTCAGCTATTCGCTCGCAAGTTACTGGCAATACTTCGCATTCACAAATTGCCGTTAAAAGTTTTTCTCAAATACCGCAGTTCGAAATGGGCACAATATAATGGCGATGGTTAATACCCTATATTGACTGTTGTAACTAAATATTATAATTACTATTATTATTTAGATCAGTTATACATTTTAAGGGCACTACCTATGGTATACTAGTAATTTGCAAGTCTCCCAATTTCGCCGGTTCAATATTCAGAGATGCAAAAGCTTAGCTTCAAAAGTTCCTTTGTTCCAGTGAAAGTTTATGGAGTCAGCCAAAATACCACTAGGTACTACGTTTTGTAGCAGCTTATTTAGTATGTGTTGTGTTAAAAAATTATTATACTTAAACACTATCTCAATGCACTTCCTTTTAAATATTATCTTCCATAATTAAAAATATGCGAACGATTTTTTAAATATATTTTTTTTATCACTTTCATCGTCCTCACCCAAGTGAATTGCACAATAAACTAAATCTGAAAATCAGTATAAAATCTTTTGAAGTTCGTGATGCGACAAGGAACATAATATTTTCAATATTTAAAATATGCCTTTATTCCTTTGTATACCTGTGTGAATTTGGAATGTTTTTTATTTCTTCTTCTACTTTTTGCTGCAGGCTTACAGGAAACTGTCTGCAACGGTAAAACTAATTAACATGACAAAACGATAAAAGGGTATCTACGTTTATGACAATACTTCAACGCACTCCTTTGAGAATTTAAATTAAGCAGAAGTATGACATATCATACAAAAGATTCAAAAGCATCTTCTAATTTGCGTATGAATGAAGAATGGAATCTGTAAGATGTTAAGAACAAAAAACTTAAAAAAAAAATGCGCAACATTAGAATAAAGGAGCTGAAGAACTTTAAAAAAATATTAACGCTTTACGTTATTATAAGAGCGTGAGAATCCTTGTTGGTAAATTTAAATGATATTCAAATTAGTAGGTCATGTTTTGCAATTCAAATTTATATATAAACCTGGGAAAATCTTTAGGTCACTGAAGGAAATGCACTGTGGTTAGTTGTTTTACTGGAAATGGTTCTTACATTTGATATTTTGTGTCTTTCTGATTAAAGTTGTATGATTCTTAATGATGAAAATATTCGATACCGAAGATGAAAACGCATTGATTTCATACCGGAAAAATTTTGGTATAACAAGAAATTAACTCAGCTTTTATAGTTCTAATAGTACTAATAACCATATCCATTTTCAAAAAATGTAACTTTTATTGAAAATTTTAAAGTATAATCATTCACACTTGTTCAAATCTGAAAGAAACATTTCTTGCACAAAATCATTATTTTTGTTCGAAATCACGTTATTAATTGAAAGTTTTACAACGTTAAAGGGTGGGTCAAGTCTTGTCTTATGAAGATTTTTCGAGCATGAAATCGTTGTGCTTTTATCTTCTCCACATCATTGGTCTAGATATATTTTTCCATTAGTGGCTTACTTTCCGAGCTATTGAGCGAATTTTTTTTCAGTCTCTCACAACCAGCCAAACCCCTTCTAAAGCAGCTGACGCTGAGATCATCATATTACTACCCGAAAAAAAAAATTTAAAATAGGAATCAAACAGAATGAAATGATTGTATCATTTGCAACGCTGCCTCCCGGACTATTAGTTTGTTAGCATTATGCGTAGTTGGGGGACGTCCACAAATTATGTGAGGTGTTTTTTTTAAAATTCGGACCCCCGTCCTCCCCTTGGCGATATTTTGTGAGTTCTGGCGGGTTTCCCTCTCTTCCGTGAGACTTCTTGTAATTTTTAGATGTAATCTGCTACAATAATGTATACTCTCTGCATTAAAAAGTTGACGTGAGATTTTCGTTGACTCCCCTCACTCTTAGTGAGATTTGGTGCAACTTTGCCAAGCCCCTCCCCCCTATTTTGGCTCACGTAATTTACGGACGGCCCTTTGCAGTCATTGAGGCGAAATTTTTTTTTTACAAAATTAATGCCCATTTAACCCGTGGAAAAAGTTTTTTCCAATAAGTAATCGTATATTATCAAATTAACCCCTAAGTTTACAAAAACTTTTTTTTCAGTCAATAATATAAAGATGGCGAAAAGGAATAATTTTTGACTGATAATAAAATCAATGCTGGACACGTCATACTAGCAATTTTTTTTTTCATTTTCTAATTTTCCTATAATATATGCATTTCTAGATGAAGCTTTTCAAAAAATTGGCTATTTAACGACTTACGGACTTAAAACAAAATTTTAATTTCATATTATGAGGATCAATTTTCCGCCCCCCAAGTGGTATCGACTGAGGCAGCCGCCTAACGTTTTTTCTGTTTAATTTTAAAACAAGCAACTTTAAATTCATTTTGAATATTAAAATTATTAAAAATAATAGCCCAATTCACTATCCGGTGCATATGGTCTTGCAAAAGAGCATATGCAAAATATTGTTGCAAAGTTTGCAATGGCAACAACAAAATATACACATTTGCAAATGCTACGGTGTTGCAAAAATGCTACAGTCAAACACTATAGCATTTGTTGTAGCAAATGTAATTGTTTACTTTTACAAATAATTTTTTTGTCACTCTCTTTTCCCATACAATTTTCTCAGCAAAAATTTATTGTTTACAAATTTTGGTTTTTGTCACTCTCTTGCTACAGTCGCTCACAATGCGCAGCAAAGTTTTGCAATGTCATTTGCACCGGATCGTGAATTGTGCTAATATTTTTTAACTTAATTTCAATCGTAAAAAATTTCAAATTTCAAGTTGCAAAGTATTTCAAACATTTTTTTTTTTTTTTTTAATTTTACATCACGTTGCGACTTTGAATATTAGATGATATCTTTTAAATTCAATGTGGATTCTTATTAAACCCAAATCAAAAATGTTTTTCTTCCATTTTAGCGACTTTGGTGCCAAATCATAACTATTTATGGCTGAATCTAGATTTCGCGATTTCAAGTTGAGCGATTATGCCCAATCTCTTTAAAACTATTTACTGGCTAACACATATACTGTGTGGCTATTAAAAAAACTGTTTTTGCCTGTCTTGTATTATGCATTTTATGCTATTGTTGCATTTTAAAACTAAACTACACCGATTTGCTTACAATTTTCACTTTCACTGGCATGTGGAACTTCAGCATCTGCAAAGTTATGTAAATTTAATCAAAACATTCAAAAAACAAACACCCAACAACAAATCATGATTTTCTATTATAATAAAACTGCAAAAAAAAATTTGCATACGAGGTGTAAAAGATTTGAATTGGCTTTTGACGGTTTCGAACAAAGGTGTTACCACCCATGGGATGATGTAATGTGGAAATGCTCGATCTCTCCCTTTTTCATCCTAATCACATTAGCAACAGTTGGATTTCTGCAACAGTGCCGCCGGAAGGATGAAAATTGCAAAATCAAATAAAACTATTTGCAAAATTGTGCTCAATGGCTACAAAAGGACTTCTTTCAGATTGAGTTTTGATTTTGTGGTTGTGCAGTATTTTAGGGATGCAGCTCAGTAACAACAGCGATAATCATAATGTTTATTGCTGTTATCATTATTGCACTTTTGTGCAACGGGGGGTTGCCAAAATCAAAATGTGCGGAAGTTAAATATTTGGTATGTTGAAATTTAATTTTGCATAATAATGGGCTGTTTTGATTTCTGCTACATTTGTTATTATTGTTATTGTGAATGTTTTAATCTGAACAATGCACTTAAAGTTTAAACAGGAATTCCATATTGTTAGCTTAAATTCAGAATTAAAATCACTTTAACTAATTTGAAACAAATAAGGAGGAGAAATGAGATTTTCCAAATGAAATAACTTCATATAACAAAAAAAAAAAGTTTCCCCACTCCTTGCAATTATCGTAATAAATCTAATTTTGTTATTCAGCTCAGTTTCTAGCCACATTCCCTTAACACAAACAGACATATTTTGAAGGAAACTAACAAAAAAAAAAAAATAACCGCCAAAAGAAGACATAAAAACCGAAATCATAATGAAAATCAAATAATAGTCGTTAAATAACACCATTGAAATAACAAAAAAAAACAAGGAAAAAATTGCACGCCACAATTTAACACCAATTACAATATCCGTTACATCTAATTATTACACTCCTCCTTTTCCTTTGACGCTCCCCCACCCGCGTACAACATTTAACAGCAACATTAATTCGGGAAAGAAAAGAAACCACAACAACAATTTCATCCATAAAACAACAAATTAAGGAAAAAACAAGAGCCAAATGGACAAACGATCTGAAGATTGATAGGGTGTTTTGAAAAATGATGAAAAATTTTGGGAAACCATATATAGAATTTAACATTTAATGTTTAATCTCCACCGGCTATTTTGTGGAACTATTAAAATTTCATCGTTATTTCGGGGCATTCCCAAAAATAGCTGCACTGAGGGTGTTTTTTTACGATATCCAACTGTTGTAGATTAACTTTTTTCTCAATTCAATGAAATTTTAAGACAACATGGTTAATTCCAAAATTTATAGTCCTGAGTAACATTTCCGAATTTGCAAAATATATAGAAATTTTTCGATATACCCTGACGTACTGTCCTTAAAATGGCCAAACAAAAAGACAGACGAAGTATGGACTTGGTTGCTTTCATCAGAGTCATTAACGACGGCATTTTGAATGGTCGCACCAAGTCGCATACAGAAAAACAGAAGAAGAAGAAAAAGAGGAAAAAAAGCAGTTGTAGAAGCAACTGACTGGCCTAGCTTCCTGAAATTAGAGAAAAAAACAATCGCTAGTTAAACGTCGCTGGGCGGTTTTCATTCATTTTCGCAATTTCACTTAGCGCCAAAAGAACAGAAGCCTCGACGACAATGCAAATAAATGCGTGAAGTGATGTCCTGACACAGAGTGTGATGTTCTAAAAACGACCGACCGACCGACGGCTCTGTTGTCGTCGTCGTCGCCATCACCGCCGCCGCCGCTATCACTTGTGGCTGTTGCTGTAAAAAACAAAAACTTAATGGGGATTCCTTGCACTTAAGCACATAATGAAACCTAAGAAATTGTAATGAGCTGTAGATGGAGTACGCGGAAAAGTTGGGGGGGGGGCGTTGATTTGCCAACGATGAAAATGGTAGGTTGTTTTTGTGGGCTGGCCATGTCTGCCTTGAGGTTTTTTTTGTTTTTCTCAACATTCGTTTTATTCCTTATTGCTGCGTGACGAAGCGCGCCAAGTAAATTAATTAACATTTTTCGGGAAATATCGCAGAAAGAAGGACAATCTGAGCGGTGGTAGGAGATCTCAAAAGATGTGTGTGCTAAGTGGAATTCTAGGTTTCGTATAGCGTTCTATATAAGGTTTGTTTTTCAAACGTTTGTTTTAAGTTGAAAACTTGAAAGAAATTAAATTCGGTTTGAAAAAGTTATGTTTTCGAGATGAGAAGGAATTATTCCAAGCCTTTCTGTGAGTAATTTTGATTATAAAAAGTCAAACTTTTTTGAGCCACGCCTACTATTAAATACTACCATTTTTATAGCATAAATAGCTTAGGAAATCAAATATACCATTTCATTCCTTGTTTTCGCAAAAACAAAAAAACCAACAGAAAATATCCTTACACAAATTCATAGCAAGGACACGTTTGTCAGAACAAAACAAATAATTTCCGCGGGCACAACAGCAATTAAATTCATTTAAACTTTGACCAACTTTGGTGAGTGACGACAACAACGTTTAGTATGATGAGTAGCAGCAGCAGCAGCAGCGCAATTTGGAGGTTTTTTTTCCATCTTCCTTGATTATTATTATTATTCCTTTGGTAACAAATAACAATGTCTTGCTTTAGTTATCCTTCCTGCTGGTCCTTTCTTGTTGCTGTTGCTGCTTCTGCTGCTGCTGCTGTTGTCATTGTCGTTGTAGTAAAACACGTTTCTTACTTCCGTTCGACACCTTTAGCGCCATGGGCGGAAATGAGTAGCAAGGACGTGACTTGTTTTCCGAAAGTAGTTAATTGAACATTTGTGCTGACAGTGAATGGCAACAATTTCGTGAATTTGTGTATTTTTGCTTTTAATTCGTTTCTTTTCATTGCAAAAATATTTTGGGATAAGGTTCAGTGGACTTTCCAGCAAGGGCGGTTCAGTTTTTTACTTTCGCTGGTGCGCTCCATTGATGAAATGCTATTGGCATACGAAAATTTCTTTGTTTTCCAAATAGAACTATATCGGTTTTACAAGAAATAAAAAGATTTTAAAATGTTTCATTGTAGGTAAATTACTATACCTATTCAAAAATAAGAAAAAAAAAATTGGGCAAAGCTTAGTTGTTCGACCTCTATGACACTACACCTTGGCGAAAGTCCGGGAAATTAGTATCATTGAATGATAAGCGTTAATTACTTTTTACAAGTGCGGAAACACTCAGTTTGCTTTATAATTAAAGCTGTCAAAGTCTTGAGTTTACCGTGTTTTGAAGTTATAACATCCAATTGAGGGTCTTGGCAAATAATTTCGAACGACGGAGAGCTCCAATCGACAGAGACGATCATAATGAGCTGAATTCATGCAACTCCAATTAGAACAGTTCAAAAATATTCTAAAGACGTTGAACTTCATGTACGTTATACTCATTGTAGGCAGTAATGCTCACAACTCCAGCCACAACTGTAAATTCTTTTTACAAAGGGATGGCCGCTTTGTAGGCAGCTTGCCTACAGCTCCATATACAATGTGTAGCAAGGGAAAGGCAGATTGCCTTAAAATATCGCTTACTAAGTGTCTGTATAGTTTAACGAGTTGCCTACATCTCCACATACAAAGTATGCAGCCAACAGGCATCACCTCTTACATCTCCATATACAAATCAGACAGCAAACAGACAGACTGCCTACAGCTCCATATGCAAAGCAGGCAGCCAGCAAGCAAACTGCCTACTGCTCCATATACAAAGCAGGCAGCCAGCAATCAAATAAACAAAATATCACAGTAACAATTTCATTTGCGAAACATACAACACAAAGGATATAGCTTTTCATACATGAAAAATCAGAGTACTTCATCGATTTGCCGCTTGGTGATTTCGTTATATCCGGTGAAGCGAAGGGAGAGAACAATCCATTTCTCTGTGAGACAACAGACCACATTCGAATTCACTGGTATTAAATTCAACTCTATTAGCACGACCTCATTTGAATATTTTTTCAAGGTCGTTAATTAAAACTTTATTATTTTCAATTTATGTACATAAAGTTAGTAAAGTTCATGAGGATATTTGAATGATGAAAACAACTTTCATCTGAAAATAAATGAATTGTATTTATTTGAAAATTTTAACCGCTCCTGTACTATTGCCCAACGGAGTCTTTAAAATTCAGCACAGTTTCTTCCGCTCAATTTCCTTGCCGCTATATTGTCACCTTCTGTTTGACATTAACGAAACCAAAGGAATTTGTTTTGTTGTAATTAGTCAAGATGTTGATGTAAAAATAGCCCACACCAGCTGAAATAATACAAAAAGTAAGAAAAAACATTCAAAAGGATACTGCAAAGGACATTACTGCGCTATAAATAATTATATTTAAATTGAGAATTCAATGCGCATACGAGCCGTAGTTAAATCAATTCATAATTGAAAATAAACATCCTTTTCTAATTAGAAAGGAAAATCGAGAGAAAAAATTGTGTCTACCGACAAAAAAAAACAACAACAACAACCTCGCTTAAGGACATTCACAGCCACGTACGTGCGTAAAGCGACCACTATCGGTAAATAGCTGAATCAGCAGGCAGCGCAGCGTCGTTTTTCCAATGGAATTAGAAATTAGCGACTGATTCCCCTTGACTGGAATTAAAATGGTGGAAGCAAAAAACAAAAAACACAACGAAAAAATCCTGCGACAGGACATTTGCCGCTTTCGCACGTACGCACGCATTTACGCACTTTTGATGTATATGCCAGAAAGAGATAGAATTTCCTTTTGCACTAATGCCTGCGTATATACAACCGAATTGTGTTCACGTGCCTATGTCGTCGCTGCTGAGCTCGTTTATCATCCAATCTACTTGACTGTGTCTTTCCAGCTTTACATTTCTACTATTCTGGCTAACACTGGCTACCTGTCCTCTCAGACATTCTTTTCTTTTTTTTTTTGGTTGCTTATTAAGAAAGCAATTTTCTTTTAAGGATAATATTTTTGTCGACCTCTCGTTTCCCAGGATACGCATAGATAGCCTAGTACACAAAGGAAATTTTTATAGATTTATTGAGACATTCTTGTTTTGCAATATCTACTCACAAGCAAACTCAAGCAAAATTGTTTAAGATTAGTATCGGATTAACTCCAGCTTATTATAAACCTTATTACCAAAAATGAACTGCTTGGATACCAAGGCACGCTATGATTACGAAATGACCGATATTCTAGCGAAAAAATAAAATGGTTACAGGTTACTTCATCGCACTTGAGCCCCTCAGTGGATATATATTCTGAAAACTGATCAAAGGGAACAGTCTGACAAAGTCGTTGATACCAGAAGTATTTCCGAAGAGATCAAAGCAAATTTTGAGTCTCAAAAGAAGCTGTATAGGAATCGACAAATTCCTTAATTAACTTTACACATGGGATTAGTATGGAAGTGGTAATGTAGGGTTTTGATAACGAAAAAACACAGATTTTATCACTGTACTGACCGTAACTTTCATAATACGGTTAGATTTCTCAGAAAAATATGAATAGTAAAGGAGTTTTTTATTATATGGCGAATCTGAGAATGTGCACCTCTCAAAGAGAACGAATCATCTGTGGGCTTATTTGAGTTGCTTATGGGTCGCTATCTCAATCTGGTCAATATTAATGTTAAATAACTTTGAAAAATCTCAAAAAATTTTGAAAAATTTCGTTTTTTATTAAGATTATCTATTTAGAATTTATCTTTAGTTTTGGAAAACAATATTGATTAAGTTGTCGTTGTTATGATGAGACAAAACTAAGCTCCTTTTCTGGCATTGTCTATTATATTAACATATCGCTGCCATTTTGGATCATACATTGTCTCTGAGCACTATTATGGTTTTTGGCTACTTGGCATAGACTTTACTCTGTAAAAATTCCGACTGAAAAAAAAATTCCGATAAAGTCGAATCGGGAGATCTTGCCGGACAGTCAATACGCCGTTTTATGACGCCACACATCTCGAGAACTTCCAACGTAAAAAGTATATTATTGAGCGCGAAGGGTGACAGGCTGCGCTATCTTGTTGAAACCAGAAGTCTTCCAGACTTTTTTTTACACATTTGTGGTCCCACGAAATGTGCCAACATCTACCGATAATGATCTCCATTAACTGTCTCACCTGCTCTGAAGAAGAATAGCTCAATTGTAGCAAACACTGACTCAAACACTCACTAAAGTGAGCCAAAGGCGTTTCGTGATTTATCTAAGAATTATCGGTGCAACAAAAACGACAATTTTGTTTGTAGACGACGCCAGAGAGTGTGAAAGGAGCGCAGACCACGATATTTTCGACGAAATTCAGAACTGAGCGATTACTTTCGATTTAAAGCGATACTATTTTGTAGCCAGGGGTAACCGAAGGGGGCCGTTACCCCGGACATAAGCGATTGGTGGGGGGGAGGGGCGGAAAATGCGGATAACTGGTCCTCGTAATAGTGAATTAGAATTTGCTTTTCTCAATATATTTCAAATTGTACTCAATTTGATGGACATTTTTTCTCCGAAGCAGGGAGAAAGGGAGCACGCTATGTCACTGATTGTGTACATCGTGATGGTGTACATCGATATTTGGTTAAATTTGTACTTAATAAACATTTCAAAACGTGCTTAATGACGTCGATCAGATGAGAATTGTCAAAGATATTCAATGTTTCCATTAACCAGATTGAGATGACGGAATAATTTAATTAAAAAGCATTAACTTTCATAAAGCACAATTTAAAAAAATGTTCAAAAAACATCTCATACAAAAACCTGCAAATCAATGAAATCCAAATAAATTCATGATATTAACAATACCTCATTTGAAAGGTCATTTGAAACATACGATTTTCTATAACTCTTCGTCAAAAGATTAATTTCTCTCCGTGTAATAGATCCACGCACTTGAGCGCGTTTTCCATTTTATGTAAGACTGTTGATTTTTATTTTCATTTCATTTGTTTTTTTTTTGTTTTTTTTTTCTTTTTGCGTTTTCGTTGCCTTGCACGTACATATTCCTCTTAACGCATGTTTCTGACAACTTTCGGCAACCAACTGCTGAGGGTGAAGTACTACATTTTGTTACCCTCTGGTTTTTTTCTTCGCTGTCGCCGTGGTATACTAAGCATATCAGCAGCAACAACAACAATAATGACAAAATGAGGGTTCTTTTCGGTTACTGAGGCCACACCTTCCTGGGGTGAAGTTTTCCGTTTATTTTTTTCGATATCATCTTGTTCTCATATTTATGTCCCATTCTTAGTTTGAATTTTTTGTATACTTTTACTTTTGTTTGCCTCAAAATTGTTTGATTTTCTTTGGGTTTTTTTATTATGATTGTTGTTGTTTTTGTCGTTATCCTTGAAGTTGTTATTATGAATTTACAGTAAACGCTAGGCTTAGGCTAAGTAGAAGAAATTTGAATTCATTTCCCAATTTCAGTGTTTTTTTTCTATTTCATATGCTCTGAACTTTGTGTATTTTATGAATTGTCAGGAACGAACGAACTTCAAAGAAATTCTTGTACTAAACAACAAGAAAATGAGAAAATTTTCACTCGAGTGCATTTCAGTTATTTGCAAGATTCTTATTTCATATATTTGTAAAAATTTCTTTATTGCCTTATTTTTTTTTTTTTTGGAAGTGACTGGGAAGGCAATGGGGTGTTTTGCTTATTAAAAAGCAGTTATGAAAGTTTTGATCATAAATATGTTATTGTTTTTTTTTTCTAAAGTAAATATATTTTCTAATAAAAGAAGTCATAGCATACAGTCTAACCGTTTCCGCTTAGATTGGTTGAGAATATAATATAATTTTTTGTTATAGTCACTCCGATTAGATGATTCTTTTTAAGAATATACTTCGTGAAACTCTTTATGATAAGTTATTTTATACTGGCATTGCGAATTTGAGTCAAAGCCTCCTAAGTCAAAATAACTGAATTGCATCTTGCTACCTGGATGATGTGCTATATTATGGGTACACGAAAAAGCCCCCAACGAAATAAGCCCCAATGAAAAAACCCTCAATGAAATAACGGCCAAACGGTGTTATATGTACTATAGCCTGAGCCGCAACCGAAGATTGTCGCGAAGCCGACGTTGAACAAACTAGACAATGGAAGACCTGAGCCGCAGCCAACTTTTCTGTGGGTACGTCACAAATAATTATACCTTTAAAAAAGCAGAAAGAAACTAACTTGTCATAAATTGCATTTATAGTCAAATGAAATAACAGTCAACTAAAGTGATATAACATCTAAAAGGGATTGAATTCAATAAGCCAATACTGAAATTTCATTGGGGAATATTATGAGTTGAAATATCACCCTATGAGAAAGAATGAAATAAACTCCGATAAAAATAAAATAGTCCTCAAATATTGGCTGCTATTTCATTATGAAATTACTCCAAAAAATGTGTCGATATTTTTGTGTATTTTTTCGTTACCTTTTTTGGGGCGTATTTCATTGTGTTCTAATTAATAGCAGCCTTCATTTTGTATGAAAGTAATGGTCATATAAATAGTTTTTCGATTTCTGAATGCACAAAGTTGTGATGCAATACTAAGTGGATGAAAAATCGAATTATTCATGTACTCATACCCAATGGAAGTTAACGAACTATACAGTTTGTGATTCGGAACATATAGCTTTATCATTTGGCAGTCCTTACACGAATTTATGTGTATGTGTTGTTTAGTTTAAGGTAATTCAAGGTCTGTAATGTTATTCAGATAAATGCTATTCACATGTCTTAAATTCTGACATTTTCGAACTCAGACGGAAAATAAATAAATGCATAAAAAACTAAGTATACAGATGAGCTATTTACGACTCTTTTGGAATCTAGGCGAACCTCATACGAAAAACTATTTTCAAGTCAAGTCAAGTCAATTTGAAAAGCTATGAAACCTTTTGAAGATATAAGCTGTGTTTTCTTATACACTCATTCGCAATTATAATACAATTAATTCATCATATAAAGCATAAAATTATAACAAAGTAGTGTATTCTTTCGAAAAATACGGTAACTCAGTTGACTTTCTTAGTAACGCAGATGCTTTTCATATAAAATATTTCTGTCCTGGAGTATAAGTCTCATGTTATAAAGAGCTGTATCTTAAAATGTTTACTAGATGGCGCCTTAGCTGAATATCACAATAAATGTTAAAAGTCATAAGCTTTGTTACAGTCCCAATATATACTATTTTTCTAAAAATTGTAATTAAATACATTATATTTTATACTGTGTCCCCAACAATGAATAATATCTTAGCTACACTGATTTACTATAAAAACTCAACTTTTAAATAAGACAATTGATATTCTATAAATCTAATTTTGATTGTTCTATTAATACTTACGATCGAAGCGTGACCACCGCACGGGGGGAAAATAGCTAGCCGAATAATTCACCAGACTAATATCGCGAGAGCTGAGTGTGTTAATTGTATGACCGCTGAGTTACCGTCGTAAAAATGCAAGTAATGACGATATTTGCATTATTATTCTTCACAAACACAGATATTTAGGTATATATTTAGAATTGTGATAAAAATTTGCTTAACTCTTTCTCATTTTGTACACGTTGATGAAATAGTTATATTTTTACAACTGCGTTACTGCTACACTGCGTTACTGCTACACTGCGTTACTATGTTTTGGTAACGCAGTTGCTTTGAGTGTACTTTTCTAAGTAAATTACATAATTGTAACAAAGATACCAGCAGTACATGGGTTGATTTATTTAACGGAAAAATTTTTATTTGTCAGACCTCTTCAATAATTTTTAAGATGTTGATTTTTTACTACCCATGTTTAAAAAAATATTTTAATGTCTGTCAGAAATGTTAAATTGAAGTTTTTTTTTTATTCTACGTTGCATTAAGCTCATCTTTTGTTAAGAATAATTATCTGTTAGATCTTCTTTAAAAAAGTACAAAGTGCAATAAATGAGCAACTACTGTGTTACTATCACTATCACTGCGTTACTTTTGTACCCAGTTTTTATATGAAATTAGAGTTATATTTAGTCTTCTTATTATTAAAAATACATTGACTCCATACGTGTCTTAAAGTTCACCATAAGCCTAAGCAAGTTTGTGTGCTAATATATGTATGTATAAAGGGCTTTTTTTTGGAAATTTTAAGATTTTTGTGAAAGATTTTGGTAACGCAGTGATCTTATTTCTTAAAAATACTTTATTAAACTGATTATTTCTGAAGTTTACCTTAATGAGGGAATAATATTAGCTCTATTGTTTAAAAGTGCCAAACAAGTTAGCTTAATTAAACATTCCTAAAAAGAAAATATCAAGTAACGCAGTTGACTTGTTTTCGACGACTTCCATTATAAATTGTAATAAATCACATAATTATCAACAAAAGTTTGCTGCAGATATAAGTATACTATTGAATACATTATAATGATTCTGACTTTGTACTAAAAACTAAAAAAATTTTATCATTAATTAATTTTTTTTTAAAACTCATGTCGCTTTAGGCATTACAAAGTATTTTGGGCGTTATATATTTTTATCTATAATTTATTAAATTTATCATATCCTATTCCCTCCCTTATGGTTTGAAATTTTGAATACAATTCGATGCAAACCGTAAAAAATGAAGTTTGTTTTCTTACAATAAATATTAGAAAATCAATTCGATTATTAAGTTTTTGTTTTAATGACTTGTATTTGTTTATTTAATATCCATCCATGTATGAATTTCCAGTTAAAAACATCTGATCACTTTCTTGTTTCTAAAATTTGAAGAGTGTCACTTTTGACGAACGTTTCATTTCTTAACATTTTGTTCTTTCTTAATAGTGTCTAGCCAATACTTTGCTAATTTTTGTTTCAATAAGCGGATATAATGCTATTATATGTTTATGTTAACAATAAAACTATCAGAGCTATGGTACATAATATCAGCTTAAATTAAAATACTAAACCGCAACATCAACCACTGAAAACGTAATTAATTGTCTGACGGATTATTGCTTACTTAACGCCACAGACTACACGTTGAACGAATAAAATAAAGAATTTAATAAACCACCAAATTTAAGACCCCAAAATAAAAAATTACCACATTTTAGTGTTCACAGCCTATTTTGCATAAAGTCAGTACATCAACGAAAGCTTAAAAAATACACTTTTAAACCCAACATAAAACTAAGCAGATGGACTCATTCACGGTGAGAACATTAAAAAAAAGTGCATATTAAAAAAATAGTATTAAGAAAAAATTATATAAAAAATCAAAATAAAAAAGTCAAGGGAAAACAATGATATAAAACACAAAAAAAAGAAAAAAGTTCCGAAATAAATGTCCTTCGAAAGAGCGGGGTATCATTAATCAAACGTCAACGTTGTGAGTGTGGATGGGTTTCAGTAATTCGTCATGCGCTGCTTTTATTTTTTTGGGAAGATTTCATCAAAAATTTCAATGTGAAAAAAATTATAAAAAATAAAGTTTTTTTTTTCATGCGACAGAAATGCGGACAAACTTAAGGACATACAGTCATAAGACAGACAAACACATGGGCAAACAGACATAATAGTTAATATTTTGAATTATTAACTACGTACGCATTTTTCTCTAGGGATTTTGTCTTTTTAATGCCGGCTGATTTAGGATTTCATCATCATCATCATCACGACCAAGACCAAGCAACCCCAAAACATAAGGCTGCCTTAGAGTGATGTTTAATGTCTTCATACTTGGTCTGATGATGGTTATAAGTTTATATTTGCACATAAAATGAAGGTTTTATTAGATTGTGGCCATGTTTTTTCTTTTTCTGCACATAATTCGCTCATCTTTATGTTGAAAATATAAATCAGGATTATATTTCAATGAATCATCTGTTTGATTGTCTAATGCAAAAAAAAGGTCCTTGCATTTATCTTGAAATTTTCAGGGTGCACTATGTTATTTGACTGATATGATAAAATGGAATATATTTTAATTTCTTTACCTAGGCAGTAGCCTTCTTTTCGGCAAAACTCCCACAGTCATTTCAGTCATCTTCCTCCTTAGTTTTTTCAGGCATATACAAAATTTATTTAGTTTTTTCATTAAATTGAAGAAAAAAAAAATTAAATTTATACACAAAAATATTAAAATTTCCGCAAAATGGGGTGGTGGCGATACTCTGTTGAGAATTTCCACTCTGCTTTTCATGTGTATGAATGAGTCCGTTTTCCTTTTATTTTCTTTTCTCTTTGTATTTCTTGTCCATTTACTCATTCTGCGTTTTTCAGCATCAAGTTGACTATACCCATAGTTCGAAATCTGTATGCTGTCACTGATTTGAATGTCTGTCGCAACGTCATTTTAAACGTATTTCGGAATAGTATTCCTTCTTATCCCTGGTAGTTGTGGAGTTCCTTGTCATCCTTGTTGGCAGTTGTAATTTTTTCTATTTTTTTTTTTATTTGTTGATTTTCATATAAATCGAATTTCCTTAATTTTATATTCCTGCAAATGGCAGCAGAGCCCACCGTTTACCATTCAACATTTACCATTTGTCGCATTTACCATTCTGCACCGATTGCGTCCCGCATTCAACCAAGCAACATTGCAGTTGTCATCAGTTCTATCAAGGCAAAAAAAGCCAAGTAAAATGAAGTTGAAATGAAAAGGTAGCAAAGAAAAAGTTGAATTCTTTATGTGTTCTGTTTAGAATTTGACTTCTGTCAAGCGTTCGTTCTGTGCTTTACAATATTTTTTGAGGACAAAATTAAAGTTTCATGCTGAAAAATAACTTAAGAATAATATACTGTCGTAAGTCTCAAAGGTTTTTAAAAGTAACTATTTTTTGTTTTTTTTTAAATAATACACAGGATTTTTGGATATCTTAAGTCACTTGTGTTTTTCGATAGAGCATTTAGATAAGCTTTTGGAAAGGTTTGGTGTATTGTGTTGATTGAAAGCTACGTTATCTCATGCGATGGCCAAGCGTCTGCAACGAGACTCTGACTTGCATATGCTCCTTAAGATTTCCAAAACCGCTACAAAGATTGAATAATAGATATTGGCTTAACATATAAGTCGAAAATTGCTCGATTTTTCATTATGATCCTATGATTAAGATTGGATTGGCAAATGCCTTGCCTACTGCCTCGGATATGGCCTATTGAAAGCTTATAATAACAACTAGTGCTTCACCGAGAACCGATAAATATCGTTCTCGTTATCGGGACCGAGAACGAGTACGATAACGAGACGATAGTAAAAAAATTATTTCTCGTATGACCGAGGGCGAGAACGAGAAAGGTCTGGCCGATATCTCGTTCTCGGCGATAAACACTTGTTTATCGTACGATAAGCATTTCGAACATTGAACGCGTATATTTTGCACCATTTGTTTTTACAAAAACACTTGCACATACATATGTAGGTATATACACGCATACACCGACGAAAGTATTTTTTTTTACTAAAAACAAACAAAAAAACTCAAAAATATGAAAACCTAATCAAAACAATATGTGGTGATTTACATCACATTATACTCGTATGGCAGCAGCAACTCCTTCGTCTCCCATCAAAATAAGCATATTGAATTTTTGATTTGCTTATTCTTGACAGCGATGGAGCTTTTTTCACGGTTGCATTTAATTTCAGTTTGACAAAATAATTATAAAACAAGTAAACGAGAATAACCGAGAAATATCGGCGATAACGAGGCGAGAACGAGACGATAACGATACAGATCAAAAATGTCTCGTACGAGAACGAGTACGAGACGATAAGCTTGGCGCTACTACGAGGACGATACGATAATTTTTGAATTATCGTATCGTTCTCGTATCGGTGAAGCACTAATAACAACTCTCCACATTACTACAATACTCCACCAAAGACAACGTTACGCGTTAAACAATTACCATTATGAAAGACTTGAGCTATAAATTTATAATAAAGGGGTTAAAAGCCCCATCGTGTTAAAGGTATTTTTTTCTTAAGCCACCTACCTATATTGCTGTAAGTCTTTGACTCCATACTTGGAGATATCATCTCTTAAAATTCCATTTTAATATTGCTGGTATAATTTAAGCTAAAAACTTGCATGGATATCGATGAAATTCTACATCTATAACTTTTAACACGCTATCTCTGGTTAATCCAAAAAATTATACGAATCATTTGAAAATTAGTGAAATCGAAGATGTCCTATTATTTACGAATAAATTGACAAAAACAAAGGAAAACTTTGTGAATCGAGAATTTATGCTTAAATTTAGCTAAAAATTAGTGTGAGAATGGTTTAAACCACTGATAATATTTGATTCTGCAGAGTAAAATCAGCCAATAAAAAGTTTCTAAGAGCACTGTACTAATATGATAAAAGCCCATTTATCTTGAAAACAAGCCCTACTTGATCAAAGTTGTGAACAATTTTCGATTCAATTAGCCAAAAATTAGTTTTTAGAATTCTGAATTTTGTTTTATCTTTTAGAGCAGTTTTATCATTCATAAAATTGACCATAGATAACTTTAACTGCCAAAAAGGAAATATGTAGTACGGGAAAAAATTTTTAAAAAGCACCAGCTGAGTGTTTTGAAATTTGAAACTCTGGAAATGAAATATAGTCCGATGAAAAAGTTATCATTTTCTTCTAAGTATAAATAACCATCTACTTTCTTGGCAGCTAAAGAAATATTTTTCAAGATATATCGCACCGTCAGAACAAGAGGGCCACATCTCAAAATTTTAAGTTTCGAGAAAATTGAGATTAGAGAAATCTGAAATTTTAAACTGAATTTGAAGACAGCCATATTTATAGCTATGACAGTCTTGAACTGAAATGCAACGAACTTATCTCACAAATCTATAGAGTAACATTGACACATTTGGGAATGTGGCAGTGTTGCAATTACTTTGATTGAAAATATTTTTGGTTTATAAGAACTATACTGCCTTGTTTTGATTTGCTACTGTAAAAAATTAAAAGGAAAATATTTTAAAATATCTTTTTCGATTCAAGGCTTTGTTGTTTTAATTGTTTTTTTCTTTATTTTAACAGCAAAATATTAATATTTTAAAATGAGGCGGTGTTGTTCTATTAAGAACAAATACGGAACAAAATATACCTTATCTAAAAATGTATTTTAGAAGTTATTAATTGAGCTAGAAATATGGTGGCAAGACTGAGATTATGAAATCTAAATGAGCTATATAGTGGTATACATAACTCGAAAACTCGACATTTTGATTTGCGGCCCTTTTGTTTTTACGGTGCGATATGATATTTTGAAGAAACGGCAAAAAATAATGTGTCCACAATTCTTCAGAAAGTAGATTGCGCTTGCTATTTGTGTAGGGTGCACAAAATATCCCATAAGAAAATGATGTTCTTAGTGATTTTGAAATGTTTAAACTTTTGCTTACAAAAAAAGAGAAAAAAAATGTCCTCACTTTTGGGTCGAAAATTTTTCCGCCCCACTAGGTAAATTACTGCTTCAGTTATATTTTTTCCATGAGGTGCTTAGAAATATATCTTGTCTTTAGAGTTTACTATGGTCTATTTTGCAAGATATTGACTTAGTTTTCGAAGTTCTTTTTTAGATAAATAATTTAATAATTATTAAGCCTTAGAAAATAGAAAGAAAACCGTTTTTGTTTGAGCGCACATTCTTGTCATCTACATCAAGTCTGATGTTTTAGTTGACCTAATCTGACTACATTGAATATATAAGAAATACTTCCAAACATAAATCACATTATCGTTCTCAGACTCAAATTATCATGAAATCGGTACTTACTTATAAATAGCTAGAGTATAATTCGGTATATTTTTAATCGAATGCATATATTTAAGCTGTTGTATTAAAAACATACCTCAAATGTTTTGATTGTGCTAAATATGGTCCATTTTCGCTGAAAACACCTCAGTAAAATTCAATTTCTAAAATAAATTGGAATTTAAATTTTTAAACATAAGAATGGTTTTCTGAATCAGCTCAAAGCTTTGAATAAATTACATGTGTTTGCAACGCCTTTTGTGACGAATAACGAATAAAAACTGATTTTCATTGCCAATAAAAAACCAACTCATTTAATTTGAATGTTATAATTTTACCCAATAACAACAATAAAATTATTAATAATTACGCAGGTATTTGAATTCTAATTAATATTAACATGCTGCTTGTGCTAATTTGCATATGATTGCCACCACAGGATCTTTAGGATACCCTCACGTACACGTAGCTTGTACACTCGCAGCAACTGTTTCCTGTCAAGCCGAAAGCACAAATGCTATATCAAAAGAAAGCATAAAATAAGAAAAGATTCTAACACCACTTTCAGAAAAAGGGGCTCATATCGACGTAGAAAGCAAAAGTGATTCTCTTTCATATGCATCATAATTTCTAGTGTTCGAAAAAAATGTCAAACCCTCTTTAAATGAAAGGCTTGGCGTAGAAATGTCTGAAACCACGTTTGCAATGCCAAACTAAAAGATTTCCGAATAAATTTACAACGTGTCAGTGTGATGGTAACCCCTTTTTTTTCGGCACACTGACAATACAACAAACAACAACAAACGCTTTGTGTCTTTGATGTTTTAGGCAAGAAGCTGTAGCAGTAGCAGCAGTGGTTTAAGATATCACAACCTCTTCTTTACGAACTCTGGCGGTGACCTGATGATGAATTAATTTCATACGAAGCGGAAAATGATTTTGCTTTGTGCAGCTGATTTTTTGAACTGCGAGGATTTATTTTTTTTTTCACATTTGTTTGGGGAGGGGGCTAACTCTTGTCAAATATTATAATTACATGCTGCTCTGTCTGCTATTAAATATGCAACAAGGTGTGTTATTCCAAGAAAAAAAAAAATTATGGAAATTTTTGAGGTTTAAGAGAAATTAAATATCGTGAGAATAGATATTGGTAGTTAAGTCTAATGGGAAATTAATGCATTTCAATCGTTTTGAAATGAAAAAAATTTAAAATGCAGATGTCCTATGTGACAAGAAATATTCATACTTAGAATTGATTTGAAATAAAAAGATATTGACATTCTTTGAATGAGTTTGTTTTTAAGGTCAAATACTTCAGCTGCTTAAGTTTTGGCATTTATAATTTCACTTTTTCTTGGTATTACAATGGTTCATATATGTGAGTTGGTTCTTAAAGTTTAGTTATATGCCTCAGGTTGCGCAAATTATAGTAAACTGTTTTCCTTAATTTCTTGACTGCTTCTTTAAATCAAATATATTTCTTTCCAGTGTACAAAATGTTAACTTTTTCATGAAAGATTATCCTGGAATGTCAAAAAATCAATTAACAACAGTCATAAATATCATTACCCAGAATAATTTTTTGCAAATTAATTGCCAATTATTTGCAATTAAATAGGGATTATCCTCAGCTTAATAGCACATCATAAGCCAACAAGGAAACAAGGGGAGTAACCTATATTCTTCGGCTTGTTTGTCATTGTTTGCCATTTGTTTCGCACAAATTCAACAACATCACCCCTCTGCTTTTATAGCCATTGTCAAATATCGATATTGGCAATTCATTTACTCTTTTGTATTGGGTGCTAATCGATTTGTTCAATGTTTTGGCAACCCTAAAGTGAAAACTACTTGGGTTGCTTTTGTTGAATTTATGAGTCAATACTTTTTTTTTTGCTATCATCAGATATTGTGCAAATTGTTGAACCTTTCTTGCAAGCAGTTTTTCAGCATTTCCCTTTATATCAACATATCTTTTGAATTTGATACCTTCGAAAAGATTTGATCTTCTTAATACTTTGCTCAGTATTTGCATGGCAACATACCTTCACAGTTTGTCTATTGTTTGTGGAACTTTCGACTTTCTTTTATTTGTCAAATTTATGCAAAGTGTGCCAATTATTTATTTTCGCCCCTTTCTTCGATTTCATTTTGCAATAGATGACGATTTTCAATGTAAAATCTTTTTGTTTCCCAAAACAAAAGCCAGTCATTTCTTTGTGATGAAAGTGAAAGTGAGCAACTTTTTTCTTTTGTGGGGGAATTTGCAATTGATTTACTTACCACAAATAAGAATAAACTTATGAAATAAAATACAATACTTCATACAAAAGAATATTAAACTTCTCGAATCGAACAATAGAGAAATGACCTATTTTGTTTCCAAAATGTGGATAGTTCTCATGTCTTGCAAAGCTTTAGAGAAACGAATGAAACTCATCATCTATCGTTTTTTCTAAAATAAAATTCAAGCCTCATATCCTCAATTCTACAAGATAGCGAAAAACTCAACTAAAAAATTCTCACTTAAATTTGCATATCCTACATAGCAACACTTTTGTCTGAATTATTTAACATTTTGAATCTCCCTGAGTATGATATCAATTACACAGCAGCACTCAAAACATGTCCTGAAACTGAAGTTCAAATATGTTGTACGTGATTTTTATCATTTCTCTTAGACTTCATCAACATTCCATCATCATCATTCTGTACATCCATTTATTCCATACGTCATTTGTATTCTATGTTTTCTGCACACACAGACAGACAGCATCCTGTTGTGTTCTTTTTATGTCCCCTATTGTTTTCTGTGCTATGCTGAGCTGTCATTGTCATATGTCAGCTGAGAACATCAACAGGATACAAACAACATCTTTTGGCATGATAACAGCATGAAAAAAAAAACAGAAAACTTAAAAAAATACATTTCCTATGATATGAAATGATAATGAAAAAAAAAAAATCAAATTTTTTTTATGTAGAGAAGATGATAAAAAATCATAAAAATTTGCATACGTAACACAGATCAGGAACGAGAAAGGATCAACATGATATGCAGAAAAGGAAGAGTTAAAAAAAAATAGTTCTACAATGTGTGCTTGTCGCCTGTTTAAGGATACAGGATATGCACAAGAGCACAGGAACATGATGTTATAAACAATATGGAATGACGTATGAGTAAACAGAAGCTAAAGGCACTGGAACAATATTTCGTTGTTTGGATAAAATCATAAAAAATATACATTCAAAAAAATAAAAAAGAACTTAAAAAAAATTCATTAACTGGGTGTTGCCTGAATTGATTAAAATTCAAGAAAATTTTAACCCATTTTATCTGAATGTAAAACTAAAAAAAATATTCTTGTGGATTTTGAGTTGAAAAAACTTTTATAGCTATTAGGGTGCTTCCCAATGTAGAAGCGAAACGGTGTGTAAAAAAAAATCTTTCTTAGTTTTTATTTATTTCTATGTCTCTGAGATTAATTTTTCACCACAAAACCAAACATATATACTAAAAGGAAAATGAAAGAATTGAAGAAAACAAGAAGTGAATATAAAAAATGTAATTCCATTACAAGAAATTAGAATTTGGAGTCAAATTTTAAATTCCATGACAAAAAGATTGATTCCTATGTCGATACATACCATTGTAGTAATCAATATTTTGAACCGAAAAATATTTTGATTGAAAAATTTTAATTACGTTTCAAGGAAAAAAATTAAAATTTTATAGGAATCGAAAAATCAGATTCCTTCGACCTTTTTGTATGACTAAGCGATGAGGAAGGACCAGAAATTTATTTAAGACATCACAATTGACAGTACTGTACGCGATGTTTTTTTTTTTAAAATTCGGACCCCCCCCCCCCTCCCCTTGGTGAGATTTGGTGAGTTCTGGCGGAACTCCCCCCTCCCTTCCGTGAGACTTTCTTTATAATTTTTAGATGTAATCTGCTATAATAATGTATATTTTCTGCATTAAAAAGTCGACATGAGATTTTCGTTGACCCCCCTCCCCCTTGGTGAAATTTTGGCGGACTCCCTTCCCCCTATTTTGACGTAATTTATGGACGGCCCCTAAGATCTATGAACTCCCTTAAAGCAGCGCGGAAGTCGATAGGTTTTTTTTTGTTGCTACTCTCCAAAAAAAAATGTTTTATTGCATCGGTACCGCAATAATTTTAAATGATGTACGATACCGATTTTCAAAGTTTCCGCATCGATTGATGAAAATAATTTTTCGAAAAATGGTCTATATTTTGTCTCTTCGAGTACTCAATGTTATTCCTGATGTTCAAGGCGCATTTTCAAACCTTCCGCAACAATTGATACGAAGAACTCAAGAATCATTGAAGCAACAAATTTCTTGTTATTGTTCTTAGGAATGGAATTGTAATTCTTCAATTCCAAGTATAGGTCCCTGCAATGGAATTTTGTCATGGAATTGAAAAGTCGATTCCATATAGAGAAAATTACATGTTAAGTAAAAATAAAGCAAACTATATAAATTATAAATTTTGTTCGAAATTTTTACTATAGAACTGATATTGAAATGCCGAAAACCGTTTTTACCAACTAAAAATCCTACTGTTTACCCTGCATTGACCTCAAATTCTTCTGATTCCTCTGTGAGAAGGTTTTTTGAGGCTCTTATTTTATCTTTTGAAAAAATGGAATTTTTGCTAAAAAATTGTCTTTCACGGCAAAATCTATAAGAATACTCATAACAACATTAATGAGTAGAGTTTAGCTATGACAGCTATTAGTCTACTTAGCTACATATAGTGAGACGGTTGAAGTAACGTTAGTTATTCGATATCCGACTGTTTTCAAACTTTTGAAGCAATTTCCCTTTGTCCATATTTTATGATTTTATTTTATTTCCTTGACATTTATACACTCAGGAAGAAAGAGCATTGCAAATTCAAAAACTTTGTTTTAAATTTGAACGTTGTAAAAAATACATTTTTGCATTTATTATTAACACAAACAAATTTAAATTAATTTTGGAGTTGCAAAGACAAAAATGGGTTAAGTTTAAATGATATATTAGAAAAAAAAGAAAGCTGTTAAAAAATAACTAAAAAAACGAACCTTATTACTATATTTTTGCATATGTTTTTTTTGATACGTTATATTATTGTTTTCTTTTACAGTTTTTGGTATTCGTTGCCCGGTGTAATTTGTATGCCTCAGTGGATTTATTCTTGCAATCAATAAGGGATCAAGAATCAGAAAGCTGCCAATGCAGCATCAACAGCGTCATTTAATGCCTGATTTGATAGTGAGCCGGCTGATGCTAATGAGCTATGTGTGTGAGAAAATATCAACCAACCTTAGATGGAAATGGTAATGAAAATAAAATTAAATTATATGCAAATTGACAGCTCTGCAAGCTGTACTTTTCAACCCCTGCTAGTGGAGAAAAAAATGGTAAGTTTATATAAGAATTATATAAGCATTATTTTCGGGAAAAACTGCTGTAAAAAATATGTGTTATTTGAAATCTTGTCACGTATTTCCGTTTAATTTTGTATTAAGCAAATTTTTGGGTATAAAATTAGTTAAATTGATGCTGTAAATAATCAGAAAAGGGTTAACTTTTCTGAAGCACAACTTTTTACTTCAAACGACCTGGGATATTAGTAATCGATTTCTTTTTATTTATACAATGGGCTTGACACATTAAAAAATAGAAATATGTGTTTTTTTTAGATTTTCAGAAGAATTTTGCATTTTTCGAGAATGATAAGTTAAGGTCTAAAATGGATTTTAAACATCACCAGCGATGCTCTGATGTAAAAACTTAATTTTTCTTATAAAGTGAATTTTTTATAAAAATCAAATTTTTATACATCAGGCTCATTGTTTGCTACTTTTTGTTGCAAAATGCATTGACTTTAGTTTAAAAATTCAATTCAGCAAAAAAGATGCATTATATTAAAAACTCAAAGCATATCCTTAGGCTTTCAGATTTGCTTATTACGGGAAAAATGACTGCGTAGCTATATATTTCTCCGTATCTAAGCATCTTCTTAAAATCAGCATTTAATTTCGTTATTAAAATTTTATAGTTTTTTTTTCATAAATTAAGTTCTTTGAATTTAAGAATGATAAACTTTTTTTTTATTTTTGGCTAAAATTTTGATCAAATCATGAAGTCTTCATCAGGTAATCCAATAACAATATGCCATCATTTCAAAAAATTATTGAGTCACATTATATGCTGATTGACGATGACAACAAAAACAACAACGAAATGAAGACCAATCATTTGCAAAATTCAATAGTAAAAAAAAAGAAAAAAATGATTCCAAATCCGATTCTGATTCAATTTGTTGTTAATGAACAGAAACGGATTTTGTTTTTTTTTCTTCCTTCGAAAAATGAAATCAAGCAAAAAAGTAAAATTAAAATTTGATTTATTCAAGCAATGATGAATGGTGCTGACAACAACGATGTTGTTATTGTCAACGATGATGATTATAGTGATGTCGATGAAGATGATGATGATGTTATTGTCGTTGGTAATGTCGTCGTCGGCGGAATACCTTTAAAGTCGAACAAAGTCACAAATTAAAAAGTAAAGTATCAACGTTTGATAAGGATCATAATAATAAGAAATTATTTAAAATTATGTTGCTTGTGGGTAGAGTTGCCATTAGATAATTTCTTGCAAATGTAAATACGAACTCTTATTTGTATATTGTTAAGTGGTATTTTCCGCAAAGTGTCTAACAATATGGCACACTACTGTAAAATAAAAAAAAAGAATTTCTGAAATTGGCTAAAACGGTGCTTTTCATGGTACTGGGATACTCCAGGTGACGTTGGAAACAAATTTTCGACCTTTCCCCATTGATTGGAGGAAAAAAAAAATCAGTTTTTCTTTACTATACTTCAACATTAGTTGCCCGAGCCATGCACTGTTTCATGAACTTTTCAAAGTTTACTGAATACTGAATACTTGTGAGTGTAAGCTTCACTCCCATTCGCATTCATGAGACCCGAGCTACTTACACGCTTCCATTCGTGAACAGCATGCTATCTTCGTATTCGTTATTAATGAGCGCAACTCAGATTCGCGCTCATTATTGCATATTGGCATTTCCGCCAAAAGGCCAACACCATGACAGAAAAATTTAAAGTTTTTATAAAAGCGTTCTTATCCGATATTATCAAAGGAAAATATTCAAATTTTGTTAGTTTAAACAATTTACACCATAAATCATTTATCACATTGAGCAAACCACCTGCAAACTTGCATAAATGCAGTTTCTCTTTTTTTTTAATATTGGATAGTATTTTGCCTTAAATATTTAAGTGAGTAAGAGAGGTGATACATGATGATAGTCTTTCCGAAAAATCTCTCTTCCAACGTCAATTAGCTAGAAAAAATGCAAAAACATCAAACCAATCTCTATTAACTGTAAAATTTTAGTTTGCTTAAGTTCATGATCTAAAGTCACAAATAACATAGGAAAACATCATGTTCTCATTTCGAAGTTGATAACTGCAGCAAGAGTGTAAAAATTTTTGCACGAACAGAGTTTTATGTACATAATTCAAAAAAAAAAGCGAGTGCAAATAAAATAAAATTTTAAATTTTTGGAGCTGTTTGAAGTTGGTCATGTTCGCAAACATAAGTGCAATAAATATGCAATTGAAAACGATTAAACCAGTTATTAACTGCCATAACACAACATAATCACATACTTTTTTTTTTGTTGGAAAGGTTGTGAAGAGAAGGAGGCACATGTATACTTTTTTCTCAATAGTATGCAGTGCCACTCCCCTAACGGGAAAAAATGTTTACACGGCTAAACTAATGGACCGATGTTGATGAAATTTTGCTTTAGGATAAACTGAATCCTAAGAAAGATCATTTCTTAATGATCTCTGATTCTTCAAAAAAGGTGTGGCATCGCTCCAAATGGGAAAGAACGGTATCACGGTTGTGCCAATACACCAAATTTGATGAAATTTGGTATGTAGATAGATTTTTTTAGTGGGCGGTGCCACGCCTCTTACAGGAAAAACGTTTTAACAGCAAAAAGACAAGTTTTATATTCTTTTTGGAAAAATATCTACTCCTAATCTAATTAATTTGATAAATATAAACATTAAATTTGTTTTTTTAACGACTGTATACATCTTAAATATTAAAATCGTTTTGAAAAATTGGCCAAGTGAACAAAAATGGAATAATATGTCCCGTTCGAATGGATTATTATGCCTTGTAAGAAAAAAGTAAATAAGATTTTTCAATCAAACGAAATCTATTAAAAAGTTACATCATTCCATAACATTTTAAAATTAGTCGCATCAAAAAATGTTGCCAGGTTTCGCTGACTTCAGCTTTTCTATAGATGGCCATGAAAAACAGTTCCGTTTTTTGTCCCGTTCGAATGGCTTTTTTATTGCCACTATCTTGGAACCAGTATTACGTCTGGCATGAACTTTACCACTGAATATAGTGCTACCAAAGGGCTATTCCTTAAAGTAACAGAAAAAATAAAAGTGTTTTACTTTGACTTTTATTTCACTTTAAAAGTGTACTTCCGTCGCGTTCAACATGAGAAAAATGCCCAAATATAACATATATACTTTTTGCGTACCATAACTTTGACTAAGAACTTTATTACGCAGATACTTCCCACATAAGTTTCAGAACTTATGAAATGTCATTATGGCAACTCTAATTACGAATTAGAGACCGAATTTGGCAATATGTTTGCCATAGCAACCATAAAGATGAAAAAAAGAAGCTTACAATTTTTAAGTGATTTTAAAAGGATACCTCAGAGATTACTTAACACAAGTACATGAACAAATCCGATAGATAATGAGAACGGTGATTATAAAAACAGCAAAAAAAAAAAAAAATCATTGCATACTTAGCCGCGCTTAAGCACTGATTTACAATCTATTTTTAATTTTTCCTCTATTTCTTACTGCAGATGAGCACGAATTTTTCGAAAACAGCAAAATTTAAAAAAAAGAAAATACCTCGACTAACAAATGAAAAGCACTTGTCAATCAGTCAGGCAGTTAGTCAATGAGTCATTTCATTTCATTCCATCATTTTCTGATGATGATGACAATATGCGCGTATGCTTAAGCTGAATGAATATTCATGGCATTCATCTGCCAAGCATAATGCTGAGCCTTGAGCAAGACGCAGACAAGTGCATGATTTATATTTTTAATGAAGCTTTTGCTTTTGAAATGATATTACTTTGTGCAGATTTTTTTTCACAATTTTTGGTTTTTGTATTTTTATTTTTTTTTTTAGTTGCATTTTTTGTTCTTTGAGTGCCGCAGGATATGCCTAACAATCGGAGATAGAGTAGAAATGTTTTCATGAAAATGCCACTCGCATGCCTAAAAATCTTTTGTAAAATAATGAGTTTTACAAAAATAAAAAAACAAAAAGCGTAGAAGTTTTTCTTCCATACAATATAATCTTTTTAAAAATTCAGTTCTTCTTTTATTGAATTTATAATGGAAGCAGCATATGATGCGTGAGTGAGTGGGATCACTGTTTGCTTGGGACGATGCTACACACAATACATTGTATAGGTAGTACTTACACTGTGCATGAAAAAGAAAATGAAAGGACCTGCTTTTTTTCCGACAAGACATCAAGTTTGATCTTTGCTACAATTTTGTAATTTTTTTCCATATTTCGAGCATTTACTTTTATGTTTTTGGTTTGGCTCTTAATTTTACTTGAATATTCTTTTCAAATATATTTGATTTTTTGACTGTAAGATAGAAACTGCACTTAGACTAATACCCCTTGAATAATATTAAGTTATGTATTTTAAAGGATGTCATTTGTGGAAGGAAATAAAAAATTGTTACAATAGACTGTCAAAGCGAAAAGTTTTCATGAACAGTTCACAAGGATTTGTCATAATTTCAACAGTTAAAGAATGAATAAAAGTTGAAAAATACGGAATACTGCCACGTAATTCCAAAATAAGTAGATGTTGGTCTTAGGCCTAAGAAGGTTTCCAGGCAAATCTCGTACTTTGAGAAATTTTCTATGGCTTAGACATGAGACTTTTTTTGTAGATGTTTTCATTCTAACTCAAGGTGTATACCAAATTTGTATTACTTCTAAGAATATGAGAAAAAATTGTTAGTAAAAGAAATTCACAAAATTTAAAGTCGATGACCTTAAAAAACATTGTGGAAGAGGTAATTTTGGATCAAAATATGTTTTTTTTATAGTTGGTTCAATAAATTTTTCTTAAAATAAAGACTTTTAAGCATTTTTTCATAAGCATTTCTCTGTACTAATTTCGTTCCAGTTTTCATAGACGCAGTTATCACAGGGTTGCCAAGTTGAAAAGATGAAATTTCCGGTATTCCCAAAAACTTCTCTTCTGTCAATAAAATTTAATTTTTGTGTGGAAAACTCGTGATTACCTTAATTTTTAGTCGCAAATATTAAATAATAAATTTTTGTGTGGGAAAAACTTGATGATTTTTTTTTTTTCATTCAATTCCCGTCTTTATCAGAATTTTTTAACTCCTTTCGGACCCCGGCATTGACATGAAATTTTGGGATTTTCAAACCTGGTTATCATTGGCGTATTGTTTTTATTTGATAACGTGACAACAAATGTTTTGATCAATTATAATCATCTAGAAATGATCATCGAATTTCGCTGTTGTGGACCTCAAGGCTCACAAAATTTCATAAATCGATGGTGCAACAATTGGGATGGTTTTTGATCTTGAGCTATAAGCATAAAGTTTAGCGTTGTCATTATTTTGTACCACTTTACAAATGTGTCGCAAAAAATCCATTCAATTCACAAAATCTTAGCTAAATTTTTCATTTCTTGGATGATGTTAACTAACAAAGTTTTGAATTGACTTTAAATCTTTATAAACTGCTGAAAATAATATTCCTTATTCGTCTAAATTACATATCAACAACACAAGATTTATTCTTTATCTAAGGAAAACCTATACAATTAATAAATTCTCAATCACACTGGCTGCTAGTAATTTTCTTTTGGTTCTAAGTTAGCTCCTCTACAAAATACATCTATATCAGTGGTGGGCATGGAAATCTAACAAAAGGACTTAACAAAAACATCAAGCAAAAACAAACAAAATTTTAAAGTTTTTTTGCAGTCATTTCCAAATTCGCCAACAGCACAAAAAAAAAACAAAATTGCACTACAAACAAAAACAATTGCTACATTCCTCAAGACACAATGCGGCGCCGTCGCTTATGCCTTTGTGTTTTGTTTTTGTTTTCATTTGAATTCAATTCAACGTTGTGCCTCGATGGCGTTAAAATACTGCGATTTTTTTTTCGCTTGTTTATGCGTCGAATAACGGTTCGGGCAATGAGGGCGGATAGGGACACTACGTGCCCACCACTGATCTATATCATCAATTTCAGCAATATGATTACTTTTAAATGATATTTTTATATAGTTCATTTTATTTGCAAGCGCTTCAAATGGGTTGCCTTGATCCTGAAGTTGTTATCGCATCAAAAGAAAAAAATATGCATTTTTAGCAGCTCTTTTTTGTTTCTTTTCTTACAAACTTCAGAGTTAATTAAAAGAGCGGATCAAAAACCATTTAAAAAGAGCATTGCAATCCCAGTTGGTTTTAAAGGGTGATTCATTTAGAGTTACTTTATTTTGTCAGTAGCAGATACAAGGGGGGGATATGGGGGCTGAAAAATATAAATATTGCTCGTTGAAAAATTCAATCAATATGTGTTTTCATTTAAGAAAAATGTTAGCCCCACCCCCCTCAAAGAAATGCTGGATCCGCCACTGGACAGTAGGGATTTTATGATAGTCACTGGTGAATCGTGTCACACCTTCATAGAATTTTCGTTCAAAATTTCATGACTTTTCATCGTGTATGGACTAACGCCCGAGCAAAGAGCCAATAAAAAAGTCTTTCAACCTTTTTTTGGTGTAACGACGACATCCATCAATGAAGATAGCTTTAGGGATTGCGGTTGAGAAAAAAATGACTAATTTTAAAAAAAAATTGATCTCGCTTTTCATGTAGCCTTACAAAATCTAATTTTTTGTTAAATGAGAAAATTTTAATTGAAATGTGCTTCCAATACAGGGTAACCTTAATATCAACAGTACATAGCAAAAAAAAAAAAACTTTCTCTTACTTAGTCTTCCGCTTTTTTATTCGCATCTGTTTGTAATACCTTTAATAATAAAATTAAAATCAAAATATGCGTATGAAAACTTCAACTTTCGTAGCCTCCTCCCACCCCGATTCAAAAGAAATCGATAGCGAAGTAAACTTTATATCCCCTATCTAGAAAGTTTTGTGGCAGCCATATTTGTTTTTACTAAAAAGTAAACGCACGCACACAAATATACCATACACACATATAAACACACACACGCAGATTTTCATAACTATGCAGCTTTTATTGGAAAAAACTGTGTGGGTCGCAGGGTGGGTGGGTAAAATTCGGTGCGCATCATGGCTGATACTACAAACAAAAAAAAAAGAAGCGGCAAAATGATGAAAAAAAAAAAACATCTACCCTCATATTAAACTCTGTGTGTGGATAACAAACGACCTACGCGATGATGCTAACGATGACAACAAGCGAATTTTTCAACAACAACAAGAAAACATAAAGTAGAAAAAAAAACAAATATGGTAAAAGCGCACCCACAATAACCCTCCTAAACACCCTCAGTCGAACAAAAATAAAAAAAAAATCGAAAGCAAAAATAAAATCGAAATAAAAATGGAAACAAACATGGCAGCGGAAGTCAGTTAAGTTCCGTATTCACAACCACTTTTCAGTGATGGATTTTCGAAATTTTAATGGTTCCTTGCGGATGAGCAACCTTTGAAGCGTGTTGGCGAGAGCAGTTTACTGCTTCTTGGCTGTCGAGCAGCAGCAGCGGTAGTGCCTAGTCTGCGTTGGTTAGGGTGTTGCCGAAAACTTATTGTCCGTACGTTATGCTTAAGGAAACAATCTGGTGGTCATCTGATATTTTCTAAGATTTTCAGGGTGCGAAATGAATTTCCGATTACAAATTTCGCAATAAAAAAACAAAAGTTTCTAAAAATTCGCTTCTCTTTCCAAAAAAACTTATCGGGCAAAGACAAAATGCATAAAACGGCAGTCAGATAAAGGCAGTCTTAATAATATCCCTTAGTGCAAACGGAATTTATTGCGAATAATGTTAGGTTACGTTTTCCCAAAAAGACAGAAAATATCATCATACCCAGAGATAATTTTAAAAAGTTGATTTTTGAGATCAGGGGATCATACCACATACGATTATTATAAAGGAGTGAGTGTCATTTTCGTACTCTAAACTAATGCAATTTTTCTTTTCACATGTAGGCGCATTTTTTTTAAGAAAAATAACTTAAAAAGCTTACTCTCATGGCAAATATCAGTGATTTCACGTTTGATTCAATCATAAATCGAAGAGTAACATTTTTGATTTAGAATCAAAAGGAATCCACATTGACTTAAAGTGATTTCAAATAGGATTCGAAGTATTGAATGTTAAATAAAAAAGAGGAATTTCAAATACTTTGCAACTTCAAAATGTAATTTCATTTTTTTTTTCGATTAAAGCAAAATTAAAAAATGTTACTTTTGACACTATTCAAACTTAACCCTCCGTTGGGCAAACATTTGGATAGTCACATTCGTACCCAATGGGTTTGGCTGGACCCCTATATGTTTTCATGTAATCTCATGTAAATATTGTGTTTATGGTCATGCGCTTGAACGTACATACTCACCAGCCAGGTAAATATATTCGGTTTCTCTATTTTGGCACTGGTTCTGGAATATATTTTCTTACCTGTACTGGTAAAAACACTGAAAAAAATAATTATGAGCTCAAAAAAAAAAACTTTTTGTTTTTCTGTGCATTTTATCATTTTATTTTTGAATATGTCAATCTTATAACTAAGTTTTAATATGAAATATGATAAAAATTATAATCTTCCATAGCGATTCGTTTGAGAGATAATTATGAACGAAATATTTGGAGTGAAAAATGTTTTGTACACTTCAATTGGAATGGAATTTCGTTCTTTGGGTCCAACTCGAAAATGCATAACATTGTGTTGGCGCACGCGGACATTAGCAGTTGGCTCCATAGTATTCCATTTGGTGCCGTCTTTACGATAAAAACAAGTAGCACTTTGTTGTTGAGATTCCGTAAACGCCTCTTCTTCATCACTATCAATCATTTCATTTGGTTCAATTATCAATACGTTTTTGATATCGGATGCCTCATCTTCGTCTGGCACATAATCTAAATCTCTATCGTCCTCATCACCCACATCATCCAAAAATGGATTCAATCCTCCAACCTCTTCTCCCTCTTCAACAGCTCTTTCCCGTTCAATATCATTCGCCAAAGCTGCTGCCAATCTCGAATAAAATTCTTCATTACTGCGGCGAGGACGCGTATTGTAAAGAAGTTCCACTTCGTCACTCATTTTGATCAAATCACAAGTACTTAACACTAACGTCTTCTTCAACACAAAATGGGTGCGTGGGCATAAAGATATGCTAAGAATATATAAGAAGCAGTCGTATTCAAATTGAATAGAAATTACCTTGAGAAAATAAAAAAACACGAATCAAAATGTTCAAATCACATCAACTTTCATGCAAAATACATAGAGGTCTGGCTGGACCTATTGGGTACGAATGTGATGTATACACCACAAAGTGCTCGTAGTTATCCCTTCATTGGTTTTTTTTCTCCTAACTTTTTTTGTAGTAGATAGCTAATAAAATGTTAGGAAGGTACACGAAATTTCAAGTTGCTAGCTCAATTAAAAATATACTTAAATTACAAATAAAATCGAAAAAGGCCTGGCCAGACCCTTCTGACCAACGGAGAGTTAAAATGAATTCAAAGTCGTTCGTCTTAGAAATAAGCGGAAAAAATGTTATTTTTACTATTTTCAACTTTAAATCAAAATTAAAATTTTCAAATTTGCAATGTAATTTTTCCCTACCCGAGTGTACAAATTCATCCAAAGTTTTGGACCATTTAAGTATTAAGCTCTCTGAAACAAGAAGTCCTCACAAAACTTTGACTGTTTCCCCTGATACCACTTCTTCGGATGATGTTTTTGAAATAGTTTTCCAATTTTATCCATTTTTTTGCATTTTTTTTTTCGGCTTGCAACAGTTTTGAGTTTTACGTTTTTTAATGAAAAACCTTTTTAGAATGAAAAAAAAAAAAAAATGTTTATTCAACCACCCTATTGCTTACAGGTTAGTGTGCATTTGTGTGCGCAAGATAACGGTATAGCTGAGGGTAACGTTAAACTTTTTTTTTTTATCAAAAATTGTGCACAAAATCGAATTTAATTTTTTTCCTTTTCCTGCTATTTACAAATAATAAAAAACAACATCAAAAAATTCAATATATTCCAAGGGATGAATCAATATTTCAAGATGTAAGCTTAGCGACGGTAAAATATTGGTCACCCACCCAGACACCCACTCACCTACTACCGTTATTTATTTTTTTTTTGTACTGCACACAAATGATAATTTTTAATGGCCTCTTGCGTTTAGAATGTTTTTCTTCCTTTCATACTCTCCGTATTTGATTTGTTTTAATTTTGTTTTGATATTAACGTTTATATATTTTGTGTGATTTCGTATTTCAACGTTACCCTGTCAACCGACTTTAGGCTAAGCTTTGAATGCCTCCCCCCCTCTTATCAGCGGAAATATCTTTGCTTCATTGTGCTCCTTAAGGCGTTGTCTGAATTCTTTTTCCTCTGATATCCTTCACTAATTCCTTGCATATGTTCAACATTTGTTTTTGGCTTTACCGCTTATCATGGCATCGTCTGTCCGCCCGTTCAGTGCTGCCAAGTTTAAGTATTTTGCAAGGCTAATTGCTTTTTAATCGAAAGCACGTAATTACTTTTCGATTCTTTCGACAGTCGGTTTTTATGCGCAATGACGGCTTAAGTTTACAAGCTAATTTCGCATGCAACATCCGCGCTAAGCGTTTGGCTTTGTTTTTTTCTTAACTTTAGTTCAGGCCATAAGTCTTTTAGGTTTTATTCGTTTCTTATTTTGCTTCTTGGTATTTCTGATGCTGTAATCCTTAACGAAATTGTTATTTTAAGGCGTTCGACTTTGTTTATCAGCGGCTATTAGTATTAGATTGTAATTTGTAGCGATTTAAGTAAATAGATTCCTCATGCTCAAAATTGCTTGTGGGATTTGTGTGCAAATTAAGTTGTGGGTTTCATTTAATGAAACTTTGAAGTAAAAGTTCACTAAGAACTACCCACATATTTCAATATTTTTATTGTTTTGAAGGTTAATTCTGAAGAATAATCTAGAAAAATTATACTGATTTTTTTTACTTGACGTAATCAGCTGTTTTGAAATATTTTCCGCATGAGGTTTGCTAATTACACTATAAATTAATTTAAGTATATTTAAGAAAACCCTCAAATTCCTGGCTATTGCAGAAATTTTTTAGTTCCTATCGGGCCCCCGGCCTTGACATGATATTTTGTGCTTGTCCGGGCCACTTGGCAGCCCTGATTTACTCATAGCGAAAGCTTCCAAAGGACCATGTGCAAGCCCAAACATGACAAGCCGAATAAATTTTCTATAGCTATTTTTATCCCTGGTTTATTGTTTCATGCTGCGCCCGTTCGTTCCAATTTTTGACATATCACTTGTTATTTGGCCTCAGAATATTCTTAGTGTTCCTATGTATTCATTTAACCACGGATTTCACCAAAACGCTGATTGATGGATTTCCTTAGCGTCTCTCCCTATCGTGTGGCCTACTGATAGCCAATGTCTCTTCAATGTATGATTAGTAACCAATCTTGAATTTCAATTTGAAGGACAGGAAATGCACTTCCTTATGTGGCCTGAAGATGAAGAAATTAAATTTCCATTTTGTTTTCATCTTTAAACAAATTCTATTATAATTTTCTTTTTATATTTAAAACCATTCCTGAGAAGAAACTCAAGTTAAAGACTTTGTTTACATGAGAAGTGCCTACACCTACTTATTCGGTTTTTCTAATTTTATTGCTTGCTAGTACCAATAGTATTTCCTGCTTACTCACTTAGTTCCGTAACAATGGGCCTTGTCGCCAATGAACATTTTCTACTTAAATTTTTTTCTGAAATTTTTGGGTTTGCAACCACAAATTCTTGTGGAAGCGAAAAAGCTCACTGGAAAGTAAGGTTATCGGCAATAATTTTGGGGAGAGAATAGTTTCACATTCGTAAGAATTTATTCTTCAATTTTATAACAGAGTACTTAAAGTGCAAACAAATAATGAAAGTATTATGTTGCATTTTTATAAATGCAATAATTTCTAAAATTTTCTCGGTTGCCCAATACGAGTATAATGCAAAAAAAGCAGTTTGAGTTGTTAGTTCAGCAAACGGCCTCAAATGTGGACATTGCGATCCATACTTTCTTTACTATTCCTCGAGCATGAGATGAGATAACAATCTATGCACCTTTCTTCTGCCAATTAATTCAATTGCAGTTTTTTAAGCTGTTTTCATCAAAGCAATTTGCATTTTACTTAATTTTATTTCTTAAATCAGTTTCTCCACAAAACACGGGCACTTTTTTGTCTTTATTTTTTTTACTGAACTGTCAAAATCAAATGGAAAACAATAGGGCTCCATACTCAATTTTTGGCAAAAATTGGAAGAAAAATGATATCCCTGCAGGAAGAGGAATTGCTATTCTCAAAATATATACTCTCGAGAATAAATTCGGAATTTCATAAAAAGGTCCAATATCTTCTCGAGATATTAAGAATTCCTTTGTTACATAACTATTACTTTACTACCCCCATTATAAATGGGTATATGTCTTATTATTACACAAATATTAGCTATTTCATCGTGAACTAAAACTTTTTACGGGGCTTTAGACTAAGAGCAACCAAAAATAGTACTTAATTTTTTTTGATATTTTGATCGTATTTAAGCTGGATAGTACTGTACTGTTTCCATGTTTGATTTGGTCGTCGATATTTTAACGTAAGATCTCATCAGTGTTTCTGAAAGGGGTTATATTATTGTTTGAATTCGAGTTACAGACTTAGCTATCCTAAAAAATCCCTCACGTTTGCTAATTCTGCAGCATTTTTGACGGATATTGTCAGGCCTTCCATGCACCTTATAGTATTTTTTGATCGAAATCTCAACATTTAAATGTTACTGTTTTCATTTTCAGAGAGTCCTTCAATATTGAAATATTTGAAAATATTTTTTACATAATCTACGGAGAAAATGCTACAAATTAATTACACTGGTCAACTCGAATTTTGTCCTTGGATTCTAGTAGTCATATTTTGATTTCTTTCACATAACTAACAAAAGAAAAAATAGTTTTATTAGCTGAAGTTTGCTTTTGTAGGTACCAGAGCGACCTAAAAATGCGAAAATCATGGTTTTTTGACATGTTTGAGGCAAAGTTACATCGAAAGGTAACAATTACTAACAAAAACCATTAATCAGGTCCAGAAGAACTCTTTTTCTTTTAAGGCACATTTTGAATTATATCGATATCTTTGTTATTCTCCGAAATATCAAATCTTCATAAGTTTTAGTTTTCAATAAAACTTAAAATGGATTTTGTACAGAAAGAGTTCTTCGGTCGAACCAAAAACGAATTGCCTTTCAATGTAACATAGCTTCAAATATCTCGAAAAACAGTGATTTTTGCTCTTATAGGTCAGAATATCTCGAAAACCAGAATGGTCAGAGAAGTTCTAATATTAGATTCGAACTCAGCGCATCAAAAATATTCGAAAAAGGATATTCAGGTTTTAGAGCTAGAGATTTGACCAAATTTTCTTGCCTTGTGTTATTTATTTTAATTTTTATTAATGCCTACAAAATTTATAAAATTCAGGTCTAAGCAAAACTTTAAATTCTTTGATCGCTTGTGACCGTCCGTAACACCAGTGTAATGCGATTTGTGCTTTTAAATTTTAGGGATTAAACTGCCCCAACATTAGCAAATTTTAAGTTTTAGAAAAATAAATGTTTCTCTTTTCATTTGTCGTGTTATGTCCCATAAGTAGTCAATATCATTTTGTAAGTTCTGCTATTCCCAAATAATTTTGTGACTGTGGTTGTGATACAAGCGAACCATAACCTTCCACTAAATTTTTACTCAGAATACTTAAAATTATCGTTCCCAACCCTGGATTTTACATCACCCATCTGTATTCTGATGAGGTCCTGTTTAACTGACCGGAGAAATTGAATTTAATGTTGTCTTCAAAATTTAACTCAGGCGCATAATCTATAAGCATAGCAAGGATTATAAATTCATTGTCAACAGACTTAGTTTCAACTATCGTTCGAGAGCTCCATCACTTGAAGGTGAATAAAATTTTTGCGTATCAATCCACAGATTGTTATAAGGAAATTCGTGGTGGTCCCAAAACGGCAAGCTGACTGAAATTCTTTAAAAAAATTTGAACAAAATTTTGAAAAATTAATCGCAAATTTAAAAGGCAGAAACAAACAAAAAGTTAATGTCAGCAAAAACGTGATACTGCCAGTGCGAAAGTAATTTCTAAAAACGCGATTCAAAAACGAGATAAGGCCATATAAGATAACTTTGAGTAAGTCTTCGTTGGCTGCTTTTCACTATTTTCTTACCAATTTTTCCTGGTATTAAATTTTTATACTGTAAGTTATTCCAATATCATTATAACTTAAGCAATATAAATAAACATTTTATTAAAAAAACAAAAACACACAATGCCTACATGGACATTTTGCCTTGAGCTACACACGGCACATCCGTTTGGCCGTTTACGCATTGCAGCTCATGACAACAACCCTTGCCGCCGCCAACTATTGTCTAAAAGTGAAATGAGTTTGTTTTTTTAGCAAAAAAAAATAAAGATCCTTTTAAAAAAATCAGTGCTTTTTTGTCAACATAAAATGAAAAATTAAAAAGAAAAAAATCTATTTGCATATGGATATAATTCAACATTTAAACAAGCGAAAAAAAAAATACTTTTAAAAAGGATATCTTATCCTTTTTTTCAGTGCTTTTTTTTTGCTATTTTATAGGAATAGTGGTGCTATCGCTGTCTGTTTGCGGAGATTATTGTGCCGTGCATCTGCCTTCGGGTTATGAATGTATGAAAATTAGCCAGGATACGATTTCAGTTCAGGTTGTGCCCTTTTTGTAGTGAATCCTTTTTTTTTAACATTCAATTGATAAAAGTTTTTATTTTTTCTTTGCTTTTTTTTTTGCTAGCAAACACCATATGCTGGAAATTTTATATTCTATGAAGTGCAAATAGTTTTGTCTCTAACTGTATGGGGTTTATTCCTACTGTTTGTTTGTTTTTTCGTTCTTTACTTTTTAACTTGGCTATAATTGAATTTACCACATTGTTGATTTTAACAATTGTTTGTTTTTCATAGCTGACATTTATTCTTTGTCATTCATCCTTTTTATATGATATTGACGTTTGCTGCATTGGCTTTCAATTATGCTGGAATATGCATTGCTAATGATTAAGGATGTTCCAACTCAATTGTCGCATGCAACATAATTAATTGCAAAAATAACAAGTTATACGCGTTCTGCTTCATTCGTTCTTCTTTTTTTACTGCTTTGAGACTGTTAATTATTGACAGTTTCAATTTAATGGATCGTTTGTTGCAGAAGCAATGGTTGGCAGGATATTGACGCAAATGCGACAAAACCTGTGAAACTCGCTTGTCGTTGATGCCAACTATTAACTACCATACATTTGCAAGTTGTCTTGGCTTACTTGTAATTATACAATTTAGCATCTCGTTTGACACCTTGTTATCTCGTTATCTCGTTATTTTCATATTTTCATTTTTATAATGATATTGTGACATTTTTTTTAAAAGAAAAATCGATTTACTATATCATAACGAGCTATCGCAATAAGGATGTTTGCTCTTGTTGGATTATGTGTGATTTTTGATACACAATTTTTTGAAAGAAGAATTGCCAAAATCTGTGTGGATGTTCGATGTTGCATGGGATCGAAAATAAGTTTCACAAGTCTTATTGAAAATATATTGAAAAACAGTAAACTTCAATCACAACAATGGCTACATGTCTAGATCAGATTCTAAGGGAACACCTCAAAATGGAATCATTTTGTCATTAATTTGACTATACGTTATTCTTACAAAAACCAATAGTCAACAAATATTGGTCGGTTTTTCGATAGAACTCACTTTTTAACAGCAGCCCAGAGGTTCTCAATTCGATTGAGATCGGGCGACTTTTCTGGCCACTCCATAACATTTACCAAATGATCCCCAATCTACTTCTTACCTATCTTGCTAGTATGTTTGGAGTCATTGTCTCACTGGAAGACCTACAATTACCTTCTCTGCGTAAGGCAGGAACACTCTATCAAGCATATCAACATAGACGTGTTGATCTATGACAGTTTTAATTCAATGTTTCGGACTAACTCCATAGAAGGATAAGTAACTCGATATCATTGTGCTTAAACCTCCGTGCTTAACCGTTTTGGTAGTGCACTTAGGGTTATATTCTGCATATGGAAGTCTCATAACGCAAGTTCCAGTATCTTTGATAATCCATTAATTTGACGAAAGATAGTAACCTTATTATTATCTATCCTATCTGGAAGTTGAAGCCTTAGACAAATTCATATTTTAAAGACATTTTTTAAACGAACCATAACTGAGAAGAACTTTCTACGCCTTTTGTGCACTGAGGTCTCTTACCGCTATCACTTTAAATTTCTTTAATAAAACAATTTTTCACCTCATCATCAAATTGCACTTTTCTTTGAAATGATCGCCCTCGAGCAGTCTTAAGATGGCCACACAAAATTGCATTAGTTAAATGATGAATTTTTAATAATTTACTGCGCTTTCCTCAAGAGGGTACCCTAACTCAAAATTAAAAATAATAAATGTCTGCGTTCTGCATTTTATCACTTTAAACAACGAAAAAAAAGGTGATAAATCAATTTGTTGATCATTTGCTGCTACAACTCCACACGATAAGAAAACAGGGTTCTCATTTAAGTCATTTTTTAGCGAAAAAAGAGCAGAAAAAAAAATAAATTGATTTTAATTTCACCATGCAAATTTACAAAACTTTGCTAACAAGAAAGAAGGACAGCAGCAGACAGACAGACGAATTGCTTTGACACCTAAACGAAATTTTATCATCAAGTGAAAATCTTTCATATGCTGACACGAACCAGGTGAATTTATTACTTTGCGGTTTTTATTTATGACAATTTCGTGGAATTAATTTTGAAAATTTTTTGACAGAATTTTAATGTGCTGATCCCTTAAGGTATCATGCTGGTTAATATAAATGTCATATCGCATATCATTTTGTTTGCTCTTCAGCATGATCGCTTGTTTCTACACGTAAAAATTTTAAAAATTCGCAAAAAAAACTTTGAGCGATTATTACAGGGTTTCTGGGTCATTTATTTCAGTTTGTGGAAAAAGTTTTGTATGAAATAAAATTTAGAAAACCATTACAAATTTAAATCAATTTGATTGTAGGATAACGCATAGAGTTTGATATCCATCCTATAGAAATTTACTTATTCTATTAATTACTGCAGTTTTGCAATAAGTCTATATTGCCTACATTATCAAAATATATTATGCTTGTTGCCGTGACCATGCAAACCGCGTTTCGCGGGACAAGTCCGCGATTTCGGTTTTGCGTTCCGCGCGGTCCTCGTTTTCATTTTATGAAATACATATATCTAATTTTGCTAGGGTTTTCAGACTGTGAAAGTGAGGACCTTTTTTTAGTAAAAATTTTATATACTAAAAAGTGAGGACCAAAAAAAAAAAAATTTCAACAACTTTCTCCAAAAAATTTTAATATTTTATGGATTTTTCTTCTGTTACGTGTTTTGCCGAAGAGTATCTGGTCACGTTATTCTAGACCTAATCGATATGTAATGTTGCGTAAGACTCACATGTATTTTATAAAATTTCAGTTACGTTTCAGAAAGTTTTCTGCAATGTGTATGTAAGTGTTCGCCTTTTGATTTCATTTGAAACATTTCTGAAACGTCACAGAAACCTTGCAAGATTAAAGGGAAATCAACAAAATAATTTTCATTACGTCATCGGACTCTGGAATTATTGTTTCATTTTGACCAGCTTGATTTTGATCACTTGAGTTGCGTTGAGACTTCTTTATTTGACGTTTCTTAAAGAGAGAGTTATATCTAATCGTAAAAAATTATTTAGATTCATTAGAAAAATGCTGTAAACATTATATCTGGAACCTTCTGAAACACTTCAGAATGATTACATGTCAAAGATTTCGTTTACAACGTGTCAGAATGAATTCGTTTGAAAAGTTGAGAAAAAATTATATTTGGAACCTTTCAGAAACATTTCAGAATGATTACATGTGAAACATTACATTTGAAAGACATAAGAAAGATTTCTTTAGCGTTTCGTTTTGAATTTTTCAAATGAAACACTTTTGGTATGTCACGTACTATTTTTGAAACTTTCTGGTACGTTACATGCCGAGTGAGGTTGTGGCTAAGAATAATTCCTTTGGGAATCAAATCTCCAAAAATTACAACTTTTAGGTATTGAAATTTTGAATCGAATTTTGGGATAGTGATACAATGGAATATGGAATTTAAAAAATTAGATCCATTCTAAGGAATTAAAATTTATAGTCGAGTTGTTCGATTCCATGGCAAAAAGCATAATTTCTACCATTACATTAATAAAAAATATGGAATTGAAAAATTTTTATTCAATTTCGTAAGATTCTAGAAAAGACTTTCCATGGGCATTTGTATCAACAAATAATTGCATAAATCGACGCAAAAAAGTTGAAAATAGATTGTGGACGCCACCAGAGACGTTATCATGCACTCGAAGAGTATGACTTCGGACAATATTTGTAAAAAATTTGTTTGCTCCATTCGACGCGGAAACATTAAAAATTAGTTTCAGTCCTCATTTAAGATGGCTCTTGTGTCATGCCCGCCTTTGCTCATTTTCAGTCTTTTTTACGCAGTTGAATTCGAAAGTTATAAACATGACAGGCGCTACCGATATCAGGGCCGTTTATGGTGATGTTTAACATTTACATTGCCATTATAAGCAACTTGGGATGCTTAAAATTAATTTTCAACCTTTACGCGCTATCTAAATTTTTTTAATTTCTTAAGAAATAAAATTCCTTGCTATAAATTCTTGGAATGAAATTATAATTTTTCAATTGCAAATTCTTATACCTGTAAAAGAACTAACAAATTTTATTAAAATTATTAATTTTTCCATGAAATTAAAAAAGTTGATTCTAAAATCCAATTCCTTGGTATAGACTGAAAAGTTTCCAAAATCAAATTTTGATTTCCGTTATTGAATCGTTAAGGGGTTCTTTTGTTTTCTGGCACTGAATTGAAAACTTCGATTTCAAACCTCCATTCCGTGAAATTAAAATCGAAAAGTATTCATTACTAGACAACTCTGCAAAACTCACATTTTGCTCACTATTGACTTCGAGGGCATGCAAATACAATAACGTACAATTCAAAGGACAAAAAAGTCTAACTTTAATATATCCTTAGGTAACGCAAAACGATAGCATATGGAGTATACAATATGTAATCTCTAATATGTCTAAAATCTGAGTACCTACATGTATGTAATAAAGTAGTTCATATATAAATATATTATGTATAATTTTACCACCAATCGCAACGATTTGCGGCACACCCTTATTTCTTACCCCTAAATCGATATATTGAAAATCAATTACGCATTCAATTTGCATTCATCAGGAGCGCACTCTGGTGTCTCATAGCGTTAAGATTCTGATGAAATTTTCATTTACCGCATTATTTCATGTTTTTTTAAATCATTTAATTATTTTCACATTTTCAGCTGCTACTGTTTTTTAGCCAGCCCATCAGTCTATAGGCAGGTGGAATAAAATGCTAGTTCAATAAGATAAATTGGTAATTAAAATTGCACCATGAATTAATTAAAATTCATTTAAGCAAGTAATCCTTTATTTCTTATGTGCAATTTTATTAAATATAATGCAAGTTATGGCGGCAACTCTTGTAAGAACTCGACTTCAGATGCCTGATGTTTTAACATTTAAATACTCGTATTTTGCATAAAACTTCAATTAGAGTGTTTTCTGATAATAATATACACATAGTATATGCTGAATATAATTCCTGACATATGTAAGTAGTTTTTTTTTCGTTATTATAGAAATTGGAGTTTGAAAAAGATCATATTTGTATGCTTAGTCCTTTGTCTTAACTTAGTTCCTTGACTTGTAACTCTCAAGCCATTAAGGTTTGTTATTGCAACTGCTTCTCGTATTTTTCAATACCAGATAATATTTTTTCAATTCGGGTATTGAATTGAAGTTTTTGTATCAAGGTAAGTTGGGTTGTCCTTGAAAAAACGGTACTCGTTCCAAAAAACTTTAAATTTGTATTTCTAAAAGAATTTGACACTCTAAAAGCTACAGCATATGCATGAGTGCAAATTAATGCTGCCACATTCTTTCCTCGTACATAACACTCCACATTATTCAGCTTTTGTCGCAAAACAATTACAATATGCAGGCTTCATCAGCATTAACAACAACATTGTTGTAGTTGTTACTCCAATGTCGTATGAATCTTTTTCTTTCTTTTTTTCTACATGCGACATGTGATTTTGTACTTGAATAAATGAGTTTCAAAGCCGCCCTTCAAAATAATCACGCGACTGCGACTCAATTACACTCAATGCAATAAAAAAAATAAAAAAAAAAATTAATGGTTTTGTAAGGGATATATCAAAAAGTTACACCAACAAAAAAAAAAGTAATAAAACACGTTTTTTTTACAAAAAAAAAAAAAAAAATAAAAACAGTTAAAATTATGAATTTTGCATGTGCCGCTAAGTGCTTCCAAGATGTCTCATTGTTTGCCCAGCAGCAGCAGCAGCAGCAGTGGTTGTGTCAGCAATGCGACATTCGTTGCATGGTTACTGGCAGTTGGCAACTCGAACGGAGTGATAAAAACGCACACGCACACACGAAGAAAATGATCTGTTAATAAACACTTTCCACCTTCCCTCAAAATGTTAAAGCAGTGATGAAAAACCATATACAATGGGGTATTTAAGTAGAAGATTTTGAAAAACTTCTTTTCGTTTTTTAGATCCTTACTCGACTGATTAATAGGCGCATCAACATAATGTGAAAAATCCGCTTACTGAAAATCATATGCAAGGTAAATCTTTGGGCCAACAGAGTGAAAAAGTAAAGATACTACTTATATGCGTCGTAAACCAACAATCGAAATCTGCAAGCAAGCACTGGGTAGGAATTCTATAAGTTTAGGCAGAATTGGCCAAAATACTAGAAATCTACATAAATATTTGGTCCCTATATTGTTTCGATTAACTGACATTATTTGAAGGTTCTATATATTTTGAACAAAAAATAGAAAAAAGAAAAACAAATTTTCTTGAGAAATAGCACACAAAATGTTGTATTCCTATGTGCACAATTTTTTCGTGCCAATGGATATTTTTCCCTTTTTTATTAAGTCCGATTATTTTGAAAGACTTTATCTTTTTTATGCAATTACTTTTGCAATAATTCACTTAGGTATAGGAGTAGGCCTCTGAAGCCTCTAAAAAGGTACCATGAAATTGATCTATTCGGATTTCATCGGATAGGCTTGACACTCAAACTTATGCCATGCAATTCATTTTATCTACAAACCTGTGGCATCCAGAGTCTTTGCTAAACACCAAACTGCTTTCAATTTTCATTGAATTATTACACTTTTTTACTGATAAATTAATTAAAATAAGATATAAAGATGTGTAAATAAGAATAATGGGTTCTACTCAAAAAATGTAAGCACCAAAAAAAGTTCAAATTACTTAAGTCGTAAGTTATTCACTGAGCTCTGATTGTAATTTTTATAAGGCTCTCATATTGAATTCACAGAATGCCCGTTTTTCATTTATATCGTTTTTAAAAACAGTTTTCACACTGGCATTATCGCGTTTGTGTTGAATTGTTTTTGTTTGACGTCAGCTGTTTTGCAAAGATGCAATTTAAATGAAATATCTTACAAACGAAAAAGGTTTTTATGAACAATTTTTTGAAATCGGTACTAAAAAAATCAAATCTGGTTCTTTGAAGAAAACAATTCCTTTAGAGCTATGACTTAGCAAGTTAAAAATAATTGTTTTTCCTGTTACACATCCTATGAAATACTCAAATATCTTTGCAGTGATCTCCTAAGTAAAACATCAATAGTAAAAATCGGCTCAGTTACTTAGGATTTTTACTTTTCAGACCTCAAATGATTCCAAAAAAAAAAAGAAGAAAAAAAAAACACAATCCTTCGAATGAAACAAAAAAAAAAAAATGGCTAACAGCAAAGGACTGTCGATTTCGTATAAAGAATAAAACGAAAACGAAAAGCCTGTACTTAGAGCCAAATTCAACCTTTGAGTTACGACCAAAAGTTGTAGCCTTAGCTATCATGAATTCTGAAGCCTTGGATTTAAATAACTCCCCAAGTGGTAACGCCAAGTCGTTAAGTCTTCTGATGCGGCAGCAACTTTATAGGATTTGGAGTGGAAAATATAATGTTCGATATAAATATGTTCCAACGTAGTCGAAACTGAAGTAAAACTTAGTAATTTCATACATATAAAACTTGGATACAACATTTTCTCGATGTAACACAAAAACCGTATTGACACTTAGTACTCGTACTCTCAAAAACTCAACGATATTGGGAAGCTGTTTCTGATAATACTAAACTCAGCAGAGTTCTAGACTGTACAAATCGTGGCTTATGCAACCTACTGAGTAATAAGTCCAATATGCATTCAGATTTTCCTCGGATGGCTCTTCTTAAAATCAATGTTAATAAGACAAGAGAGGTGTCTATCCAATCAACCAGCTTCTGTCGTTTCTGGAGAGGCGAACTCATAACACTTGGTACCGGCACCAATAAGGACGTTCAATTTAAGTAAATTTTCGACGTTTTTTTTCACAATAACGTTTGCATTCCCAATCGAATATTCGAATATCCCACTGTGCGATGATGCATAATTTTAATGACAGTGCATTTATGTGATATTTACGTCTTTGTATGTCTGCATGTGTTAACTTCTGTTTTTTTTTTTTGCATCAGCAAGTGCATGTTAAATAGAGCCCAAAAAAAAAAAAAACAACAAAAGCGACAGGCGCATACACATGAAGTGGTGGACATAAAAATGACGACGAAGGACAATGCGCTAAACTTAAGAAAAAATAAGAAGGCGCTGCTGTTGTTCAAGTGAGAAGCTGCCTCTCCGGCTGCTGCTGCTGCTGCTGCTGGTACTACTGCTGCACTTGTGTTAATTGCATAGCAAAAGCAATCATGCAGCCTAAGTGCAGGCGCTGCAGCATAAATGCAATGGCTCAACAACAACAAAAAAAAGGGTTACCAGGCAGCAGGTTTTTTATTGTTTTTCCACAAAAAAACTATGCAAACAAAAAATACAATTTTGATGGATTCACTGTTTTCTTGGGCAACTGAGGTAGGCTGGATTTTGTCTCAAAGGATATACTCGTCGTATTTTTAGACAAACGCACGGTAGCACAAGTGCATCGTGGTTACCTCTCCAGCGCGCACAGTATGCAGTAAAATGCAAATTAAGATGCATTCCAACAACTACTTGTATGTATGCAAATTATCTGTTTTATTATATGGCAAGTAAACAGTGAAGGAATACGCAATAAAATTGTAATTTTGAAATATGCAAAACTGCGGCTGCATATGGATTTTATTTTTTATTTTGACTGCTACCGCTGTTGCAAGCTATGAATTTGCAAATTTCAAGTATAAGCAGCTCCATACTTTCTGCCATAAAATATCCTTTGTAAAGTACTAACTCTTGCATACAAAGCTAAGCGATAATAACATACCACGTTCTCGCCATTAAGCCATAATTTCACATAACACCTTTTGCACGAGCTTCCATACTTTAGGTCTATACTTAATAAAAAAGTTTTCATTTTAATATGTAATAAAATCATCCGTATATTAAACTTTACCTCATATCAATCGGGCAGAAGACCTTTTATTAAAAATTTTACATAACATTTACAATGTGTCGTGTGTATAATAACCTCCTCGTACATATGTAATTATATTACCAAAAAACGGTATTTTATGACAGCACTCAAATTCTAATTATAATTTTCTGAAAACATTTTCTGCTGTTATTATTATGGAAAAAAAGCTGTTGTTATTTTAAGTCAAAGTGTTTATGCATTCACGAAAAGCCAGCATTTATGTCTTCATAAAGATTGCTATCTCAGACCAACATTTAAAACAAAAAGGTGTCCATTGCTTGGGTGCGATGCCGACCAACCTGCATTGTGATGGCTATCGACTCAATGTCCTTATGATTATGTCAAAATAACACTTTCTGATATTTAATAATACGGCATCAGCGCGTGCAGTTCGAGCGAAAGTGTGCAACGTCTGGCCGCCGAGTATGGCGTTATTTTCACAAACACGCGAGCAATAAAGAATTAAGCTGCATACATTTGGTATTCAACACAACAAGTTAAGATATGATTTCTTTTAAAATCTTGGAAAAATTTGATATGAAATAATGAAAGTGTTAGAAATTTAATAAACATTTGGTATATAAAATAATTTAACCTCACCGTTCAGACAGCGCAATTTTTTTCTAAAAACATGATATCTGAAATATTGATTCCTCTCATTACTTTAGCGAAGCAGGCGGAATAACTTTTTTACAATTTCAATGAGTGATGCATTCCAGATATTAAAAATTTCACATATTTTATTTAAAAAATGTCTTTTTTTCTAATTAAACTGGCTAAAAATAGACACTCGGGCCAAATTGCTTACGCTAGAAAATATAAAATTCCGAATAGGATATCCTGAATAAGGTTTTTTTTTTTTTTTTTGGATTCGAACTATTTATAGGGACGAATGTATGAAACCTGCTAGTAAGGCAATAGTTCTCTTTTTGAATACAAGAAAGTAATTTTTCCCAGTCTTACTGACTGACTTGGTTAGGTTAGGTTAGCACAGAAGATGACAATTGTCATCATAAATTAGCCCGCAATTGGGCCCATTGTATATCCTGTTTATAACTTCGTTTTCAAACTATTTAAGCCATTTCGAAATTTTTATAAACCTCAAAATAGTTTTTGGACACTTTTGAGCGATGTCTTCAAGAGAGTCGAAAAAGTGGCATTCGAATACCTTAAAACGCCGATTTGTCAGCGCTGGGCATTCACAAAGATAATGAAAGACTGACTCTTCGACGTCAGGATCTTTAAACTGACTGACTAACAAATTGGCCAAGTTGCTTACCCTGGAAATATAAAATTCTGAGCATGACATCTTTTTACAACGGCAGTGTTAATTATAGAAGAGTTTTTGAAATTCAAACCTAAAATGCCACCGCATTCTCAGAAAAGAGGAAATTCTGTTTTTTCATACCAAAAAGACTTTTTAATAGGTGATTATGAGGATGGTTCAGAAAACACGTCAAACTTTCAAAAATATCAAAATAATTCCGTGCAAAATTTGAGCTTGATATTTCAGTGTTATCAGGTGCCGCAAAGAACTTTTGATTTTGTGCGAAAAATTTTAAGTTTTAGTTTGAATTCGTATCACTCAAATGAAAAAGTTCTTATATTATGACCATTCAAATGTTTCAGTCTTAAGGCTCTTCAAAAGCTTGAAGAAGATCCACTACGATCAAATATCTTCTGAGCGATGAAGCCCATTTCTTGGTTAATGGCTACGCCGATACGAAAAGTTTCCTTATTTGAACTGAAGAGTAACCCAAAAAGGATCAAGAGCTGCTATAACATTCAGAAAAAATAACAATTTGGTGTTATCCATGGGCTGGTGAAATCGTCGGTCCATGTTTCTTCAAAAATGATGTAGACCGGAACGTAACTGTGGATGGCGCCATGTGGATGGCACCATGATAACGCGCCACTATCCACACAGTCCGTAAAATCATGGCTTTATTGCATGAAATTGCATGAAATATTTGGTGAAAAGTTAATTACATGCTTCGGACCGGTGAATTGGCCGCCTAGATCATGTGATATTACACCTCTTTTTCGACTTTTTCAACTTTCCTCGACTTTTTCACCATTTTAGAACTTTTTAAATTTCTTTCGAGTTACTCCAAACTTATTAATTTTACTGGACTTATTTAATCTTCTATAAGTCTTTTGCGGTATAGTTAACTTTTTTCCACTTTCTCAATCTGGTTCAACTTATCGGACTTTAACTTCTTCTTCGTTCTTCTTTGGTCATTTCCAATATTTTCCAACTTTTTTTTCGACTTATTCAACCTTTTCTCAACTTTTCCAATTTTTTGATCTTTTTTAGCCTTCTTTTGACATTTTCATTTAATTTTTTTCGGACAGTATCACCTTTTTTCGACTCATTCAACTTTTTTGAACATGTTTTTCTTTTACGTCTTTTTCAACATTCTTCAATATATTTAATTTTTTTTTTTGACTTAGTTTTGCTTTCACTTTTCTCGACCTTTTTCAACTTTTTTCGACATATTCAAGTTATTTGACATTTCAGTTTTTGACTGACTTCGACATGTTTTACATTATTCAACTTCTGACAATATCTGCAAACTGTTTAAGCTTTCCTCCACTTATTTAATGTTTTTCAACTTTTTTCGACAAATTCAAATTTTTTAGCTTTTTAACTTTTTTCTAACTTTGTAACTTTTTTCAAACTTTGTTTTTCGACGTATTCAACATATTTCAAAAGATTTCAAATATTATCGACTCTTTCAAATTTTTAAACCTGTTTAAACTTTCTCTGACTATCCTTTACTTTCAGTTTTTTTATGAATATTTTAATCTGGTTCAACTTTCATCGTCTTATTCAACTATTTCAACCTTATTCGACTAATTCAACATCTTTAAACATGTTTGATTTTTTAAACCTTCGTCCACCATCTTAAGCTTTATTCGACTTGTTCGACCTCACTCAATTTATTATTTTTATTTATACCGCGTTTTCAAGTTATCTTTCTTGATCATCTACTATCAAATTTTTGTAAGAAAGAAAAAGCATGCGAGCAGAACCTTAAGCGCTTGGAGAATGCGAGAGTGAATAGACATATACTTATGTGCTATTTTTATAACATGTGATATCATCTGTGATATAAAATAGTAGAAGATCAAGAAAGATAACATGAAAATGCGGCATTAATCAAATTTTTTAAAAATTTAAAATTTTCTTAGACTCATTCAATAACTTTAAATTTTTTCCTTTCTATATTTTAACCTTTCTAGACTTTCTCCAACTTATTTAAACTATTCCAAATTTATTTTTTCAAAATGTTACGTTGTATTCCATTTTTTCAAGATCTTTTAAGTTTTTCAATGTTTTTCATATAGAAATAAGATTTAGTTCACATATCTTAATTTTTTTTTTCCTGACTGATTGTCTAAGAGGCACTACTGAAGCACAGGCCAAATTGTTTACTGCAGAAATATTAAATTTTAAATATTTAATCCCTATATAACGTCATTATTGGCAAAAAAAAAACGATTTTTTGATGTTTGAAAATATATACTCTAACTATAGAGAGTTTTAAGTTTTATAGAGAGTTTCTTGCCCTCGTTGGAAAACCTACCCAAGTTTTGGTTTGAACTTTTCTGATTTATTCTCAGTAATTGTATAAATTCAGTTGCATTGCTTAAATATCTCTATAGAATAGCTATACCAAGATTTTGTTTATGTGGAAGTTACTAGGTCTTCTAATCAGAATCCGCTCACTTTGTGTATAGTGCTCGTCCGAACAATTCCTGAAATTTATGAAAAATTTGTTGCCAATACTTTAACGTTTTAAAGTTTTTCTTCATATGGGAGGTGCTGCTCCTTTTTGTTCACTTGGTATATGGTAACGACTAAGAACTTGTCAGTCCATGAATATCCATGTCCATGTATTCGAAATTAAGTTTTTTTTTATGATTTAATAAATCACCATGTGTCAAGTATGTTCTTCTGAGGTTAGTTTCTTTATAAATTTACTCTGCAGCTACATATTCGAAAATATTCAAAAAGAAGCAATTTGAATTTTTTATAGCTACTTATTAAAACATAAAATGCGATAAAAAAATTTTATGATCAAAAATTGGCACAAAATCAGAGGGTCAAAAAACTGGGTAACTTTACCATAAAAATGATTCAGCATACTCGTGTATCAAGGGGCCAGAACATGACATAATGAAACGATTTTGTTACTCTCGCTTTTACAAAAAAAAGCAAACATAAGTCAGTCAGACAGTCAGTCAGTCAACAACAACAAAACTGAACAATTCGACAGACAAAATTAAAAAATTGCATTTTCGATCGTCAGATATAATTAAGATCAATTTGAAATGAATGAAAGAGGCAACAACAACAACAACAACAACAACAACAACAACAAACATGGCTTGTATGTTTTGTTGATTGCTGAACAGCACGAAACATCAGCTTAATTTCAACACATAACTTGAAAATAATTTTCATACAGTAGTAACTTGATAATGGGTTGATAATTTCAACCAAACAATAACTTGTGTTTTGGAACATATGCTACGAAGTTGGTTCACAAAACCGAGTCCTAATGATTTCAAAATGAATTGTTTTTTTTTTTTGCGATCTACATGCGGCAAAACATTTTTGTGGTATTTTTGTAGAAATTTGTTTGTTTTACCCTTTTTAGTGCGACTGACCCTCTTGTGGCAGTAGCCAACGTATTAATAATGTGAACAACATGTTTTACAGTGCGTTTATCCTAAAATTGTTGGCACCCAGGATAAAAAGGAGATAATTTGTTGATCAAACTGATCACGCTTGCTAGCATGTTGTTTTTGCTCACCTAAGTGTTCTTGCACATTTGTTGTTTTTTTTTTCGAATAGTGCTCAAGTTAATCGCGTCAAAGATCAATGGAAAAACGATCAACTGATCGATCATCTTTTTCTCTCTCGTTGTTGCAAAAGAAGGATCGCACTGTTGATAGCAAATTAACAAGCGGCAATCATTGTTGCACTACTTGAAGCACCCGATACTGAACTGTTAATGTTGAGGTTGGATAGCAAATATTCGTTTGTTTTTTTATCGGCTTGTGATTATTGTTTAGTGAACATTTCGTTGAAATTAATACATGAAATTGTGTCTTGAAAAAACCATACCAGCAAAAACTGTGGTTAAACCAGCAGCTGTTGCTGCTGTTGTTGATGCGTTTCGCATGTTATAATTTTAAATTGTGGTATTTTTTTGCCTTTGCAAATTGCGTTCATCAGCATTTTTAGCATTTTAAGAATTAATTAGTGTATGAAGAATTTTTTAATAAAAATTTTATTTTAAGTTTTTTCTTGAGAGCAACAATTATGAATTCTTAACATTTAACATTTAGTTGGAAATTATCATTATAATTAATGGTAAGACATAAAAATATTGCTGTTTATATAAACTACTGCAATAACAATAAACCAAAGTAAGATTTTTGGGTAATGTTTTAAGTGCATTTATAATTGTTTATAAATATGTAATGTTTTCTCAATTTGAAATATCATACATGAAAATGTTTTAATTTCCTCCAACTCTTGCTTAGATAAATGCAAATTCTTATAAGTGAGGGGTTTCATTCAAGAAATTCATCTGTTCTTGTTAGATTGAATTCACATAGGAATAAATACATTTTTTTCTGGTTTGCTCTTAAATCAATTTCAACTGCTTTACCGACACACATTTTCCACCTCTTTATATTTGCAGCATACCGTATACTCAACAGAGATTTGTATTTGTCGTCAGTCTCTATTAGATAATACAACAGAAATCCATGAGATGGCGTTAGTGAAGCTTTCATCAGTTTTAAGGGTGACATTTTTATTAAGGACTTGTTGCTGTTTTGTTATTTACGAGTAGGCTTAGTCAAACTTTGAATCTCTGCAAATTGTTGAATATTCTTGAAACTTATACTTTCACTAGGGACTAGGGCTCATTTGGAAGTTTTCTTTTTGTCAAGACCAAATTCACAAATTTTCGTTTGTATTTGGTGCAGAGGTTCCAAGTCGTACAGAAGCAATTCCCGACATACAAAAAAAAAAAAAAAAAAAATCATCAAATGATAAAGACAAAATTTTTCTTTAGGAAACCCTGATTTGGTGATGTAAAAAAACAATGTATACATTTTTAAATGGATTTTTTAAAAAAAGTTCACTCATTTCTCTGATGTCAAAAATGCTCCAACAAATTGCTACTCAAATGATATGTTATGTTAAAAACCATAGATAATAAAAAAATTAATACTTCATTCGGATTCAGCATCATAAATTTCATAAGAAATGATAAAAGAATTAATAAAATATATTTTAGAATCGTATTGATCAATTATTTTCTGTTGGATGTCTGCAGCAGTCTAACGAGGATCTAATTTTGCCTTGCGCACAATCTGGCAATCCTTGTACCCAGCAGTCTTACAACGTCCATTTTTTATTGTGTCATACTTATTAAAATGATCAAGTGCATTAAATACCATCTTTTTGGAGCAATTTAGCTGTGTTGGCATCGCCTGATATCTCATGGCCGTCTTTCGAAGCTCAACAATTGACTTACGCATGACCGGTGTACAACTTTTGGCCACTACTCATGATTAAGGATATGCTTATTATCAAATTTGGTCAAAAAGTGTTCTTACAAGCAGACCTTGAAACTTTTATACTTTTATTCAAAAAGTTTTCAAAATAAAAGTTTCTTAAAACTTTTTTGTTATAAAAGTTTTTATAAACTTTCTTCAAAAACTTTTATAGAATAAAAGTTTTTCCAAAAAACTTTTTCAAAAAGTTTATACATAAAAGTTTTTTCAAAAAACTTTTATGAAAAACTTTTTCATAAGAGTTTTTCTGAAAAACTTTTAAAAAAAACTTTTATTAATAAAAGTTTTTTATAAAAGTTTTTTTTGACTTTTATTAATAAAAGTTTTTTTTAAAAGTTTTTTTTAACTTATATTTTTAACAGTCACATGCAAAGAGTTTTTTTTGACTTTTATTTTTCAAAATGCGAAAATAAAAGTTTTTTTTGTATGAAAGAACGAGGAAAAAACAAAAATAATATCTTGGATTACTAAGCGAAAAATTTCAAAGGAGAAAACTTAGGATTATTGATAATAAAGTCCAAAGGAAAATACTTAAGATGTTTCTGAAAAGAAAGAAATTTCTGATAATTATGCACTTATAATATTTAGAAAAATTGTGCTTAACGCATCAATGGGAAAAGGCCGAAAATGGATTTTGGGAGTACAGGGGAGGTTCCTGACCCTCCAAAAAGGTGTTTTGGACCCATTTTTCGAAAAAAATTTTATTGCACGAATCGATGGGAAAAGGCCGAAAATGGATTTTGGAAGTGACAAGTGAGGTCCCCGACCCTCCTAAATGGGTTTTTTGGACCCATTTTTCGAAAAAAATTTTATTGCACGAATCGATGGGAAAAGGCCGAAAATGGATTTTGGAAGTGACAAGTGAGGTCCCCGACTCTTCTAAGTGGGATTTTTGGACCCATTTTTCGAAAAAAAATTTATTGCACGAATCGATGGGAAAAGGCCGAAAATGGATTTTGGAAGTGACAAGTGAGGTCCCCGACCCTCCTAAGTGGGATTTTTGGACCCATTTTTCGAAAAAAATTTTATTGCACGAATCGATGGGAAAAGGCCGAAAATGGATTTTGGAAGTGACAAGTGAGGTCCCCGATCCTCCTAAATAGGATTTTTGGACCCATTTTTCGAAAAAAAATTTATTGCACGAATCGATGGGAAAAGGCCGAAAATGGATTTTGGAAGTGACAAGTGAGGTCCCCGACCCTCCTAAATGGGATTTTTGGACCCATTTTTCGAAAAAAATTTGGTTACACGAATCAATGAGAAAAGTTCGAAAATGGATTTTGGAAGTGACAAGTGAGGTCCCCGACCCTCCTAAATGGGATTTTTGGACCCATTTTTCGAAAAAAATTTTATTGCACGAATCGATGGGAAAAGGCCGAAAATGGATTTTGGAAGTGACAAGTGAGGTCCCCGACTCTTCTAAGTGGGATTTTTGGACCCATTTTTCGAAAAAAATTTTATTGCACGAATCGATGGGAAAAGGCCGAAAATGGATTTTGGAAGTGACAAGTGAGGTCCCCGACTCTCCTAAATGGGTTTTTTGGACCTATTTTTGGGAAAAAATTTAAGTGCAAGAGTAAAATTTTTTTCCAAACATAGGTCCAAAAAACCCATTTAGGAGGGTCGGGGACCTCACTTGTCACTTCCAAAATCCATTTTCGAACTTTTCTCATTGATTCGTGTAACCAAATTTTTTTCGAAAAATGGGTCCAAAAATCCCATTTAGGAGGGTCGGGGATCTCACTTGTCACTTCCAAAATCCATTTTCGGCCTTTTCCCATCGATTCGTGCAATAAAATTTTTTTCGAAAAATGGGTCCAAAACACCTTTTTGGAGGGTCAGGAACCTCCCCTGTACTCCCAAAATCCATTTTCGGCCTTTTCCCATTGATGCGTTAAGCACAATTTTTCTAAATATTATAAGTGCATAATTATCAGAAATTTATTTCTTTTCAGAAACATCTTAAGTATTTTCCTTCGGACTTTATTATCAATAATCCTAAGTTTTCTCCTTTGAAATTTTTTGCTTAGTAATCCAAGATATTATTTTTGTTTTTTCCTCGTTCTTTCATACAAAAAAAACTTTTATTTTCGCATTTTGAAAAATAAAAGTCAAAAAAAACTCTTTGCATGTGACTGTTAAAAATATAAGTTAAAAAAAACTTTTAAAAAAAACTTTTATTAATAAAAGTCAAAAAAAACTTTTAAAAAAAACTTTTATTAATAAAAGTTTTTTTTAAAAGTTTTTTTCGACTTTTTGAAATAAAAGTTAAAAAAAACTTTTACTTTTATTTTCGGATATAAAAGTTTTAAGGAAACTTTTACTTTTATTTCACAAAAATAAAAGTTTAAAGTTTACTTTTACCTAAAAAAAAACTTTTATAAAAGTTTATTTCAAGCTCTGCTTACAAGCAATGAAAATATCACAATATTGTTTCTGGAATCATTTATCAAGTTTTTCTTTTAATTTTTGCAAATTACTTATTTTGTTTCCAATTAGTTGACTCAGTCAAATCTGAGGTTTGAGTAGAAAATCTCTCATACAACTTGCTATGAATTTGATTTAAATTATGTTCTGTTTATTAAAGTTATATGTTCCACATTTATATTATGTATAAATTTTCTGGTACACATAGAAAAATAAATGAGAAAAACTACCAATAACACAACTAATGATTTCGTTTCCAATTAGTTGTCAACAGCTGTATATTGCAATGATATACATTTTTTTCTCCCCGATTTTCCTACCAAAAAATAGTTTAAAGTATTGAGATTTTATTAAGTAAAGTCGTTTCATATTTCTGTATATGCGTATGTATCAGCACTCTGCAAGAAAACATCCAATTATTTTCTATAATCAATTGCAATTATTGAAAGTTAAGTTATCCGCAATGATCTTTCCAGTTCTATCTCAATAACATTAATCAGTGCCATGATTATTAATTTCAATTTACGTTTTCTTATTAACACATATCTCCATTGAAGTTTATCTGATTCAATTTTTATATATAAAAACACTGCCAGCAACACTTAATAATTAATTGCACTTGTAAAAGAAGATCAGATAAATAAAAACAAACATATTAGCAAGTACACTGTGAGAATAATGACACAAAATCAGCAGCTTCTTATAATGTGCCTTCATTCCTCCTACGACATTATGGGTATTTAAAGATATTTCTAAGCGATAGCCTAAAACTATGCTATAGGGAATTTTGAGATTTTCGACAATACTTTTCACTTGAAGTGTTCACAATAAGCATTGATTACTTTCAAGTGCTTGTTAAAAAATGAAATTTATAAAATTTTCATGTATTTTTAAACCATTTAAATCCTCTAGCGGATGTAAGCACTTACATGTAATTTCAGCACAAACTTCCTAACATTTGAACATCACTACTAGCTGGTAATTTTGCAAGCTTGTAATCTACATACCTTGGGTATCAAACAACATTTGATGCCAGCAGCATTTGCAACAGCAGCAGCTGTCCACACAATCATATCGTAATTAGTGGTGCAATTTCATCGAGATGAATGGGTTAAATGAATCTGTTTAACAAACGCCCGAAACGCTGTGAAACGCCTTATGATTCGACAAAGAGCGCGTGTAAATCCAAGCCAACGGCTGCTGCACAACAAGTGTTGATAGCAAACAACTGATAAGGTAGACGCATAAGCAAAAAGTAGCCACCAGAAGCTTTAAGCAATTGAAATTCCTTGATAATCGTGGCCTCATCATCACCAAGGAAAGCAGCATAGAGAGCGGTCAACATATAATGACGTCTTTGGACTGAATTTTGCCGATATGCAATGGGTAAACATGCAATTATTTACGTCAAAATTACTAAGACTAATAAATAAACGCGGTACTAAAGCTAAGCAACAGTAGCTGGAAAGTGGCAACAGTCGAGCATGGGGTTAAGTGTGGGGTGTACCTTAAAGTGAACTTAATTTAATTTCGTTACTTTGGTAAAATTCTTTAACATTTTGTTAAATTTTTCTTTGAAGTGATATTTAGGTTTCCAATTTTTATAGTTCAAAGAAGTTAAGGTTAAGTGAAACAAACAAACAATAAAAATATTCAATAATATTGAGATTTCGATTTGGAAACTTATTTTTATCTATACAGAGTGGCCTCGAGCCCGCCTATCCTAACGGAGATAACGACAGTCGTAAAATCTCTTAAAAGTAATAAAGCAGCGGGTGCAGATTGTATAGTAGCCGAAATGTTGGGAGTTTCTCGGGAGTTTACCGCTGAGCTTATATACCTTTTTCTTTCCCAAATTCGGGAAGAAGAACGAATATCTAAAGACTGACTCAAGGGAACTTTAGAAAAAAAACCAACAGAAAAGGGACTTATTACCTTACCAGAACTACAGGGCATCATGATCCTATCAATTCCATACATATTCTTAAGAAAAATCTTCCTGACCAGTGTCAGCCCAAAAAAACAAACCACTTATTCGAAAATAATAGGCAGGATTTCGCCCGAAGCGTTTATTGATAAAATTAATACCTTTCGTATTATCGTGGAGCAAATAAATTGAGATTGTTTCCAAATTTAGCTGCATTTTTGATATTTCCATACTTCTATCATAGGTCTTTTAAAAACAGTTTCTATTGATTTCTGTTAAGATGGGTGACATTTTCAGAAAGCAATGTTAAAATCGTGGTATTGGAATAATTCGTTGTCAACTTTATTGCAAAACAACGTAACTCATGGCAGCGTTAAAGTGGGATTTGGAGCAATGGATTATGCAAATACTTAACCTTTTATAGTTTCGTTTTTTTTTTTTCAAAGAGACACCCTAAAAAACAGGATGTTTCAGGCTGTTAAGTTGTCAGCGCATTCTGCAATTCTGAATCGACAAAAATGTTGTTGCAATCGATAATAATTTATTAATAGCAGTAGTAAAAACAACAACAAAAATAACAATAACAACTAAGTACTTAACTTGATTGTTGCCACAAAAAATTTTTGTTGAAGTCGCTGTGTTAATCATTCGATTGCACTGTCAAACAAGTTGTTGTTTGCTGCTTGTTATATTGCTATTGCTGCTTCCATAAGGGTTGCTGCTGCTGTTGCTACTCTAACTGTTGAGCAGGATGCAACAAAAATTCCATATGACGACGACGTATCTAGTGAGAAGTTGTAAGAACATTGAAATATTTTTGTTTTATTACTTTTAATTTTTATAAAATTTTTGTTCTTATACTTTAGCCATGAAAATTGCTTATGATAAATATTTATTACTCGCTACTATAATTGCAACTGAAAAATATTTTCAAAACAATTTCAGTTACAAAGACACTGAACTTAGTCATAGTTAAGCGGCTGATTAGCAGAAGTAGTTTTGATGAGAACGAAATTACATGGAGAATAAAAATGTTATAAATTTAAAGTGAGTTTTCAACTTTTATTTTTAAATTAAATTTTTTTGTGAATTGTTCATGGTTAGGAATATGTAGTTTAATCTCTTGATAACTGCTCTAGATAACTGCCCTAGATTACTGCTTTCATCTGAGCAGTGTATATTACCTTAAACCTTTTAGCTTAGTTACACTTCTGTCGACAATATTTTAAAGTGGTCTGCAATTTAAAGGTGCCAGTTTTTCGGAATAACATTGTAAGATTTGTGATACTTCTTATAACTTTAGCTAATTGTTTTTATCGATATAAATTATTTTACACTAAACAAGAAGTCAATAGCAAATATAACACTTTTCATCTTAACAACAGTGTGATTTCTTGATTAAAAATAGAATTAAAAATATTTCATATATTTTTATCATATCCTCTATACTTTTTGAGATATTTCGTTTCAAAGTATATTTAAAAAGATAAAAAAAAAGCAAATTGTCCAATTATATTCACATACATATGGAGCATTATAAGTAAAAACTAAAGGACTTAAGGTCTACGATTTTACTGATGACGTTCCATTTATCATTTCGCCATAAGTCATATTGCACTAAATTTTCAATTTAGAAAAATAAGAATATATAAATTGCAAAATGACTGCTAGGACGTTATTTTTTCTCTAAAAAAAATCAAAAAAAAAATATACATAACCAAATCGGAAAATTTTCGATATAAGTTTTAAATTGCAAAATTTTTGTTCATAATTTAAGAGGAGAAAATTTTTAATATGAAAATAGACGTTAAATGCTAACTTTTATACCTCAACGGTTTTTCTACATGACACGTACATTTTGAAATAGAAGCGTCCGAAAATCCATGTATTTTTAAGACTTATGATTTTCAAAAAATCGTATTTTCGAAAATAAGGCCGGAAAAACTTTTTCCAAAAACACTTATCGAATATTTTTTGACGAAGTATCGAAAAATAAATTGTTATTGAGAAATCCATACGAAAAAATATTTTATGGCATAAAATACAAGGAATTAGTAGACTTTAAAAAAAATTAATTTCTTATATCCTTTAGGGCTAATTATATTTTGAGTTAAATTTGAAAATTGGTCAAAACTCAAAAATTGGTCAAAACTCAAAAATTGGTCAAAACTCAAAAATTGGTTTTCCCAATTTCTTATTGTTAATATTATCAAATTTTCCACAAATAAAACGCCTACCAAAAATGTACCCAAACGGGAATTCAAATTTTATTTCTGGTTAAAATTTTTCACAAAAAAAAAAAAAATGTAGTAAGATTAAATTTTAATTTTGATAAATATTTTATGTTTTTTTTTTTGTGTAAAAATCACCAAATAAAAAATTATAGAAGTTGAAATTTGATTTCTTTACAATGTCGAAATTTAACTAACCTTATTATAAACTTTTTTCCAAAAGACCGGTTAATTTCTAACGTCTCTTGTCAATGTCTCCTAACTTCTTGTCTTGTGCTAGTCCGAACAATTTCTACCGAACAATTTCTAGAATTTGTGTGTCTTATCTTCAAAAAACTTATTCAGTGCAACAATTTAAATTGTTCACTTGTATGTAAAGTATCACTCCCTCTTATTGAAATTCATATATTTTTTGTCCAGAACTTGCCCAGACCATTTCTAGTATTTGTTTGAAATTTTGTCGCACAAATAAGTCTCTGTAAAGCATTATCATGCTCATGTTTGTATTGAAAGTGCCACACCCTCTTGCCAAAATATGTTGATTTATTTCCTGATGCTATTTTAAAAAATTTCGAGGTTATTACCTCCAATATTTCTCTTAGTATAGCGACTTAAAGTTTTTGCTCCTATGGAAGCGTCGCGCCCCATTGTCGAAGTTCAATAAATTTTTGTCTAAAATTATCCTAGCATTCATTTGGAAACTCTGTAATGAGTTTTAAAGGCTTTATTTGTATGGGCAGTTGTCGTGTCAGTGAACAGATTTCTATCATTATCAGTAAAAAGAACTGTAAATGAAGTTATACTGCCGTACTAAGCGAAAAGGGCGTATCTCAAAAAAATTCATTTCGAGATATTAGTCCAAGAGCTGGCTGTAGAAAAGTCGAGTGTATAAGATTACAGGATGAGATGTATACCAAATGATAGAGTTCATGAGCCTAAATAGAATATCTAGGATTGCCTTGCCAAAGCCTGTCCCGATGGTTGAAACTGCCCAAATTTTTGCCAATTTTGTTGTTCTAATTAAAACTGTAGTACTTAATAGCTTCAAATGTATGCCAAATGATAGAAGTCGAAGAGACCTAAATATTAAACCTGGGATAGTACATACAGTTGGTGCATCTTATATCATTTGATTAATGCCCGTTGGCTGACGTAATCGTGATTTTTACATGCAGACGGAAAATGGGTCTAAATCTCTAAGATAAATGAACTGTTTCGAGATCGAGCATATTTTTTGATATAGGAATCTTTACTAACAGGTTTTTTTTTTGTACGACTTTGAAAGAAACTATGCTGGGGTAAATTGCCGCTAATATTGTATTTAATATTTATTTCGAACTTTTCCACATTTTTTTCTATAAAATAAGAAAACATCATTAATTTTGTGCGTCACAAAGATAATTCTTCCTGTGATATATTTTTATAATATAATATATTTTTATAAATTTATTACTAAGTACGTATATAAACTTGCAAACTCGAAAATTTTTAATTATTGCATCGTCGCTGTATTCAAGAAGTTTGATTGATTTTCTGAAATAAATTAAATAATCCAATTAGACCTCTTTTGGATTGAATGCTATGCAATGAGAAAAAAACCCCCTTAGCGCAAATAATTTGCATAATGTCGCTGCACATGTGCAAAAATCGAAATTTCATAAAATATTAATTTTCACAGTTTGTCATGACTGTGCCGTAATTACAACCCATTGATGTGCTGACTGACTGTTGAGGTAACATCCCAACGAACTTTCCTTTCCTACCTGTGTGCGCACAGTGATGGCCCGCTTTTTATATGCAAATTTTAACCGTGTTTTTTCACAATATTGTTGCTTTTGTTGTAATATCGAAATTCGATCACACACGCAACGATCTATAGTTGAGGTGATCTATGGATTTCGGTTTTTTTTTGCGTTGACAAAAGATTTACTTTCTTTTTATCATAAATCATTTTTCTTTTTACTGCATGTCAGCCACGGTGTAACAAAAGAAATTCGAAAGCGCAATAAATTTGCATGTTTGCGCAAAATTAAATGAAAGGATTCTCTAATTTCACATCCTTTCATAACTAATTTACATATGAGTATGCGACATTTCAAAAGGTAGGTAGCTACGATTTTTCTTTTTTTGCCGGATATAAAAAAAATTGTTTTCAATTTTATTTGCAATTGTTGCAACCTATCGAGAAAGGGGTTGACATTCTTATATCCTGTCGTGCTATTGTTGATCAATTATGCAATTTTAGTGTGCCTTGAAAATTTTCCTTAAAGAAAAGTTTGTGCACCTGGAATGATAATGTGAAAAGTTTTTAAAAATCAAAATATCAAATTTTTTTTTGAAGTTTGTCGCTCTAAATTTTTTAAAGTGCAACATTTTTCCTCTAGTTACTTTCATAGGAAAATTTGATTCTTTTGTCATAGTTAATAAAATACATTTTATGAAATTTTATTATCCTCATATGAAAGGCTTTTTTTTCGTTACTTTCATCTTCTTTGAAATCCTTTTTTCTTTCTATGCCTCACAATCTCTTCGGCATATATATTAATAAAAAATATGCAGAAAAACTATAAGAAATCCTTACGTATATAAAATAAAATTACTTTATTGGCATAACCGAAGACAAGACATTTCGCATGGTAATGCCATCTAGTAACTGAAATCCTTTTCGAATCCTTGAATCCATCCATACACAAATATGAAATTCCTGTGCACTTTTTCTTTATCTTTTTGGCACATTGACATTGTGAAAGCTGCTGCTTCTTCGTTGGTTTCTTTTTTTGGTGTCTTCGTCTTCTTCATCTTCTAATGTTTCATTTGCATAAAAATGTTACAATTTCAATTCTTTTTGAAAAGGAATAAATGTGCAAAATAAGAGGAGAATAAGTTGAATAAAGTGAAAGATGATGGCAAAGACGACGACGCTGTTGATGGGCAAGGGGGAGTGCTTGATGTAGCAGCAACTTAATATCATATGCAAAGTATGTTCGTTACAAATATTCTTTTCACATTTTCCATATAATATTTTCGTTTGGGTTTTCTTCATACACACACATGAACACACATGCACGCATACTCGTTCACATGACAAAATAAAGAAATGCTTACATGATTTATTGAAATAGTGTGAGTTAGATATTACAGGGTGTGTCCACAAAAACTTTCTTGAAGGATAAAGCTACTTTGAACCGAAGACCGATGTAGTAGTAATGCTTTGCTGGTGCAGGCTAATCATTAATTTGTAAGTTCCTATAATTTTGTTAAAACAAAAAACGAACCGAATAAATATAATATAAATCTAGGACGATATCCTATTTGTGCTGTTGTGCTTAAGTTTTTTTACGCAACTGTCTTATGTCAACGACTCTTGTGTCTGACGAATTCAATTGCTGCATTGCGTTGTAAGGGGCAGTTCATTACTTACGTGAGGTGTTTCTTTGATAATTCGAAACCCTCCTCTCCTAGGTGAGATTTGGTGAGTTCTGATGGTACCCCCTCCCATCCGTAAGACTTGCCTTATCATTTTTAAATGTAATCTCTGCATTAAAGACTTGAAGCGAGATTTTTAATGACTTCCTTTCCCCCTTGGAGAGATTTTTCTGGACCTCTCCAACCCTATTTTGACTCACGTAATTTATGGACGTTCCCTAATCAAAAAACACTTTTATTATTGATAGAAACTGAACACTTTTTTCCTTACTCAAGACAATTTAAACATCTTTTCAAAGTTTTTTAAACACAGAAACCCGTGCAGCGCTAGATAAGGTATTTCGCTAGGGATATAGGTAGGACTAGAGCCCGAACTTTGAGCTTAAGGGGCCTTTAACATGACAAGAGGTTGTGTGGATTTGTAGGTAAACGAAACAGGAGGATTTTTTTGAAGTAAGACTTCTTTAGCAAGGGTGTGATTTGAAATCAGGTGTGTAAACTGAAACGATTTTTTTAGAATAATTTTACTGTTGCACCCTATTAACTCCTAATACAATCTTAAACGAACGATGTACTCACACACACGTGTGCCAAATTCATTTCCATACAACAGAACCCAGCAAACATTTCGTACATTGTTGAAACTTCCAGTGCGATGAGTTCATAACACTTCGAGAAAGTAATATTTCTATTGCATACCTTCAAGCATTTATAAAATTTTAAATGATTTAATGCAATACAAATCATAATTTGTTGATACTTTTTCTCTCCTATTATTTATTTAGTCTTTTCAAATTTTTTTTTTTTTGATTTGAAATGTTACTACTAGTTTTACACTTACGAGTAACAAAAGTTTGTTTCAGAACATTAAAAAAAATGCAACAAAAGCTATAAATGTGCATGGGTTTCAGTTTTCGAGTGAGCTCAGAGGTATTTCAGAGTCTTATCGCCTCAGACTTAATGTGTTCTTGCAGACAATTTTCGTGAGCTTAGTCACCGTGCTGAATAATTTCAACCACTGCCTTGATGTTAAGGTTACAGTGTAAGGCTGATTTTTTCAAATAATGGGGTTCGCTTAGTTTTCTTGGAACCATCAATCGTTAGGGATGTGTGCCATGAGTTCATACTGGTCTAAAAACTTGTTTGCTAATGGCAGGTTTTTGGGAACTGAGAAAGTTTACCTACAATAAGCTTATTCATTTTTCTTAATTTAACTCAGCATTCTTCAGTTTCTTTTTACGTGTGTCACTTTGAGAGAAACTTTAAGTCAAGCGTCCTGCCTGGGCATTTTACTGAGTTTGACTAAGGAACTTTGGAGTCCAATAAACTGATCGGCTAGTTGCGTGTACTTTAAACATCAATCAGTTTTGCATCAATTGGCCTTATCGTCACTTGAAAATGTTTGTTATAAGCTATTGCAACTTTTGGGTGGATTCATGGTGATTAACCTTTTACATGATTAGAAGGGTTCTGCGAAAACTTTTATTTTTCGGGATCAATCATAAGTCATTAGATTCTTTAGTAGAAGAGTTTCGCACTATTGATCTGTTTCAATGTTTCATATATTTTTTTTTTTGTTCTTTTATCTGCTATAAGTCGATTTCTCATAATTCAATACATGAGGCGCCCAGTTGCAAAACCTGCCAAGTCCAACTAAATCAAATTTTGAGATATTTTCATATATCAAAATTTAGACCATGCTTTATTTTTCTACTATGGTTTTAGATTAAAAAAAAAAAATGTTTGACAGAAATATTACACTTTTTGATTTATTTTTGATGCATAGTTTTCAAAACCGGCTAAGTCCATGAACTTGCTTTCAAATCCAGTCCAACGTCTTGGAAACAAATCCGGCCAAGTTCAAAATTGTTTTCTCAAAAACATACGCAAATAAAACTTGAAGAGTCTGATCTGACGTGCTTTGAGTAAGAAATTTTATAAGCTATTATGTGGGAAATACTTTTTAATTTTTCAATGAACATAGATGAAGATAAACGTTTTTCGTTGTTCATTCAAATGTATGAAAAATGGACTTGACCGGTTTTGCAACTGGGGGCCTCATACATTGAAGAATGGCGGCATTGGCGTCAGTAATTTGAAAGAAGTGAAGAAAGTTTTTTGATGTCTTGTTTTGTTTTGAAATATAAGGTCGGGTGTTTCATTGGGATCCGTTGACCAACTCTTGTCTCTATACTCTTGTCTTCAGAATATGAATTCGCTCACGCTCAAAGTCATCAACGCGGCTATTATACTCTATTGCGTTTGAATATCTTTGCTGGGAATACACAACAAACAAACAAACCGAAAACATGTGAGTACACACATACACGTATCAGCCACCATCACCACCACCACCAAAATAACATCAGCGACAAAAGCAACAACAACAACACAAGCTAATACACAATTTGCATATATTTATCCATCAAATTGATGGATGCTACTCCAACAACAACACAATTGAGTGTCTCCAACGCGCAATTGTTGTTGCTGTTATTTGTATTGCTGTCGTTGCCGCTGCTGCTGCTGCTTCGTTTTGTGATGTCGCTTTGTCACTTAAACCCCAGAAGGGAGTAAGAAACAACAACAAAAAATGTAATCCAAATTTTGTATGCTTTTTATAGTTGCTGTTGCTGTTATTGTTGTTGTTTCTAAAGCATAACTTAAGACAAATTTTAGACAGCAGCAGCAGGAGCAACAACAGCGGATGATACCAAAGTAGATTTTTTATTTTTGGGGAATTTTCGCAGCGATTCGTTTTTGACTGCCTTGGCTACCGTTGCTGCCGCCAAAGAGGCACAAAGCGACAAAAAAAGTAACGCGGAGAGCTAAGCACAATGATGCTTTCGATGCTTTTCGTCACGCAGTCAGTGAGTTTGTCACATTTGCTGTCAGTCGGCAGCACCATCGGAAAGGTTACGCGGTAAAAAAAAAATAAAAATATTAAGTGAACCTTAAGGTGAAGAAGGTGTATGGCCAAATTATTTACTCTTAAATGCATTCTTATAATATTGTGTAGTCTGCTCAAAAAACATTTGATTCTAGAACTGATTTTTTAAAGGGTTTTTATTTTAATTAGACTTTAGCAACAGATTTTTGTAGCCTACGCACAGTATATTCAATTTGCTTTCTTCAGGAAGATGTGATTGAAGTCTTTTCTACATTTTTGACGGATCGTCTTATGTCAAATAACGCAGATGCTTTGTTTTTAAACCTTTTTTCTCAACAGTACCTAAGAAAGACTTACCAAATGTTCTTGATTCCGGAAACACGTCTTTGAGTTTGATCAAATTTCCTCAACTTAATGTTGTTTTTTTTTTTTTTAAATAATCATTAGGCATTGTTTTTAAGAAATGACTTAACATTCACGTGGTTCTGAACTAAAAAATTTCTTCCCTGCTATGGTGTCAATAAAAAAACATATATTTTAATGAAAAATCGTTGGATTTTTTTTAAAGTTTTTCCCCTACGAGCTGTTTTTCAGATAATATGTTACATAACATATTTTAATATATCCTATAATTCCTGATAAGTTTTCTCCATAGTGAATCAATGCAGACAATGTTGTTGTTGTTGTAATTGTTGCTGCTGTCGAAAATATAAATTTTTTTTTTCGGTAAACTGTGCTTATAAATTCAGCTTTTCTAATATGTTTCCAAAACAACTAATAAATAATAGGTTTTTTGTAATACAATGGCTTGTATCTCGAAAACCCTGGCATACAATTAGAACTTTCATGCATAAATAGTCTGAGCGATTTTTTTCGATAGACAGCTGTATTTAGAAAATCGACATTTGATTCGATCTTACAGCAATTTATGGAAAAGCAATATCTTCCACTTTCGATCGCTATATCTCTTAAACTAAACAAACCTTAACCCTTCTATCAACTTTTAATTGCATTTTAATTATTTAATATATTAACCCTACTCGCGCCAAGTAAAAGCTTCCAAAGGAAAGCAATTTGGGTCCAACGTTCGTCTTATATAATATTAATATTATTTTAGCAAATGGATGAAAAGAAACTCGACTGACTCTATGGATTTACCTTTTAGGTAAGCGAGTTTAACGCCCCCTAATGTATGAAATAATTTTTTTTCACAAATTTTAATTTGTAATTTAGCAAGATATCCTGGCTTCAGCAACAGAAACCTTCTTCCAAATTACAAGTTTTATGTACTATTATATATATATTTTTTTTCAGTGTATTCAGTATACACAGGCAATTCATGTATAAAATAAGAGTGAGACAGTAGTATGTAGTTGAAAAAGTATTCCTCCGGAAAGTCGCAAAGCTTTCACACATACACGCGCGTTTATTTCTGTATACCAAAATATCCCTTTTATCGGAGGGTACAGCAGCAACAGCAGCAACAACAACAAAAAACTCTTTTTGTGAAGACAGCGTCGCCAACATTTTATATCCTTTCTTTTGCTGATAACAAAATTTTCTATTTCATCATAAAATTTCTTGGAAAAAAAGAAACGAAACTGCTTCTGCTGCTTTTCAATTGTTGTTATTATTGCTGGTGTTCAAATTGCTGATAGAAGGGTGTTTCCTTCATAGTGTCGTTGAAACGAACACAAATGACATCCTTGTCAGAGCTATTGATTTTTTTTTTCATTAAATGATTTATGTTTTCTTTCGCTGCAAATGAAAATGTATTTAATTTAAGTTTAAAATATTTATTTTATTTACAATGAATTTTATCTACTATCACAAGAGTGATTAAAAATTTTGTTTTCTGTTGTTAGTAACAGCCTTCGTCAGTTGTTGCCGCAAACTGAACTCATTATCAGTGTCATCAACTCAAAATGCTGCTGCTGCTGCTGTTGCCTCATCAGCAGTAGCACCAGAGCCAGCATCGTCATTACCAAACAGCCAGCAGCATCCTCATCAGCTGTTGGTCATGCTGCCTCTGCAACTTGCAAATCATTTAAAATGTTGCTGCTGCTCATGTTGCTCTTGCTGCTGCTGTTAAGAATATAAAGACAAAAATACAGAAAATTAAAAAAGAAAAAAAAAAAAAAATACCAACGCAAATGAAAATGAATGAAGCTGTGGAATTAGCAAAGTGCAACTTCGTCCTTTTTTCCGTACATTCCTTTATTTTCACTGTTGTTGTTGTTGGTTGCTATCGCTGTTGTCATTAACAGTAGAAACAACGTGAGAGTTTTGAATGAAAATGAAAATGAGCGCGAAATTCTCGGATGCTGGTGGGAGCTAAAGAGTAATTAGCACATGGAATTTCTGTTGGCATGTGCGTAGTGGAAGGGGGTTAGAATTATAACAAAAAAACACTTTGAAATTAAATATTTAAAAAATATTAGGTCTAAAGGCAAATTAAATGAAACTCATGCGCTTTGAATAAAATCTCAACGACAAATCAAAATATTTATTTTGAATGTTGCGGGGTTCCAGCCTTTTAGGGAGGAAATATTGTTTGTCGGTCGGAGGCTAGTATCACCTAATTCTAATTAGATATATTAACTAAAAAATAAAAAAAAAATATTTCAAAAATTCAGTCGTTATAAAGCTACTTTCTGGATAATACTTATGTGTATAAGTGATTGAAAATTGAAAGATCTCCCAAATAAAAGTTCCAAGCATTTGCATATGCATATGTACATATGTAAAATTCTGAAAAGTATTTTCCGTCCTATAATTTTTATTCACAAATTAATGGAATAAATAAGGCGTGAGAGTCTTACACGTCAAAATATATCAAAATAAGGCCCTGTTGTTATATTATAGCCAAGACAGAAAAAAAAAAATAAAGGAAGTTCCAGGACATAGCAGTTTACATTTATAGGAATTTGAACAAAATGGAGTTTGAGATGAATGACCTCTGTGGATGTTACGGAAATTGAAGAGGACATTCAAAGTTACTTCCGCAATAAAACTTAAAACATTTGGGATTTCGAATTGGATCAAGAAATTCCGAAGCATTTTTTGCCTAAAAAAAAAAAAAAAAACAAAATTGAGAAAAGTTTCACGATTCGATGGGAAAAGTCGATAGTAAATTATTGAACAACATTAGAGGCGGTACTCAAGAGCCCGATTTCGGACAACATGTAAATTAAGTTGGTTGGAACAATCGATACGATTTTCAAAATTTATTTTCACCTTTCCTCTACGATTGATGCATACCACCCCTCGATTTGATTACTAGTTATTGAATTATTTGTTTCAATTGTTTAAATAATCAACGTCCTTACTACAAAGCCTTGGAAAATTATTAAAATTTCAAATGTTGATTATTGCATTGGTGTCGACGAAGGAATTGCCATAAAATTGAAAAATTCAATTCTCATTTTTTGGAATTTGAACTTCTGAATAAAGTGATTTCCAACGGAGTTGTTCAAGTGCAACAGATGCAGATGTTGTAGAGTCTACTTATAAACAAAAATGATCTAAATCGTCCCTGTCGCAGCAAGCACAGCATTAAAATATTTAAGAAAAATTCTTCTGCTCCTGGTCCCAATCCCTACAACATAAATATTTGACTACGCTTGGGGAACAAATTCTATTAGATTTCGATAAAAATTAGAAATGATAATTTTGATTTTATGGCTATCAATTTTCACATAACTTGATTGAACCATTAAAGTCAAGACTTTTTAAAATAAAAAGTTTTAAATTTATTTGGCATAACATGTAATTTGATTCTTTTTAATATCATTACTCTAAAAAAAAAAAAACCCATTTTTTCCACTCGTTGCCAACGAAGTTATTGCTCGGCTTTTGGGTGTGGCGTAGAAAAACTAACAGAAATTTCCACAGTAATAAATTTTGGACCCCAGCTCATGGAAGCCACTGCTAATTGTGATGAATGCCTGCACTACCTCACTGTACTGTTACGTCATTAACGCGCTTAAGTCTTTGTCGACGTCCTTCTTAACGTTGTACCGTTCGTTGTCCTGCATTGCTTTATTGTTTTTCACAAATTTATGCTGTTAATTTTCAGTTTCATTTTCGTTTCATTTCCCATGGCATTCCGCAAGCAATTAGTAAGTGTGTGTATATCCTTTTTCCTTTGAGCAGCAGTATCCTCATAGCTATCATTTGTAGTTAGCAGAAGCGAGACAGCAGCATTAGCACTATTGCTATTTATGCTTTGTGCATGTGTTTCGTGCCAACTCTTTTGAGTAGGACATGCGCATTGGTTGAATTGTAGTATGCGTTGTTGTGCCGCATTTCCCCTACAAAGAAAAAGAAAAGGAACAAATTGTTACTGATAAAACGAATGTGGGCATAAAGTAAAATACAGTTGTTATAGAATAGGAGCAAAAGCAAAATAGCGAATAATGGCGCTGAAGCTGCAGGATATGTTGATTTTCGACAGACGTAGCAGAAGAAAAATTTCAAATAAGTATCTACACAAAACAGCAAGGATATGCTAGCAAAGTACTACAAAGGGGTGTTTAAGAAGCTGAAGGGTTTTTCAAGAAGCAGCAGCAGCAACATTCAATGGATAGGGATGATGCTTTATTTTGAGCTGAAATTCCAATTTGCATATTTTGATGTGCGCTCGTTTCACAATTTCACATTTTGTATTGATATATGAGTAGTAGTAGTATAGGGGTGTGTGCGTATGTGTGCATAAATGAAATCCTTTTGAAATTTATATGTGTGTTGAGTGCACGCACAGTCAAATTCACATATCTAATCTAAAAAAGGACATCCCGACCGAGCCAAAAAGAAAAAAGCACAAAAATGTAACAACATTTTTCATAAATTCTGTTACTGATAAGCAAAGTTGTGTGGCATCCTTTTTTCTCCCCCACAAGTTACATTTTTTTTTTATGTCAATTTTATTACAACTATGAAAAAATGGCGTCACATAAAGTGAAGCAAAATGCTATCCTTTTTTTATGGATTCAATCAATAAATATTGCTTGCTACAAAGCAATAAATTCTTTAACGATATCAATTCTTATTGCTACCAAATTTTTTAATAGGAAACCATTTTTATCACTGACTTTGTATGTTATCCTTGCTGGCTTCGCATAGCGAACATGATTTACCCAAGCCAAGAAATGTTTTCTTGTATCCTAATAAAACGCATATTTTCTTCAAATTATTTACATTGTTAAAATTTATGCATGTATGAGCATTATGCTTCTCTCTCTCTCCACTTCAGTTCCTTTCGATTCTGTCACTGTCATTTTTTATCCGTATAAGTATGAGAAAGTTTTTATTCTTTTGACTTTTTTGTCGTCTTAAAAACTCTTTACTGTGAAAGTTAGTACTACTGTTGAAAATTAAATTTTATGCTACTTCTATTGCAAGAAAAAAGTTATTTCGCTTTAAGCAGAAAATATATTGTTCGGCTATATTCCTAGACATTTGATAAGAAATGACATTCAGAACTTTCACACAAATTAAAGTAATCATGGCCTGTCAACACTTATTCACTATTTGAATCATGTTCAAGCGTTTACATAACCGGATTTTCATATTTAAAGCTGGAGTTCCTCAAGCCAGTTGTGGATAGAAGCCTCTATCATGTTTTGTGGGGAACGGAAAATGAAAAGGTTTTTTGATTTGGCAAAATTGTTAATATTTATCGCAAAAGCCTTCTGAGGGCTCCTTGGACAAAAACCTTTTAAAATATTTTACATGAAAATGAGTTCTTAAGCCCCAGACCCCGCATCAGTTAAATATTCCAAAAAAAATCATCTGATCACGTCAAAATTTGATGCTGATATCGCAGTTCTGTAAAGTTCTGCGAAGAATAATCTGCCACACCTTTCTTTTTTCATAAAAAAAAATAAAAATGTAGTTAAAGAAAGATTAGTCGGATTTTTACGCCTTAAACTTTAATAAAATTTTCAAGTTGTGATCCATAGAAATTTTTAATTTAATATTATTTCCAAATCTCAATGGATACCGAGGTCATTTCGCTTCTCCTAGCTCCGCCCTTATTCTGTAATCCAAGACCAAACATAGCATCGTTCGTACCAAAAAGACATCTGTTAATGTTATTTCTTCTTTGCGAAAAGAGATCCGTCCATAAGATATAATGGACTAAGAGTTCACGACCCATGCAAAGGAAGTTTTTTTTCCTAAAAACTCATCTAGATCGGTGACTGACCTGGTGCAAACATGTAAAGCCGAAATGAGCTCAGGCAACGTTAGAGACGCAAAGCCAAAGCAGTCTACTCAAACAAAAATTCAAAACTTGTACTTTGTATGAACATACAGATCTCAACTTAGAGTAGAGATAGTTCAACTGATAGTTTTTTTTAATCATTGTTCCCAATTCAAATATTTGGAATGCCCAAAAAATCATAGAGTGGTTTGTACTCAAACTTTACATCCACAAATATCTCGGCTTCTCTGTGGCCAAAGAAGAGCTTTGGAGCTTTTACCGTAGTTCCGTAGGGGTGAATCGAACCTTCCAGCTAACATGCCGACTGTACAGTGAGCCATTAGAACCTCAGTAAGAGTAAGAATCGTACGATACTTTTAAGGAACCGTAAGAACGAGCTGGTTCGAAGTCTTACTTATGCTCTCTATTGATATCTTGGTAGCTTGAGTACTTAATCCATTCAATATCAGCACTCTCGAGTAGATTTCTGAACCCGTCCCACAATATACTTTTGAATCTTCGATAAAGACTGCAATATCATTACCAGACGAAGACTACTCCAGCGCAGCATTCATCCATTTCTCAAATTGGCTTGTCCCAGGTAGAAATATATTGTTAACATACAGCATTAGTCTGGTTTAGTGGCCAAATTTGATGTAAAACATTCAAAGGTGATATATTGAGTATCGTTTGAAGACCATCTTATTTTTTTTTTCATATTCACATATCTTATATAATTTTACAAAATGGATTCAGAATTTTATTTAAGTGAATAGTAGAGGCATTTCTTGCTTCTTAATAAAAAATAAAATTTCTTTTGGGGGAATATTAAAGAACTCTGTTATTCTTTAGTAGGAAAATCTTTGGACCATGTTCAATATTATCAGACAGGTCCACTTAAAAAACTGGCTGTCATAATACAAGGGAAAGAAAACACTCTCCTTTGAGTAATAAAATTACTTTTCGGCAGTCAACACAAATACCACGAGTTAATTGATCTCATAGCGAAACTTTTTTGAAAGATATAAGAAGAGAGAAAGTAAGTCGATAACGAACGTTATTAGTATCGCCAAGAGATTAAAGCTATCAGATTTTTGTTTTTTTATACTACGTTCCATTAAATGTTTCAGTTATAAAACTCAAGACACGCAAAAAGACATGAATAATTGTTGATTTTATTTAAAGCTGTTTGGGGACACCAAAGATGTTACTACGCTTCTGACTGAAACATCTTTAGTTTTGAGGCATAGAGTTTCTGTAATAAACAAATGTGCCAAAATGAATAAATTTCAATACCCCTGTAGTCCCTAGAGCTCAATTTTTGGTAAATTGAGATTCTAATAAAGATTTTTGTTACTGCTATATTTTTGGTTTCTAATATATAAAGTTTTCTTGATAAAGTTATCCCATGATATCCCGATGTATCTCTACCTTTTCTATATTTTTCGATTTTTTTCAAAATTTTTTGAATTTTGTTCAATATTTTATCTTTTCCAATATTTTTAAACTTTTTCATCATTTCTTAACTTTTTTCATATATTTGGATCTATTCGACATATTGGAAATTTTTTTTTCGATTCTTTCAATGTCTTTCGATTTCTTTCTACTTATTAAAAATTTTCGAGCTTTTCAGCATTATCCTGGTATCAACATTTTAACTTGTATAAATATCATTGGTTTTTTTTTTCAACATATGTATGCCAAATTTTTCAACATAAGTCAACATTTTTCAAACGTTTTATAATTTTTAGACTAATTCACCACTTTCACCATTTCTCGAATTTCTTAAAATTTTTCAACTTATCCGAAATTAATCGATTTGTTCAATATGTTTTAAGTTTTTAAAATTATCCGTCATTTTCAAAATTTTCCGAGTCCATAAAGTTTTCTGACAGTTTCAACATATTCAACTTTTTCAACATTTTGTTCGGCGTATCCTAACATTTATGAACTCGTTCAACATTTTTGACATTTTCAAAAATATCTGTGCTAGTTATCAAACAATCACATATTACACCGCGAGTTCTCGCATCCAGATGTTTTTTTAAGAATCCTAAATATCATTACAAGAACTTTTCAATATTATTCCTTAGTGAGAACCTATACCGCAAAAGCACTGTATTCTCAAAAATGTATCTATGTATGTATGCATTGATATGTCAGGAATTTTCTTACATAAGTATGTGTTATGGTGGTAAAATCAGAACAAACTAAAATTTTTAAAAGGTTACGCCAGAACCGAGAAATGTAAGTGACTCAATTGATAATCTTCTCTTTAAATTATAATATCCGTAAGATAGAATCTCTCTTTGATAGTGTTACATGCAATCAATCAAGTGATTCAGAAATCGTTCAATAATTTTTGATACTCTTTCTCAATTTATTAATTGTTCTGACAAAGCCACCCCCCTACATAATCCAGACATTCCCTTACATTCCCTCACAAATTTCGCTGCAAGTGACTGGCAACCTGATGCTTTCATTAAAAACAACAACAACATAAAATACATCGAGTTCATTCACCTTTTCTTTTAATTTTCATTAACATCATAATGAGCAAAAGGACCAAAACAAAAACAATTACAACAAAAAAGCCAAGAAGAACGACGACGGCAGTCATCCAGCGATGTTGGTTTTGGCTTTCGCATTACCTTGACCTTGAAACCCACATTTAAAATAATTCACTCGTTAGCGAGAAAAACATCATCAACGGCTGGAGCAGCAACAGAGGAAAAGCGGCAGCAACATCGGCAAAAATAGAGACAACAAAAATTATCTCATCAGCAGCAAAAGCAGCACCCCATCCACAGCACGTTGTAATCAACAGAGCGGCATTTCCGTCTGCCCGCCTGCACCCTAACGCATCGTCATCAGCAGCAACATTGATGCTGTTGCTGCCTGTTGTCTTCATCTTCATTTTCATTTTCATCAGCTGCAAATTCTCTCATTATCATTTGTTCATTTACATTTATTTTGGATTTTGTTTTTTATGATTTTTTTTCCTTCCCAACTACCGTACGCTCTCTCTCGAGTGAATTTTCCCACTCATCAACGCAAACGAAGTTGCACCACAACCGGGGGACCAGAGTCATAGCAACTGAAACAGCAGCAGCAGCAGTAGCAGGAGAACATTTTTAATGGCGAATGAAATTAAAAACCTCGAAAGAGAAAACAAAACGGAGCAAGCAACAAATAACAAGGGCATGCAAGGAAGGAAGCCGCGCGACTGTAAAAAAATAATGAAATAAATAAAACAAAAACAAAATGAGAAATGAAATGAAAAGAAAAGAAAAAAAACGCAACTTTATTCATTCGTTTGGTCGTTCGACCTTCCACCCAGTGCTGTCGTGGCAACAACCTGGTGGCATTACCACGTGGTATTTTGTGCTTAATCCTTGTTTAAACATTCAACAGATCCTGTTTGGTAGCAGCAGCGCTCATTTCCGTCTCGAATTCTTTCGAGAAAATGAAAATGAAAAGTTTTTCACTTTTGGGCGCCATGTTGAACACACACACCCACACACGCGCACCCACCTACCGCAGAGCCAAAGACAAATAGTCACTGGCATGACTGCTTATACTTAAGCATTCATTATCCTTGCTGCAATGCACCACGTGCGTTTTGTATTGCAATGTAATAAGAAAAAATGGGAAAAAAAACTATCTGGGCTAAACTGTGCACTTTATTGTGTGGGATACACACATGTGTAAAATCGGAAAAGTGGGCAATATTGAGGAACTCTCACGATATATCCGAAGTGAAAAAGGTGATTTAAGCGGGCTAATTACATTCTTTAGAAAGTGGGACAATCGTTTAAAGTTGTATTGTAAAATAAAAGAAAGAATTTTGAACAGTGAATGACAATGCTCACTTTTGTCAACCCTCGCACACCCTTTTTGAGGTTATTCCTCAGGGTAAAGTTCTAATGGGTCAAATAATATTGTCAAATAGTTTTTACGCAAAATTTTACTAATGATTCACATGATTTTTTATCTGTGGTAATTACGCAGTATATTCTGAAATCAAGATAGCCTTAGGTAGATCATCAGAAGCAGCTACACATCCCTGCTTTTAAATAACTTGGTTTGAATTACAATGCCACTGTTTCGCGCAAGTGTCGCCAAGAACTGATTTTCAAGTTGAGCCAAATTTTTGAATGTTAATAAGGGTATTCCTCTAAGTGCGGAGATGCCTCGAAAACTAACAACATTTTTGAGCCTCGAAAAAGATTTGTGTGGAACAAAGTTTACGCACGCCTCTAAAACTTTAGAGCAGTGATGGGCACATAGTAGCTCTATTTGCTCTCACCGTTATTCGACGCACAAGTAAGCGTAAAAAAATTCGCAGAATTTCAACGCCATCGAGGCACAGCGTTGACTTGAATTCAAATGAAAACAAAAACAAAATACAAAGGCATAAGCGACGGCGCCGCATTGTTTCTTGACGAATGTATCAATTGTTTTTGTTTGTAGTGCAATTCGGTTTTTTTTGTGCTAATGGCAAATTTGGAAATGAAAGTAAAAAAAACTTTAAAATTTCGTTTGTTGTTGTTTGATGTTGTTGTTTTGCTCTTTTGTTAGATTTCTATGCCCACCGCTGCTTTATAGGCAAATTTGATGAGCAAGCACTATCGAAAAGTTGGAAAGTGAATCTGTGCAGTGTATGTTCCCATAAACAAGCTCGAAAACTTTCGAATTTTACACGTTTTACGAATTTTTGTTTAGAGGAGTACCCTCAATTTTTCTAAGCGCGCCTTAAATTAAAATATGAAAAAAAGTTAGTGCTGTCATTGAATTTGGTTATTTTTTTTGGATTATTATAAAAATAAGTAATAATATTGTGATTTAGAAATCGCTGTCAAAAATTGTCTACAGCAGAATCGCCCTTTAAAAACATTTTTTAAGAACGAGCCAAGAGTTCAGCTTTTCTTTTTATTTTTCGAAAAACTCCCGGACGCCCTTAAAGAAAGCAATATCTGACTATGCAGTTATGTAGGCGAGCCATTGGAGAATGAGGAACTGATAGCAACAAACAGTGTACCTGATACTTTTTTTTTTTGAAAAAAGACGTCATTGAGTTAAGAATTTATTTAAACTACAGACCACATTTTGTTGAGTTGTTTTTACAAGACCCAAAGAAACTTACCATCAATTTTTAGATTTTTCAGAGTATTTGGTGGTCTTGCACCATCTCTGATCTCAATGCCGTTAAGATCCGATTTCAAATAAATACCGAAGATGGAAATGGGTTGGACACACGTTGCGAGAATCACCAACTGAAGTCTGTCAGAAAGCACTACACTGAAATCTTCAAGGTAGTAAAAAGGGCGACCGTCCTAAATCATTGTGGAAACTATCACTAGAATAGAAAATACGTGAGTCAGGAAGCTGTTGGAGAGAATTGAAGGCGCTCGCTACAAATCGTGCATGTTGAAAGAGTTTTGTGGATGCCCTATGCTCCGTGAGGAGATAAAGGACACAAAAAGAAGAAGGAGAAGAAAACCACTGCAGCTATAATGTTCAATAAAAGAAATTATTTAATTGTCAGAACATATTTTCGGAAACCATATCGTGGACCGCTTCTTATAATTTCATCTCTAAATTAAATGCGGCACACGACACAAACTGATGTTTCCTTCTCAGTAGTAAAGAATGTAGGACAATTATTTTGAATTCGGTTCTGGTTCTTATCTTAGAATTTTGTCAAAAACTTAACCAACTAATTTCAATAAATTTTTTTTTTAAAATCATTGACATATTAAGATATTGACACATAATTTCTTTTCTTCTAATGAATATGTCATTTGTTTTTGTTCAGTTATATTTTTTAAATAAGGCTATTATAGAACCGATAGGAAGACGAAATAACGAACTATAAAACATTTTTTTTTTAATATGTGAATAACAACACAACACCGTCATTATCAATTTCTTATTAAAACTTTTTCCTGTGGCGCTGATTTTCGAAAAAAGTTAAAAACTTTGCGATTTTCATTCATAATTCAGAGCTGTTTTGAGTGAAAGCTTTAAGAAAAAATCGTGCATGATTTTGATATTATAGTTGATCAAAGCACTTCTTAATCCAATTTTGTATACGAACGAATAATACTCGAACTTCTTACCGACAAATTTTGGGAATTTATTCCGGTGCTTAAAATATCATAGTTAAAAATCACAGTTTTCGTAACCGTGAATGCCCTAAAGCTTACTTTCATATTATATATTAATTATACCGTTTTTATTATTTTTACATTTTTTTTTTCATAATGCTCTGTTATTTTACTAATTTGATAAACGTGTTTTTTTATAAAATATAACTCTGTTATAGCCATGGACCATTCTTTCCATATAAAAATTACAGAATTTATTAAAATGAAACCGAATTTAAATAATGCTACACAGAACCTTAAGGCTGTTCCTCCCACTTATGTCAGCTGTATCGTTTTTTTTTCGTGTCACAGGCACTCAAATGTATTTTAAATTCAATACGTAAAAATTCAATTTGCAAAAGTAACATTCGCAGAAAGTGATGAATTAGATGATTTGGCAAAAGAAAGACAATTCAGCAGAAAATGTCGAAACGAAGTACGAGTTGAAGTAGGTGGATAACAAAGTGATGTTCAGCATGTTTCGCAGTAGTAGTATGGAGTAGTAATACCATTTCTGAAAAAAAGGACTAACAAAAATGCAAAAAGCAAAAAAAAAAAAAAAGAAAAACTGGCAACCAACACGCACTCACATCTCATTAATTTGTGATTGATACGTTTGTGTGTTCGTGAAGCATCACAAATAAAATTGATGTGTGATCCCATTACAACAACGGCAACAGCAACAACAACAACAACAACAGCAACAATAGTAGCATCAATGAAAAAGGATATTAATGCCAAATATATAATAACAACAAAAACACAGCATTAACTCAAAAGGAAACAAATTCAAATTTTCAAAATGTCGTCAATTTTTAACATTTGATGGATTTTGCACGGCAGCAGGCAGTTTGACATGTGAGAGTCAAAAGAGTCACAAGAATATCTTATTACAAAAATTTTGTTCTTGTTATTTTTTTGGTGTTTGTGCGCCATCTTTGCACTGACAAGCATACATACATACGCATAATCATATAGATAGATATGCCAATATATAGAACAGCATACATTTGTGTATATGTTTGCTTGGTCGTGAATATATTCATAAATGGGCAATTCCATGAGAAGCTGCACTGAAGTGTTCTGATGATTTGCAAGAATTGTTTATTTTGGGAAATAATGCCCAAAGTCTGATATCTATATAGGTGCTATGGAGATAATGGAGGCAAAGAAATCTGGAAAAATTAATATATAGATTATTTTTCATTTCGAAAATCATCAGGTCGTACGAATAAAAAAAAAGGAATTTTCGTTTTGTTTTGTGAAAAATTTGCAATATTTTTAGAATTTTTCGAGCACATCAGATATTGAAGGTACTACATTCAGTTCAATCCAAAATTTACTTTAAGCATTTCTAAATCCTTATGTATAAAATATTTTAAATAAGTATACTTTATTTTAATATAAACATGAAATTTGCAGTTGAAAATCTTAGATTTTGTGAGGAAGAAAGTCGGCACTCGTTTTCTTCCTCCAAACATAGGCATCAAGGCGGGTGACTGACGCGTCGCCGCATCACATTATATTCAGACTCACGTTACATTTTTCTTATTTTTATTACTTATTGGTGAAAATCCCTATTTATTTTCAATTATTGTAAGTTACAAGTGAATTTAACTAAATGAATTTTATACAATATATTTTAAGTAATCATAAGCAAACGCGCATGTGAACAACTCGTTATTGAAGTTGGCATAGGGGCGTAAATTATTAGTTAAGACACTAGGTTAAGTATCAAAATATCTGGCACCACCAACCAAAACAGCTGTTGTGACAGATAAAAAGAACCAGCTGATGTAATCGACACCAGCAAGAGGTTGGGTGTTGGATGCCGATCACAATTTTATTCATTCAACCGGGGACCACCAGAGCCAACAGTCGCAGTTCGCAGCCTACAGTGGTAATTTATAAATAACTAATCAAATTCTCTTTCCAGCAGTGAGCTAGCTTGACGGTAGGCGTGCATTCGAACACACAAGTGCGGTTTTGGGTTTTCCCGAAGTACTTGTGAGTAAGAACTCCGAGCAATCGTCAAGCCGATAGCATAGCGTAGGAATCGCGTGCGGGGGGTTGTGGTTAGGTTCGAACGCATGAGTGTGTATTTGGGTTTTCCCGAGATGCTCATGCGCTAGAACGCGACAGATTCAGCATCGGTCACAGCGACAGAGATTAGTTTATTTGGCTGTCGGTGGCGTGGTCAACCAATTAAGTGCGCTTTTGGGTTTTCCCGAGGTACTTGGTTGCGAGAGCTCAGCATCGGTCACAGCGGCGGAGAGTAGTTTTTGTTTAGGCGGTCGGCGTCGTGTTCAACCAAATAAGTGCGCTTTTGGGTTTTCCCGAGGTACTTAGTTGCGAGAGCTCAGCATCGGTCACAGCGGCGGGGAGTAGTTTTTTTATTTAGGCGGTCGGCGTCGTGTTCAACCAAATAAGTGCGCTTTTGGGTTTTCCCGAGGTACTTAGTTGCGAGAGCTCAGCATCGGTCACAGCGGCGGAGAGTAGTTTTTTTGTTTAGGCGGTCGGCGACGTGTTCAACCAAATAAGTGCGCTTTTGGGTGTCCCCGAGGTACTTAGTTGCGAGAACTCAACATCGGCCACAGCGGCAGAGTTTAGTTTTTTAGTCTGGCGTTTGCTGACGCGTTCAACCAAACAAATACGCTTTCGGGTCTCCCCGAGGTATTTGATTGCGAGAGCTCGGCATCATCGCCCTACCGAAGCGTTATTTTCAAGGCTAGGAGTTCGCGTAAGGGGTAAAGTTAGATCAAAACGCATGAGTATGTTTTTGGGTTTTCCCGAGGTACTCATGCGCTAGAACGAAGTGAGAGTAAAGACTAGATGCCAGCAGAAGTCAAGTCAGGCGCATGAGTGAGGAGAAAGGAGAATCCCCGGTTGATACCAGAGGCGTAACAGGAACATTTCGCAGCGCTAGAGTAGCAATAAGTATTTTTATTATTTACTGAAAATTTAATCCGTTTCTTTCTTAGCTAATTAAGAGTAAAATTGAATTGATAAGAAATAAAATTAATTAAAAATTGGAAAAAAAACTCCGCTCGCGTTTTCGTTAATAAAAGAATGAAATATTAGCCAACCTGCGAATACAAATTGTCTGTAGCCGAACCTTGGACACCGGCGAGCCAAAACCCCGGCCAGAAGGTTCGTCACAGTGGCGCCCGAGCAGGGACTTTGGCTATATGAGAAACATTTAAATACCAATAAAACGCGGCGGAACGGGTTTTTTCTGTAAAGCGGATAAAAAAAATATAAATTTTTGTGTGTAAAATTCAAAATAAAAAAATATACCAACCAATACGCAAGTGATCATAAGCAAACGTAGCCCCGTGCACCGGTAGAAAATTATTTAGCAAGCGGACTCGTTATATATATATAAAAAAAAACATTCGAACATAACTTGAAGGAAAAATAAATATCGCTCGGACAGACAGTAAACGGTTTTTTTTTGAAATAGAATAAATAAAGACGAATAACGCCGCAAGTGATTCTGCGCAAACGGTTCCGAAATAAAATAACGGAAAGAAAAAAAAAACAAGAACAAATTTCAATATCGCGGAAACAGACAGTGAACAATTTTTTTTTTAAAAAAAAAGGGGTTATATAATAGTAATATTTTTTTTTAAAAAAAAGGAAAAAAAAATAATATAGTAAATAGTGCTCGGACAGTGAACCGTTTTTCTTTTGAACATAAATAATTAAATATCGCTCGAATCCACAGCGCAGCGGTGTTTTTAGTAAAGAAATAATTACACAGATCAACGGGAAAATTTATTACTCCGCGAACAGAACTAATTTAATAAATTTATTCTAATCCTATACAGTGTGTGTAGAAAATAAAAAACCCGCCAGGCCCAGGGTTGGCAAAAACTAAAAATACGTCCACTGAAGAATTTCAAGTGGCCGAGAACAAGTCAGAAACTCATGCCGACACGATGCAAGCTCTACAGGGAGCCGTCGGCCATGACCCGATCATAATACAACAACGTGGGCCATATGCTACGTCACACGGGCACTTGAGCTATAACCCAATGATCATGGAGCAGGTTCGGAAATGGGCCGTTAAATACGACGGGGGCAGAGATCCGCTGATGTTTATTGAGCGGGTAGAAGAGCTGACCCAAGTCTATGGATTAGACATAGATCACCTACCACGAACGATGCCAGAATTATTACGGGATAAAGCCCTAACTTGGTTCCGTAATAATAATCAGCAATGGACCACCTGGACAGCATTTAAGTCGAGTTTCCTGAATTTCTTCTTGCCGCCACGATATTTTGAGACACTTGACGACGAAATCAGGAAAAGATGCCAGCAGCCACGAGAAAAATTTAAAGACTATATCCTGGTTCTACAAACAATGATGCGTCACGCTCGCTATACGGAAACCCAGCGCCTCGAGCGTATTTTCCGTAATTCGTTACCAGAATATCAGTGGTACATCAAGCGCAGAGAATTTTCTACCCTAACAGAACTAATCACTTTGACGGAAGAGCTTGAGTGCATTCAGGAGAGAGAGCCTGTACGTCCATCAGCAACAGCAGCGAGAAACCGCTCTGAGCAGCATCGCTTGATGGAACCAACCAGAGTCGAGCGAATCAACGTCCAAACGGCTTGCCGGCGCTGTGGCCAAGATGGTCACATCGCGAGGGAGTGTCGGGGCCTACAAAGACTGTTCTGCTGGATTTGTGGCAAAGTAGGGGTCCGCACCATAGGTTGCTGTCGTCCACCGGGAAACGAAGAAGGAGGCCGCCCAGAGCTAGGGGGAGGCAGCGCTCCAGGAGATTCCCCCCAGCAACTGTAGATCGCACCGAACTTTACTGCAGGCGAGTTTACGCCAACATTATTGTTGGCGGAAAGGAGGTGTCAGCAACAATCGACACGGGAGCAACGGCGAGTTTCATCCGAGAAGCATTTGTAAACGTAGTCGGTAGCAGAGCAACGCGAGTGGCATATGAAGGCGAGGTCATATTGGCGGATGGGTCGGCCCGGCAATTGAACTATGCGATACAAACAAGAGTTCAATATGGTAACCGCAATGATAATTTCCAATTTATCATCATGCCTGACGCTACGGATGACGTGGTTCTAGGACTCGATTTTCTAACTCAAAGTGGTTTCACGATCACAATGGGAGAAGAATTAATCACCTTGGGAAAAACCGCACCAGCTCAACCCGAAAGAAACATGGTCAGCAACGTGCACCCTACCACAAGTCGATTGACAAACCATTTTCCACAGCAAGCACAAGAAGCCCACAAAAAGTTAAAAAAGAATTCGCTACCAGACCCACCATCACACCAACTGAAGCCGCGGCGGTACCGCCAGCGAAAAATTCATCAAAAGTACCAAAGTAGTCCACAGAGATCACATCAGAGTCATAATAAAACACAACAGCAGAGCCAACAATGGAGTCCACTACGAGAAGTAAAATCACCACCATCGGCAGAGCTTCCGGTTTTACCAACAACAGAGCCCACCACCGCACCAACGGCAGAGCCCACCACCGTACCAACGGCAGAGCCCACCACCTCACGAACGGCAGAGCCCACCACCGCAGAGCTTCCGGTCTTACTAACACCAGAGCCCACCACCGCACCAACGGCAGAGCCCCCCACCGTACCAACGGCAGAGCCCACCACCTCACGAACGGCAGAGCCCACCACCGCAGTAACAGCAGAGTCCACATTGGAAATGGGGAGAGGACCAGCAAAAGGCATTCGAGATATTGAAACAGAAACTGACCGAGGCCCCAGTATTAGCATGCCCGGATTTCAATAAGACCTTCACATTGCAAACCGACGCCAGCGACGCGGGCCTTGGAGCTGTGCTCACCCAAGCCACCGATGAGGGGGAGCGGGTGATCGCTTACGCCAGTCGAAGCTTGAATAACGCCGAGAGAAACTATTCCCCAACCGAAAAGGAATGTTTAGCCATTGTTTGGGGCATCCGAAAAATGAGGCCGTACCTAGAGGGTTATCGATTCATTGTTATCACCGACCATCTCTCCTTAAAATGGTTGAACTCCATAGAAAGCCCCGCAGGACGAATAGCCCGTTGGGCTTTGGAGCTCCAGCAATACCAATTTACCATTCAATATCGAAAGGGGAAAAGTAATGTGGTGGCTGACGCATTGTCACGACAGCCTCAGGAGATCTGTCAGATAGCAACAGTAAGCAACAACGTTAGCATAGAATGCGCTTGGCTACAGAAAAAAAAGGCGGAGATTCGGAACCAACCAGAGAAGTTTCCAGATTTTTCGGAGGTCGGCGGTCAATTATATCGTCATTTACCAAGCATCCCAGGCGACGAAGATTGCGATCAATGGAAATTATGTGTTGCAACACCCCTCCGGCAGCGAGTCATGACGGAAAATCACGACAGCCCCAGTGCAGGCCATCTCGGCATCCGCAAAACCATAGCCCGAATAGCCAACCGCTATTATTGGCCAGGCATGTTTCGTAACATAAGTCGCTATGTGAGGCGTTGCGAGTCCTGTCAACAGTATAAGGTTAGCCAGCAAGCACCCGCAGGCGAAATGTTGATTACGATCCCAGACGAACCCTGGTCCACAGTTTGCGCCGATTTCATTGGGCCACTTCCGCGGTCAAAACATGGACATACGATGCTGCTGGTGTTTTTCGATCGGTTTTCAAAATGGACCGAATTAGTGCCGCTAAGAAAAGCCACCGCAGACAGCGTAGTGAAAGGTTTCCGCGAAAGAATCCTCGCTAGATACGGAATTCCAAAGTGTCTCATCACGGATAATGGTACACAGTTCACTAGCCGAATCGTCAAAGGATACTTACAGCAGATCGGAGTTCAGCATCGCTTTACCGCTCCCTATACGCCGCAAGAAAACCCCACAGAAAGGATGAATCGGACTGTAAAGACGATGATAGCCCAATTGGCCAACAATGAACAGAAAACTTGGGACGAGCACTTACCAGAATTAACGTTGGCCATAAACACTAGCACATCGGAAACAACCGGTTACAGCGCAGCATTCCTTACACAAGGACGCGAGCCACGATTACCTCAGGCACTTTATGATGAGGTCACACCAGGTACAGGAAGAACCCAACAAACTCCAGAGTCTCGAGCAATACAATTACAAGAAATATTCGATATCGTGAGGCACAACTTGGCGAAAGCGGCTCAGGATCAAGCGAGACACTATAATCTCAGAAGACGACAATGGAAACCAAAAGTCGGGGAGTCAGTGTTGGTCAGACAACACCCTCTCTCTAAGGCCATCGACAGCTTTGCGGCTAAGCTTGCCCCTAAATACGCCGGGCCCTACACAGTGTTGAGTTTTGTCTCGCCGGTTATACTGAAATTAAAGAAAAGCGGTGACAAAATCATTCGAACGGCTCACCTGAGCGAAATAAAATCTTTCTACTCATAGTCATTTTCTCAAATTCATGTTTGCTTTCATTACATTGACCTATTTCCCTCTCTTTTGAAATAATAGTTAGAACAAGACTAATCTGTAACTTTTCTTCAACAGTCTCAAGGAAAACAACCAAGAGAAACACCGCAGTAAGAAACTTCCGAGCTTTGACGAATTTCGGTTATCCTGAATCCACCCCAACGACAGAATACGCCCCAGATAAACTGGCGGGAAACAACTTGGGTCAGCTTGACACCGCCATCATCAGTAAACTTCGAGCATTCGTGAATACACTGCCCACGGGAAAATATATAAAGCTAGCACGAACCATCGAGGGTCGCAGAATTAAAATAAGGGTGTTCCACAACGGATCCACGAAAATAATACTACCGCCCGGAAAGTAAGAGGGGAGTGTGAGGAAGAAAGTCGGCACTCGTTTTCTTCCTCCAAACATAGGCATCAAGGCGGGTGACTGACGCGTCGCCGCATCACATTATATTCAGACTCACGTTACATTTTTCTTATTTTTATTACTTATTGGTGAAAATCCCTATTTATTTTCAATTATTGTAAGTTACAAGTGAATTTAACTAAATGAATTTTATACAATATATTTTAAGTAATCATAAGCAAACGCGCATGTGAACAACTCGTTATTGAAGTTGGCATAGGGGCGTAAATTATTAGTTAAGACACTAGGTTAAGTATCAAAATATCTGGCACCACCAACCAAAACAGCTGTTGTGACAGATAAAAAGAACCAGCTGATGTAATCGACACCAGCAAGAGGTTGGGTGTTGGATGCCGATCACAATTTTATTCATTCAACCGGGGACCACCAGAGCCAACAGTCGCAGTTCGCAGCCTACAGTGGTAATTTATAAATAACTAATCAAATTCTCTTTCCAGCAGTGAGCTAGCTTGACGGTAGGCGTGCATTCGAACACACAAGTGCGGTTTTGGGTTTTCCCGAAGTACTTGTGAGTAAGAACTCCGAGCAATCGTCAAGCCGATAGCATAGCGTAGGAATCGCGTGCGGGGGGTTGTGGTTAGGTTCGAACGCATGAGTGTGTATTTGGGTTTTCCCGAGATGCTCATGCGCTAGAACGCGACAGATTCAGCATCGGTCACAGCGACAGAGATTAGTTTATTTGGCTGTCGGTGGCGTGGTCAACCAATTAAGTGCGCTTTTGGGTTTTCCCGAGGTACTTGGTTGCGAGAGCTCAGCATCGGTCACAGCGGCGGAGAGTAGTTTTTGTTTAGGCGGTCGGCGTCGTGTTCAACCAAATAAGTGCGCTTTTGGGTTTTCCCGAGGTACTTAGTTGCGAGAGCTCAGCATCGGTCACAGCGGCGGGGAGTAGTTTTTTTATTTAGGCGGTCGGCGTCGTGTTCAACCAAATAAGTGCGCTTTTGGGTTTTCCCGAGGTACTTAGTTGCGAGAGCTCAGCATCGGTCACAGCGGCGGAGAGTAGTTTTTTTGTTTAGGCGGTCGGCGACGTGTTCAACCAAATAAGTGCGCTTTTGGGTGTCCCCGAGGTACTTAGTTGCGAGAACTCAACATCGGCCACAGCGGCAGAGTTTAGTTTTTTAGTCTGGCGTTTGCTGACGCGTTCAACCAAACAAATACGCTTTCGGGTCTCCCCGAGGTATTTGATTGCGAGAGCTCGGCATCATCGCCCTACCGAAGCGTTATTTTCAAGGCTAGGAGTTCGCGTAAGGGGTAAAGTTAGATCAAAACGCATGAGTATGTTTTTGGGTTTTCCCGAGGTACTCATGCGCTAGAACGAAGTGAGAGTAAAGACTAGATGCCAGCAGAAGTCAAGTCAGGCGCATGAGTGAGGAGAAAGGAGAATCCCCGGTTGATACCAGAGGCGTAACAGGAACATTTCGCAGCGCTAGAGTAGCAATAAGTATTTTTATTATTTACTGAAAATTTAATCCGTTTCTTTCTTAGCTAATTAAGAGTAAAATTGAATTGATAAGAAATAAAATTAATTAAAAATTGGAAAAAAAACTCCGCTCGCGTTTTCGTTAATAAAAGAATGAAATATTAGCCAACCTGCGAATACAAATTGTCTGTAGCCGAACCTTGGACACCGGCGAGCCAAAACCCCGGCCAGAAGGTTCGTCACAATTTAAATGTAAAAATTGTTAGCTAACTCTGAAGAATTCTTCCAATATCAATTGCTGAAAATAATTTGACTTTCACATGGTAACATTACATTTTCCACAGCACTTAACCAAATGTGGAATCACCCGCACTTCGCCAATATGTAGCAATTCCACGTTTTCACTTTTGAGTGCCATTCTTTTAAACTCCACAGTTTTTGCAAATTGACACCCTCCTACTACTACCAACGCCCATCACCATTACCACAACTACCCGCTTATAGCACAGGCAGCATATATCGACCACCGCCGGAAGCGAGAAAATCAACGTCTTTTGCCAAAAAAAAAAATGCAAAAAACAGCAAAAATAAAATTTGTGAAAATAGAAAATTACAGGGTTTGCAAAAGAAAAACGCGTGTGATACAACGCAATGCGTGTACTTGTGCTTGTGATATATTCATTTTATTTTTCACTTTTTTTTTTCTTTGGTAAATGTCACCCCCAATTCTAATTTCCCCCTCCCCCACTCTGTTCACTTCCTTCTTCAACTCAAGCGAACAGAAGTTTCTAAAAAATGTCGTGGTGTTTTATCAGTTCAGGGTTTCTTGATTGAATTTCCTTAAACTCTTTGAGTTTTCGCAAATATCATGTGATATGACATGTGTGACATTTTTTTCACCATGTTGCTGTTGCAGAAATGTCGCTGACAATTTCGCATTTTCACAATTGTTAGATGGTCTTTTTTTTCAGGGTTCAAAATATGTGCTTGTTGTTGTTGCGATTTGTTGTTATTGGATCAGGTACAATATGTAGCTATATTTGTTTGAAAATGAAGTCTGATATTTGCAATGTCTTGTGATGAAAAGAAGAAAAGCAAAAAAAAACCTTTTAGAGAAAATTATTTTTGTTTTTTTTGATGGTGCGCCACCATTGCTGACACTGAAATCAGCTTTGTCAGCAACAATTTTTTGACTTGCAACTTTGACATTTGTTTTGACACTTCAAAGCACAGTGGGAGATGCTTTGAATTCCTTTTTAAGCATTCAGCTTTTGCAAACGAAAAAAACGTTATAAAGTTTAAGATTTGGTATAAAATGTCACAAATATTTATATTCCTTAAGCGGAGACTAATTTAAATTCTACTTATTTTTACTTACAAAATAGATCTTCTACTGGAACTATTTTGTAAATTTAATTTTCAATACATTAGCTTTTGAAAGATAAATGCTTTTTGGCAAATAAATCCAGATTTCTTTATATTTGCTTCGAAGATATATATCTTTTTAAATTATTAACCTATCGTACTACATTGCTCGAATAGCATGATTTATGTACATATAATCATTCTGGTTCTAACAGCAAATATTTTATCTATAATCAATGCATTAAAGTTAGTCTATTAATAAGACTTTACTCGCACAAATTCCTACATTGTAGTTATATGAAAAGTTGGTGTATGTTTGTATCAAAATATAAAAAAAATTGCCAAAGTTCGGTACACACCCAATTCTGTTTTTACACGGTTTTGAGTTAACTCGGTCTAGAAAAAAAAAAAACGGCGGGTTGCACTCCGGGAGTGCCGACAGAAGTGAAAACAAATCGTTTAATGGCAAGTTAGTGCGTTAATTGGTATGTGTGCGTTTTCTTTTTATATGGCAATGCAATGGAAGACAAAAACGGAATATGTATTCAAATTTTACTCTCGCTCTCATTCTCAATTTGTCAACGCAACAACGCGGACATTGAAACAAACAAACATGTAATCATAACAATCGTTGAATGAGAATTAAATGTGTCAGTTAGTGTGTATGCTTTGCTTTTTGTCTTCCACTTGGAATATTTTTTATTTAAAAGAAACAATAGAACATTAAAATTTTACCATCGCATTCATGACGGGGAATCCCGATGACGGTCGGTGTCACGAGTTTATACTTTTTTACTCAGCCGCACAACGTGCCATAAGAAGTTTTCACTTCAAAAATTGCTGGAAGAAGTATATTCGGCTCAGTAGCCTCAACTGTGAATAATTAAATTTGAGCTAAGTACTCCTTATGTTTAAAAACAAAAATTTATTCTGATTGCAGTAAGACACATCATTGCGAATTATGTAAGTATAAGAAAAAAGCAGGTAAAAAAAGTACATGGACCTGTGACTAAATAGCTTAAACATAATTTTTCTTAACCTTAAGATAAAAATCTGCTTCTTCTAACAGACACTATGACACCACATTTATCAAAATCGGCTTATTCGTTGCCGAGTTCTGGCTGTTAGAATATTCAAACTGCTTAAAACGCCATCTTGTGACAGTTAATCATAATACAAATGACTTCAAAAAAATCTGCTTGTTCTTAAAAAAAACTATTACACCTCATTTGTCTAAATCGGTTTAGTAATAGCCGAGATATAACGTTTTAAAGTTTTTCAAAAAACCAAATTTGCTTGCTGCTGGTTCAAGGTGGCCTGGTATTTCAGATTTTTCTCTGCTTTGGGCTGCTGGCTCTGCTTTCGGCTGCGCTAGCAGAGAAAAATTTGCTTACTGAGCAACAACTAACCGGAAGTCAACATATGTATGCTACAAATTTAAAAATTTTTTCCACAAAATTACATACTTTCATGGGCCAATTTTTTCAAAAAACGTTGCCTACTTTTAGGCGCTATTAATAATTTACCCTTAAGCGGCCCTCACACGATCAGTATTACTGACAGGATTTTGCATACTGACAGTATTACTGAAGGTATGAGGTGAGTACTGATGTACTGTCAGTATAGAAAAACGTTACTGATGACTGATGAAAAAATCGGATATTACTGACGAAGTTTTTAAATACTGACAGTAATACTGATGGTGTGAGGTGAATACTGACAGTTCATCAGTATTATTTGCACAGAAAAGTGGCATGCCATTTTTTGGGGCAGATCCGGCTGAAAGTTGGTCAGAGGGTGCAAGTAGGCACGGGACGGCAAAATCCTGGGAGGGGGCGTGGCATGCCCCATTTTGTGGCAGATAGACGAAGAGGCAGCGAAACTTGAAAGAAACTTGAAAAAGTTCCTCATTCAGTGGCATGGAACATTGCGTCCAAGGGTATGGTCGTCCGATGCCTAGCTGGAGGCGTGGTGCAAGTTTGGATGGAATCTGCCCCAAAAAGTGGCATGCCATTTTCGGCTGTCGGTCACGTAGCCGGAGCATAGTTCGCACCTTCACCAGTCGAATGTCAAAAAAACTGATTACTGACAATAAACAATACTGACCGTGTGAGTGGTACACTGACAGTTATGTAAATACTGTCAGTAATTATACTGTCAGTAATATTGATCGTGTGAGAGCCGCTTTAAAAGTATGCAACACTTTCCGACGAATTTCAAAAAAGCACCTAAAATTAGGACACATTATCTGAAATTTTTAAAATCGTTACCTACTTTTAGGCGTTCTTTTTGAAATTTGTCAGAAAGTGTTGCCTACTTTTAGGGGCAAATTATTAATAGCACCTAAAAGTAGGCAACGTTTTATAAATTTTTTGAAATCGAGTTCATTTTCCAAGTCTTCAAAATTTTAAAATCGAGTTCGTTTCCCAAGTCTTCAAAATTCCAAAATCAAGTTCGTTTCCCAAGTCTTCCAAATTTGAAATCGAGTTCGTTTCCCAAGTCTTCAAATTTCTGAAATCGAATTCGTTTCCAAAGTCTTCGAAATTCTAAAATCGAGTTCGTTTCCCAAGTCTTCAAAATTCCAAAATCAAGTTCGTTTCCCAAGTCTTCCAAATTTGAAATCGAGTTCGTTTCCCAAGTCTTCAAATTTCTGAAATCGAGTTCGTTTCAAAAGTCTTCAAAATTCCAATATCGAGTTCGTTTCCCAAGTCTTCAAAATTCCAAAATCGAGTTCGTTTCCCAAGTCTTCCCGATGACGGTCGGTGTCGCGAAATTATACTTTTTTCCTCAGCCGCACAACGTGCCATAAGAAGTTTTCACTTCAAAAATATTGATTCCAATCTTACATGATTTCCTTCGACTTAGCACGATTAGAAAAAAGCTATCTGATTGAAAATTGAAAGAAAAATATTTTTATTAACCGTAATCTTTTAGAAACTTAGTTGGGGAATTGGGTTAGAAGTTAAATAGAGTTGAAAGATATGGAACTAATCCCCTAATGTACATACATACTTCATGTCATTTTTTACACGGTTTTGTCTGGAACGTATCTACCGTGTAAAAACAGAATTGGGTGTATATGTTATCCATTTTTTGGTTTTCGGCGAAATGCTCGAGAAGTAAGCATCTTATCAAAATTAATCCTAAATACAAAGTTAAAAAACAAAAAAAAAATACTTGGATATTTTTTTGATTTTGCACAAAAATATAAATTGAACGAGCTATATCACTGCGAAAATCATGGTAATAATGGATTTTTTTTTTTAAGAGAAATGGTTTTTTTTTCGAAATTCCCACTTCTTGATACCTTATTTTAGTTTGAATAAAACGAATCCATTTTTTTCTTTGAATTTATTGCCCGAGTCAATAGCTCTAAACATCACATCCTGCACATCTGTGATGTTTCTTTTCTAATTATCTTTATGACTGCTACTTGTGCGGATGATACAGCGAGCTGAACTCGTTCGAATAAACTCAAAACTTACGAACTTTTTACAAAACTCCAGCACCGAATCAAGACTTGACTTAACTCAGTTCGTTTAGTTCCAAATGTTCGCTTACAACTCGTTATTTTGCTTCAGTTTGTGCCAGCGAACGAGTAGTTAGATTAAAAGAAAAGGAAATTGTGGTATACTGGGAATAAGTCGAGACTCGAATAAACGAGTAGTTCGAAACTCATGAGTTGTAATCGTATCACGGTGGGCTTTAACCAACTTTTAATAAAAGTGTGAGTTACAACAAAAAATTTAATTGGGAGTTGTTAAGGATGTAAGTTTGAGTCGATAAATGCTAAAACAAAAGAAATCCTTCGAGCTTTTTTTTTAATTACACATTACGAAATACGTACATACGTACGAAATTTAAAAAACATTCGATTTTATTCAAATTTTGATACGTCAAAGAACCATAATATATGGCACCACAGCCCAAATTTCAGTTTCCTAGGAAGTCGAAGTCCTGAGAAATGATCGTATTTAAGACTGAAAATAGCCGTTTTTAGCCCGTTTTAAAAACTTTAGTTCTAAAAGCCGACAAATCCAAATTTAAAGTTCTGGATATGAATTTTTTTTAGTATGTCATTTTATAAGCTTTAAAAAAAATGCAAGCTCCTAAGCCTTAAAATTTATTTTTGCGACCCGATTAAGTGAAATAGGTCTTAGTAAAATATGACAACTTTTAAAATGATGCTCTAAGTCCTAGTCTTGTTCATAATACTAACCACAAATCTTATTTTGTTTGTCTGCCTATTCGCTTGTAAATGAAACACCATCAAGTGAAAATAGTTTACCTGGCCCAGAAATATTAAATTTTGAATTCAGCTATTTTCGCAAAAATTGCGTTTTTTTCCAAATTTGACCTAACAGAACTCAAGACTCCGAATACCCAGAGAGCTGATATTTGGGTTGTGAGATTATCTTTCTAAGTTCTTTAACTCGTAAATATTTGAGCACAATCAGATGTTTTTTTTTAGTTTCATACGTACGTATTACATATTTTTTAATAAACAATATTACTATGTTAAAAAACAGTAAATATGAAATTAAAAAAAAGCTCCAAGGATTTTTTTCCTTTGACGTATTTCAACTATGATTAACATCTCAAATAATCCCTCATTCAAGTTTTTGTTGTAACTCAACTTGTCATTTAAAGTTGGTTAAAGCCCACCGTACTATGATACGGACATCGAACAAACTGAATATGAGTTCAGTCGAACGAATCGAGTTAATCGAGTTTGACTCCTTGCGTATGGGAAAATGTCGAATATGTTTGATCAGCTCATTGCACAGCCACACTTCCTTTGAGCTGAACTTTCTGCGGAAAATACACCAATCCGATGAAAAATAATATTTCTTGTTCACGTGCCATATCGATTAAGTTATTAATGGGATTATTATAAATCGTTGATTGGAGACGTCAAATGAGCAAAAAACCAATGTAACGAATGGGTGAAATTATGAAAGTAAGCTTGTTAAAAAAATCCTCAAGATCGGCTGGATAGTTTCTGCGTCCATAAAGGACAGACAGACAGACAAAAAATGAATTTTTTATAATAGATTAGGTCATGTGTAAACAGTTCTATTGAAAATTGTGAACTAATGTGAAGACTAAATAAAACTTTCGTGTCAAAATATCAAAAATTAAGTTTTGTTCTTATTGCAGCACAATTCAATTTCAAAGCATTTGTTAAGATGCAATAAAGTTGATTAAGAGTCAGAGCATAGCATGGGAATTTAATTCCTTAAAAAAAAAAACGATCTTTTTTAAGTATTTTTTATAATATTAGTTTTGTACTTCCAAAAGAATTTCGGGCAATTAAAAGAATATTTTTCATTCTTAATATTTTTTACTTAGTACTCTTGGCCAAGTTGAGTGTGTTAATAAAAAACCACTTCCTTACACACATGCATTGTTAAAGTTGCTGCTCTTGTAAAAGTTTTAACAAAGGTTTGGCTTATATGCTTGAAAAACTTGCAAAGCAAAAACTGCAAGAAAAAACGTCAAAGCAGCCTTTTATCAGTTCTAACAATTGCTTTTTAAAAACTTGAAAGTTTCCAAGTTTTTTCTTTTATGAAGTTTTTATTTATACCATGAAAAGCTTAACATAAACCACAAGCAAAGAAAAACAAATTTGAATTTTCTAGCGCACATGTGAAAGAATTTAAGGTTCTCATCGATAAAAAATTTAAGTCAGAATAAAAATATGAAAAATCTTAGAGAAAAGTAGACTGTGATTTCATAAATTTCAAAAATAAAAAAACAGTGCATTGAATAAGACGAAGCAACGTTATGTTTTCGTGACAGCATCCATTCCAAGTCCAATATTGGTCTTAAATAATTGAAAGATAAAAGTATCAGCAGCAATTTAAACAAATTGATATGTGACGAGAAAATATCAAAGGCAGCGAACAAAAACATAGAAAAAAGGACATGACCTTTTTGTAGCAGAAACAGAAAATAAAACACTCCAAAATGGCACGCAAGTCTTTGCGAAAAAACTGGCGAAATTCCAAGGAAAGTCACTCAACTGCAACGATTTCTTTGCGGGTTGTGCGTTTTTCGCATTTCTGATGAATTCAGTTGCGCTGCGTGATTCTATGTCATACTAACAACTTTACCAGATCCAGATCTAATCCATTCAAAAGTGAACCGAATTCGATTGTGATATGAATCAGCAACAAATTTGCTTTCTTTCATTTTGACGCGGCGGCGGCAGCTACATGACAGGCAGCAGGGTGAGCAATTTTCAACTTGCTGATTTTTGCTTTTAGTCGATTGTAGTAGAGTTGCTGTTTCCATTTCTCAGCTTTTTTTTTTTGGCAGGATATGCAAATTTAAATTTAGTTTTATGTATCCTTTTGCATACACGTATGCACACATACACAGATATAAGTACATTTCGTGCTTTCTACTCTTATTCTTTCCTATATTGACAAAAGAACGTGAGTTGACTATTGCGCAAAACCGTAAAAGAATGAGGAATGCAAAATAATGGAACCAGTTATTCAGCTGAACCCCCTTTGCTGTTGGAGGCCTTTTTAATAATATGTAAAAAAAAAGTATTAAGAAACTTAAGAGTATAAATATATTTTTAATATATAGTATATATTAAATTTGCATAGAATTTAGAAAGTATTTCTTTTCAAGAAATATTTGGATTCATTAGATCAGTATATTTTTACGTCTAGTTCCTATCCGTTACGACTGAAAAATATTTTTAAATAGAGATCAAATCCGGCAAGACTCTTTACGGTCTTTTAAGTCAATATATTGAGCTGACTAGATAGCACGCTCACTTTTTGTAATATATGAAACCATTGTTTAATAAAATATGCGCCATTTTGTTCAGCCAACTACTTTCATTTTTGAAGTACAGTAGAATCTCGAATATCCGCTAATCGAAAAAACCAAGACTCCGCGCTATCCGAGGCACCGTACACTCAGCAATTATCAAGGTACATGATCGGATAAAACGGAAAAACTCGGATAAAACGAATGGAGCCGCAATGCTGTACGCGCGAAGTATTTTGCTTAAAACTGTCGAATTTCCTTTTTCTCTCGTGTTATCCAATTTTTCGCTCATCCGAGGTACCTTTTCTCCACATTATCTCGGATAAACGAGATTCTACTGTAATACCATAATCCCATAATTGTATAAGGTGATTTTTGAAGTTCTTTTTTTAAGTTTACTTAACACCTTTCAAATAGTTCTCATTAAACCGAACCAAAATCTAGTCTGATAGCGCAAAATAACGTCTATATGTCTGATGTATCAATCCTTCCCAATAGAATTTCGATTTAATTTTAAAGATGTCATTGAAGTTGTAATGAGTCTAGCGTTATCGTGATGCAAGGCAATAGATTTCTTTATGAATGATTTTCGATTCCATCATGTAATATTGCTAGTTGCTGTCCAAATAGTTTCAAATCAATCATTTTACCTGGCGTTAGCTGTTCATGATGAATTTCTTTTAGCGTTTGTGAGGCTTTTTTTAATTGATTGATTTCCTTAACTTAATGACTTTTGCTGGTCTTGGTCTAATAAAAATGGGTTACAATAAACTTTACTTTTCTCATAACTGCATATAGTACGAAGAATAATTACATACATGATGTGGTGAAAATGGAACCGATATTTCAGTCGTCATACAATGAATAGATTTATTGACTTTGATTGAATATTAAAAAAACGTATTCCATCAAAAAACCTCTGCTTCTGCTTTAGAACTTTCCAAAAATCATTTATCATGCCCAACGGCTATTTTGCTCTTAAGCTTCTACACGGCTAGACCCTTCCAGACATGGTAGCTGAACTTTGTCGTAAGCTGAATGTAGCGCTGCTCGTTCTTTAACTAGTCTACCGGTTTGTAGCCTACTAATTCGAGTTATAGAGTGTTCGACTTATGGAGGACTTCGACTGAAGCGAATATTGTCAGGAAATGTTCGGCTTGTAGAGGCTAAGACTTATTCCAACTAATTTTGAGTTAGAGAGGTGAAATAAATAAAAATCCTAGTTATAGCGGTATTAAATATTGGTGTGTATCGCAGTAGGACCAAACTATTCCTGATAGTTTATTGTATAATTAGGCTTTTACATTGATTTCTAAGAAACAATGATGTATATTGTCGATATATTCTTAAAGTCGGTATCTTATTTTTCTTCGAGCTACAGAGGTAACTCGTTTCAAATAATCGAGTTAGAAAGGTTGTAAAATCAAACATTGCTATGTTTGAGATGCAGGGGAAAATATGTACTGTATTTACTTGAATGGGACTCACTTATTATTTCGACTTATAGAGGGGTTAGATTTCGAGCAATGGAGGTTTTTGGGCTTGAAGGGAAGGAAACACATTATTTCTTCGAGTTTGGGAGGTTTTCGACTTATCGAGGTTCGACTTATAGAGGTTCCACTGTATGTAGTATATACTTCACGAGAGCTCAATTAAGTCTGGAATTGCAGTTCAAGGCCGGGGGCCCTGTATGAATAGAAAAATTTCTGGAATGCTGGGAATCGGATGACTTTTGCCTTAACGGGGAATAAAAAAAGCTCATCAAGATTTTCCCAAACAAATATATAAAAATGTTTATTCTTTAAATATTGGTGAGCAAAAAAAAAAAGGTCCTCAATTTTTTCTATGAGAAAATTTTACTTGTCACCATTTCAAGAAAAATTATTTTATTTTGGGAAGGCCGGGAATTCCTACTTTTCAACTTGACAACCCTGTTCATTCAGTGAGGTACCCCAGATATCCTCTGGATATCTTCAGTGTACTCAATCTTTTGCAGCAGCTGAGCTTTTCTTTTGATTCCCAGTAGAAAGTCATAAAAAAAAAATAATTCGGTAACTTAAAAAATGTTTCAGCAATTCTACCTGATATTTGTTTTACTACCTGCTCCACTGGGGCTTTTCAAAATTATGTGACTTGCAATAAAACTTCTTTTTTCAAAGAAACTCGAAGCATTATAAGATAAGTTTTTCATACATAAATTTCAGTCATCCTTGGCAACCCTTTTTAATGATTTTGCAACCTTATTAGTTATGCAAATTATGCTTTGTACTACGAAAAAATTAAAAATGCAATTAACAAAACTACATGCAGTTGTTGCAATTATAGTTACAACTAAATTAAGGCTTTAATTTCTTTAAGAAATTCATTGCAACTGCTGTCCCACCACTGACATATCCGCTGGCAAGTGCTGCAGCAGTTGTAAAAACGAAATTAAAAAGTGTTGCATGCTGCCTCCCCATGTGTAATTTTCACTGCAAAATGTTGCAAACAAATTATGATGATCTAGCTGAGCTGATGACGCTGTTGCTGTTGCTGTTGCTGTTGCTACTGATGATAATGATATTATTGCGCGCGGTTACTGCATTGTGTGTAAATGTTGGACAACGCACATTTGAACCAAACAAATCGCTGCCCATTGGCCATTTACAATTGCACACACATGCTACGCCAGTCGGTTTGATGGCTTCTATTAAAGGCCTTTGAAGTTTAGAGGAGGAATAGAAAATAGAGAAATTATTATTGCATGTCTGTTGCATGCTATGCGGATAGATTCATCGTGATACTCATATTAATGGCGGTGATGGTAATGGTTACAGTAATAGTACAAGTGAGGTGCATCATCCTAGGAGTGTCATTATAATGGCACATATTGTGTTTTTTTTTTTTCAACACTGGCAACTACAGAGGTTGCAACTTGTTACGCATGCGTGCGTTTTCATTTTGCATTGAAAATTGATGGCGATTTTCCTTTAAAACCAATTTTTACGACTTTTTTTTTATATACCGTTTTTATGACAATTGGCATGAATTTTTTTCTTTAAACTCAAACAAAAAGTAAATACTGTTATTGTACTTTAAATTGATTTAGGTTTTCTTCGAATCGTTAATTCAAAAGAATGCAAAATTTTATATTTTAAATTTTATATTTTGTAACTTTTCAATATCTGCTAATAAAATCTACACTGTTTCTTACACAAAAATCCATTTAGATTATGAAATATTGCGCAGCCAAATTTTCACTTTAACTTAAAAACAAATCTTTTTTTTTTTTTTTTAAATATTGTATAAAACGCGCCACTCCACCAAGAGATCACACTCGAGTTCAAATAGTAACTGTAGTGTCACATCGATTGAATAGTCTATACAACCTCAAATTCCAAAATAGAAATATTCAAATTCACCACATGCGCCGAGTTCACCCCGAGCTATAAAATCAAAATAAAGTTTTAACTCATACCCTTTATACAGTAAAAATATAATTTATGCACGAAAGCCCCTAATGATCATCAGCTATTGAAAGTAAAATTTACAAAACCTTCCCTAACTTTTTGTATGACTATTGCCTATTGCTTTGGCTCTCAAACAGAAAACACATGTTCCAAAATTTACATACCCTTTAACTGGTACCGATCGTGTCAGTATCCGTAGAGCAGCAGCAGCAGTAGCTTCCTTTTTTATGAGGCGTTCGCCACATAAATTATAAGAAACCCTTTTCTATTTCGGATTGTCTAACATCCGCGTCACGTAACTTTTTTTTTTACATTTTGTTTTTTGTCTTCTTTCCTACCTTGGCATCATTTTGCATAACTTTCGCTAGCATGATAAATTTCGAAGATCCTTTAATCCATATTTTGATTGATTTGCGTAATTTGTAATTTTCAATATTTTTTCTATGTGGACACACCTTTAAATTCTTAAATTAACCTTTGCATGTGTGCGCACGCGTTGCCACATGCTGTGCGAGGGTAATGAGTTTTTTTTTTCGCATATGAATTCAGTAGGTGTTTTAAAATGTATTTACTGTTTGAAAACAAGGCGTTCATATTGTTAATTTAGTTTGAAATTTATGAATGTTAATTTTATTATGTATATTATTATATGTTTATAGTAAATAAAAAAAAACAACAAATTATTTCGTTTTGGTCGGACTAAAGTCAACCGAACAAATATTTGGTTGCAAAAAAAAACTTTAGTTTAATTCGCATTAATAAGACTGATCACTATAATTTCATCTTATATGGAAATGGGTCGAAGTTTTGATTTAGTCACTTTTACCATTTGTTTTTTTTTTTGACAGTACTAACGCTCAAACACGGTTTTAAGACATCATCGGGGGTGTCTTTTATGCCTCAAAAATAAAAAAAAAAAAAAAAATAGTAAAAATTATTGCTGCATAAAAGTTGAAAATAGATTTTTAAGAAGGTGGCATCTGACAAATTTTGGAAAAAAGTTTTATTGCAGCAATCGATAACAAAATGGCGAAAATATATTTCGATCATTGCAGGGAGAGGAGAGGCAGGTGTTCGTTTTTAAAGGTGTTTTTTTATTTTTGAAAAAAAAAAAAAAAATAAAAGTATGTTTTGTTGCTCGATATCCACGTTTCTCATCGGACGTATTTTTTAATCAATTCCTATACAAAATTTCATCAAAAGTGATCCATTAGTATAGCTGTAAAAAATTTATACTGGTTTGTGGCTTGGTATCGCCCATCAAAATACAAATATATATACCATACTCAAGAATGACAAAACCGTGGCAGTTTTTCCCCCTATGGGGCGGTACCACGCCCACTACAGAAAACAGAGCTCTTAATAGCTTTGCTCTGAGGTTATTCTATCTCTATACAAATTTCATGAAAATCAGTCTATTAGTTTAGCCGTGGAAACGTTTTTTTACTTTTTTTTTTTTTTTTTAATTTATTTAATATTAAATTTAATAAAAAAAACATAATGTTAACATATTATTCAATTATTCAACCAAATATTACTTGAAATCCCCAGACGGATTCATTTCCGTGTATAAGAGGATAAAAGCGTTGCACTGCCCTATATTAAAGAAAAATTACACTGCCACTCTTCACAACTTGTGTTCATTTTTTTGAAAAATTGCGTAATCCACCAATTTAAGTGAAACAGTGATGACATTTCGATTTTGTAGGAATGTGCTTTCTTGTCATGGACACCAACGTTTATTAAAACTTACAACAATTTTCTAAAACTTAATTTAAAAAAAAAACTTAATCACCCCTATCATGAATAAACATTCCTTCGGATTTTTTCTCCAATCCCCTGTTTTGCGATCGTGGAAGATTTTTAGGGAATGGGAACAAATTCCCTGGAAAATGAGGTTATTGGCAATACTTTTTTGGAGAACATTGTTTGACGTTTCACGCAAATTTTGTTCCCTAACTTTTTGGCGAGGAATTTAATGAGGAAAGAGTCAATGCTAGCAATATTTTGTAATTTTATTTGATAAAAAGATTTTTTTAACATATTTACAAGATCTAGCAACACAAAAAAAGAGCAATTACTGATAATGGTCCAGTACATAGAATCCAATTCGGATACAATAATAGTCTTCATGAAAAGGAGTAGATGGCAAACTATCAAGCTATGCTATATTATATTTTAGGTGATTTTTTCTGTAATATAGATAAATGCACTTAATTTTTATTTATAAAATTGTTCAGCTGACAGATAAGCTAATGTCAAATATGAAAAATGCAACTTTGACTTTGGACTAAATGGAAGTGCACCCGTTTCTATTCTCACACGGTCTTTTGTTACACGGTTTTGATTTAACACGGTCTAGATTCGTCGATTTAGCACGATTTAAAAAAAGCAATTTGATTGAAAATTTATAGAAATATATTTTTACTAACTGTACTCTTTAAGAAATTTAGTTAGGGAATTGGGTTAGAAGGTTAATAGGTTTGAAGGATATGGAACCCTTTTTTCTAGGTATGTACAAACATACTGCATGTCTTTTTTTACATGGTTTTTTTTTTACCCGGTTTTGTCTGGAACGTATCTACAGTGTAAAAACAGAATAAGGTGTAATTGGAAATATTTTGGCAGCACTGACTGGATATGAAGTTTTCCATTCCTCAATTATTTATGATCGCAAAATAAGCCTCTCAAGAAACAAAAAAGTCCGAGAGAATCGTTTTCCTCCGGATATTCATGATAGGGGTGAATAATAATAATTAGCAAAGTTTATTAAAAAAAAAGGTACAAAAAATATATCGAATATACTGTAGCATATTTTTCACAACGCAAATGTACTGCAAAAAGTATAAATACGGTATGCAGGCTTCCGGAGAGTCCGTTTGCTATAGATGAATTTGCAAAACTCAAATTATAGAATTCACCATTCGATTCAATTCTCACATTTTTCATGCTGCATGTGCTTTTTTCCACTAAACTCTCAATGTTGCCCAAAAAAACCACTTTTAAATTTTAACATTGAAAAATGTGTTAAATGGCTTTGAAAGGATTTTTCTAAATGTTTTGCAATAAATCACCAATATCCTCGTGCAACCCAACAAAAAAACATACCAACAACACTGCAAATGTCAATATGTGCCATGAAAAAATGAATATTCATAAAAATGCAAAACAATGAAATCTAACTTTCCAATACAAAGGATCTGAAGAGCTAAAAACAACATAAACGCATTAAAAGGCAAATTTTTATTAATGCGCATAAGTAGCGAATGATCAGGATCAGCTATTACAATGATAACCCCTATTAAATACAACAAAAAGTGCAGGATCTGATAATGAAACTAAACAAAAAACCGCGCGCACTTTATAAAAATCAGCAATAAATTGCAATTTCAAAAAAATCAAAAAAAAAAAAAAACTTAAGGATACCGAACAATAACGCGCGTTACCTCGGAACCCATCAATAGACAATGGAACAACACACGAAAAGTGAATTCGCAAGCTAACGCAAACAAAAGGCTTGAGTATCGTTGTGGTAGCGTGCTCATCCATCCTTTTGCATGTCATATGGAAGGCACTTTTGGACTGGTATGCTAACCTTCAATTTAACAAACATATTCGAATTGTTCTGTCCTTATAAGCGAAAGTGAAATTTAAGTTTTAAGGAGTCTAAAGTGATTTTTATGTTTTAGAAAGAAAAACTTATCTTATCTATTTGAACTATAGTGCTTGACTTTCACCTTGATACAAAAAAAAAGAAATAAGGCCCTTGAACGCAATCAAACCACATCACAGAAATTTCAAAATATTGATAAATCGCATCGAATTAAGTGCTTAAATGAATACAAAAGGAAAGGAATTTCACGAAAAGGGGTTAAATTTGCTGTATCTCGTTAAAGACAACCGAATTCAACGCGCATCATCTGCATACAGCAGCAGTTTCATAGCAGCAGTTGCCTATCGAACAATGCAATGATGCCCCGCATCCACTTCACGCATTATGATTTTGAAATACGATTTAATGCAATATAAAACATGGATATTTATTTTCCAACTACCTTTGTGATTATCCTTTTAGACAAAGGACGTATAATCAAATATGTAACGTACGTACATAAATTATAAAATGCGTTCCATAGTACAATGCAGATAGCAACGAATTTGATTTTTTATAGCAGAAAAATAGATGATTTCAAAAAAATAAAAAAACTAGAAAGGGCAAATATAATATTCTGACGGATTGGAATTTTTTTTTTGTACGAAAAATGTTAGTTAATTTTAGTACAGCTTTCGATTTGGATATCAAACTGCCAAGTATTTCTCAAGTACTCCCACTTGGAATACTATCGGATACTTTTCAATATCGATTTTCTTCGAAAGTTGTGCTATAAAATTTTTACGAATAATAAACTGAGTTGTAACATAAAAGATGCATTCAATTAGGAACGCACAGAAAATTCCATATAGCGAATTCCTGTGAAACTTTAATCGCAATCTTGAAGCAACAATATTTTCAAAATATTTAAGTTAACTATCAACTCCTGCTGTACCATCACACCCACATTCCCCGATCTGATGAAAATTTCACAAAGTACAGCCCTAAATTACAAATGCTGTGGGTTTGAACGCACGTAGAAATAACATAATATGTTATTTACAACTTTTAGTGAGAGTAATACTGGTAAGTAGTCTCCAAAACTAACAATGGATGTCTTTTATTTCATATACAACTACACGGTTGAAAAAATCAGTATAAATTTTTATACGAATATCAGTTTAAGGGTCGTTTTATATGAATTTAGGTATAAATTTAATAACTTTTCAACATATAAAAACCAGCTATGCGGCCAGTTGTTTATGCTCAATTTTGTCTAATAAATCATCAACATTCTGTAGCCGAGCTAGCTAACGAACGAGGTCGAATTCAAACTATTCTAGAAATGAAGTAGGTTCAAATCACTACCCATTCATGTTGTGTTATTCAAATCATTTTATAAATAAAAATTGTAAATAAAATTAAATTAAAAAGAAGTATCTGTTCCCGGACTCGAATCCATGAATTCTGCGTCCCAGTCAAACGTTCTAACAACCGACATAAATATACATTTTTTTTACTATTGTTAAAATTAAATATAAACTCTTATTATAAAATAGAATTTATACGTCAACCTATTCTATACTTTTTAATATAGAAACATATATGATATTCATATAAAATTTTATAACTGCGGAACTTATTAAATCTATACGATTTTTTTATGGACTTATATGAATAACTAAAAGTTATTAATTTTATACTGATATTTTCAACCGTGTACACAAGTGTTTTTCCTAGGAACCAAATAACGCGATACAACACATAGAGCTACTAATAAATATCAAGTTGCCGAGTTAAGTGTTCATGGGAAGCATACTACAAAGCAAACCTTTAGGATAGTTTCGATGATTTCATCGATAAGATAGGAGAAATAATAATACTTATGAGCCATAAGATTGCTAATGAGGTTCATTTTACAGGGGATAACTGCTAACTCCCATTTACATGAATTGTCCGGTAGTAAAATACGCGCATATCAATTTCGGTAAAGAAATCTTTATCATGATTATATCAGGTTTATTTGGTCCCAATTATTGACTTTTTCACATTTATATTTACATACCTTCACATAAAATATATTTTCGGATAGTCTATTTTGGACAACCCATTTTATTTTTTTAATTATATTCAATTAACTGATATTTCAAAATTATAAATCTTTATATATTCAAAATATGAGGCGCCTAGTTGCAAAACCGGCCAAGTCAAAAAAAATCAAATTTTGAGATATTCTTATATATCAAAATCTAGAGTATGCTTTATCTTTCTACTATGGTTTTAGATTAAAAAAAAAAAATTTTGACTGTTTCAGTTGCAATTTTTCCGAATTTTCCTATTAATTTTTTTCTAACGTAATTTTTGGAGGATATAAATACATTTACTTTTATGAAATGATCTTATTAATTTATTTATAGTTCCGCTATTATTACTGTTTATGGCCACCGTTTAATACAAACCCATCCACTGTGCAATGGAAACATCGCAGCTATTTGTAACTAAAAGTATTCGTAACTCCCAGCGCTGGATTAAGATAGCACTATACTGCCCTAAAAAGCGCAAAGGTAATTGTGGCCCGCAGCTTGTTTTGAGGGAAACAGAAAATAAGGAATATGCATCACTCAAGTCTACCTGCGAGTCCTTTTGGCCACTGCTATTTAATGATTTTTGATTTGTAATTGGAAAATGTGTTCATTATATTAATTGTTTTCTTTTTGGTCATCCAAACTTTCATTATAATTTTTTACATGAGAAGGGAACCATCCTCAGTTTTTAGCCCCAGGCCCAATGAAATCTTAGCCCGCTGGCGCTGGTAACTTCCATCAATTAACTTTTAATAGTCCTTTCTAAAAATATGGTTATAGTTTGCAAAATTTATAACATTAGCTCGTCAAAAGGTCAAAGGTTATGGTTAAACTAAAGCCTAAACCAAAATAGACGAGACGAGACGTAACGAGTAAGTTCGAGTGTATGTAAACCAATGTTGATAGCCAAAATGAACCAACGTAATTGATCGAAAGTGAACGAAACATTTTGACGAGACGAGTTGTTCCGTAAGAACCGAACTTCAAAACGTTGCATTTAAACATTTTGGGTTAAATGTCAAAACAGACGAAACGAGTGCAAACGTTCGTTCAATTGCTACCGTCTCGTCACGTCTATTTTGGTTAAGTCTTAACTGCAGCGATATTGAAGTTGTCTTATAACTCGACCTTCGTCAATGTCTTTAAGCTTTCACAATTCCCTTGAGTGTTCAACTCTATATTTTCACAATGAATCATTAAAATCTTCCCGCGGAAAATTTCATTCGTAAAAAACCGGCGCAACTAAATCACTAAAGGCGAATTTTTTTTCCAACATTAATGGCGGGAAAATCCCATAAGAAGATGGGCAGAATAACTGAGAAAAGAAAAAAAAAAAAACGACAACAACAAAAACGGTAATGAAAAACTTTTTAAATGAAATAATGAGTTGAAAACTTGGTAACCGCTTAATGGGCGTAAAAAATTAGGAGTTGGGGGCAAACAGCAAAATATGTCACGAAGTATTTGAAGAAGCCAGGAGTGGAGAAAAGCAGTAAGAGATAGAGAGAGAGCTGCGAAAAACACAGAGCATGAGAACAAATGTAAATTATACGAACTAACGAACACTCTCGGCAGTTTTAATGACAAAACGCGTGCGAAACAGTTAAAAACAACGAACAAACGAATGCGAATGAAGAGAAAAACAAATGGAAACGGAAGCGGAAGCCAGTCTAACGGCAGCGAGTGTGAGTGGGTGCGGGTGCGTTGGCTAAATGAGAGAGATGAGAGTGAAAATGAAAATGAAAATCTTAACTTTTCTCATTTTCATTTTGTACGCAATTAATTAAAACTTTGTTAGGGTTGGTTATGGCTTCATACTGCCTGCTTCTACGTTTGCTGCTGCTTGAAGGACCAACACGTTTCGGCTGGTAGTCATCGTCGTCTGTGTGAAAATTGTGTCAAAGCGTCTGTCTTTGCTGCGTGCGTGTGTTTGTGCATGAGCAGGGAATTCCCCAATTATTTCATTTTCCGGGTTTTTCATGCTTTTCATTTACTGATTTAATTTGTTGTTTTTTTTTTATTATTTGTTGTTGTTTCGGCTTGCTAATAAGGCAAACAGAAGATGGTGGCAAGTGCTTTTTGTTGTTGTTGCAGTATTTGTTGCTTTTAAAATTGTTGGCATAAATTAATGAAGGCGGCAACAGCAAAACGAGGGCGTTCAGGTTTGTTAATAAAGAAATTTTAATGTTCGCTTCAAGGATGTTTGTGCGATGCGACGCAACGCGGCGTATATCCTGCTAATAGTTTAATGAACATGCCAGACATTTATGTGGTGGCAGCGTGAGGAAGACGAAAAATAGGTTGATGGTTTGTTTTGACGGCAATGAAATTTGTTTGGTTATGTGACCTTCCTTAATTGCATTTTAAAATATTTGACATTGACACAATTATGACTTGAGAAGAATTTTTAATGAGCTCATATTAAATTACTTAAATTGTAATTAGTGGGGTGTTGAAAAATAATTAGAAGTGAACCTTATGTTGTCTTGTTGGCTAAAGTAATGTGCTCAATGTGATCTGACTTTTAACATTTTAATAAAAGGCAGTGAAAATAGAGTCTGAAGTGTGAAATATGTTTGTATACATAATTTGGGTGTTTTTTTTCTTTTTTTGTGGAAAGAAATGTTATCTTCAAATAATCATGTTAATTTTTTTTGCACACATAAATGTGTATGTAGAAGGAAATCCAGGTCCAAGAAAACTTTCGAATGAAAATATTGGAGTTCACCAAGGTCGATGAAGCTTTTTCATAAAATAATGTGTAGGGGCACCGCCATTCTGTTTAAAATTAGAAAAACAGAGCCGAATTTTTAGATATGAGGTAATTATTGGTGTCATCTTTTACATAGGTTACCAATTTTAAAAAAAGTCACATGACAAATTAATCTAACTGAAATACTTTCAAAGTTACAAGTCTTTAAAATCAAATTATTGTCAAACATCGAATTATGTGATAAGGCAGTCGATGTTATCGGACAAAAAAGATTAAGCAAACGTCTTATTAAGGGGCTATACCAGTGTGACACTTTCAAAAAATCGATATTTTTGGCTTCGATAGTTTATACTTTCAAAAATATCCTGTGAAAGCGGCAAAGTCGTATTTTGAATAGTTTTTGAATGGCAGCGTTCTTAAGAGCGACCGCTCGCAGGTATAAACCGCGATAGTTGAAACTGGTTTTTCTCGAAACGACATTTTTCAAAATTGCTGACATCATAACTCAAAGAGAAATTGACCTGTCGACTTCAAATTGAAACTGAGTATTTTTGAACAAATTTACTACGCAATGACCTACGATCTTTTTAATTGGTTGAAAATTGTCAATTTGTCATTAAAAAAACGACCATTTTTTTACCCCAAAAAACGACACTTTTTTTCAGAACTACGTAATTTTGTTAATTTTTGATATTTTTCAAAAATCGTAGGTTATTTTATAGGAAATACCTTCAACTTTAATAACCTTTTTGAATATTTTTTGTTTCAATTACTCATTCGGCCGGAATCATGTCAGCAGTTGGGGAACTTTTTTTTGGCTCCTCCGAAGACAGCAAATAACTCCGTTATTTTTCAATATTTTTGTAAAAAAAAAATCTTAAAATATAGCTGAAAATATACCTTATTATATTCAAAACATTCTATCGAGTACTTTCGCGAAAATCGCCTATTTTTTTATGGGTTACACTGGTATAGCCCCTTAAAAAGAATTAAGTTTTCTTTTAAAAAAGTTTTTAAAGTCAAACGAATAAGTTTATTAATTAGCGCACTAGTTTCATTTCTTGATCTCAAACTTTTGAATAGTTGTTACTTTGAAGATATTTAGGCAGGCTAATTTGTTTTGTTACACTTTGAAATAACAATAAACCATCTAAAAATAAGCAACATCTTTAGGCTTTTATCTGAAAATTTAGCTTCTTTTACCCTTGTTGAAAAAAAAAGAAATATTCATACATTTTTATGTGAAAAGATTCATCGAGCCTGGGTGCCCTCTTAGCATTCGAATTCAGAAGAAAAAAAAATCTTTATACTCGTATACATACGTGATAAAAAATGATAACGTAATTTAAAAGGAAACAACTTAAAAAAATGTTATAAAAATTTTTTTGAAAGTCAATAATATTATTACTCTAACAGCTCCATAGCTACTGAAGTTTTGAAAAGTTTTAATAATGACTGTAGCTACTACAGCTATTAGTCTTCTTAGCTATTAAGCTTGAAGCTTTAGGTCAAGTAAAAAGCTTATTAAAAATAAATGATGCAAGTGAAAAAATTATGATTGTGTTATTTATTGTCACGGAATATGTGGCCCCATAAAATTCTTCCAATATGCACGATAAGTTACGATTAATCTATTACCATATGCGCCAGTTCATTTAAAAGGAATTGGAATCTTGCGTACATAATTAATTCAACATGGGAAATGGCTCTGGGTAACCTAAATTTCTGAGTTTGGAGATTAAGCAGAGCGCTGTTGCTGAGCCTAGTTTAATAGCCGTATAGATGTACTGATTTTTCTTTTACTTAAGGATTTTGAGCTTCGCTATCGTTGACAGTCACGAAGGCTTCCAGACAGAAACTGAGTGAAAGTACCTTTCGCATTGTTGATTCTAGCATGAATATCCTTATTGGTAGCGCCATCAGGTGTTATGACGATTTTCAAAATATGTGAAATTATTTAGTTCTTTTATTGATTGATCTTCACACCTAGGTCTTCCGAAGAAGATATGACGGCAGTGAGCTTCTCTTGCATATTGGAATGGTTTCTAACGAAAGGGCAGAAGCTTTCAGTAGACTGTGTGTTTTCCTTCTTTGCGAAATTTTTTAGTAACGTGCTGCTTCAGGTAAAATATCTAATTTCTTGCACTTGTCGTCAACCTTAAAGTTCTATATCAATTAAATGCAAATCCAAAATCATTTCACATTCTAAATGCGCGCTGGAAAATAAAAACCGTCAAATTTTCTAAGAAATTCAATTTTTCATCATCGACTACAATATAAAATGTATTCACATACAAAATACATAAGTGCCTTACTAGTAATTTCATCTGACGCATATTAAGTGTCCTTGTAATAAGAAATTAAATTAAAAAAAAAAAAAAATAAAATGTAATATTTTTATGAAAATATAATAAGAGAAAAGCAACAACAACAACGAAAGAAAACTTGTGCTTTGGCAGGATATGTCGTTTTATTGTCACATGATGCTCAATCATCTTGAACGACGCAAACTGAGGCAAAAGTAGCAGAAGCGGCAGCAGCAGCAGCAGCAGCAAGGATAAAATAACCCCAATAACAATATCAGCACCATGAACAACAAGAACAACGACAAAATCAAGTATCCGCGAAACTTATTTTAGAAAAAATATTTTTTTTTTTTTCAAAAAATACAAAATAAAAGGATCGCAGCTGAACAATTTTGCATGAAGTGGGAGGCACTTGAGTTGATTTTTTTTTTTTTGAATTGTCCTTTGCGCAATGGTATTGTTGTGTTAAAATTTGTGTTTGCCGGGTGCACGCGTTTTTTCGTTCCTTATATTAGGCTGTTGTTGTTGTTCTTTTACGATATCTGAGTAGGTACCCAAGAATTTCTAAAGTTGTCAGCGGCAACAACAAACACAACAACAAAAACTCTGGCAACACAAGCGCGACATTCAATAAATGTCGCCACGACTGAATTAAATGGAATTGCTTGTGCTTCCTCTTGTTTTGGTTCCTATTCGTCCTTCGGTTATACCATAGAAAGCCGTTTTTATGGTGATGCCAGATTTTTAAGCATAAGAACTTTTAAGCGTTTTCTTCAAATGCCATTTTTTCTATTTCTGTTTTTATTTTATTAAAAAACAATGGAGAACAAGCGCATTAAATTATTTGCTTGTATGAATATTGTCACACCTACTTTTCGATTTCTTTATATATAAAAACATTTTTCACATCTCTCGAAAAATTAATTATAATTTGATTTTTGGGGTGTGTAACGCCCCTGATAAGAGTTTTTACAATAATATTTTCTATTTCAATTAATTTCATATCTTCTATTTCATAATCTCTATGATTTCATCAAATTTGATTAAGGCGTTTCCAAATAAAAAGCATCGAAACTTTATGTTTAAAAGCATTTTGTACATAAGGGGACAATGTGTTAGTAGTACGTAAAAGTAGTCTTTTCCAAAGGGACATTTATGTTATTCTAAGTCTTTAGACTACTCGGAAAGAGGGACAATTACTGTCCGAAACCAAGAAGAAACATTTTTTGCCATATACCCACAAAAATTAAAAATTTTGATTATTTTTCCGCCCTCAAAGCCTTTGCGACCAGGCTCCTCCCTCAAGATGACGTACTGCGTTTTAATTGATATTTTCTTCGGACTTAGGGTTGTTGTCAGCCCACTATATATAATGAACCAACTTGATTTAATGCAACGAATTGAAACCGTATAAATGATATGTATGAGATATGACTCACTCGAAAGTTTTTTTCAAATCCAATCACTTTGGATACATAAAATCTAGCAATAACTCTCAAGGAAAAACGGCTGTCTACAAATCATACGGTAGGAGTCGCAAGGCTTGAATGACACACGGTATTTGATGTAAACAAATTATTTTGCATTTTGCACTATTAAAAATAATTTCTAAAATATTGACGAGTATTTCTTTTAATAATCTTCAAACTATGCATACTTTTTTTTTTTCAATCTGACATCACCAATTTGGTTTTTTCTTATCTGCCTATTTTGCATGTGTGTCGTCAAAGTCTGAGAAAAATATTTAAAATACATCGTCGACATCCTGTTTCCTGTACGATTGTTGTATTTCTTTCAACAATAAGGCTTATAATAATAAATTTTTATGCTTGTTGCTATGCTAGTGGTATTCACGATTCACTACACCTCATGTCAATGGTATGTTTTGCTTATTGCCAATTTTGTACACTTCAACATCATCCATGTCCTTGCTTCGAATACTTAGACTCCATTTACTTCTTCTAATGCAGTGATTGTTATGCAGTTGTGAATGTTATTGCCACAGGAAACATCACAGTAGTGCGATTCAACAAGGTGATAGTTCCAAATGGCACTTCATTGTTTCAGCACAATTTTACTGGAAGATCAATTTGACATCCAATAGACTTCATAATATATAATAATAGCTCCATTTTCAAAGTTATTTGGAAAAAGAAAGTTTTAGGAACTTTTGCGTCAGATTGGAAAGATTTTTGACGCGTGATTATCTTTATTGGTGGATATAGAAAAAAATATATGCTGTAGTGAAGAAACTGCAAACTTTCAACTTTATGATTTTCAATAAACTGTTCAATATCATTATATACAACTTTTTCACAACTTTCGACCGCTCCTATATGTATATATTGACTTTTCAATACATCTCGACCTCCTCATCTTTTTCATCACATGTAAAATTTTGCGACTTTTTCAACACTTCTTCGACTTAATTGACCTTGTCAACTATTTATTTCCGGATTCTCTACATTTTCCAGCAATTTCAATGATCTTTTCATTTACATACAATGTTTTGTATTTCTATGGGAAATGCAGTAGAACCTCTGTAAGTCGAACTTGCAGGGACACGGCAAAAAATTCAAGTTATAGAGTTTGCGACTTATGGAGGACTTCGACTTGAGCGAATTTTGTCAGGAAATGTTCGACTTGTAGAGGTTAAGATTTATTCCAACTAATTTTGAGTAAGAGAGGTGAATTAAATAAAAATCCTAGTTATTGAGGCATTAAACATTGGTGTGTATTGCAGTAGGATCAAACTATTTCTGATAATTTTTCAATCGACAACAATAATGTAACTCCGCTAAAGTTCAAATGAAATCACGTGTTAACGTCAGGCATAAATTTCTTTATCATTTCATAGAATTGGTTTATTGTATAATTAGGCTTTTGCATTGATTTCTAAGAAACAAAGATGTACATTGTCGATATATTCTTAAAGTCGGTATCATATTTTTCTTCGAGGTATAGAGGTGATTCGTTTCAAATAATCGAGCTGTAAGGATTGTAAAATCAAACATTGCTATTGTTCGAGATGCATAGGTAAAATTTATTTTTTCGAGTTATAGAGGGAAAATATGTACTGAATTTACTTGTATGAACTCACTAATTATTTCGACTTATTGAGGTCATTTCGAGCAATGGAGGTTTTGGTACTTGAAGGGAAGGGAAGGGAAGACAACGTTTTTTCGAGATTGAAAGGTTTTCAACTTATCGAGGTTTGACTTAAAGAGATTCCACTGTATATCTAATTTTTGGTGGTAAAGGCAAGGCAAATGACGTCTTAGCCACCGCCTTCTTTTACCTTTGACCTTGAATGCTTTGTATCTTGCGTAAGATATGCTTTGGCCGACCAAACTTTAGTTAAAATAATACATTTTTCCTTATTTTAATCCCGGTACTTAAAAACGTAAGTTAAACGTCGCTGCCGCCCCTGCTATTACATGTGATATTTTTTTCCTCATATTCGCTTATTTATTTCATGCAGAAACGTAAATTTATTTGTTTAACATTTTCTGATTGTTTCCATTATATTGTATACATTAGCATCATTGGCAACATTAATGTAGCATGTGTTGTTTTCGTTTAAAATATTTTTTGAGAAAATACTTCCAAATAACAAAATAAATAAATGGAGAAAGGAAATTATGAAAACGATAGCTATAAAAGCTGGATAAGCCACAAACGGCGAAAAAAGTACGTAAAAATGATTTTACAATACGCAAACGAATCCAGACTTTTGATTTAATCAATGTGTGTAAAACTGTGAATTTATATCCTGCCTACAGATTCAATTATCAATCAATCGTAAGCATAGTTGATCAATCATAAACTCAGTTAAATTATAGTCTAACTTATTTTATTGTTAAATGAAGATATTTTGACAGAAGTTGTACGCCACTTCAAGAAACTGCTAGGGATTTTTTTTTCTCTCAATTTTTCTAAACTAATTTAATTGCTCTCTAAGGTTCTGGTAATGGTTTAAATTTCTTATGTGCCAATCCTCTGACTTTAAGACAGTGGAAAAGACGAATTAACAAAAATTAAATTCAAAAATAAGTACTGTTACAGGTACATTTCTCAGTAAATGAAATGAAATGATTAATAATAAGTTATAATAACTAGAAAAGTTGGTATGTGAATATTGCTAATCACAAGCGTGGTTAAAACAACAATGATAAGTAGTCAAGCTACCATAATATCAACAACAAACATATTGTAAGATAAATTTAAACGAAATAAATTCGTCCAATTAACTACGCTTTTCTGTTGAAGGAAAATTAACATAAATTTTTCGTTGTTTTGACCAATTTTTTAGTAGTTTTTTAGTGGGGTAGGAAATAGGAATTAAGGGTGCCGTGACATAATCCCCACGGACATAATCCCCATTTTTGAAATGGGGATTATGTCCGAAAATTTTCGGACACAATCCCCATTTTTGCTGTGGGGGTTATGTCCGCAAAATTTTCGGACATAATCCCCATAAAAAAGCGGACATAATCCCCAAAGCTATGGGGATTATGTCCGCATCAGTGACGGACATAGTCCCCATAACAATAATTTTGTCATAGGAAATTTTTAAGTTTAAGAATCGGCTATTTTGTCGACAAATTGTGGAAAGTGTGGAGGAATATTTTATTTAATTCTTAATATTTTTTTTGTTAAATTGAATTTTTCTTGAAGTTAGTTTTGTTAACAATTTTTGAATTACTTGAGTTAAATAAATGGATAATTGCCAGCTTTTTTCATCTTAAATTAAATTTTTTGAATAAAGCCACCATTGGAATTATGTCCGCATGTTCAACACCGGCTTCGCTAGCTACAGTAATTCCACATAGAAGTCAAGGTAAGAGGGCGGCCTTCGGCCGCAGCTCAGAATTTAAAACTCCCAAAAATCCAACACCGGCTTCGCGGCGGCCTTCGGCCGCGGATCAGTCTATAAAATCTCCAACACCTTATTTGCTAGTCACAGTAATTCCACATAAAAGTCAAGGCAAGTGGGCGGCCTTCGGCCGCAGCTCAGGATTTAAAACTCCCAAAAATCCAACACCGGCTTCGCGGCGGCCTTCGGCCGCGGATCAGTTTATAAAAGATCCAACACCTAGTTTGCTAGCCACAGTAATTCCACATAAAAGTCAAGGTAAGTGGGCGGCCTTCGGCCGCAGCTCAGGATTTAAAACTCCCAAAAATCCAACACCGGCTTCGCGGCGGCCTTCGGCCGCGGATCAGTCTATAAAATATCCAACACCAACGGCTTTCGGCGGCCTTTTATGATCCCACTTACCTTAACTTTTATGTGGAATAACTGTGGCTAGCAAACTAGGTGTTGGATATTTTATAGACTGATCCGCGGCCGAAGGCCGCCTCGAAGCCGGTGTTGGATTTTTGGGAGTTTTAAATCCTGAGCTGCGGCCGAAGGCCGCCCACTTGCCTTGACTTTTATGTGGAATTACTGTAGCTAGCGAAGCCGGTGTTGAACATGCGGACATAATTCCAATGGTGGCTTCTGAGGACTTACATCCTCCAAAATATGCAACTCCGGCTATGTCTATTCTTAGAAGTTGTTATAAGCCCAACACGAAGTGGGGATTATGACCGAAAAAAAAACGGACATAACCCCCATAATTTAATTTATTTTGCGGACATAACCCCCACAGCAAAAATGGGGATTATGTCCGAAAATTTTTGGACATAATCCCCATTTCAAAAATGGGGATTATGTCCGTGGGGATTATGTCACGGCACCGAATTAAGGGGTATTATGTTGCTTCTAAACGCTTAAAAATAACAAGTTTTGACTAAAAAAATTGTTTTCAGCATGAAAATCTCAACGACGTATTTGTATGAAATGAACAGAATAGCCACAAATATAGTTGGCAAGAAAATAACCGAAATACTAAACGCTTAAGCCTTACTATGCTTAAAATATGGGACCGATATTAGGTTAAGCAAATTTTCGGCCTCTGAAAATCACGTACAATTGAACCAATTTTAGTTTTTCTTACAAACTCTTTGACTTTAACGTTAATAAATCTACAATAATTTAAGTTAATTTTACAGCACGCAAAAAAAATGTGTGCCCAAAATAAGTGGATTATTATTACGCAGATATTGGCAATGTATAAAAAATTAAATGCAGAATAACAACAAAAATATCAAATTATCCACGACGCACATAACGCACTTATCAGGTGAAATTTTTGGAAGATGATGATGCCTGAAGACTCACACACACACAAATCATCGTTTCTAACAAAATGAACATTAATTTCCTTAACTCGATGGATGGATAGAATGAATGTTTGCTTGGATGCATGGATGAATGGATGGTGGCTCAGTTGGCTCAGTAGCATAGAAAGGAAGTCAGTGACACTTTGTCTGAAAGATTGGGATTTGAAATCTACCAAAGATGAAATGAGTTCGTTGGGTTGCGACTGGTAAATATGAGAAACCAAACCTTCAGCTAACGCTGTGGTAATGAAGCCTAATATGATGGTTGACATTATTCTATTCGCTTATGATGTTGATGACGTTGAAAGCGATAAGGATGCTACTGAAACGATGAGCTGTAGCTGATTTTAGCTTAAGTTTGGTAATGACTTAATAGAAGTGAATGCTTTGACTTAAGCGATGAAGGAGATGGATCGCATGAAGCACAAGTTTATGGGCGACTGTTAAATTTGTAATGATAGCAAATACGTAAACATTGGATGTAAAATTAGGTTGATGCAAAGTGTTGAGATTGGGAATTTTCTACAACAGGAAATTAGTAGATGGTATCTGTTAGCAGTGGCTCTAAATAAAATGAAAGTTGCAAAGAAGTATAAAATTAAATGTATGCAAAAAATATATAACATCAAACAAAGGATAAGGTGAAAATCAATTTTTTTTGCTTTTGGTAAAAATTAATAAAAACATGTCCGACGGTCCACCCTAAGGCATTTTCGGCAATAAGCTATATGTATATACTACATTACCAATCAATCACATATGCATATTTTTACATGAAAATAAGGAAAACAAAAATTTTTAACAAGGACAACAACAAAAATTTTTGCCTACTCCTCCTACTGTATGTTCGTCACACAAACATTCACATGTGCCACACAAACAAACAAACAAATATAAAATACAATCACACATGCCTTTGAGCACCAAAATAAAAGAACGAAAGAATCAACCCTTATATCCTGACAAGCAACAACAACAACAACCGAATATTACATGCTTCAAAAATGTTGTTCCATTTCTGTTGCCTACTCTATCAAAAAATGGAAAGAAAAAAGACCTAACCATTCTTCACGAGTTACAAACACGAACAACAACAGTAACAGTACTGAAAAACCAGGAAAAAAAGGATACACACTTACAATAAAAAAAATTACATGTAGATGAAATTCCTTTTGCCAAATAAAAGAAGAAATTGGATAAAAGAACAAAAAAAAAATATATAAAACTTCCAACAAGTATGCAAATGTACGTGTACATGTTCAATAACAATGTATGGGAGCTGTTACGTCTTGAGCGCTAACAAGGACATTCACATAAAAATTTACGTCGCATATCGAAGCGGCAGCAACTTTCAAATCAAATAAACACAGAACTAAGGACTAAAAATGAAGAAATCAAAATCACATGCGTCGCAGAACGTCGCGAATGTATTGACGCACAAAACAAACACAAAAAAAAAAAAAAATCACGATGACTGCTATTCTTTGTTCAAAAGGTGTCCTTTGTTGCTCTCATCGTTGCGTTGAATCCTTTCTATTACACTTTTCTTTTTGAAGCATGCAATTATGTGCTAGTATTTGAAAGAAGTACCCCAGCATTGTTTTCAACATAATTTTGGTATTATTTCTAGAATACGTTTAGCTACTATCTGAAATATAGGGTGGTCTATCAGTCGGTTCTAAGTACAGTCTTATATATTTAATAATCTGTTGTTTTATTGAAAAGAGTAAGCCTTGCTTCTTAAGGGAATATTATTGAATTCAAATGATTGCGTTTGCAGATACTCTTCCTGTCAATCTAAAAACAAACAAAACAGGAACCCAACGGCATCAAGTCACATAAAGGTCAAGAAGAAACCAACCAAAATAAAAATAATTTTGTTTTTATAACTAAAGTGTTCATAATTTCTATTTGCTCTAGATAATATCCATTTTTTAAGTACTAAGTAGTTGAATTAAATTCAAATATTTCTCAAAATCGTCGCCTTTGAGCTGCTTAGTTTAAAGCTTCAAGCTTAATAGCTAAGAAAGCTAATAGCTGTAGTAGCTAAACTCTATTATTATAAAATTATATTTTGGACAGTTCATCAGTTATCAACTCATAACTATTGAAGGTTCTTCTTTTAATTTTATTTTTACAAACATGATGACTTTCTAACAATTTCTTAAAAATTTGTAGTACGAGTATGTTTTTTTTTTCTAGAAACTACTTAACAGTTACCGTCTTATCAGTTTTCAGTTAATATATTTCAATATGTTTATTGCTGACGTTTGTTGAATTTATATCTTCCAAGTTCGGTACCACTATAGCTGGGCATTAACTCGTTAATCCGTTAATCGTTATTTAACGAAGTAACATTTCGACTTACGGATTAACTTTCAAGTTAACTTTAAAAAGTGTTAATGGACTTGTTAACTTCCGTTAAATTTCACCAAGTCCGTTAATCTTTAATCCAGTACCTACTATTTACCAAAAAGATACCACTTACTCCGCGCCGCGCCGCGAAAAAACACGTTCTGACAACAAATACGTTCCTGTTGATATGGATGAAAACGTATGACAGTAGTCGAGTGGATACAATAAAAAAATGCATACAAAAAGGTAGAAGAGGCGTTACGACAAGAAGCTGCTAAAAGTTCGCAGAACAGAGATAGTTTAAGTGTCGGATGCGGCAACGTGAGTAACCACGACAATGATGAGGAGAACTTTTTCAATTCTTTCACTCAGTCTAAAGAAAAACCTAACACCCACAAATCTTTAAAAACTAAAGCTCAAAATCTCGTCAAAGTCTGGCATGTTCAACGATGCGGGATTTCTCAGGGAACAGATATTCATAAACTGTTTATTAAATATAATACTGCTATACCCTCAAGCGCTGCAGTTGAAAATCTTTTTACACGGGCAATGATATATTAACGCCGAAACAAGACTCGCTTTCAGACAAGAACTTTAACATATTAATGTTCATGGAGGGGAATATCCACACAGTGGCGTACCGTGCATGTTTTTGGCGCCCAGGACGAATAGTTCACTTGCCCTACATACCCAAGAAAAAAAATGTCTCCAAAAGCGGTAGCAAAATGAGATATTTCACACTGAATTACAAAATCATCATACATACATACCTTCCAGTTCTTTATAAGATAGTAAACAAAGGTCCTCACTTTTAGTTAAACAAAAACCCTAGCAAAATAAGATATATACGCGGACCGCCCTCCCCTAGGTACGCTACTGTATCCACATTATGCCAGAGGACTAAATTACTCACTCCAATTATACTCGTCTTTTTTTTTCGTTCCTTACCTGTTAACTTCTAGAACCCAAACCAACAGTTTTTATGAGATCAATAACGCAACGATATAAAAAATGCAATTTTTATCACGTGTTAACGGATTAACGATTAACGTTAACTTCCGTTAAATCTTCCGAAATGTAACGCGTTAACGTTTAACGAAGTTAATTTTTTTAGTAACGGATTAGCGATTAACGAAGTAAACTATTTGATAGACGGTGCCCAGCTATGCGCACCGCAGATTGATTTTTGAACACCGGGCTCTATTTATGCAACCAAGCTTGATCACCAGTTACCATTGCTCCGATATTAAAAACTTTTGGTGCCCATCGAACATATTTTCTCATATATCACTGATGATTTTGTCAGATTTAAAGATCTTCCACTTCATAGACATATGAGAAAATGTTACCCTTTCTGTAAAGAAAGTGTCGAACCCTTGAAATCGTGTTTTTGATTTACATTATTGTGCGGAATTTTTTGGTTGGAAAAAATTTCGGGAAACTGAAGTTCAATCATCTTTATTTAGCACCTTTGCAGAGATATGAGTTAGGAAGAAATTTTCAATATCAATGTGATACACTGACATCTGGCTTCCCACACTTAAGTTCAGTCGGCGTGGACTGTCCGCAATGATTTCGTATCTGATTGAAGTTCTCGATGAGTCTACAAACTACTACTTGTTAAGCAGAATATGGCTTATTTTCAAAATTGCATACTTTGTCCCTTACGCAACGTGTTCAGCGCGAAGTCAGTCCAACAGTTATGTTTTTTATACGTCTCAGGGATAATTTAGAGAATTGGTAGCAGTGAGCTATTGATTTATATATCCTTATCTAGTGATAGTTATTTCATCTATGATGGGAGATTATTTTTCAGGCTTTTCCACGTATCAACGTAGCAGCAGACCTCAACTAAAGCCATCTCTTTTCTGTTGAGCCTGATATGTCCCATAACCTGCAGATCGACTTATTTGTCTTCGAGACCACCACGGATATTATTCCTTAGCTCATCTGAAATGGTTGCATATAAAAAGTTTTCCATCCTTGAGCTGAATAAACACAAGTAATTGAGTATAGTTTCATGGAGCTGCTTTTAGAATGTGACAGATTGAAATCGCAATGCAAGTCCTTCATCTAGGTAAAATTAAAAAAATTCTCCATTTTTTCTGTGCTTTATATGAAAGGTATTTCTTATAGATCGAAATATGTATGTACGGAAAGTAATAGTAAATTTCTTAGGGTATTCCCGTTAAAAGCTTACAAAGCTTTACGCTTTATTAGAGCTTGTACACGTGCGGAGCTTAAGAACTCATTACAAATGACGCTTGAATTACTGTCTCTAAGTTTTCACACAATGGTACTCTTAACCTGATTTCTTCAGAAGGCAATACTACTAAATATTTACAGGAAAAGACAATACACTTAAATATGACTTATAAAATTCACTAAAAATTCTCTCAACGCAGCTCGAATAAATGTTGCAGCGATAAATTTATAATTGCAAAAGGCCTTGTCACATAAACAGACTTTATTTTTATTACTATTTTGTTATTTGCATTTATGCAAAATGGCAAATAACTAACATAATAAAAATATTTCTAAAAAATTTTAACAAGCCAACGAAATCCAACGAACTTTTCTTGAGCGAGGCATACAAGCGAACACACGAGTGTATCGTATACAAAACTTTATTAAAATCTAATAAGGAAATTCCTTTAAAAAGTACAATTATTGTTGCACTCGAGCCACAACCACACACAAACAACGTACGAGAAAATACTCCTACTCATGGTAAAGAAATTGAAATTCTTGAAGATGAAGCTTTCACATGACGTTGTTGTTGTTGTTGTGCCCGACAACAACATGAAAGAAACGCCATTTTGTATGAAGAACGGAAGTTGTTCCTGCGGCTTTAAACTAGAATCTGTTGTACTACATACGAGTACTTACCAGATGTGATGTTCATGGGAATTCGCTGTTGTTGTATCATTAGAACTTTTTTGAGTTTCAGTGGTATGCGTTGAATCCTTTTCGTCCTTCTTGGCATTAAGAGTACGTCTTAGTTTTCTTGTTGACGAACGTAATTCATGTGAGGAAGTAACCAGAAGTTGATGGAAAAAAGTCAGAATTATGTGGAACTAAAAGTGGATGCAATGGGTAAAAATTTCCATATCAACAACGTAGTTTCTTGTAGTTTTTGCTGCAGTTATTGTTGTCAAAAGCTACTACTAAATATATAAAAGAATGCAAGTTTTTTTTTGTTATTGTTGTGTGAAGAAAATGCACTTCATGAAAATTACACTGTGAACATTTTTTTTGTTTTATAAAACTCATAATGACTTAGGTATTTTAAAGGAAAAGCGAAATTCTTTATTCTTAATCGCAGAAAGTTTTGGGAAAGCATAATTTGAGTCAATTTTATAAAAAAACAGCAGGAAGTGCAAATCATTTAAAAAAAAAAACTCGAGAACCGTTTCGAATTCGTAATGGACTTCAAATACGAATTCGGTTTTTGTTCATAAAACAGATCCATTTCGAATTCGTTTTTTGTTCATAAAATGGATCCGTTTCGAATTGGCTTATAGTTCATAAAACGAATCCGTTCCGAATTTGGTTTTTTGTAAGTAAAACGAATCCGTTTCGAACTCGTAACGGACCTCACATACGGATGAGTTTCGAACTCGTTTTTTGTAACGAAACGGATTCGTTTTATGAATGGAAAACGAATTCGAAACGGATTCGTTTTATGAACGAAAAACGAATTTCAAACGGATTCGTTTTTGAAGTCCGTTACGAATTCGAAACGGATTAGTTTTACTTACAAAAAACGGAATGCGCACAAAAAAAATCCTTTTCGAATTCGAAACGAATTCGCATCCGTTTTTGTGCACATTGGGTATGTTAATGTAGATGGTGAATGTAATTTTGCCTAAAAAAATGTACTAAAATAAAAGTTTACATACGAATCTGTGCAATTTTCTATTGAAAATATTTTGAACAAAGTTTGAATAATATTTGCAAATCTCAATGAATTCTGAGCCTCATTTTGCTGCCCTTAAACCTTTGCGCCCCCCCATTATTCGATTATATATTGGCTAAGTAAATTGTCGCATCAATAGTTTATGAATGTAAAACAGACAATACCGGCATTTCTTCGGCAATAAACTTAATTCAAATAGCTTTGCAATCTGAACCAACTATCAAACTAAATATTGTGAAAAACACAAAATAAAAAATCAAAATCATTTTTTCACCGTGTACTTGGTTAAGTAACGCATGGATGGCAACCACTAAGTTTTTCCCATAAAGTGGTTGCAAGTAGCTCCATAGAAGTGGCTACATCTAGTGGCTGCTAAGGTTGCAATGCAGCATTGCAAAATTTTTAGCTTCAATGGTGCATATCCTGCTTTTGTTGATCTGATGGCGGTTGTTTGAGCACCAAGTGCGTCAGTCGTCGTTCATTTGTCCATAACGAAAGGAGCCAAGCTTAAAGTTCAAGTTTTCAAATGAATGCATTTGTTTAGGAGGAAGTACTGCTGGCATGCGAAAGTTGAAGTATGATGTTTTCGTTGCGACATTGATTGGCTGATGTGCAAGAAAGAAAGAAAGAAAAAGAAAAACATTCACATTTCAAGCCACTTCCCTTTAATTTCCTACGTAAAAGTCAAAAAACTAGCTGGTGAGCTGTTTCTATAAATCCAATTTTTTTCGCTTGTTTTTTTGTATATTTCGAACATATCCTTTTTGGCAATTTCATTTCCTTCGCATATATTTTTATCTTTTGAAAATCTTTTAAAAATATATAAAATTGAATTTATTTTTTTTAATATTTTTTTTATTTTGGTTTGCGCGCAGCATTGAAGTATCTACGGTTATTCATAATCCATCTATCATTCATCAGCAGCAGCAGTAGCAACGGCAGCAGCACTAGTCATTTGCACGCTATATGATGGTTTTTGTTGTTGTTGCTGTTGGTTGATGGTGTTGGCTCCCGTGTGTATTCGTGTCTGTGAGATGTTGTCTTGTCACAAAACTGCAAACAAGCAACATTTGTCTTCCTTTCTTTTTTGGCTATGAATAGAGCGAATAGTGTAAGTGTGACAAGTGTGGCTGTTGGAACGAATATAATTCTATATATGAAATAATCTACATTTTATAGAAAATTAAACTTTGGCACATTTACCCTATAACGTTAAGGTAGAAAATTAAAAAAGAAACAACAAAAAATAAACCCCGCATCGATGGCTCTCAAAGAATCGCGTAAAAATTGAGAAAATGCGTGGCTGCTGTAGATAAGAAGCGTTATACCGGATGCTTCTATCCTTCCCAAGTAGCTACTGCTGTGACTACGAAGAAATGATGTTTGTTGTTGTTAGATTCGCGGTATTAGATTTTTTTATTCTTCGTGTAAAATAATATGCACTTTCTTTTCGTGTGTACTAAATATTTGCTGAAATGTGTAAAGAAATGTCAATATTTGTCAGAAAATAGTTGGGTTTATTATAAGGAACAATCACATTTATATGATATTATTATGCATTTAGATTATAAGTAACTTTCATGTCGGCTATGTTGATAATATCTTTTCCGGAAACTATTGAACTGGAAAAATATTGAAAAAAATAAAAACAAAAAAAATTTTATTGCATTGTGAAAAATGAAACTTTCGTAGTAAAATCCAACAGAATATTACGCCTAGACTTATGATTAAATAAAGCGAATTTCATATATTAACATATCGTTATGATTGAATTGATATCCCATTCAATTCCATTTAAATTAAACGGATAGTCTAACCAGTATGTGGTCTTCGTTGATTCCATAGCTGTTATGACACACAAAATTAAAAATAAATTTTTCTTTGCCTAAGGGAGACAGCCACAAGAGAACACACTTTCATTTTTTCAATCTTAGAATGAAGGTGGAGACATGCATTCTCCTAGTGGCGGCTGTGCTGTACATATTCGACGTTTTATCATCTTACATTTAAGCAATTTTGACCGAAACATGATCATCATTCAGACATTTTTTTGATAGAGTTCTAAAAAAAAGTACGTCTTCGCTACTCACCTTATATGAACGATGGTACAATATTTTGTGATTCAACCTTATATAACTATACGCTAGACCGGGTCAATTTGTATGAAGCACAAAAAAGTCAGCCAGACACCAACTCAAAAGTATGAATGACCCTTTTAAACGAAATCTTCCTAATTTTTTTTCGTTACGAGAAAAACCAATGGAGTACTTTTGATTCTCCTGAAGGTCCTTTTTGGCTAAGAAAACGTGTTTTTTACTTGTAACTTTTTTTCTTCACAAAAGTCACGGCTTTACATGAGAATAGAATAATATTTTATTAAAGAAATTTATCATAGATCGAACTGAAATTTGCATGAATTTTTGTTTGGTATATGTTGGTTACTTCCTTTTTTTTGGATGACACTTGCATACAAAGATTTATTTTTTAAATAATTCATAAATTTCTTTGGGATGACTGAACACGCATTTTTTTGCTAAATTTTAAAATTTGCTCTTATTTTTGAAACATGTGGAGTTGAATGCGCTGTAAGCATTGGCCTTAGCTAATTGCTTATGTTAATTTGAGCGACACAATTTATCTTAAATTTCTTTTATAAATCTTGAAAGTTATGTTAAAATTTCTAATTTTGAATTTTTCCGTACGATTTTTTTACCGAATTCGAGTTGATTTCAGCGCCGTTTTTGCAAAAACTTCAATAAATTCGGACACTAAAAACCCATAATTTGACTTATTTTTATCGCATTTAAATGTTAAAAATGCAGATATACAGGATATTTATATAGCTACAACTGTTAACTGAAACATAAGTCAGAACATGTAAAAAGAATTTCAGTTAAAATATTAAACTCTAAGGAGTGCACTTAAAATGTTCACAAGTGTGAGCGTATTTAGTTTTTGGCAAGGCTAAAGGCCTTTACGAGGCCACTATTAGTTTATTTGAATTTTGAATTTTTAACATAATTGAATTTATAATTCCTAATATGTTTAGGTGATGTATTGCTCAAATACTTTCTTTATTAACAGCTTAAATTAATGAACATTTTGGGAAAAAGTGATTTGATTGATACATTGTTAAGTTACTTAAACAATTTTAAAATTTATTTTATAAACAATTTTATCATGAAAATACGATTTTGCTTGAAACATAAAATTTATTTTTATAAACTTTCTATCATTGTCAATGTCAATGTAATGAATTTGATACAATATTTTTTCTATCACTCCTAAGTTTTTGAATATTTGAATCCATTTTGTCTCTAAAATCTATAGCGATATATAAAAAATAATATCAGATTAGGATTTAATTATGACATGAAAAATATAATAATAAATTTATGAGATTTCTGCGTGGCAACTAATTTTTTTTCAGAAAAAACCGCACTATAAAAAATCTAGTAAAATCAATCAAAAAACCTTAATTTATATATGTATTGGCAGATTATTTTCACTTTTATTTAGAAACTGCTGTTGTACATAAAAGAAACCAAGAAAAGAACATTTCTCGAATACTCATAAGTTTTAAGAATCATTCCAAAAAGGATTTTAAAGTTTAAGAGATAAAATCTACTTGAAATATTTCATAAGCGGGGAACAATTTTTTTAATGCTTTTTGAAAAGTAAATGTTGTAATTTTTTTGCAATAAATTTATCAAATTAGAAATTGGCCAAAAAACCTTTGGAAAATGATAAATAGGAATAACAAGAGCTAATATTTTGATTCATTCATAAAGAACTATTCAATGCTAATTTTTTTACTGTAGGTACGTACAACTTTGCTCCTGTTGTTCGTAAAATTTCAATACAAAATCTGTGCTACCGCACGCTGAGAAAAATTAGCACGTTCGCTTTAAGGCCAGTCAACGTATGTCCTTCATTATCAATTTAATTTCCCTTTTAACATGAATCCCAAGTTTAAACATCATCAAGTGAAACAAATTTTAATTTCAAAATTTCTCCTTTTTTTGTCTTACTTGCCCTCTCAAAAGTAACCCCCACAAATTGTACTACAACCGTTTCTGATATTTTCAACCCACACCATTGTGTGTGGTGGATTTATATATGGAACGCTGTATCGTACTCACTTAAACAGCGCATCAAAATCATACGAGAAAGCGCTCTCATTTTTTTTATCGGACAAGCGAAAAAAATGTTGATGAGAAATTTGCTACGCTTTTGAGGATTTTTTTCGACTATATATTTTTTTTTTTTTTTTAAATGTTTTTTCTTCTTTTTTTTATAAAAAAAATAAAAAAAATATTATGGGGTGTTGCTACCATAGTGAGTGCTTTTTTTCAGGGGGTGTTTCAAGAGAGCGCACACTTTGCTGCGCATTGCGCCTGTTCAAAATTTCAACATGGTTTCTCAGGATATGTTCTTTTTCGTGTTCTTCATGGCTGCTCAAGCGATGGGTTAGTGGGCGCATATGTGGGAGGGTGGCAGCAAGTTTCTCCTTCTTCCTCGACTTTCGTTCGATACGTTGTTGCTCGATTTAAACTTCGATTTTCGCTGAGGCAGTAGCAACGAAGCGTTGCTCTCGACCGGTGCAATTTTTTTGGATCAAATAAATTTGCTTGGGTATTGGAGTTTTTTGTTGGTTTGCTCTTGGCAATACGCGTTTTTCTTTTTCGTGAAACTTTGAGAGTCGTTGCACTCGAGTAGCATAGAGAACTGTAAGGATACATTAAATTCAGATAATATTTCATTTTTCTTAAGTTTTGCTCATTTGATTGTGAGCGAAAAATGATTTTCTGAAAAAAAAAAAAAAATGGTTGTTCTGTTTTCTTGTTAGCAGCAGACTTTGCTGCTAGCTGCTGGGCAACATTGAGGCGCGCAGTCGTCAAAATTTGTGGCGCCGTTGGAGCCGCTAACTGTTTTCTTTCTTTATTCATTTGGGTGCGATGATTGTATGTTAAAAAGTCTAACGCGGAATTTTTCGACGAAGCGCGTAAATTTTTAAATTTCATTCCTCAAGTTGACGTGAATCGGCTAAGTCGTGTTGGCTCCAAAATTTCAAAAGATTTCAAATGAGAAAAAAAACTTATAATAAAAAATACTATTGTAAAAAATGATCTTGATGGTGATATGCATAAGTGACTTTTGGATTTTAAATGAAAAAAATTAAAAAAAAAATATTTGCTCATATATTAGAATATATCTAATGCGGAACGATAAACGAAAAATTGTGTTCGAAGATTTTAAAGTGAAAGTTGTACGGCATTGCTTGAAAAAACAAAATATGTGTGCCAAGTTCAGTAAAAATTGAGAAAATTATGAGAAGATTTATAATGTCTTTAATGCACAATATATCACATTGTTTTAATAAAATAATCATGCTGGACGAGAAATCAAACGGTAAGAAAGTTTTTATATAACAGGCTAAATACCTAATTTTTTTTTAAACCTTAAAAAGGTTGAAATGCACTTGAAGCTTCAATAAGCTTGATCATTGATTCAACGTGAAAATATCTTAAAAATCTTCAATATTTTTTTTTTTAATAGACATTTTAAAAATGTGCAAACTTCCACGGATATAGCTTTTTAATTAGGAACTTTCACATTTGAAAACTTTGTTTAAAATTCAGTCTATGATCTGTAACCGCAATAGCAAGAAAAAGAAATTAATTTACGATTTAACTTTAATTAAAAATTAATTTAACTTTCTACATATTATAAGCTGTGAAACTCTTGAAAAATTATTTAAAATAAGTCTTTTTTGTAGTTCAAAAACCCAATAAAAAAAATATTTTTGTTTTATTGACCCAGTCTTATTATCGTTTCCAAAAGAGTTAAAAATTTTTCAAAAATATGTTGTATGACGGCTCTGACTTTCAATGAAAAGTGACCCACAATTTTTGTTTAAAAATCAATTTAAACGAATTTTGACGAATGTTGAGATAATTTATTTTAAGGAAATATTGCACATAATTTAATACTCTTTTTATTGTGCAATTTTCAATTTTATTTGGTATGTGTCTCTTTAAAAAATTTATAATTAACAATTTGATTGCACTTTTCAGAAATTAAAATTGAGCAGGCAATAAATAAAAAAACATTATGGAGAAATTTATTACATAGTCGGATCAAGTCCAAAGTGATCTATATATATGCAGTAACTTCGAGTACAAAATTTTAAGATAATTGTTTCTCAGAGTCATAAATAAGTCAAAAGTGATTTATAAATTAGTTTTATACACTTGATGACCTAAGACATACGGGTTTGGTTAAAAGAAAACACATTCAAAAATAAAATTCATATTTACTATACAAGGAAGTTTTCTTCACAGAAATCAGAATAAACTTGTTACATTTTTGATGACATTTTTCTTAAAAAAAAATCGCACATTAAATTAAAAAAAAAAAAAACATATTGATGTACCATGCAGAAAATTTTTGCAATTATACCGATAGTATTGAAATACATTTTTCGGAGGTCGAGCGTTGTTTTTAAGAACTGCTTTGAGAATTTGTAAGCAAAATTTGATTTTAAGTAGTAAAGACAAAGGCAGATATGTCAAATACAGAGAAATCGAAAGACTATCCTTCAAAAATGTATGATCAGTCGTCAAACATTTGACAAAAAGAGAATCAATCACTCAAATAAAAAAAAAAATCTTTTTCATAAATAATGTATTTGTGCAAAGTGAGATTGCTGTAATTCCAAAAGGGTTTGAGTAAAGCTGGGTTTCGGCAATTTTACAAGTTTTCGTTCACCACAAAAATTGTGAGTAATAATAATAATAATAGAGTTTAGCTACTACAGCTATAAGCCTTCTTGGCAATTTAGCTTGAAGCTTTAAAACAAGTAAAAAGCTTATTAATAAAGTATGGAAATGAAAAAATTATACATGCAAATTAATTTGTTATATTTTTATAATTTTTCCTTAGCTTTATCGCACTTTCTCAACATATACACCCAGATCATATGCATATATTGCAAAAATTAAATTGTAAAGATTTATTCATATGATCTAAGGCATGAATGTTAGAAAAAATTTACCCATCATGCGGTGGGGCTCGGACAACACAAACATAAAGACCAACAACCATGAAGCTACAAAATTAACTATAGTTATTTTTCAATCTAAGCTTGAGTTGACCTTTTGACAAGCTATTATTATATATATCGCAATTATTAATGAGAGTAGTAAAGTAGTATAATTTCTCATATAACATTTGATGTACTAATTTGTACAGTCTTTAATATTTTTACGTTACCTGTGTTCCGAATCTGTATCTTTTGTATGAATATAAAACAAAAAAAGCTTACAATGCAAAAATTGTATTACCTAGTTAAATCTGTTTGAAGGTTCATTCAGAGTAAAGAATTGTATAATAACCAGTCCAATTGACAATTAATATAGTATAGATTCATCGACAACTTATAAGAAGGTTTTTTTCTAAGCTAATACAAAATGATTTCACTATTCATAAATTCTGCTGTCGATATTTCATTCTGTTGGTTATATCTGATTACGTATCTACTTAAAAATACCATGTCACTCAGTCTATTAATCATATATTAATTCATATATTCAGGAAAAACGGCATTACGAATTTGAAAATTTTGTTTATGACTCAAAGCCGCAAATTTTCAAGTTGAAAATATGTAGTTAATTTGAGCTTTTTTCTGTTTATTTTTGACACAAACAACTTTAAATTTGTTTTGAATTTGAAAAATATTGAAGATATTATTTATTAATTTTATTTCAATAGCAAAAAACTTCAAATTGCATTTTGAAGTTGCAAAGTATTTGAAATTACTCTTTTAGTATCTTAGAATCATATCTGAAAATCACTTTTGATCAAAATGTGTTCTTTTGAATTCAAATCAAATAGGTTTCGCTTTAGTATGAACATTTTTAGCTTTGGCGCTAAGTCATGAGAATCAAATATAAAATCATTAATTTTGACCCTGAATTTATAATTGTACTAGAAATGACATCACTCCAATGCATAAAAAATAAATTTTAAGATTTTCCAAGTCCATCCCTTTCACGTATCAGCGCTGGGGTACTATCCGTAGCTAAACCAGATATATTTGGAAAGAATCGATTTAACGTTCTTTTCAGTTCTTCGTATAAAGGATGGATTTGAAATACATTCATATTCATCTTGTGAAAATATGCTTACATATAAAGTGCGCATTAAACACTTTAAACATATGTACATATGTATACACATTAATATTGAGATTTTAATATTTGGAATATAGATCAGTAAGACTTAACGATATTTGTTCTTTTCAAATTTTTCATTTATTTTATTATGTCCGATGTTTCATTGAATGTCATGAATTTCGAAAAAAAAATTTATTTAAATATTATTTGATTTAAAAATGGCTGGCGAGTGAAAGTTTTGTGGGAAATGTATATTTGTTTTTTTTTTTTTAAATAAGAGCATATAAAAATTTCAACAAATCCTCGGAGCCAGGATTTAAAAAAAAATTATTATACGTTAAAGACCAAACAATTTTTTTTTTTTTTTTTTAACAATAAAAAAAGGAATTTTTTTTTTTCATTATTCTGGCTTCTTCAATCTTTTGGCATTCCGGTTGACTTTAATTAAAAAAAAAATTGTTCATTTCCGACAAGATTTTCGATTTCTAGTGATATTTGAATCTAAAAAATTAATTTGGGACCAGTGTGCAGATGTCCAATGCAATACCAAGGTGCAATATTTGAGTATCACTCTTGTTATTTAGTGTTTTTCGTTTTTTAATTTGAATTTTACGTGCGGAAATATTTCGATTTATCCAATTAAGTTAATTTATTACAAAATAGTCTCTGAGTAAGTCTCGAAACATCAGGCAAAATAAAATATACTTACAAATTTAAAAATACAAACCAATTTTATTTTTATCAACCTATAGCCCAGGTATCAATATCTCAATATTAATCATAATTCTCAAAGGTCACCAAATTCAGAAAAAGATTTTTGTCGAGTTTTTTAGTTTTGATATTTTTTTTTTCAATTAATTCTAAAACGTTAACAAACATTTAAAAATTATTTGTAAGATGTTATGTCTTACGGCTCGGCAAACAAAAACGTGACAGAATGAATAAACTATTCAACCAATTGTCTAAATTAGTCAGTCTATTGATTAAATAAAAATATTCTATGGTATTAAATTTAGTAGTTTTTTTTTAAATGCCACCTTCCAAAAAAAATGTAAATTATTGTTGTTAACGTTTGTGAATTACTTAGAGAAGAATGTATGAGATCTAATACTCGTAGCTTTAATTTTAAATTTTGTTTTTTTGCTATTAAAAAACTTGTTAACTTTTTGCAAAACTAAGAACTTGGTAAATAGATACCATTAAAAATTTTAAGAAAAATGCTTACTTTTATTTTTGTAAATTTTTCTTTACGATTTATAGGTTTCGAGCTGTTAACGTTTCAAAATCAAGCCATTTCAAAACATTTATACTTAAAAAAAAAAAATGTTTTCCACGAAATTTGCTTAAATAAATTAAATGGATTTTTTTGAAAAATAATCATTAAAAATTATTTAGTAAGATAGTCGAATATTAAAACTGTGAAGAATTACATTTTTATAAAAACTTTTTTTTCGTACTTTTTTTAAAAGGTAATATCCAAAAATTTCCCTCAGGGTGAGCAGTTAAGAAAACACTAAAATCACACAAAATTAACCAAAATATTAGAGAAATGAACAAAATCACTAAAAGTAAAATAAAATATTTAAAAAAAAAACGCAAAACTTTGGTGCTATTGCAAATGCCGGCTCCGCGAATATCCTTGCACGCGTTGAAGTTACGCTATGAGACTCACTGACTGACTGTGAGCGTTGCAGCAACATAATTACTTTCAACTTCCTCAGCGTCAACAAAATCTTCATCATCACAAACAACATTATCAACAGTAACTGTGCCATCATCATCATCATCATCTGCGTCAACGTCACCATAACCATCATCATTGCCATTAGCATGAAAATGTCCTTGGCCGTGATTTACTTTACTTTTACTCATTTAACTTTGCGCTGCGCATAATTTTGTGTATTTCATTCATTAACATAATTTCCAGGACTCAGTGCTTTTTTTACAATTCACTTTTATTTTTTTTTTGTTTTCGTCCTTGTCTACTTTTTAATTTAGGTTAGTTGGTTGATACGTCGTTGTCTGGTTGTGTCTGACAACGACCTGGATGCTGATACTGAATTTATGAAATTATGCTCAGACAGATGTGTTGTGACGGTACATTCTGATAGATTTTCGTACTGGTTTTTTTTAATTTATGTAAATGAGTTCACCTTTATGCGTAGTTGCGGATGTGTTGAGCGCATGTATGTGTGTTGATTTTAAACCCCTTTCACATTCATTGCATATTTCATTAAAAATATGCAAATTAATTGGAAAATAAAAAATCCTGTCGCTTTTGTTATACCGTAGAAGATTTTTTTTTCTGTTCATACCTTGAGGGTCGTGAAAGTGTAGTGTAGTTTTTTTGAAAACAGCTGTGTTGAGTATTTCGTTTAGAAATTTGCATTTTTGAGTTTTGCAAAGTTTTTGCTTGTTTTAGCGTTTGAGTACACTATTTGCAAATAATGTTTTTTCGCAATGTCAAGGAGTTGTGCGCTTGTTAAGGGTGTCACAGTAACGGTCCAATTAAGAGCTTAGTGAAAAAATGCGTATCTTTTTTTTAAGCCTGATCTTGTGGCAGAAAGGGAACATAAAATCTGATTATTCATTTGATCGAAGAATATTTTTAATACTATGTGGGCTAACAAAATAGAGTTTTAAAGTTGAAATATTCCACAAAAGATGCCTATAAAAATTTATAAGTTTCTGGAGTTATCCTTTAAGTTTGGATTATAATTTTTTAATTATTTTTTTGTAAGTTTTGAACGAAACAAATCCTTTAAAAAGTATTGAAATCCTTTTTGCATTTAAGTTCTCAAAATGTCCGTCAATTTGAAGTGTCTGCAGCTACAAAGCTTCATCAAGCATAACAAATCGAATTTAGTAGTGCACCAAAAGCCCGCATCCGCCTGCAACCGTACCCAACCTGAAGGCAAAGCAACAAAGTAAATGAACTCGCAACCAAGCAAAGATTTGCGCTTGAAAAAATATTTGCTAAATTTTACTTAGAAAAACACATACGTATCTACATTTAGGGTGGGACTTCGTTTTCGCAAATTTAAGTTTCAAGGCACATCTACCAAGTACAAAATCTTCTTAAATGGTAGCGACGTGTATATGTCATATGAGAATCGAAAATGGTACTCAATTCGAATTCGAATCAAGTAATCTGAGAATTCAAATCATAAGAAAAGATCGAGTAGTCGATTGCTTCGAATATATAAAAAGTCCAATTGACAGCTCACAAAATACAGAATCATATTAATAAGATTTTTTCAAAAGTAAGAAACAAATGATTTAGTAAATTCAGTAAATGTTATTCTTTAGAGTGTACCCAAGTCAAATATTATGTAGAACCAATGAACTAGAAGTTCGTAAATCAGGGAATTGACGGAAATAACCGAAAACACTATCAAATGACCGTGTAGGGTAGACTTTATTGAGATCTTATATTCGGCGAGAATATGAAGGACACAAATAAGAACATTTTTTTTTTTTGGATTTTCTAATGACAATTTCTTGGTTTCACGCATTTTCGGTAGGAGTATTGTGTTCTGTTTTTGAAAAAAAAAACACACACACAAATATCCTTTGAGTTTTAGAAATAATGAGCTCAATCATAAGGTCCACCTTAACGCAAACACATTGATATCTACATACTTTTAAAACGCTGAGCAACAGAGTAGGACCACAAAATCTATGAAGTGAAGCAAAATGAAAATATTTGAAAATTGGTTGACATTTACCTGACAAAGGATAAACACGGGTTTTCACGTATGCACATACAACGTAAACCAAAAGGACTTAAATAAACTAACGCAGACATATGCAATGAACTAACATACAGATTATTGAACAAGCAAACAAATCCAATACAAAAAAATTGGCAAATGTAAAGAAAATCAATGGATAAAATATATATATATGTATATAAAGAACAAAAACAAAACACAACATGACATTCCAAATCAAAATGTCTGCGCTGAAATACTCTGCAGTAAAAGGATAAAGAATTGTACAAAAGGTATATGGTGTCTGTTATAAGCGTGTGCTAAAGCACACCCCCAATTGGCACGAGCAAAAAAAAAAAAGAGAGTACACATGTAAGTGCGACTACGCATATATACATACATACACATGTGGAATAACAAATACACAAGTTTACATCAAAAGTCAAATATGCACAAAGCAAATACTCGTATGTATGTACAATGTAAAAAAGGATCTTTGAAATATTTGAAGCATTTCGATTACAACAAAAAATATTCGTGACTGTAAAGTATTTATGCATCGCTACATGTGAGAAGAACACTCTGGGAATGCACATTTAAAATTTTGAAAATAATTGGATTTGGAAATACATTCGTGCTTTGAAAAGCACCAAAAATAAAATGAACTAATTTTTAATTCATTCTCAAATATTTTTTAGGCAAGAATCAAGAAAGCTCGAAGTATACAAGTTCAAAATTCCAAATATGGAATTCAAACCTTACCTCCACAGAGGCTAAATTGCAAATATTCAAATCAAATGTTCCAATGCTCACAAGACAACTAATAGGATATTTACTGGACCTATAGCTCCATACTAAATAGCTAAGAAGGCTAGTAACGGCAGTAGCTAAAGTCTGTTATTATTGAATATTAAACAGTTTTATACAAGCTCTTGTAAGTTCCTGCTTGAAACGTTTTTAAGGATTTAGTGGGCCCGCATAATCTTCAATCACGAACTTCATGTGGCTACAAAATAAACTCCCATCTGAACTGAGATTATGAAATAATGTAAGCAATGCAGCATAAATGTTAGATAAACTTAGCGATCAGCAGTTTGGTGAAACCCACTCGGAGAAAGATGCAGATGAAGATCCAGAACAACGTGGCAAAGAATGATAGAAAGTGATATGTCAAAAATCAAAAGCATCTGGCACAGTATAAAGTAACCAGTCAGAATTGAAAATAGCTACAGAAATTTTGTTCAGGCTTTATGCTCCTAAGTTAGTTAATGAAAATGGTCCTTGGAAAGGAAGTTTTATGAAGTAGTGTCGGTGAAGATTTACCTTGAGCAATATCAAAGTTATCGGGTAAACATTTCCTGGTAGCTTATTCCAAAAAATAAACGCGTGATTAATGTACGAACTATCGATATAACACAAAGGGGATAAGCTTAGGATGGGATGCCTGATATGATTGCTGCTCGATCGAATTAATACTACAACTAAGTCCTTGGAGAGCTAGCTTAAATGTGAATTGATTGTATTTTACTTGAGATAAATATTGAGTACTTAGTGACTTCGTACCGCCATTAGACTCAGGGAAACTGCTTGCTGGTCCGAGGGAAGTACAGGACACTCAACTATCCTTAATAGCTTGAATTCCGTACCCTCTAAATTGGACTACACTATTCCAGTAATCTCATTCAAGAGAGATTACGCAACCCATATTCCATCTAGGGATGACTGGAAGGGAGGAATCCCGGGGAGAAGGAACCATATTAATTTCTACACGGATGGCTCCAAGTTAAATAACCAAGTGGGTTATGGTATTTACTCTAAGGAACTGAAGATAAGTATTGCTGCGAGGTTACCAGACCATTGTAGTGTTTTTCAGGCAGAGGTTATAGCAATAGAAGAAGTAGCATCCTGGCTGAGAATAAATGTGGTATCCAAGAAGGGTATTAATATTTATTCAGATAGTCAAGCTGCTATTAAATCCTTAGATTCAGTCTTCCTAAACTCACTAGTGGCCCAACAATGCCGCTCGTCTCTAAATGAGATGGCTCAGCATTTTAACATTCACCTCATCTGGGTGCCTGGGCATAGGAACATTGATGGCAATTGCAAAGCTGATGAACTTGCTAGGCAGGGGACTACTGCACAAATTCCTCAAGACAAGGAAGGTGTTGCCATGCCACTTGCTACCTGCAAGTTACTGCTTAAAGAAGACATGAGAAAAAAGGCTAACATAAGATGGACCCAAGGGTTAACTTGCAATATAACAAGGCAAATCTGGCCGGAATGGAACGCTAAGCGATCTCTAGAACTGAAATCCCGCACTAGACACAGTGTCTCGTCAGTTGTTGCAGTAATAACTGGCCACTGGCTTATCGGCAGACATGCGGAGAGATTAGGTATTCGGTCTTTTGACTACTGTAGAAGTTGTGGGGATGTGGAGGAGGAGGAAAACATTAAACATTTTCTTTGCTCCTGCCCTGCACTTGCTAGAAAACGCCACAAAACACTTGGCTCGTTTTTGTTTGATGACCTGGAGGACCTTAGACATGTTAGCATAGGTCAGTTATTTAGTTTCATTACGAAATCTGGATGGTTCAATGAGAGGGTATAGTCAAGTACCCTGTGGTATCACAATGGACCAAACTTGGTCTAAGTGAGTCGGTTTTTGTAACTGACTGCCACTCCTACCTAACCTAACCTAACCTAACCTAGTGACTTCGTACGATATAGCATAACGAATTTCATTTGGATGTTTTGCCCTATGACAACAGGCTTTCTTAAAAGACTTCAAATTAAACTTTCCATATATTAAAGATCCAAAATTTAAGATATCAGTCTTCAGCCCTCTCTAAATGTTGAGCGAATGATTTAATTATTTGGGAATCTTAGTTTCTAAGCATAAAATTACTTTTTAAATGGCTAAATAAGAAAAAATTTAATATGTTCGTTTTATTTTGAAACGCCATAATGTAACTACCTACATGATGCTGTTTTAAGTAGAAGTAGTTCCATATGCATTTCGCTTGCAAGTATCTCAATTGACGGAAACGGCACTGTAAATCCGTGCAAAATCCTTTAACAAGCTGCATCTATAGGAGATTATGCAAATTTTTGCAATTTCTTTTTTTTGTATTGTTGTATTGAAAACTTCAATGTTTGATGAGCTGATTAGTTTTTCACGTCAAATTCAACAAATGCACTTCAATTGATTTTGCGTTTTACCAAAACAAGCCAAAAGCAAAAACTAAATGAAAAACAAAAAAAAAAAAAAGTATTGCAAAATATTTTTTGTTTTCGTTTTTTGCAACCCTTAATGTGCTAAGCAAAAACATAATTTGCATATTCAATAAACAAACACATTTATGGAATAACCCCTCTTTGATGTAAAGCGCGTATCGAAAGAATGCGCGTTGTCCGTTGTATTGTAGCTACTCACTCGGTTTTGCAATGATGTTTAATGTGAAATTGTTTTTGAACAAATTTTTATGACGTTGCAATTTTGTTATTTCACTCATTCCGCACGCAGTTTGCAGAGTAGAGTGCGCGAATCCTTCAGCAAATATGCAAATTAAGCAGTTATTGCCACAGCGTGTTAGTGAGTGTTGCAATTTGAATTCGTTGCCACTCGCACGGTGACTATTCCATGTTACTGTGGACCAAGGGGCATGAAGGTTGCGTAAATTTCGCAGTTTTTGAATTTGGTAGCTGGGGGGAGGAACTCATTCAGCTGTAGCTAAAATTCAACTAAATTCAATTGAAATAAATACTTTTGATATGCATTAAAGCAGCGTTGCATATTGGTATTTTTTTCGGTAATCTTAGTTCCAGTAAATTAGAAAAGAAAAATAATTTTTGATAATATTTAAATGATCTAACTTGACTTGAATGTCTAAGATTACACTTTCAATAGCTTGTAGTTCGAAAATAAGAGTATACGTACAGCAAAATCAAAAATCATGTGAATAAAAATTATCAAAATCTCAGCAGATTTTTAAGAAAAATAATGATTTCGTTTCCTAATTTGTGAGTATTTGGAAAAATAAAAATATCTTCTTTAATTCTGAAATAACTTATTTTTTCACAAATTATTCACGAAGATCCTTAACATTCTTCTTAGTATGGTTTGTGGTATGGCGGACTTAAGAATTTTCTAAAAATGCTTAAGAAGTTGCCATAACTCTCAATGGTGAGTGGTACAGATCTCTTTACGAATATCCTTTGGCCTGGATTGGAAGCTATTGATTTAGCAAACACGTGGTTTCAAGAAGACGGCGCTAAGGGTAACACAACATTTTATTAACGATTTATTGTATGAAAAGTTCGGAGGGTTAATAGTTTCTAGAAATGCAGATGTCATATGGCCTCCAAAAAACTTTTAATTTATCACCTTTAAATTTCTTCTTCTAGGGTTGTTTAAAGTTATTTGGTTATACCAATAAATCAGCGAAAACTGATGAATTAAAATTTAACATTAAACGTCAAAATCATAATATATGGCCTGATTTATTGAATAAACTGGTCGCAAATTGGAGTTATCGTATTCACCTCTGCTTGGGGAGTGAAGTCGACCGTTCTTGAATGATATTTTCTTGAAAAATAATTCAATCGATTGTGAAATGAAATATAGATTGTAGCTTTAATTTATTCAGTTATACTTTATTAAAAATAAAAAAAAATATCCGAGGTGTTAAACGCTACGTAGGAAATTGTTCAGATGAGATATACAGCTCATCATTAAAAGTAAGATTGTAACGAATGTAAAGAAAGCTGAAATGAAACACCAGATGTAAGACAGTCTTAAGCTAAGAACCTAAGAAAACTACAAAACTGAAAGGTCTTAGACATACAGTTGTTGACTACTAATTGGAAACGAAACGAAATCATTCGTTGTGTTATTGGTAGTTTTTCTCATTTATTTTTCTGTGTACCAGAAAATTTATATACAATTTTAATCTATGACATCTAAGCTTTCAAAAATAGAACAAAATTGAATTCAAATTCCAAACATAAATAAGTCTTATGAGTGATTTTCCGCTCAAACCTCAGTTTTGACTGAGTCAACTAATTGGAAACATAAAAGTTATTAGCAAAAAATCAAAGGAAAAACTGGATAAAATATTCTAGAAACAATATTGTAATATTTTCATTGCTACTAAGAACACTTTTTGAGCAAGCTTACTTATTAGCATATCCTATATCGTGGGTAGTGACATAAAGTTTTACACCGGCCATGTGTACGTCAATTTCGTAGCTTCAAAGGAAGGACATGAAATATCAGGCGATGGCAACACGGCTAAATTGCTCCAAAAAGATGGTGTCCAATGCGCTTGATCATTATATCATTCACAATATCGTTTCTAGAATATTTTTTCCAGTTTTTTTTTTAATTTTTTGCTAATTACTTTTATGTTTCCAATTAGTTGACTCAGTCAAACCTGAGGCTTGAGCAGAAAATCTCTCTTAAGACTTTTTTATGTTAGGAATTTGAATTTAGTCTCTTTTTTTTTTGAAAGCTCGGATTTTCCAGATTTATATTGTATATAAATTTTCTGGTACACAGAGAAAAATAAATGAGAAAAACTGCCAATTACACAATGAATGATTTCGTTTCCAATTAGTTGTCAACAGCTGTACATACGTCGAGTTCTCAAAAAGAAAAAAGCTTGCGAATAATGGCAGACTACTGTAAATGTTTTCATATTTACATAAAATTGTTTGATTCGAAGACAAATCTTACAGTTATAGTATATATATAACTGCGAAAAATAATGGCCATACTTTTTTCCATATCCACTTATAATCTTAGCAATCCCTAAAATAGCGTAACTGCTTCAAATGTCAAAACTAATGTACGAAATAAATTCTTGAAACACTTCCATTTATATTGGGTGTTTTTTTTTTGTTTCTTTTTTTGTTGCGTTAGTACTACGTTGGCTTCATTTTAGCCAGCGGTCGCCTTCTACTCCTACTATGTACTATATATAGCTATGATTATCTCTTTTGGGCAACTTGACTCGTTTCGTCGTTTTGTTTTGTACGCTGCGAGTGTGCCTTTGACACCAAACCAATATGCAGTAAATCTGGCTGCCAGGATGTCTGAGCGCGCACTACATAACGCCATAGAGCCACAACGCGCGCTGTACAAATCCTTGGCGTTTCACATTCAAATTCAAATAGGTTACAACATATTTTATGTTTCATATTTTCTTTTATTTTTCCGCTTTATTTTTTTTTTTTTCTTTTGCCTTTTGCCAAATGTAATTTTCTACTAGTGGCAGTAGTAACTTGTTTCATTTTTATTTTGCGTTTTTTTTTTTTTGTTGTTTGAAAGAAAATTGAATTTTTTATATGCGCACAAATTGTTGTTTTTTTAATATTTCTGGTAGGTACGAACGATACCACTACATACACATAGTATGTTGCCAAAAAATTTAAGTTAAAAATACGAGATTGAAAACTGCTGTTGCGCTGCTGCGTTCGTTGGTCGCTTGCTGGTTTGTTGGGCTAAAAACAATTGAGTGTAAATAATGTAAAAATAATGAGGCTTAAACATCAAAGTAGCTTTAAGAAAAATTTCTTGTAAACAAAAATTACTTTGGGCCAAAATTATAGAGAGCGAATTGTTTTATAGATAAGCAGAGTTTATTGCTGAAGTAGAGAAAATACTTGAAATTCTTATTTTATATTGAAAACGAACAAAAATTATATATTGAAAGAGTAAGCTATTGGGGAGAAAGAACTATATATAAAAAGAATAAATTTCGAAAAAAAATTGCTAAAAAGTTTTGTTTTTAATTTGAAAAAAATTTAATGTTTGGAATTAAATATCTTATTGCTTTTGTACCTAAATTTTTGTGAAATTTTATATAATTTTAATTTAATTTAATTTTCATTTCGTTATTTTTTATATACTTTTATTTCGTTCCGTACAATTTATATTTTATTCAAAATCAAGTTTCATTTCAAATGGGCAATCTCTTTCTTCATTTATGACTTTGTTGGCATTGAAAAATATTTAACATTCAAATATAACCATACAATTTTTAATAATAGTATTCCCTAGACTCTATTGAAATCCCCTCTAGATATAGACTATAAATCCATACTTTCAAAATTCAATCACAATAATTTTCTGCAACAATGAAGACATTTTTTTAAAAAATTTCACTGACAATTGAGACATTTTTACGAAAAAAATAACAAGAATTAGATAAATAAAAATAAAAATAAAAGATATAAAAATCTTTTTCAATGGAAAAAGTAATGGGATTTTACATTTCTCAACACGCTACTCACTATACTGAACGCAGATAGAGAGAGAGAGAGAGATAGAAAAAAAAGTATAACCGCTTTCAGCTTAATGACATTTTACTTTGGGGAATTGGAGCCTAAAAGAATACCCCAGGACATCATTGGTACAGCCAGCAGTAGTAGTTGCGACCATGTAAAACGGTGGCGTTAAGCGGAATGGCATACAGACACTCACATTCATACGCACACCACACCTTTCCGCCAACAACAAACAGCAACACAATACATCATCATCTTTATCCTTTGAATGACAAAAGTGTCACAAACACGCAGCAACGAAATGGAAACGGAAGAAGTGGCGTAGCGAAAAAAAATCCAAGAAACTTGATCGAATATACATTATTTTGACATTAGCATAATTTAGTAGCTTTCGTCTTGAATTTATGTGTTCAATATGAGAATACAAACATACATACATATATATTTGGGGTGGATCATAATTTTGGGCTTTGAAGTGAAGTTTTTGTAGTGACATAAATTTTAATGCAGAAATAGCAAATAATATAAAATTGTATGATATGCAATGATGCTAGACAGAACTATTTCTTACTCAAACGACTTAAATTGTTTTCTTGTATGGGAGGAGCCACGCCTTCTTGTCGAATTTCATCCAAGAAACTTGATTACACTTCATCAAATAACTTTCACAATACTTATAGCATTTCAAATGTTTTATTTGTAGTGACGGCAGGCGTGGCTGTGAACCGATTCCTCTCATTATCAATTCGAAGAGTTATGTTTGAAGGTGTAGGCTGTGCACTGAATTTCTTTCAATTACATTGTTTCATTTTCCCGTAATCGTAGTTTACACAGCTGATCAAGAATATGTGTACTTTTCTTAACCTGCCACGCCCCTCTCAATGCGTTTCAATCGAAAAGACAAAGTAAATAGAATCAAGTGTAGGCCACAAAAGCGAAACATTTAAAATGGGATCCAATTCAAACAACGAAATTGAAATCTCACCAAAAATGCAACTTGTTCGGAAATTTTTCAAAATTGAAACGAAATGTTTCAGTGTCATCAAAATATTCTTCTCTTACATAACTCCATTTTAAATCATTCTAAGCTTTTTGGGCAGTTTAATGATTTTCTCACACCTTTTATTCGCATCCACCCTAATACACACATGCATGATTACAAATAAAGTAAAAGGCAGAATCTGCTCTTAACAAATAGGATTCCATCATAATAATGTATTTTGCGAATATCCTGTGACAAATACGATAGGATTCGCAATTGCAAAAAAAAAAAAAAAACATCACAAGAAGAAAATACACGAAACCAGTGGTGGGCGTTGTATGGAAAAAATTCTGGGGTGATGTTGGTGACGGGTTTAAGCGGGGTGTTAGAGCGTGGCTCATGCTGTTCAATTGATTACAATGGCGCGTGATGTCATTTGATGTGCACACAAAAAACTGACAGTTAGTGTACAGAATTATGCCGTAGTATAGTAATCCCTTAGCAAAAATAATTCTATATGATAGTGACATTCGATGGCAACGTCAATATTTGTCTGGTTTTTGTTTTTTTGCAACATGTACTCAAGCAAAGCTTATGTCGAATATAAATTTTCCTTTCCAATGTCATCTATTCTGTACAAAAAGATTATAGAGCTCTTTGCCGATAAAAAATCAATCAAAATATTTTATAAGAAATTTCAAAAATTACTTGAACAGTTATAAATAAAATTGCTGAAAACTATGACCGAAATCATATGAAATTATTAACTAAGTTTTTTACAAAATAAATATGACTCTTTTGATCTTTTCTTTCTTAAGATAGTACATTAGAAAATACAGTCTATCAGAAAAGTTGCACAACTGATGTACCAGCTCACCCCATTATTTTAAAATTTCTAAAACAACTGAATTTAATGAAATTTTTATTAAATTTAAGTATTTTGAGACACATCAACTTCAATATCAAAGAGCGATATAAAAAATGTAATTTGTCCTTGCAAGTTGATATCATGCAATGCAATATTATGGTACAATAAACGCACAATATTATGATACCAATTTTTATAGACGCGCATTTCAATAGATGGGATATGCTCTTGAGACATCATTTGATGCTTTTCATTTTTTTTTTTGTCTCTAGCACTTCTTGCGAATAAAAAGTGAATAAATTGCTCTTGGCACATAAATAGATATTTTAAAAAGTTTTTCATGAGAATATTATACATGAGTAATTCTATACTAATTGAAAAAATTTAGCTTTTATAAAACAATAAGTAAATAAAATACTTATCAAAGAAAGTGTTACTAAATTGCTCATGTTAGAAATTAATTTTTTTTATTTTTGATTGCCGATAGAAAATTTTTAATTCTTAAAGTTTTTGAATTTTTTACTCAGCTTCTATCGTACAACAGTTGCATGTAAAATTACTACTGAGAAAGTAAAATTTATTCCACGAATTCATAAATATTTCGTTTCTGTACAACTGTACTTGATTTTTGTCTCTATATCTGAAATTTATTTGAAGCATCGTTCAGTCAATGACCACACTGACCTAGGGTTTATAGTTTAATTTTGTTATTTATAACGACATGCGTTCAAACCTTAGCCCATTATAAAAACTTTTTTGTTCAGGAGCTTGTGGAGAGCTAGAAAGATACGCTCAGGGAACGTGAGCTGAACATGTTGCTTATGATGTCGATTTATGCTACACACAATATCATTTGTGTAATTGCCTAAACCAAAAAGTATTTCTAGTTAAGCTTTCAATACAGACAATATTTAATTAAGATTACATCGAAAATCTTATTACAAATTATAAAAATAAATTAATATTGCAAGGCATAAAAGAATCAGGTGGAATTTCTTATCAGCGAGATTGGAAATTAAGTATAATTTGAATAACTTTTTTTTAAGACTGAAAGTCTCTATTCTTTTAGAGTCAATTATTTAATAAACGGATCAGCTCTTGAGTCTAAATTTTAAAATTTAAAAATTACAATTTTAGTTGTAATAATCAGTAAATCGAAAGCAATAATTGTGTTAAATAGAAAGTACTTTTTCCTTAAAGGGATATATCTCCCTAATTTTATTTTGTTTTTCCATTTTTTTATTGGCTTAAATCATGCCACAACAATCCAAGAATCAAAATCTACAACACCCAAGTACCGATTTAAGCTCAAAAATTTTTTAAATCAATTTTTTCCAAAAAACTTTGATGAAGATGTATAGCATTTTGAAACTTCAAACCCGTATTTTTCGAAACCATGTTTTCAAAATCGGCGAGCAGTAGAACTCAAAAAGTTTACATCCGATTGACTTGAAATTTTAACAGTAGAGTCCTTGCTTGATTATCTGATCATACGATTTTTGCGATTTACTAACAACAAAAAAAGTTACAAGCAATTTAAATTGATTTTTTTCGTCGAAAACACCATTTTTTGTTAAAACATTCGCCATTTCGCGAAAAAAATTCTAAAAATATAATCATGTGTACTTTAACAGCAAAACTCATGTAGATAATGAAAAAATATTAATTTTTGTTACAGGTGGAGTTGGACGAAACTTCTACTGCTCGCCGCGGAAGATCTTTTTGAAAAAACGGTTCACGGTAATTACTGCACAGCCGTCATTTTGTAAAAAAAATATCAATAAAAAATTTTTTTCTCTTTTTTAAGAGTTGCGGAATCCAATGTTATATTATTTGTATACCTTTAATCTCAAATGTCCTTTAAAAAAAATGTAATTAAAACAGCCTTGTTTTTAAGAGCATAAGCCAGATATAACCCTTTAAAACAAGCAGCTTTTGTTAATATGAATAACTCTTACATCGAACTGAAACCCATTTTCCCGGTAGATAATGTTCCCTTTAATTTTTTTTTTTGAAGAAATTGTCTTAGGTTGTTTTGACAATTAATTAACAATAAAAATTAAGAGTGAGTGCTTATGCCAAAACTGGATGATGGCGAATCTCAAATAAAAAATTATTTTTGCATGAAAGATATTACAGCCGTTCACAGGCTTGGTATATACAAAGCTGAAATTTTGGTTAAAATTTTCTTTAGGTCCAATGCTAAAACATAAATCAATGTGCTTAAAAAAATACCCTTCGGATAACAATAACAAAAACATAGCGTGCGGAAGCTCACGGTTAAATGCCAATGCATGCAAGTGCGAAATAGTGGGTTCGCAATATTATACTAGGACCGCTTCTTTGGCGACGTACATCCTTCGAATTATTTTGGATGTGGGAGTAGAAAATTTCTCTACTATTAAGTTTTTAATCTAAAATTTTTTTCAATCTTAAGCTTCTTAATCAACCACTAGAAAGCAAGATATATGTTGGTAAGAAGTTAACATATGTTCTAAGGATATGTAGAATAACGATAGAGAACAATATAGTAAATGATACATCTTATATTTCAAATGCTCTCTTGCAATTTTAAATCGATCTTCCAGTGCAGTTACAATACAAAGCAAAAAGTCTACAAATAAATATCATCTATCAAAAGATAAGAAAGAGAATTATTTAAAAATTAAAATTGCAAAACTTCATCATCAGACGATGTTGCAAAATCAAGACAAAAAAAAACACTCACACACAAAGTTCTTGACCTAGAAACAAAAGCCAACAGCTGATGACGACACAAAAAACGATGTCACCAAAGCAGAGAGAAAACATTCAGGACGCAGAGGCCAAATAGAAATTAAAATTAAACGAAGAAGAAGAAGAAAAAAAACCAAAACAAAAAGGAAAAGCGAAGGAAACCACCATAATGCACCCACAAGCACACCCACCCATTTGCGGAGCAAATGAAATTGGGTTAATAACCAGACTTGAAATATGGAACACAAATGTAGCTAGCTGCTGCATAATCAGTGACACACGAGTCTGGCGTGCAGAAATGTGGGCTAACTTGGAAACTTTACTCATTTTCATCTTGAGCAGCGGACAAAGTTCTTGTCTGCGAACGAACTCCTTCCGCATTGGGATGCTGCTTTTAATTTCATTCATTCAACTTCGTTGTAAGCGAATCTTCGTCATCGTCGTCATCGTCTTCATTTTCATTTTCATCAGCATCATGCGCGCAATTTTCCATTAGAAATAGCAAGCGCGGGAAAATCTTTTAAATACCAACACATTGATGGACCCCACTACAGCACCACCTTCGCAATTTCGCCAATGAATTTTGCATTGCAAAGACACACACACACACACACACAACACAAAATGAGAGGAGGAAGAAACGAAGCAACGGAAGGAAGCGTGTTCATTGCAAATTAGCTCCACGTTTTCCAAGCCCCGTTGCGCCGCTCGGCTCCTTTTCGTTCAATATGATGAAAACTTTTTACCAGACAGTTCACAGACACATTGAGAAATGAGTAGAGTAACAAAAAAAAAAAAAAGCGAGAGGAAAATTAAACAAAAACTGGGAAACGCGGAAACACTGCTGATGAAGAAAAGTGAAATTAAAACACAAAAATAAGAAAAAAAAAAAAAATTAAAATACAAGAAGGCATCCAAAAGAAAACGCAGGCATAAATAAGAAAATGAGACAACGTGGCGACGACGTTGGTAAAATTAAAAATGAGTTTTCTTTATTTTTACCGTCTCCACCTCCCACTCTTTTCATTTCATTTATTTATTTTGCACCAAATGGTACGAGTACATAAAAGGGATACAATTAAATACAGTGAAGAGAGAGAGTCGTTTTGCGTCGAGGTGGCAATGGTTTGAGTATCGGGTTCAGGGCATTGAACTTTTTATTTACAGCAGCGTTTGGAATTTAATTAAAATGATTTTTCAATAGTGATAAGAAGTTTCGTTAAGTTCGTTTATTTTAAAGCTAAATTTATTTAGATTTTTTGAAAATAAAATAATGTTGTTTAGATTACACTAAACAAACAAATAATATGTCCTAAGATTTAAAAAAAAAATTATAAATCACCTTCTATAGAATTGGTCCAATAATTTTATTGTTGACTTTCAAAATTAGTTTTTGAACTTTTCCTTTCGAATGATGCAGTAAAATCTGCATAGAATAATCGGAAAGCCTCTGGTGATGCAAAGCAAAAACAATCCATTGAAGCGGTCGGGGTTCTCCACGGTGTCCAAAAATTTTAATCAACCTTTTTTCATCGTTTGGTGCAAGCATTTTTTTATTTTTTTTATAAATCCGTTCCTATTCATTTCGTCTAGTAATGTACCAAATTCATATTCGACCTATCCCTTATTGATTGGTGCGTTAGGACTTTTTTAATTTTTTTCTAGAAATTTGACTAAAATACATATCGATAGAGATTATCATGTGACCTATTTGCTGTCGATTATTGCAACATAATTTTTTCCCAGAAGAAACGATTTTTTCTTTAAATAATTTTTTTAAGAATTCCTCGTTAATTGCAACATATTATTCTTTTTAAATTTTTCAAAATTTTGCACAAAATATTCATATTCGGTGCTTGTGATTGAGACCTCCTCTGCTCTGCTCTCAAAAACTCACCTCGAGACTTAGACCCCAAAGTACTTTTATTATTATCGAGAATTTGTTCCTTTAATGATGTTACTTCTACAGTAATTTTGTTTTTATGGTGATTCCTTACGCTTTCACCCAGTAAATGCTGACTAATTATTACCAATCTTTTGCTATTTAATACATATTTCAGTTTTTTCCCCCATCCCATTTAGAAAATAAATCTATCATATAAATGCGAAGAAATTGATTTCATTGTTAACGTTTGCTCAACAGTCTTGAGGTGTTTTTAGTGCTGAAAAAGTCAGTGCTACCAAAATATCGACTTCACAAATTACTATAAATTTTGAGAATTTACCTTGAGAGAAAAACTTTTTTAGCCCAAAAACATTTTTCTCATTAAAATTTTAAGTATAATTCAAGCATTTAGCTAATTCGAATTAACGCGAATTAACACAAAAATATGTACGACATAAAGACGAAATAATTGCAACAAGTTAGAAAAACAAAAACAACATAAAAAAAAATCTAAGTCTACTTATTCCTAATAACTAATTGAAATTCTATCTATACATATCCCAGCACACATTCCTCATTAGACAACGGCGACGACGACAACGCATTAAAATGCTGCATGCTGCAAAAAAATGCGACACATACCAAATTTACTTGCCGCCGGGCCAACTACTTAAGAGCTACGCATATGGTATGGGGAAACATGTTGTTGTTTAAGTACGGGCTGCCAGCGCACTGGCGGTGGACAGCGGGCGGTAAATGCCTCCCAACTTATCGCTAGAGCATTTGTTACATTCAACATATGCAAATAACTGAAATTCTGCAAGACGTACGAGTAACTTGTTAATTTGCACATTAATTTAACACGAAATTTTATGAGCGCTCAAAATGCGGTGCAACAAGTTTTTTATTGTCGCCAATGGCGTAATTAGTGATTTATTCTAGTGGGGGCTTAGCCGCAGTGCATTGCCGACTAAATCGACTGAAGAGTGCTATCACTTATTTGGGGACTTAGCCCCATAGTTACGTCAATGGTTATTGCACAAAGTATTCGTTTTACGCACTTCACTTATTTTGTCGCATGTGACATGAATAGCGTTAGTTGTTGGTTTTTAAGTGCCAATTTAAAATTAAAAACTGTAAAGCAATAAACAAATGAATTCAATCAATAAATTCGACAGCGTTATTTTTTTACTGTGCTGTTTTTTACTGCCGCAGTGTTTAAACACGTTGTGTGCCAATAGTGCTTAAGTGTAGAAACTATAAAAATTCTTAATGAAACAAAAACTTGATAGTTTTTAAAAACATTTATTTTTATTGAAATAAAGTTTACTATAGCAATATAAATGAATTAATATATCTACAAATTTTATTACAGTTCACACATAAAATACACCATCGAATAAACGATCGAGTGTAAACGAAAGTTTCATTAAGATAAGTGTTGCCAACCTCTAAAACAATCAAGGGAGTTTGACAGCTGATATCAGGCCAAAAAAGTTGAGTTTGTCACTTGTTGCATTAAAATCGTGCAAAATGTTGTTATATTAAGTGGAAAGAAAGTGAAAGCAAAGTTTTTTAAGACTTTTGAATTACTGTGAAAAATAAATAAAGCAGTTGTTTTTAAACAACAAAAAGTTTGTTTTTGCTTGCAACACAAATCAGTAGTTGAACTCATAGTAAAAAGAGGTCGTTAAGCTTAAAAACCTTAGCAAATATCATCAAAATTTTTACAATTTTAAATGTGTGAAAAACTTTACTGGATGTTATAGAAGAAAACCTATACTGGTGTGAATTGGTGGAAAAGTAACAATAACGCTGACGCTCTCGCAAGTATAAATTTACTTATAACTTATAAGAAGTTTATTAAAGATGTTTTAATATTTTTACAAAATGTTCGATGCTAACAACGACACAATTCATGTATAACACCGCGAGTGATTAAACGCCCCTTTCTTTTTTCTTTATTAGGTAATTTGTATTCAGAAAAATGTTTTGGGCGATTCTATGCTCACTCCGAAAACAGTTTACTAACTCCTAATATTTACTTCGAACACTCAAAATATTTCTTGTTTAATTTTCTTGATTGTAACACTATGGGTTAAGCTCGCATGCCGTTAAAATTAACGAAAATCCTTTACAGCAATTCATGCAAATTGTAATTTGTAGCCATGAAATCAGGCAAGTCAAGTTTACATTTTGAGACGTTTGGTGTTTTTTTTTTTTTTTTTTCATTCCAAAGCATATTAAATTTAACGGTTAGTTGCAACGCCGTTATCAATGTTGCACTATCATGTTGTTGTATTTCCTTTTATCACTTACGGTGCGTACTACAAATTCGTACGGAAGCGCATGCTTTGAATGCGCCTATTTGATAACTTGTTAAATTCATACTCGCTCGATTAGTTCGGTTGGCTCAATTTTTTCATAGAGCTCATAGTCCGATTCACCTGCACTAGCGAGTGTTTTTGTTTTTCTTGTGGAAAAAAGTTGATCAGTTCAGCTTAGTAGTAAACAGTAAATAACTCTGGTCACTGCTACGATCAAATTGGTATTAATTGAATTTGTAGCAATTAAAATTTTTTTGAGCTTAAATTATTGCGTAGTATATTTCACTCGCATGTTGCCCATATTTTGTAAGTTGCACTGTTAAGTGTCCAAAACTATTATGAAATCAGAAAATTTTAATTTATTTTACGTTAATCTACGTTTAAGTGACTTTTAAGTTGTTGGAAATATACAAAAAGTTTATGGGTACTAATTTTGTTTGCCAAGAGTTTGTAAATTGGTATTAATATTTTGACGTTATCTTGAATTTGCTATTTGTGCATGTAAGGGAAAGTTAAAATTGTGATTACGTCAAAGAAAAAAATATATAGAAATTGGGTTTCGATTAGTTTAGTAGCTTTAAGAGTGCTGCAGTTTCACAAAGATTCTGCAAAATTCAACAAAACGCAATTTACATTTAAGTTTGGTGGGATCTAGAGATTGAATATCGTTGAATTTGGCTGAAATTTTGAACGTGCAGCCCAATGCCAGATTAAGACTTTTCGGTGCCTTAAAAACTGTAAAGGGCCTTATAAAATATTCAAAAGAATGTTGAATGTTCAAAATCAAAATAATGAAAAAATGCATTTTATTTCGTAAAAATCATTAAAAATATAAAATCTTATATTGATAAGTAAAAAAAAATGTCATTCCACGTGCCTGTTGACATTTTTTGTCTTCTGAACGTCTCGCTTCCGATTCTTGAGAGTTTTTAAAAAGAGTTTCCGAAAGTTTCAGCAAAGCTCATCAGAATCCAATGCTTACACGGATTTGTTGGATTTATTAACCTTTGAAGATGAAGTAAGTTCTTTAACAGAACAGCATTTTTCTCATTCCTGTTGCCATCAACGTGAACCTCTCTGTCTCTTAATTGATATATTTGTCCTAGGTCTCTAAACTGAATTAAGTTTTTTTTCTTAGATTATTCTACACGTACAGGTTACACAGGCCTTCAAAATGAGGGTCATAACCAGGGCCGGGTTAAGGTTATGTGCCGCCCGTACGCCAGTAAAATTTTATCGCCCCCAAAATTAAAAAAAAAAATTATAAGATGTGAAAAAATCGATTTTTTTAATAAATATAACAATTTTTTTGATTAATAGACATTTTTGATGAGCAAAAAAAATAAAGGTCCTCGTTTTTCAAAATTTTTCCGTCCCCGTTTTCTTGCCGCCCATACGCCATAACTTTTTCTCCGGAATTTGATAGCTGATTTCAGAGTATTTTGGTGCGCTGATTACGGTTATGTGCTCAGAATTGCTCTATCACGTAAGGTTTTTGAGATATTCTAACCTAAATGTGCAAAAAACTGTTTTTTGACATATTTGAGGTTATGTAGCACCGTGTTTTTTTTCTTCTATTTTTCAAAAACTAAGTGTGGGATCTTGAAGTACAGTTCTTCTTTTTCCAAATGCTGTTGAGTTTTCTGAAATAACTTCTTTTTTTTCGCCGAGTTATCACATTTTCAAATCTTTTCATATACAAATGTCCCTCACGAGTTTTCAGCTATAGGGAAAATTTCAAAATGCGATAACTCGGCGAAAAAAAAAGATATTTCAGAAAACTCAACGGTATTTAAAAGAAAAAAAATTGTTCTTTAAGATCCCACACAAACTTTTTGCAAAAAAAACACAGTTCTAGATAACCTCTCAAATATTTCAAAAAAACAGTGTTTTTGCACTCTTAGGTTAGAATATCTCAAAAATCTTACGTGATAGAATTTTTTGACTATTTTTCCAGTAATCAACACACAAAAATCTAATTGATACACTATTCGTACGTTAAAAAGGTATTTTTTGTAGGACTGTGTTATTTAAATGAAATTTACGTAGTATATACTGATATTTCTTGAACATTTGATAAAGTCTGACATAATCTTCTGTGTAATCTTTCTAGATGGTATGTTATTATTATGCTTAGTTCTTATCCTGCAAATAGAATATTTTCTTTAGCCATACCAAATGCTATGTCTCGAAAAGTAAACTGTCGGGCAAACAACACAAGGTTTGACTTCAAAAAAAAAAATTGTATAATCTAAAATATTTAATATCATTTGAAAATGAAAAAAATAATCTTTTTTTTTTCGGATGAACCAGTCTCCAGATATCTTGCTGACCGCAAATTTTGAGGTCGTTCACGGCATTGCACTTTTCTAACTTATTGACGAATATTTTCGGACTAAAATTTCAGAGATAAATCTTGAATAGTTATACTTTAATAATGTAAAAAAAAATGTTGGTCTAAGATAAAATGCAGCTTCAAAAAAATTTTTAAAAAAATGTCTTTTTATTTTTCGAAAAACTCCTGGACGTCCTTAAGCAAATATGTATTTATCGTAAGATGGTTAAAAATTTTTTGTAAACATAGAATTTTTCACGAAAATGAAAATTTGTTGAGGTCTTTCAGATTTCGATACACTTGTACTTTTTTCAGAATTTTTTACGTTGTGAAAAGTAGTATATTCGAGAAACTTTAAGTACATTCGGCGCAATCGACAAATTTCAAGGGATATTTTGTTTTTAGAAAATTTTTGAAAATTTTGGTTTCCCTGACAACAAAAAAAAAGTATATTCGCTCTATAAAAAGTACACATGTACATACTTACATTTCAAGTCATTTCCACAAAACCCAAATGCCATAACTGACTACACCTCTCATACAGTGATGACATTTGGGTTTTGTGGAAATGTGCTGAATGGAGACTTAAAATATACTTTATTGATGCCGAATGTACTTCTTCGACGTGAATATGAAAAAGTTACTTTTTACTATAGAAAAAAGGTCAGCTCAGTTTGCTCCAGGGATATTTTGCGCAAATTCACTAAAATAATTGGTAATGGAAAAATCACTACCGTTCTAAATACTTGAATCGGGAAAATTTTGGAACGAATTGCAGGCACTCACTGATGATCGAGTACGTTGGGAGAGATTTGAAGAAATCATATACTCTGTGAGAAGACACAGGACACAAGCGACTAAAACATGAAACAAAACAATGAAAACATTTTCTAAACCAGAGGTCGGCAAAATATGATTTTCCCTAGCTCAATTGAGCTGAAGTACATCACACACATTGTTTTTTGCCGACCCCTGTTCTAAACTAAGCGAAGAGATAATCATTTTCAGCTGTTTATTTTTATTAATTCAAAAGACTTGTAAATTATGTAGAAAAATGTATTCCAAATGCAATAAAGTCTAGCCACATTGCTCCGAATGCCAATTAACTTAATATTGTTTCAAAATAGAGTGTTGTACAAACAACTAACTTACACGTTTTTCTTAAATACCGTGAATGCACTTAATATGTCTAATGAGTCCAATTGCATTGATAGTAAATAGTGTTGATATAACTTCTCGTAAATGTCACTTTTATTAAATCACTAAAATAAAACATTCAACATTATGTGAAAACATTAAATTCCAGCACGATTTGCATGCTAAGCGAGCAATCGCATTTATCTCTGCGAAAAATAATTAAAACTCAAGTTATGGCTAATCTGACCTAAATGTAAGCCTCTCTAACAACTAAGTAAATAAACTTCAATGTCTAACTGATTTTGTTTTTTTCTTTTGCAACATCATCAAAAGATTATTCAGTCGCTCACTCAGTCAATTAAATGGCAAAGTATTTCACTTTTACTGTTGCCTGCTGTAATTTAAATACCAAACAGCAGCGTTGCATTAAGAAAACAAGCAGCATGCAACTTATGGACAAGCCAAAAGGTCTATGCAACGGTGTTGGCTGCCGATGATCTTGATTACTTGGTAGGGATGGCAAAATAAAATCTTTGCCTGACAAAATTTTGATACAACTCTAAATTTTATTAAATATTACTTTAAGAAAATTACTCATTTCAAAAAGAAGCAAAAAAAATTTCGATATTTTAAAAAATATCATTCGCTCAAAAAAAACCTGTCACACCAAACCACTGACTAATCAGAACCATGAACAACAACTGCCGTGCTTATCGCACAATAAATTAAATGAGGCAATAAAATTGTGCAATAATTCAAGTGCGCGCACACTTTCGTACCGAGAAGCCATACACTGCAGTGATGCGATGAAAACTTCCAAAATTAATGGCAGGATCAGCTGTAATAATAAGTTATTGGCATCACGAAGTCTTACTAAATATGTGTACTTGAAGTTGAAGTTTTCTGTCACTTTTGGCCAAATCTGCGGTGCGCCTGAATGCATTGCAATTACCAGATGAGAGATGAGAGACACAAACAAAAACAACAATATGCTAAGAAAAATATGGCATAAAGTAACATAAACAATCGATCGATTAGGATCAGAACAACTTTGAAAACGGCACCAAAAACAAAAGACAACTAACAGTCCCGGAGAAAACATTGTTCGCTGTTGAAAGCAACAATTTCTACAACAATAACAATAGCAATGGTGTTCAGAGTTTTTTGTAAAAATCGGTTATTTGGATATATGATACGAATGATCATAATGAGTGATACAATTTTACCACCAATGCTATGATCAATTGGAACGATCATGTTGTATATGAAAACTATACCACGTTCAAGACAAATGAATATTTTACTTTTTTATAGTTGAAATAGTAACCTTCTCGTAATGAACCCACTCCGTGAAATGCTAAGGTAACATTAGCGGCCATGATGTGATGATTTTCGGGATGTACGCAGCATACATGATCCATTTCGATTATTAAATATGTATTATTTATTGAATTTTTTCAATGACGTTTGGAAGAAAAACGTCTGCATTTGTCAAATAAAAAAGTTCTGTTTCATCACGGCAATGTAGGGGTTCACTCGTGAGTCATTTCTAATAAGGTCCCACAATTTGGAATATGAATCACATGGTGCTCTACTGTGATCTTTACTGTTTCCAAGCTTGAAAAAATGGCTTGAAATGATTTGAATAAGTCATCACTGAATCATAAGCATATTTTAAAGGGTGAGAGGAATTTCTTTCTTCAGAAGAAAGCTCACCAAAGTGTATCGAGCTGAAGAAGACTTTGTTGACAAAGAAATTTTTTACTATATATCGAAATGACTTATGGTATATCACCAAATAATCAAATTGAAAAGTCAGCGAAATCGGAAACTTCAAATCCATTCGATATGATAACGCAGTGGTGGGCATGGAAATCTAACAAAAGGGCGAAACAACAACATCAAGCAACAACAACGAAATTTTAAAGTTTTTTTTTACTTTCATTTCCAAATTTGCCAACAGCATAAAAAAAAACAAATCGCGAACTACAAACAAAAACATTTGCTACATTCGTCAAGACACAATGCGGCGCAGCACTAATCCTTTTGTGTGTTGTTTTTGTTTTAATTTGAACTGTCGCTGTGCCGCGTTAGCGTTGAAATTCTGCAAATTTTTTTTCGCTTGCTTGTGCGTCGAAAAACGGAACGAGCAATGAGGGCGGATAGGAACACTACGTGCCCACCACTGTGATAAAGTATTCCCTATATATTGATTTATTTGAAAAACCGGTTTTCAAAAATCAAATTTTTTTTTTCAACATCACTACTTGCTAAGCTTAACAAACTTTTGTTGATTGACACAAACCGTTGCCATACAGCCAACTGTTCAAGCGCACCAGCTGAAGTGATCAATTCTCACGAGCCGATCATCGCTTGTCAGCCAGTAAGCTACTGTCGTCTGCATTATTGTGATTGTTGCTGTTCTTGTCATCCCCATCATCATCATCAACGACAACAGCAAAATACAACAAAACCGAATTAACGTTGGACCAAGTGCTTTTTATTTCCATTGCTGCTGCTGCTGCCTAACAAAACAATACTTAACTTTAGCAATAACTTTGCATAAATACTCGGTCAAAAGTTGAGTGGAGAGAGAAAAAAAACTTCAATTGGAAAATTGTTGGTGATCTTGACTTAAAGAAGCACGACACGACGGGTTGTTAGAGCGGACTTTGAAATTTCCATTGTTGTGTTTTCTTTATGATGTTCATTAAGTAATCGTCGTATTGATAGCTGTTGCTGCAACTCAATGCAATCAATTCAAATGTTGCGATCACGTTTGACACAACAAGTATTTTGTGCTGTTCTGATTGCTGCCGCTGCTGTTTTATTGATAGTCACAAAATGTCAGCCTGAGGAAATATGTCATACATACTCTTGGATTCATAATGTCATTGTGATGGAATGGTGGGTTTTTATTCTAATGAATTTATGTGCGGATTTAATAGTTACAGTAGGTGTGCCAGAACACGTAACAAGCCTTAGGAACATATTAATTAGCCTATTAAATAAAATATTCATTACGGTTATAAATAGGTACATTCATACAAAATTTTGATTGATTTTAAGTAAATTTTTTCAGATTATTAAAAATGATGAATGGTTCTTTTTTTTTCATAAAAAAAAATAACAAATAAAAATTGCAGCTTTAAAGTTATGACAGTTGGTACCACCTGCGTATTGCCAACAACCTACACTCATGGCAATGATAGCAGCGGCAACAGCAACAATAATGACCAGAAATGAAAACCCACATAATTAATTTTTATGCTTCTTACTTGTGGTTAGACGACGCGGTGCACCTTTTAATGAGTTTTTATTTTTGCTTTTAATTTTAATTCTTTTGTAAAAATTTTTATTTTTTCTCTTTATTTTATCAATTTAGCCGCCTTCTATCAGAGTTTTTGAACTCTGTTGCTATGACTGAATGTCAGCTTAAAATTCGTTGCCAACTGTTTTGTCTCAGGCAAGTCATGTCACGTGAGCTTGATACGCATGCGCGTTATAATTTTGCCAATTTGTACAATATGTTGGCAGCAAAGTAGTACGCAAAATGGCATCTTAAATAATTTTCTTTAAATTTTTTGTCGTTCATTTTTGTGTCTTTTTTCGTTCATTATGTTGAAAAAAAAAAAAATTAAATGAAATGATTTTAAAAAAGAGCTTTCCCAAAATCTTGTTCAGTTCTAAAGTTAAAAGTCTAAATATCAGTTTTGATCAAATAAAGTAAGAGGAAACATAAATTGTCTCTGCAAGTTATAGGTCCAATCAAAAATAGCGTTAAAAAATCATAATCTTAGAGCTTATCATTGACTTTTCTGGCTTATTAAAATTACGCCATTTTGTTAGCAAAAGGGACGTCTATAAATTACGTGAGGAGTTTTTTTTAAAATTCGGACTGCCCCCCTCCCCTTGGTGAGATTTGGTGAGTTCTAGTGGGACCCCCCTCTCTTTTCCATGAGATTTTCCTTATAATTTTTAGATGTAATCTGCTATAATAATGTATACTCTCTGCATTAAAGAGTCGACGTGAGATTTTCGTTGCCCCCCCCCCCCCTCCCCTTTAGTGAAATTTGGTGAAATTTTGCAGGACCCCCTCGTCCCTATTTTGACTCACGTAATTTATCTACGGCCCCAAAGGCAGAATGAGGTGATCGGAATAATTACCCCGCGAAAAATTGTGTATATGGCATACATGAAACAAAACTTTGACTATTTAAATGTTTTTGTGAGATTAGTGGCGGGTGTGTGTGAATCGAGAGATTTTTGTTTTTTATTCTTTTAGAATTCATTGAAGAATTTTACAGAGCATAGGTATATTTAAGAACAAACATTGGATTTTTTTTTAATATTTTGGTGACAAAAGTTGAGGAAATGGGAAAGTTAGGAGAATTAGCTCAAATAATTTTTTTTTTTTTTTCGAACTCAGCGAAGAATTTTACACAAGAATCAGTGGGCTTGGTTTCCGGACCAAAACTTTTTTTTTTTTTGTTGGCGTGTGTTATTGACCAATCTAAAATGTATATGAAAAGTACAGAGCGTATAATTTGAAAAGATTTAGCAGTACTGACAAAATGAAATTATTGCAAAAATAAAGTAAAAAATAATTTTGATGTTATAAAAATGTTTTGCATGGGTTGGATTATCCGATCGATTTAATAAAAAAATATGTCAAAAAATCAAGAACATACCAATAATTGATAAAGGTATGCTTAAGAGTGTGCTTGAGAAAATATTTTTGGACCAGAGTTTTCGATTTATGAACTTTAAGAATGTCTATCAACGTTAAATAAATTTGTAAGTCAGCGCTCTTAGGAAAACATTGTCACACTCAATGGTAAGAAGTGATATATCAAAAATCGAATCGAACTGACATAACAACATAAAACAACGTGCAAAGCATCGGAAAAGTTAAAGGACTTTGTTCGGACACTACGTTCCCAATAGAGTTATACAAAGTTTAATACACAAATGATTTTTAGTCTTTTAGTTCTGGCAAGATGACTTAAAATTGCACTGTGATATGAATTTATGCTAATATTTTTCGAGTTCTCCAATAATCCTTTTGAATTTCTTGTTTTATAAAGAATATTCTTTTCTGCAGAAGTTATGATGAAGTAGCAAAATTTGTTTCATTTAAGCAAGCGAACATTTACCTTAAGATTAATTTAATATATTTTAAATGATCTAATCGAATAATGTATTATATTTTTTTATAATTACAGTGAATAGATTTTGCCACAATTTATGACGAATGATTATCAAGCTCAGCAGGAAGTCAAAATCTGAAAACTAAACTAAAGATTGATAATGCAAATTAAGATTGTTGTCAAAAGAAAACGCCGCCAAAAGCTACGCAAAGTGGGATGCTAACTTTGGCAAGTAGAGAGTGTTAAAAAAACCTTAGTGCTTATCTTATGCAAATTTTTACAATGCCTGACTTTTGTACCGCTCTCCCTCCCACTAGCTAGCATTTCTGATGTAATTTGGAACCCAAACTAAGAACTTTCATACAGACCAGAAGCACGTTATTCAACAGTTCTAGGAATGCGCCCTAGCGCCTTTTATAACAAAATTATTACGATAAAATGCAAAAAAGTTCTCTTATAGCTCTTATGCAGACAACAGCTCTGGCCATATTATACGAGTGGGTCGGTCAATCGCTTGACTGCAGCATCGATCACCTGCTGTGTTATTAATAGATGCAACCGACATGTGTGTGTGCTTGCAACAGTTGCCGTTGCCGTTGCCGTTGCCGTTGCCGTTGCCATTGTGAGACATGCAGCGTTAATGACTCTGCACTGCACAGCGTAATTGCGTATGGCGATCACCCAATCACCAGTGCAACAAAAACAACAACAACAACAACAGCAACAAAATTGCTCAGTTATCGAAGGCGCAACACAACAAGTGAATGTCGTCCCTGTCGTGTTGCTGCTGTTGGTGGCTTGCAATGACAAATGATCGAATTGCTGTTGCAACAGCGGCAGGTCCCTGCTGCTGCTGCTGCTGCTGCAACTTTATGTTATTTGAATTTAAATTGCTGGCATTAGGCCGGCAATTGCATTTAAGAAAATCATTTTATTTTATTTGCTATTTAATTATATGAAAATTGCATTTGACTGCGATTCGATGGTTCATTAGTTTTACAGCCATGAAATTTGCAATAAAATGAATTATCAAATATTAAATGGGAGGAAATTGCAGTTATTGTGCGCGCGCTGGCTGGTTAGAGTGCGCAAAATAATCGTGATTGCAAATTAAGATGTAAGGATCGCTAATGTCGTACGAATCGCGTAGATGCATTCAAAAAATACATTGTAGGCAACAATTTTTCATTTTTTAGTGAAACTGTCGCGCATTGACCGGTAAACTATAATTAGGTGTGTTAAGGCAAATTACTGGGATGCATATGAAAGCGAAGAATTTGATTATGGAAGCAAGAAATATATGAAATGCAACGCCACTATTAATCGCCTGAATCCAGATTTATCAATATGCTGTGGACTTCAGATTTTATGGACTCTCCACTTCCAGCAGATTCGTCAGCCTAATAAGAATTTGTACCATAGAGAACAGTTTCTCAGTTTCTATTATTTTCCAATATCCACTAAAGTCTGACCTTTTCCTGGAATCGCAAAAAAAGTATTGGCCAAGTATGTTTGCACCGGTTTACCTTTGCAAGAAGGACTTCTCAAAAAAATTTGGCAAAATTTAAGAAAACTAGTAAGATATATTAAAAACTAGAGACAGCAATAAAGATGAAGAATCTGTTTAGCATTGGAGCCGGAAATCTCAAATCTTAATTCTTGAATTTAACTTTAGACCAACGAATTTGCCTTGTTTTTCCACAGCATTCGTCACAGTAATTTGATTTTTTCATAACTCATTGCTCTGTGGCAATTTATGAAGTTAATGCCAATGTGTTGACTTGTTTATTATGCACAGCTGTTGGATTTGTATAGGTGTTCTTCGTATCATTTATTATTTCTATTTCCTTTGATATTTATCAAAATAATAAATTGTTAATTTGCCATTTATGTTAGTTAACATTTGCTTAATTAAAATGTCAGAAGCAAAACCAATTTTTCCAACCATATTAACAATCTGCAATTTATGCATATTACTTCATATCGTATGGTATATTAAATGCGATTGTACATAAATGAAGCATTAAGTAGTCGTTTTACCATTTTAAGTAAAAACTACTTTGCTCGAAAGCATTTTGAAATTAAATAAAGATATCACATACCTGTTGGTCTTTAACAAATGGCATAAATAAATTAAAAAGTAGACAGACATTCTCCTCGAAGCTGCTGCTGCCCAGAAGCCAATTTCAATAGACGTGCACATTTTACAACTGTCAGTCGGTTGTATTTTGTAAATTCAACTTCAAACTCAAATCTCAATGGACATTTATGACTCAGTGCACATCGGTTGCTTTTCATGCCGATGTTGATGCCACTACTCAATGGTTTTTGTATTGATTGAAATTTATGTTTTAACTGCAACTTCAATTCTCTAGTTGTTATTGGTATTTGTTTGAATTTTCTTGGGGAAAATACTAGAAAGTAAAGAAAAAAAATGTTTGATTACAAACGAAATGCAAAAGTTAAAGGTTTTTTTTCTTACGCACATTTCCTTGATTGCATTTATAAATATTTGATTTGCCATTTTATTAAAATTTTGCTTACATGTTTGTTATATTGTGGCTAGAAAGCTTTCGAATATTGCGATACATCCGCAGGGAGTTGGATTACTTGAACATTGAGTAGTTTGCAAAATATATATTTCTATATGTGAAATTTAAAGCTATAGTAATAGATCAAGTTAATAACATATTATTAAGGTAATATTTGAGCTAAAATAAAATGGCTTTCTAAAAGGGCTATCTATAATCTAATTTGGATAGCTTATGAAGTAAAAAGACTGCGTTGGCTTTAATAGAGTGGAAATTACAAAAAAATTATAAGGAATAACAGAATTTGTCTTATAGCATGCATAAGTAGTCTTTGCATATTCCCAAAAAGCGGAAATTGAGTAACCAAGGAAGTACAACTTGAATTACCTGAAATAATTTGACACTTATGAATTGGGATAGTCGTGAAAAACTCGTAGAATGAGGTGTGAAATTTTCACTAAGACATGAAGTAATTTGGATGTTACAACATCCTAGATTAAAATATGTTTTAAGCTCTACATGATATAAATGAAGACATAATGTTCATGAGTACATTATCGGGAAACTTTCAAAGAATGCTATCTTATCTATTATATAAAATTCATTTTTTGTCTGTCTGTCCGTCTGTCTGTCTGTTTCTTATGCACGCGGAAACTATCCAGCCGATTTTGATGAAATTTTTACAGCATGTTAGTATCGATCGGGCGGGTGTCATAGGCTATAAAACTTTTATTTAGGATGCATATTTAGGGTGGCCCTCATACAAAAATATTTTAAAAATAGCATTTTCTCAAAAACAGGTGAATTGATTCTCACGAAACACAGTATGGCTTTTATGTTAAGGGGCAAAGATTGGATGGTAAAAATTTTATTTAGGGTGCATACTTAGGGTGGCCTTCATACAAATATATTTTAAAATATCATTTCCACGAAGACAAATCAATCGATTCACACCGAATTTACACTACGTATCTCTAATGTTAAGAAGCATAGCTAAGGCTACAAAACTTTTACTAACGGTGGCCCTCATACACAAATATTTTAAAAATAGCATTTTCTCAAAGACTGCCTAATCGATCGTCTTGGAATTTACACCAAATGGATTTAATATCAAGAGGCAGAGACTAGATTTTAGCAATTTTATTTAAAGTGCAAAATTAGGCTGGCCACACTTACACAAATATTTTTAAATATCATTTTCACGAAAACAGGTTAATCGATTCACACCGAATTTACACCACGTAGCTCTTATGTTAAGAGGCTAAGGATACAAAACTTTTATTTAGGGTGGCCCTCAAACAAAAATATTTTTTAAATATCATTTTCTTAAAGACCGCAAAATCGATTCTCATGGAATTTACACCATATGGCTTTTATATAAATAGGCACAGATAAGATCGTAAAAATTTATTTGAAGTTCAAACTTAGGGTGTACCTCATACAATTTTTTTTTAAAAATCATTTTCACGTTAACAGGTTAAACGAGTCTCATGAAATTTACATCACGTGGTTTTTATATTAAGAGGCTTAGTTTGTAAAAATTTTATTTTGGGTGCATACTAAGGGTGGTCCTCATACAAAAGTATTTTTTAAATAGAATTTGCACGCAGACCGCACATCGAATTTACAAGACGGTTGAGGTGAGGTGATACGCACAGGGCAATTCTAGTCTTAAATGTTTCAGAAATAAGCCGAAAAAATATCTTATGCTAAAGAGTATATTTATAACAGATAATATGTAGCTCATTTTTTTAAATTTTTTATGCTGTACCACGTTCAGTCACTCATGTTTACGATTTGAAACTTTCATCGTTCTGGTTCGGCCCAAACAAGAGTGTCATTAGTTACTCTTTGTCTGGCATCGGGATTATCGGGGAAATGTAAAATCTTAATTTATTATAGGAGTCGCCCATTTCCAAAAGCAGTTAAAAGACTAAAAAAATGTTTTTGAGATATTGGTATTTTTGGATTCATTAGCTACATGGCTATCAAATAATCATAAAATAGAACTAAAAAAAATATTAAAATCATGATAAAATTGTAAAAGAAATATGTGAGCAGGTGCAAAAGAAGTTAATTCCTATCAACAGACAAAAGCAAAATGAGTTATTTTCCACTTGAGGTGCAAAAGCAGTTAATTCCACAATCGTAGTAATGCTTATGGTTTTCGAATAAACTTTTTTCTCTTCTACAATCCCAATATTAAGGTGAAGTAATGATTAGCTTTGGCTGCTACAAAAATTTTATATTTCCAAAAATTCCTGACAAGGCTGCGTATTATAAACGACAACTCTACCTGCATAATTTTACACTTTGTGTCGGTAACTCAAGTGGAACCAAACAGTTGACAATACAGTTTCTTATATTTGGACGAAAGGGTTCCGACCAAATTGCGTCTGCAGTATATTACAGAATATCAAATTTATCACTAGAGAAAATTAATAGTGTTATACACTCTAAGATTGATGCGGAGGTCAAAATAAGACTAAAACAATGATATGAATGTTGTCTACTTGGCTTCTATGTGGTGCTCCTGATCATATTACAAAAGTAGTAGTTTATTACCCAATAGTTGGCCATTCTTATATTCCGCCAGACAGATTATTTGGTAGGCTGGAGAAACAATTTAGAACTTTTTCTGTGATTGAAAATCAGCAGCGGTATATAGATATAATGGAAAAATACTGCACTATTATTTATTCCTTTAAGAGAAAGATATCGTGTTCAAGACTGGAAAGCATTAGGAGATGAGAAAATTGAGCCACCTGGACAATGACATATCTAGTTTCAAAAGTCAAAAGAAATTATTATAACATGAAGCAAAACAAAGGAAATCATTCTTGTTCAAGGGGAACTATTTTACAATTTTCCACGAATGGATTTGTTTTGCTACTGAAAATTTATTTAACTTGTTTTGCACATGTTTAAAAGAACAACATAGCAGTCAATACTGTTCCAAAACAAGTTAAAAAAGTTTACAGAAGCAAAACAAGTTAAGCCCTATTTTATTTTATTGATAACAAATATATGGATAAATTGACAGTATCCACATTTTGCGATTTGGATCAGTAATATAATATTTTCATTCCCCCAAAAAATGGATCATTATAATGAATAGGAACATTTTTAGCAGTTTTTCGTGATTTGCCAAGAATTATGAAAACTTAGAATAACTGCTTTTGGAATTGGGCGACTTATATGTACATATCAAAAGTGATAGATTTGAGCTTCTAAATTTGGAAACTCCAAATCAAAACATAATGAAAATAAAACGTTTTCTCAATACAGTATTTTTGAAAATATGAATTCTCACAAACAAAAGAAACGAAGAATTTGTAGGGATGGGTAAAATCGATATGAAAAAATATCGATATGCGTCGATAGTTTCTCCAAATTTATCGATTTCAATCGATAGTACATCTATAAGACCAAGAATATGTTTTTATATTTCTATTTGAAAAAAGTATGCCAAGAAGGCTAAAGAATGCAAAAAATCGATAAGAAGAAGAAATCGATAAAACATCGATAACGGGCAAGAATTATTTTTCTGAAGTTAATGGGAACTCGTCCAGGTTAGGTCGGGCAGGTTAGGTACCTGCTGTAAGGTTTGGGGAGTAGGGAAACTCGTCCAGGTTAGGTCGGGCAGGTTAGGTACCTGCTGTTGGGTTTGGGGAGTGGGGCAACTCGTCCAGGTTAGGTAACTGCTGTTAGGTTTGGGAAGGGAAGGAACTCGTCCAGGTTAGGTCGGGCAGGATAAGTTCCTGCTGTTAAGTTTGGGAAGAGAATGAACTCATCCAGGTTAGGTCGGGTAGGTTAAGAATATTTTTAGTTTTTTTTTGTTTGAAAATGAGGACTATTGCGCGCGCGTGTTTTCCCTCTATTAGTTCAATGTCGTGTCTTTAACACACGGTCAGTTTGGTAAGTGTTTTCGTTTATCAGATTGGCAACGAGTAAATGTGAACATATAAATCTAGATAATATTCTGCAAAATTTTAACGAGAAATATAATATTTATATTTTGCACAACAGTATTCTGATAATTGCTTGTGTTGAATCAAAATGCATATATTATATTTCAAAATAAATCAGTTCTTATCGATGTCGATGTTTCGCAAAGAGACATCGATAGTTATCGATGCTTGACTCACATCGATGTCTATCGATAGTTATCGATTTTACCCATCCCTAAGAATTTGCCGATAGCCAAATTTTGATAGCACGAATTTCCTAACAACCTTACTTCAGATAAAAGCAACAAATTTACAATAATGTCAACATTTAAATCACTTGAAACTTACATGACCTTTAAAAAAGTGGACATAAAGTGGTGGTTAATTTCGTGTGATTTAAATCTTTGAACTTTAACGTATGGCTACATATGAAATGACTGAGGTGTCTTGATACAATAGCAACAATTGATGTTTTGGATAACAATTTACCTCGGTCATTTATGGATTGGGCAAATGCAATGCAATATTTTTCAGTTTGAAGTAGTGGCCTAACGCCAGAAATTATTTTTGAATACTAAATGCCAAATAATAATATTTTAAGTAAAGAAATGTAGACTCAAACTTGATTCTTATATGTTTTCAGTGTTCCATCACTCTTAAAAACATCATCCTTTGCATATACCACCCATCAAAAACGTATTCTTAGAACATTTCCAATTAAAGTATTCTATACAAAGTAGACAAGAAAACTTATTGCAACATAAAAAAAAAACTTTTGTCATTTATTGCATAATTCCGACACAAAAAATTTTGCTCCAAATTTCAGCACAACTTAAAAATTCAAACAATGATTTCGTTATACAAATTTTTATGCTGCAACCACCAGCATTTAGTTAAACCTTCTCGCTTGACAACCTGTATAAAATATGATGGTACATTCTACCGTACAAAAAAATGGGAAAAAAATACAAAATTATTCTACCCATTGCAATAGATGGATGGATAGACCATCACGTTTAGCTGGTTTTACGCTCAACGCTCGCAAATCTTATGGTGGAAGTGGAATTGTTTTGAAAAGACATGACATCGAAATTGATTTATGACTGGTTGTCAGGCAAACATCGAACAGTGAACAGCGAATAGCGGAGTGAACATCGAAGCCGTTGGAATGTATTTTTCCACCATAAACAGCAAACGAATTTGCATTTTCCATTGTAAAAGTAAACAATAGATAAAAAAATAAAATTAAACATCGAAAAAAGAAAAAAAAAACACAATAAATATGAAAAAGAACTGTATTTGTCATATACGAAAATAAATACGATAGCACCACACCAAGGTACACTATGTGTACCAAAAATAGAGAGCGACAAAAAAGCTGTCAACGCTTTGGTTAGCAAACTGAAAATGTCTTTGATTGAACTGAGTGAGTGACTGACAGTCAGCATGAACACAAATCACACCTTGATTTTGTATGAATTGTCAGCGAATTTACACAGAGTGAGTGGTCGTGGTCGTGGCGGTGGTGATCAACTTTGTGAGTACCCGCTCTTGACACACGTTCTTCTACGTTATGGCGCTGGCTGACTCCTCCATTTGTGTCAGGCACAACTGTGCGCTTTGATTTGGCTGACTGTTGGTTGCAAATGAATTGGCTGGCGTGTAATTAGAAATTTGCATCTGGGAGTGGGCGGTAATTTTGTGTTGTCTTAGAATCTGAAAGCAACAAATGTCATGCGAAAATTGTTGTTAACGAGCAACAACCAACAGCAATAACTCTTTTAGCCATAACTGCAATTATTACACGAAAGGAATTGTATTTTTTTTTTTTCGATTGCTAAAGACAAGTCATAATTATTTGAAGAAAAAATTAACAAGTTTTTTTTGCCAAATTTGGAGATATTTTTTATGATATTCAATTTAAGAAGTATAAAAAACAAAAAGTTATAGCTGAAATTTTATATGGATATGATTGCCGGATGTTAATTTAGTGATTTTAAGAAAAAAATCAATTTGGACATAGGTCAGTTTTAAAAAAAACCTGTCAAAAAGTATAAAATTGCATCATACTTAGTTTGAAATCAAAAAATAATGGAAAAAATATTGTGTTTTCATATCAATATATCACGCTTAAAAGGTTTTGCCATATAAAATAACTATTGCCCGTACATCAGGGCTGTGATCCGCATACCAGCGGCGCTAGAGATTGAAATATGGAAGTATATAGCTTCCTATAGTTGGTAACAGCAAATATATTTTAAATGACAATAATATATTGTATATCGTTTGAAAGGTCTTTGCCAGTAATTTAATATTTACTAAACATAACGAATCTATAGCAGAAATGAAACTCCACTGAGGTCACTATATGTCTTAATACCCAATTTCTGAGAGTATGTTAGCAATCAAATTCAGGCCATTTAGTGGACTTAATTAAAAAGTTATTTTCATCATTTTAAACTTTGGAAAGAATCTTATGTTTAAGGAGAGAATATCGAAAAATTACTGTTCAATTTAATGCAAGACAGGTCATATAGAGTCAAATTTTCCACTTTGGGGCCTCTCACACAAAACTTAAAAAAGGACTTGTACAATTTTCAGCCACCTTTTGAGCAGCCGGGCTTACATCTTGACAATTATATGACAAACGACGATTTCCAAATGGTCTTACGTAGCTGGCTTATTCGCACAAATCAAAGGCTTCACATATTACCACAAGAAATAATCCAAAGGTCATATCATTTAATTTCATCATTACAAGAAAGCGCGTGAGCTCTAAGAAAATTTGAAGATATTTGTTAATTTCGTAAATTTTCGACATTTTCGAACGTTATTGCGGTTCTTAAGCCTTTCCATCATGAAATGACAAAACTTACGGTATATAATTGAGACCAGCGTTTCCAAATTTGCAGCGTGGTCTCTATTTGAAACTACGAAACTCGGAGAACACACCGATTATAGCAATCAAATGGGACGTATTATCTTCTCTCAGACCTTTGGAGCCGAAATATTCTTCATGCATATATAGCATTACCCGTGAAAATATAATTTTCAAGTTACTAAAGTGCTGCACATTTGGACCTCCATAGGTATCCAGAATTCGGCCTTAAAGAGTTTGTAGGCACTTATGCTCTGTTATCTACCTCTACAAAATTTGACAAAATATGATGACCAAACTAAATGATTATCATATTTGTTTCTATGGAGAAAGAGTGTAGGGGAGAGTGGGGCTGGTTTTAGCACTCTTTGGAAAATAATTTCTAACTTGTAAGTCAATTAGTAGTTTTACGAATTTTTCTTTATATACGATAATTACATGTTTTAGTGTAAGTAAAAAATTTAGTTTCAGTTAATTTGAACAGTGTTATTTTGTTTTTATTTTAAAAGTGTTTTGCAATTATTTTATGAAATCTGCAAAATTTCATTGAAAATTTTGTTTACTTTTTCTTCAGTGTACAAACGACAATTCACTTACAATGATATTTAACGCATTGACATTTCAAATGTCAAAGTGGCGTGGCATTGGGTAACGCACCAGCGCAGCAACGGCGGCTCACACGCCACCGCCACAACTATCACTCGCAGCAAAAAAAAAAAAACTCAATCTGTCGGATAAGTCAATCAAAATCATACCTAGCGTAGCTAATTAGTACCAACATTAAAGGTATTATAGCTGTAGTTTAGTAGTAGAAAAGTTAAAAAAAAGCTAAGTAGTAGTAGGTGCAATAGTAGGTGGTAGTGGTGGTGGCGATGACGGAGGCCTGTAATTATTGCGCCAGCAGTCAACTGTGTTACAGGGAGTGTTGCTTAATTTACATATTAATAGGCGAAGACAAATTTTAATCTTTTAATAATATCTCATATTTACAGATACAGTTGGTTAATTCCAATTTAATATGAAAAGTTTTATGTAATTTTTGTCTATTTTTTTTTTTTTTTTTGCAGCCAATATATAAAAAGACTTAACAAAGTCAACATTAAGTTACCATATATAGAGAGTAGCTTGTGAATAGCCTTCGACATCCTTTACCGTACAAAGCAGTAACTTGAGTATTACTCCTCGCATCCTTTATGATTCTATTACATTTTTTGTTGGATTTTCCTTTTTTTTAGCTATGCACGAAATCTTTATCCTGTTTGCATGTTTCTACAACGGATGATGGCATTCATAAAATTTTAAGACATCATCATCACAGTTTATTTTAATGTTAATCGAAATAAAATGATGTCTGATAAATTGTATGTTTACTGAATGTGGAATTTTATAGAAAATTTTAAATTTTTAATTCCAAAGGAGTGTTACTTGATCTTATTATATTTAATAAATTCGGAAGCAAATAAAGTTTACCTTACTGTCTTATATTTCTCTCATTTCATAGATTCGAAACTAATAAATTAAAAGTTAATGATGTTTCTTTTCAGCTATTTGAATCGAGGTCTTCTTCAGAAATTATCGAGAAAAAAGCTTATAAATGGTATTGCCAATGTATTTGTTTTGTATAATTGTACAATATTAATTGTTAAAAATATTTCTTTTAGTGTCGCAAAAAACTAATCAGTAAAACAGTGTTATTTGTATATATTATTGTTCATCATTGAGACGCCTTTTGTGCCATAAGCGAGGTATAGAGTTCCTACGTTATATTTACAATTGTAGGAACTTAATACCGTGCTCTTGGAGGGCTGTTTTACAACGAAAAATAAATATTGTGTGCTTAAATGTGAAATAAAATAAAATATTTAAAATTAGATTTATCAAATGTTTTCTGTTTTTTCTATCGATTGATGTTTTTTATTATTTTCTAGATACTTTTCTGCGAATAAGTGTGAGTTGAACACAGTAAGCTCTCTCAACGAAATTTAACAAATTTTTGTTCAGAGCTTATCCGAACCATTTATAGTATAAGTAACACTATTTTAAGAACGCCTTTATTATAAAGATTTAGAGTTTATACGTAAGTATTAGGTGCCACGCTCCCCATTTAAGATGTATTAACTATTCTCTGGTGCTAGGCCAAAGCATTTCTAGTATTTTTTTAAGATTTGCCTGTATTACCTTAAGTCAAGGGTTCCCAGAATTTCCTCATAGACCACAGCTACATTTCTACTATATTTCCAAAACTCGACAAAAAATGTGAAGATGAGATCTAATTATGGAAATTTGCGTTGCAGCTGAGTTGTAAAGGGTTTTTCAATAGGGACGCTACAAAAGTAGACCAATAGGGACAGCAAACGACGCCATATTTTTTCCCGCTCTTTTAACATTTCTCTTCAGTAAGGTTTGCCATTTCATCATGAAAAGATATACAATTAAATAACGAGTCGAAATTATTAAAATTTACTACCGAAATTTGGAGTCAGTGGCCACAACTTTAAGAGCGCTACGTCCAATTTATGGACGTCATAATCGTCCTGTCAGATCAACAATTGATCGTCTAGTGAAAAAACTTGAATCCACAGGCACAGTACAAATTGTTCCCGTGCCAGTGAGTCAAAGAAGTGCCCGTAGTGTCGAGAATATTGCTGCTACTAGCGCATTATAGGAAGACCCAAATCAGTCTCTCACACGTCGTTCTCAAGCGTTGGGCATCTCTGTGACGTCGTTGTGGCGAATTTTGCGAAAAGATCTTGGCCTACATCCTTACAAGATCAAATTGACGCAAGGACTGAAGCCGCTTGACCACCAGAATCGTCGTATATTCGTGAATTGGGCTGAGCAACAACTTGAAAATGAATCCGGATTTTCATAGAAAAATCATCTTCAGCGATGAAGCTCATTTCTGGCTGAATGGCTTCGTCAATAAGCAAAATATGCGTTATTGGTCAGGCAGCAATCCACACGTACTCCATGAGTCAACATTGCACCCCGAAAAAATTACGGTTTGGTGCGGTTTACGGACTGGCGGCGTCATTGGGCCGTACTTCTTCCGTGATGATCAAGACCGGTACGTTACTGTGAATGGGAATCGCTACCGCTCAATGATAACCGAATATTTTTGGCCCAACTTGGATGATATGAACTTGGACAATATGTGGTTCCAACAGGACGGTGCCACAAGCAACACAGCAAATTTCACAATCGATTTATTGAAAACCAAGTTTGGTGAACGTGTTATCTCACAAAATGGCCAAGTCAATTGGCCATCTCGTTCGTGCGATTTGACGCCGTTAGACTATTTCCTGTGGGGCTACCTCAAGTCTATGGTCTATGCCAACAAGCCAGCGACGATTGATGAACTTCGTACGAATATCGAACGTGAAATTGCAGCAGTATCGGCCAATTTATGCTTGAAAACTGTCGAAAATTGGGTTCAGCGTCGAACTCCTGCAGGCGTGCCCGTGGTGGCCATGCAAAAGAAATTGAGTTCCATACATATTGGCATCGAATGTTCTCTTACAAGAATAAAGAATTTTATTGATATCCCAAACAGTTTTTGTTTTATTTAAAACTTTTGTAGCGCTCTTATTGAAAAACCCTTTACTAAATATGGAATATGCAAGTTTTTGCATATCAATATCTGCCTACATTGATAGATAAATGTTCGTTGACCTCCGCTTACGAATTGTGAACCCCCGTTTTTTTGTCACGCAAACGTAGACCCCTGGGGGTCCACCTGGACCACTTTGGGAGCCAATGCCTTAAGTTATTTTCTCACTTCAGAGTTTTCAAGTTTCTTTCCTTTGAAGATGCCAAGACCAATTGGAAAAATTGACCTAGTCTTTGTTCAGAGCTTTTTTTAATACATATCTACTGTTTGTGTGAATTTTGGAAGTTTTTGCTTGATGGATGGCGAACAGTGTTTTTTAATTTCTAATTTTTTTTCTGTAAATATCAACTCTACGAAATGTTAGAACATAAGAAGTTAAGAACTATTCAGTCTGTCGAAAAAATTTGGTTTCAAATTTATTATCTCTCATGAACATTATTAGGAATAAGTTGGAGTTTTCAAAATTTTTCTTCATATTTTTTTTTTATTTTTTTGCTCTGAGTTAAGCTCGATAATTGACTAAGTCTCAAGCTACGATAAATTAAAATTCAAATTATTTATTTTACTTTTCACATATAACTAAGATGGGGTCTCCACACCTTCTTTTTATTCAGCATTTTTAAATAATGTTATTTTTGACAAAAAATTTTTACAAAATTTTTTTTGCGAAATATATTTAGTAAAATGCGAGTTTTTGTCAATTTCTAAGTTTACTGTAAAACATACTTTTTCTCTATATGAGATAACATATTAATTTTATCCTCAAAGACCCACTTCCTAACATTTAACATTTTAAGCAACTTTTCTATGGAGTGAATTTTTACAGAGACAAAAAATATTCCATAGATTTTGAAAAATTTATTGCTATTTTTTTACTTTGACTTATGTTGAAATTGATACCTGGCAAGTCATAAATTAATCAAATACTTTCCAGAAAATTGAAGGCTTTAAAATTCAACTTCTTTGTTTTGGCAAAAGTATTAAAGACAAGCTTTTTTTGAATTTTAACGTGTGCACAGTAACAGCCTTTCTTAAAATGTAATGTTTCGAGTAATTCTATGCACTTGTAGGCTTAAGCAAACAAAGTAATTTTTTGAATTGCTAGACAGCTAGACTCCAATTTAACCTAAAATGCATTGCAAGAATACATATAGCTACCGTAACTAAGATTTTACTTCCCTAAATTAAAACACGAAGCATTACTTTATTCTGCACAAAAACTTAAAAAACCACAATTACTTAAAAGCAAAACTTTTTTGTTGACCGACGCAAAGTTTTTATCTGTTTACAATTAGATACGAAAAATAAAAAATTGGCGCCACTCAATACCGAAATACAGATATTCGCACACATTGAATTTTTCTCTATCAGTGATGTAATGAAGGCAATGGCATAAGCTAAATGGAAATATATGGCAACGTACGTGCAAAAAAAGTCCTGTAACCTCAACCGATATCTAATTTTATTGTATTCCCTTCTTGCCTTGAGCATTAATTTAAACATATTGCCCAAATGTGCATAAGTCCATAAAAACAATGTGAATTTGTGTGTTACGAGGAGTATTTTATGGATATTCATAACTTTACGCTTGAATGGTACCGTTCAATGCCGATCAAGCTCATCATAACGGCACCCTGTGAACCCTTTCTGTTTTTTTTGTGTTTTTGCATATAATCGTTGACGGCAGCGAAAAATGGATCCTCTCCTTTACAGTTTTAACGGAACGGCATATATCCTATCAATTTAATTACGTATACGCACACGTGAAATTTGCGCACATGAATCGCAATCAAGCGTTGTAATGCAAATATAGATCATCCCTTGGAGTACTGTTACATTGCGTAGAAAGGGTGAAAGGGTTAAAGATTTCACAAGAAAGTTGAAAGCTAATAGAAGACAAAGAAGCAACAGAAGAAATTATTCAAGGTCATTGAACTTTTTGCCAAAACGAAATTCCGATAGAGGATAATAAATTCCTTACCGACTTGTTTGTATGCTACTTCAATGAACCCCTTAGGATTTTTGCTTTCTGTTGGTAATATGATCTTTTGTTGCTGATCATGAAGCGGTTAGTAAATTGCAGCATCTTTGTAATTGAAATTTTCTGTCTTTATTGTTGTTATACAATAGCAGTACAGTTTACATTATGGAATGTGTGAGATTTAAACTTTAGACGAATTCGTTTATTTAAAATGTTATGATATTGTAAATTATAAAATTTCTTATAAGAGTTTAAGCTTAGCTAGCATACAACATTGGTACGATTCAGTTTCTTAACTGTAAGTACAATTACTTTGGAGCATTTCTGATTACACAAAAATGATGAAGTGAACTATGCAAATCCATATGCCTACTGTATGAATCATAGCTTTATTGAAAGATTACATAAGCATATTATCATATATAATACTACGTATTTCATTAAGGCCTTAAACAATTTTCATGATTTTCAGAATCAAAGTTTAAAAATAACTCTTTTTTATAGTAAAAATTTAGCTTTCACCGTGGCAAATAAAAAAAAACATGTTAAAAAAAATGTTCTAGGGACACAAGAAACTGAATTTTTAACCTTTGACCTTGACATGCCAACAAAACTAAGAATTTGTACGTACATAGTTAGTAATAAGGACCAACTAACCTCATGTAATTTTAACCGCTGAGTCCGAAAATGCGTAAATTAGAAAAACTTTAAAGAAATTATCAACTCGATAATTTATTAGGAGTAAACCGCCTTTCCTTTCACTTCGCCTGTTACATGACATGGAGTAAACCGCCTTTCCTTTCACTTCGCCTGTTACATGACATGGCGAAGTGAAAGGAAAGGCGGTTTACTCCTAATAAATTATCGAGTTGATAATTTCTTTATACAACCTGCTTCGCGGTACTGCCTATAATTTTTGTTAGTTTTTATTTATTAAAAATTTTGACTAATAACCAATTAGAAAAACTTTGATATTTTTGATTTTGAAATATTTAAGTCTTAAGTGTCTTTTGCCCTTCTTATAATGCTGAGTCCAAATATGGTCGCAAAATTTTTCTAGCACGACAATGTCTGAAAGTATTCCTTCCGAAAGTTTCAAATAAAAGAATTCCAACTCTGCAACCATATACATATTGATTCAAAATCTATAAGATAATACATTTTTTTTATATTCAGTTCATTGTGGGGCTAAAAATTTACTGGACACTTAAAAGCTGAATATCTCAAAGACCGCACAGCAGGTTTTTTTTCCTCTTTATTGTTTTCGGATTGAGTGGTCTAAGATTATTTTTTTTGGGCCCAGAGTTATATGTTTAGACCAGAGTTTTAGTTTACGTATTTTTGATACATGTATTCGATAGTCTATGTAAAGGCACAAGAAAACTTTGAAAAGATAAGAATTCAAAAAAAATATATATTTTTCATTTCTTTTAATAAATTTCAAACTAAAATATTGCTGTATTAAGCTAAAAGGGCGTAACTCAAAAAAATTAATTTCGAGATATTTGATGTTTTTTTATGTTAATTTGTTGAAATACATGAGAGAGAGTAAATTTCCTTAGTAAATTTTTTATATAATTGAAAAAAGACGCCGGAATTCGGAGCATTTCATTGGACGAGTAATTTCTTAAGCTATCCGATGCCATATAATTTTTTGAGATACGCCCTTTCCGCTTAGTACGGTAGAATAGGTAACCCATATTTTACCTAGCTCTTCTTCTATTCTCAACCTTTTTAAAATTAATATATTTCTTGAAAAAAGACAAACTTCCCGAGTAAATAATGAAAATTGGAGATGTTGGCATAATGAATATTTTCAAAGTAATTTATTAATTTATCGGTAAATATTTTCTTAAAATTTTTAAATAACCACCAGACCAGCTTAGATTCTTATTTTTTTGGCCAACTAGAAATAACATACTTAGGGCTTTTGCTTGTGTTGTCAGTTCCAGTAGAGTACAGCATTATTATTTTTACAACTGAATCAAATGATGTTTCCTTATTGGGGTCACTAAATAATTATATTACAGCCTTAGAAAAAAAAATAATTTTTGCTATTGTGAAATTTACATTTGTGAACTAAAAGAATTTGTTTTCTTCAAACATTTCTAAGCAGTTTTAGTTTTGGACTTATTGCACCACAAATCCATTTATCTATTGTTATTGGCCCTCTATGAGAAATGATACAAAATCTGTATCCTTCAAAATATTACAGAGTAAACCTTTGGAAGTAACAAATCCATAGACATGAACCCTGCGCATTAGAAAATGTACATGCAACATTTCTGTTAGATGTCGCTTTAGTCGCAGGATACACAAAAACATTTGTCGGTAATAAGGATTCGTCATGATGCACAAGGAAATGTTCATATTTGTAGTTTAATAAGAAAACCATAGTTAATAAGAATTAAATAATCTATTCTTATAAGAGTTACATATATTTTCAGTGAAACAAAGAAATAAGCAATAATCCTATTTTGAGCAACTTGCTTTAATATTTGTTTTGGGGACAGCAAAATCCTTCGATTACGATAATGAAAGCGATTTTTAGTGAGGTATAAATGAATCATGTTAAAAAAATATATGAGTTTTGAACTATTTCCATTTTCTATCAATTTTTATGACTTGTCGATAGTACTGAATATGATGTATGAAATAAAGATAAAAAAATGTTTGGTAAAATTTGACAAGTAGGATTTTTAATATGTATTGACATTAACCAAATCGGACTAAAAATTGTATGTGGGTGTGAGACTTTTAGTTAGTTGAGTATTTTTAGTTTCAAGAAAGTACCTATTCTGACGTGATAAAAAAAAAAAAGAAAACTTAACCATAGTTACACAACACAACAGTTCTAAAAAGGCTTTCAACTCGTTTATTAAACTTCCCATCTCTCCCCGTCTCTATTAACTTTATGACTCTGATGGTGTAAATATTTAATCTGATGGTCTTCCATTCTCGCGATGCATTTAAGCCAATGCAATGTTGATCAATATTTTCATCAGGATATTTCTTTCAATTTGCAATTCTTCTATATAAAAATAGGAAATGCCAAGATATCAATAAATATTTATCCAAACATGGTCGCTTGAACTCTTCAATTTGAGCATTTGAATTTTCTCATCCATAAAGCTTATGCATTGTTGGCTTTTGTTCGTAGACACAGCTCTGATTTTATGGATCCACATACCATTAAGAGCCTATACTTTGCATTTGTAAGATCTAGATTGGAATATGACTCTTTTGTTTAGAATCCATTTTATGCAAATCATTGTGCTAGAATTGAACGAATTCAGAAAACTTTTTCTAGATTTGCATTACGTTCTTTGAATTTTGGTGATTCAAGGCCATCATATTTAATTCACGTTGCCTGCTTTTGGGCATAAGTACCCTTGAATCGAGGCGGAAGGTTATGTCCTTAATATTAATTTATGTTATTTAGTTAATAAGTAGTAATATTGATTGTCCGAAGTTGCTTTATTTAATTGATTTTTATATCCCACCTAGACAGTTGCGTCATTTTGATTTGATCCTCATAATCAAGATCCTCCTATATCAAGAGCTCTCTCATCATTCAATAGATTGTCATCCATAAATGAATTTGATTTATCGTTGTCTAAAGACTCTTTAAAAAAATTAGTCTTAATATATTTTAATTTTATGTACAAGCTTATTTTTAATTATTCAATTGTTATTACAATCAATTGTGATTCTAGTCTGAAAGGAAATGTAATCCAAAGGCTTAATAAAGAAATGAAATATTGAAAATTGGAACTAATCAGTTTATGTCAAATAACTTGAGAATTTTAAAGTCAAAATTGTAGAAGAAAAAATATTCGATTTTTGCTCAAAAAAAAAAAAAAAAAAATAAAGTCTTAGTAGGTACGATAAATTGGATAAAGTTATGATGCCTTTAAATTGATATGACTTAACGTTTTCATAGTAAATATAAGGAAACTTAAAAAACTATAAAGAAGACTTTCAGAATAAGTCAAAACAAAGAACAAAGACGATAAGCTTGGGATACTTTGCAATCCCAATAAAAGTTTTCATTCTGCGGAAACTTCAGACTACACTTGAAATATTAGTTATTTTTTACTAAATTTTGTGGTTTCATAAAAGTAGCAAAGAATTTAAGAACAAAACTTTTATTTAAAGTGATTCGTATAGATCTTGGTTCGTTGAATCTAAAGCCAGCTATGCCCTATCGCATCAGGCTTTTTTAAAGTCATATATTCTTCTTCCCCTCATTTTATTATTCTTATAGAGCTTTAAAAGCGCTAGTCTGTATGATATGATTACACTAGTCAACAGTGGTTTTGTTGCCCTGGATGTCTCTGCGGATTTCTATAGTTTCAAGCTCACAGTTTACGAATATATTCATGAAAGTGCTGGATTGGCTCTAGTTTTTATGATATTGAGGTATTTATCTCTCATATATAAAAATCTCGTGTCACAGTGTTTGTTACCGAACTCCTCCGAAACGGCTTGACTGATTTTTATGAAACTTTGTGCGTATATTTGGTAGGTCTAAGAATAGCTCGTGGCCCTCATACAAAAATATTTTTAAAATAGCATTTTTACGAAGACAGGTTAATCGATACATATGGAACTTACAGCACGTGTCTTTTATAATATAAACAACACGTGGTGTAAATTCCATGTGAAACGATGTAGTGGTCTTTGTGAAAATGCTATTTTAAAAATAATTTTGTATTAGGGCCACCCTTAATATGCACCCTAATTAAAATTTTTATAGCCTGCAAGCTATTCTCAAACCTACCAAATATACACACAAAATTTCAGAAAAATCAGTTAAGCCGTTTCGGAGGAGTTCGGTAACAAACACTGTGACACGAGATTTTTATATATGAGAGATAAATACCTCAATATCATAAAAACTAAAGCCAATCCAGCACTTTCATGAATATATTCGTAAACTGTGAGCTTGAAACTATAGAAATCCGCAGAGACATCCAGGGCAACAAAAAAAAAGTAAATTTTGTTGAGTAGTGTTATCGGTAATATTTTCAAAGTATTTAACTATGTAGCCAAAATAGAATTCTCAAATTTACGATAGCTGGGGCGATACTGAAAAAAGTTACTTTCATTCGATTGACACAGAACAAAACCAAGACGTCTTTTTACAGTTGATATTAACAATTTTCGAAAATACATCCCCAGGTTAATAAAGTTTCAAGTTTTCATTGATTTTTTATGCAGCTCATTTTATTTTATTTAACACCGGTTTAATTTATTTAATGATTTTCTAGCGTTTGCAATCAGTAAATTCGCATTAATTTAAGATTAATGTAAAATAATCGATTTCACAGTTTAAGATGTCAATCTTAAGGTTGGAATTAAAATTAACATAAACAGTGGAAAGATAAAATGACTTGTCTATAAAAAAGAAAAAAACCTTAGACATTGGCTGCTACATGGCAAATGTGCCATAGAACAAGCTAAAGAAAAAGTATTTAGATATAACCAATACAACAACAAACATGTAATTACCATGAGCAACAGCAGCCACACACATCAACTGGGTATCATTTGTCAATTAGATTGAAAATCTGGGCTTAAGCGTAAATGTCAACAAACAAAGCAGCAACAACAAAAGTAACAGCAACGACGATGACAACAGCTAAGTAACAACATCTACTAAATGAAGTTTAAACAATTTCGATTTCATTGAAAAAATTAGCATTGGTGAAAAGAAAAGACCCTGCCAGCTCGCCTGCCTGCCTGCCTGCCTTGTAATGAAAGGTATATTGAAATTTGCAAAATCATGCATTTAATTGAGTTTTATGCGAAATCCGCATGGAATGCAAAATTCAATTGTAGGCGCCAAATGGAAAAGGCAAGTCGATTACTAAAACTGGCGATGTTATATCGTGCTGTTATTGGTAATATCATCAGTAGATGATATCGGAAGGTGGTGAGTAAAAATAACCTTGGGGTTTTTGAAGGAAAACTGTTGAAAGTTCGTAGTTGTTCAAATACTATGCTTTAACAAGAATAGTCTAGAAAATGAATGTGCCCCAATGCACTTGATGAGTAGAAGATAAATTTACAAAAGTAGCTTAGTTATGAAGCAAAACACTGCGTCCTGATGACGTTTCAACTATCCAGACTATCCTGGTTATTGACCACACAACAGTTTGTTATCAGCACATAATCGATACTTTCAACTAGATACCATTCAACTATCAAACTAAACCATTGCAACTCAATTCCAGCCATCAATCGATTCAGTGGCACAATGTTGCCTTTGCTTGCTGCTGCTGGCGCAGCATGAAACGTGTTGGTGCAAAGGGTGCATATTAATTGATTAATAAAGCAACGTGACAGCGGCGAAAAAAATAAAAACAAACGCCGGCTCTGTATACTGGGCTACACCCCAAACCATTGTAACAATGGAAACAATTGACGCTATTTTTGCCAGCTTTGCTATTTTACAACAGCAGTAGCATCAAAGAGCAATGACACAAAAACAGTGCGCGCACTCTTTGTTGCACAAAATGTTGCGTTCCAATACAGAATACTGAGGAATTTCATAGGTTTTGCGCTTTGTTTGGCAGTTATGTTGCAACTGTTGCATATGCCGATGGTAGGCATTTTGTGGTTAGCGATCCCATGCATGTGCCAACAGCGGCAATGGAAATTAAAGCCGGTGGAATGGATAATAACGATTAAGTCATTTTAAAAATGATATTCATCTAGGAATATTATAGTATTTTAAGAAACCTAACCAGGCTTGAATAATACTTTATTTTTCTTAATTTATGCAATAGATTAATATCTGTGTGGCAAATAAATGTAGTACAAGCTAACTTATGAGGCGTTTGTATAGAAATATTGAAATAGTCTTATTAAAAATATGTGTTTATAAAAACATTCAAAAGGATCCTTCGGCGGTTAATGACTGATTAGGATTGTCAGTGAATCGGCTGCAGTACATAAAATTTTATTTGAAAGTTATCAAAAAACAAACTGCGACTAGACTACCTGGACATGCCGCCAGGTTCAAAGCCAACATTCTTGGCCGATATTTTTGTGTACTCAACGGTACTTATAATTGTCGGGGAACGAGCTATGTAGAAAGATCTTAAAAGTTTATTAGTACATAAGAAATATTTCTTTTAAGAAGGTGCGACTTTTGTATATACAGTTGAACTTCAATTATCCGTGATGGTCGGGACCGAGCTCATCCCGGATAATCGAAAATCCCGGATAATAGAATCACTATTTTATATTATTCCTTATCAATTTTCAAAGTCGTAAATACATAATTTGAATGCGCAAATATTTATGCATATTATTTAGTTTACAGAAAAGTTTTACAAAAGTATTTAGTATAGTATTCATTTAATTTTGGTTGTCTACTACGTTTAGTTTTTGTTCTATCTCTTAGAAGATGGTCGTAGATCAAGTCAATTTCTTCTTTAATTGTGAGAACTTTTCTTTTTCTTGACGGCATTGTATAGAAAATATGTGCAATGAGAGTTAATAGGCATGCACGTATTATACCATTTTTCTTTTTCTCCATTTTACTGTGCGTGTTGTATGAAAAACGAACAAAAACAACGAAAATGACGCTGTCGGACTTTTCTCATCACGGATAATAAAGTCAATCACGGTTAATAGAAGCAAAATGAGTAACGTTAAATCTTTTAAGGCTTCCCGGATATTAGTATAAATAATAAATAAATAATCGAATAAATTAGATAATCAAAGTTCAACTGTAATAAGAAGGGTAGCTTTATTATTTTATATGAAAAAATTATAAATTTTAAGTTGGGATTTGCGTTTTCTGTCTTAATAAATTTTTGCTTAAAGAAACAAACTGTTTGCACCAATCGCAAGTTTCAGCTGGGAAGAAGAAATTTTGAGAGAACTTTCTTCAAACCCGATTTGGTAATATGGGCCAATGCGACCTCAAAAAAAAAAAACCCCCATTTCGGGTGTATTTTGCCAGCATGCCAGCAGTATGACACATCTCATACAAAAAAATAAAAATATCAAAATTGCTATATCTTGGCACCAAAGGTAAGTTTTTCTCATGTTTTAGTATGTCGGTCTTTTCGTAAAACTTCTACGAGTCGGACACAAACTCTGTCCGCGCCGTTTACCGGTTTGAGCAAGGAAGCTCAAATTTTGGGTCTGTTATTTTTAAGCCTCAAGATAAAATATAAGCAAAAAAAACAAAATCAAAAAAATGCTCAAAATATACACATTAATATATGCATACACCCCTTATCAAAATAATATATACACCAAAAAGATTTTCACTCAATCCCAAATAAATTCCATATTGGGAAGAATTGGCATTAGAATTCTTTGTAAAACAAGAGAGTACAATCTGGCAATGCCGTTAACCCATTAACGCCGGCTCCCAAACGAGTGGACATGGAGGCTTGAAACTTCGAGGAGGATGTCTTAGGGACACTCGTATTCCGCGCACAAAAAATTAGCCCCCTATCACTACTCATAACCCACGTAGGGGGTGTTGCGTTTTCGCACCCGTCGGCGTCAGTGAGTACATTTTTACTAGTGGAAAGAATGGTTATAAAATATGTGCATTATAAAATAAAGGAATGGATCAAGTGGTGTGAAAAGTGGCAACAGCGAAAGCATTTCATCTTCTCTCACTCTTGTGGCCAATTTTATACAGTCTCAATCGTTTTTGGGTGGGTGTGTTTTGAGTTTTGGGACCACGATGATATGCTAAGGATTCAGTCACTTTGCGCGAAGGATTCAGTTAAAATGTTACAGAATTCGAATTGGTCCATCTGCCTGAATTCTTTTTTGGAGCTATACCTGTTAGCTATTGCGTTTTTGCGCTGGTAACTATGGATGGCGCAATGCAGCTTCCAAGCATTGACCATGGCAGCATTGAGATCATTTGTTATCAATGGCCAATACTAAGTATTTTTAACCACGAAGAGAAATCCAGTAATTATTCATTGCATTGTCGAAAAGATCAACGCGTCGCATTCGTTTGATTTATTGATGAATGATGTCTGGCTCCTCTACCATTACAATCTAACGTTGCTTTCTTTCATAACGCCACACGCGATGCTTTGGTTCGATAATTGGACAACACAGTAACGGACTGCAATTAAATAAATAACCCAATCAATGTCGTTCTAACGAGTTGCGGACCATCAATGTGTGGAACTGTGCCTTAGCAGGGCCAAAACGTTGCTTCAAAGCAAACTGATAAGGGTACATTGTCGTCATTGTCGGCGTTCGGGTACTCAACATACATTTCTGTGGTACTACAAATCTCGGGCATACTTTCAAGGGCGCCATGGGTGCAAAAATGGACAACATGTACCGGTGCAAAAACGGTAACATGTAGAAATTTGAAATTTTTATGGGATATACATAGGCCCAAGGGCTACCGATCTTCATCATTATATATTCTTTAAATATTTTTTTTAGGGTTTTCTATGTTAAAATGGCTATTTTTTTCTCATGCCAGAAAACCAGCACCTGACGATGCAGTTATTATTAAGTAGATGACGTCATGTGACTTACCTGTTCAGGACGCATATGTAGGCCCATCCATGTATTATCCACATCAAAAGATGGCTAAGCGATATCAACCACCTCACATTTTCTATGACTTTTCAAATACACCTATGTTTTTTGTTGCGTTTTCGCACCCATCGGCGTTAATGGGTTAACTGAGAAATGAAAGAAGGTACTTCACCTTTATTTTCGCCAATGAATATAAATCGAAAACGGGCGCGAATTCGTTGATCAAAATAATAGAAACACTTGCTTTGTTTTTCAATTTAATATATAAAACTTTATTTTTTTTAAACAACAGTAAAATTACAATTATATATAAATTAATTGCAATAAAATTATGAAAAATATACTATAGATAAGGGCCGAAAAAGTCATTTCACAGCAGAAGAGTGACGATTGGATCCGAGCCTACGAAAAAGATGAAAATCTTTGCTGGACAACGCTAGTTTGATGCATTAGTCTTTGGGTTTTGTGCAAAATATTTTTATGTAGAAAATAGGAAAATAAACTAGAGGTAGACCAACGAAAACCTCTCCAGAAGTTGGTCGCCAAATAGTTATATTTTCAAAAAAATATCTTTTCAAGTCCTTGAAGGCAATTTCTGCTGAAATCGAAAATGTTGTAAGCGCTCCTACAATTTGTCGTCGTTTACAGAAGGCAAACCTTCTGGGAAGAACCGCTAAAAAGGTTTCGCTGATGCGTACGAAAAATTTGATCATGAGGTTAAATTTCGAAAAGTCTCACACCAGCTGATCGGGCCTTGATGGTGAGGAAAAATGTTGTCACCGTATATAAACTTCGTTTGACGTGGATTTGACAAAAATAGAATCAAGATTCATGAGATTTCTTCTTGATAGGGTTTTAACCTTCAAAAAATATTCTGCTAATATGTCGTATGGGTAACGTATGGCCAAAATTCAACGCATAAAAATAAAATCAAAGAAAAATTATTTTCGTCCTAAAAAGTAGTAAAAAATAATATTTTTTTTTGTGGGCAAGAATAGTATTTTCGACTAGACATACCCCATAAAGCAAAAAAATTATTTTTCACTGGTTCTTAGGCAAAAAACAATTTTTTTAAATATTTTTGCATGAAAAATGGAAATATCAAAAAAAAAGTCAGCAGATTTCGTTCTCGGTGTTTTTTTTACTATCAGAACGTTGATTTCCATATGCCGAATCTTTCATTAGAGTGGGCAAACTTTTTCCGCTATGCTCAACAATGATCAGTAGAACATTTTTAGTAGAACATAAATAGCTCATCAGGCATTTTTATTTCGGATTGTAAGTGTTGACCAAATTGTTATACTCAACAGAATCATCAAGCTTGAAACACACCTTGCGTACGTGATGTTTCGATAAGAACTTTAATATAAACTCAAACAGCAAGCAAGCAACAAACACTCAAATTCTATGTTATGAAGTGCAAAAAGTTCTCCTCGAGCAATTGTGAATGCTATGACTGTCTTCTCCTCTCGAAAATCGCACTCAATGACAAGCAAAACCGGCCTGCTATGTTTTCTACAGGAGAAACATCGTTTGACAAGAGTACACAATACACTCAAGTTGCAGCCAACAACCACTAGATGGCGCTTTCAGCATGCAACACTCTGCACAGCGAACTACTAAGGAAAATAAAACAAAAAATGGGCGGAGCAATTCAAGTGGTCACACAATTGAGTTAAAATACAGTGAATAATGCAAGCGAATAGGAGAAACTATGGCACTCAAGCTATGTGAGGAACATAGAAAACATCGCAGACACTAAAACCACTAGGCGATGTTACACAAATAACTCAAAGTCTTTTGAGGCGTTCACTAGACAACCGACCAACCCCTAATTTACGCACTTCGAAGAGCACTATCTAAATAGATTTTTTCTTGTCGCATTAGATATGCGATGTTTTTTACAAAGGCACCCCATTTTTTTTTTGCGTTGCCAATGTTGTTGTACCGGTTTAACCAGTACTGTTGAGAAGCAACAAAAGCAGTCGAAAATCTGAAGTGTGAATTTTGAGCGTAAAAAGTTCGGCGAGCCTGGCAGCCGGCGCTGCTTTTGTTCTCCTCACTCAAGTGCCGCAAGACCCGATGCTGATGGTCAAACGCCGCATTTTCATGGACCCGCCGTTTGGGGTGCTGCGAGTTACGCAACGGCACTCGTCACGTGAGAGTGCGTGTGTGCGTAGTGTTGTTGATTTTCTGCTCTTTTCATGTTGTTGTTATTCAAATTTTCGGTGCGTATTATGTCACATGCAGCGTGGAAAATTGCGCGCGCGTTTTTTCTTGAACTCAAAGAAAATAGTGTGTGCTTTTGTTTTGTGTGTGTATGGTAGAATTGAAGAAAATTAAAATAAACAAAACAAAATGTGACACAACAAAGTGGATTTACAAAAAAAAAAAAAAACCATGCGTGACTTAATTTTACGCAACTGTCAATGCCAAATGTCAGATCCAAAAGTCAAGATTAAAAAAATGGCGTTTAACGAACGAAAAATATGTGTGTGTTTTTCTAAATATAGCATGTGGATTTTTAATCAATTTAAAAAAAAATTTTAAAATTTTAAGTCACAATTTTTCGATGGCGCCAAATTTTTACAATAAGAATTTTCAAGCAAACGAGTGTGATATCATTTAAAAAATGAGAAAATCGTAAAAAAACTTGAAAATACTGTCAAAAATCACTAAGCTCAAGGGACAAATTTGCAGTAAAGTGTCATAAAGCCCCAGAGCTGTATATTTTGCTACGTTTCAATCACAACATAGAGATAAAGCGCGGTTGTGTTTTGCAATAGTTTCTCGTAAGTCATTATACCTATCACAAAAAATTATGTCATAAAATAATCTGAAAAATGTTGAATAATATTTATGAAAACGAAAAAGATTATTCTACTAAATTAAGAGTAAAAAAAAAGACTATTGGGAATTGTTCTAAAATTAAAGTAAACTCTTGCTCAAAATTGATGAAGCTGTCAAAAATATAGGGCAACTAATGAAAAAATAATTACATTTAAGACAAAGCGAAAAACCGACTATATTTCTATTTTTTAAATTAAAATAGAAAAACCGTCCAAAAATAAATTTAGGATTTATACAAAAGTGCTTAGAAAACAGCAAAAAAAAAAAAATCATAAACATGTAACACAAATTTCATGAGCAAATATCTGAAAACTTTAAGCAGTTCGTTATTTGTTTTTGGAAAACTTAAAAAAAATAAATCCATACAAATAGTAGCTAAATTTACGATTTCTCATAAAAAAGATATAACGCTTTCCTACGAATGCTTTCTTTTGCGTAATATTTTTCTTAAAATTTTAAGCCATTTATTTCAATAATATAGATTTTTTCGTTTGTGAGCAAAACTTCTGATTTTCAGACTCATACTTTTTTTGGTGATAATATTCTATGACAGTTTATTCTTCCCACCCCAAAATTTTCCGTTAAAAAAAAAGATGTTAACGATTTGGGCTATATTTCGCTATGAAAAACCAGACAGATCTCAATATATATTATCATATAATAGAGCTCATTATATTATAAAATTATTGAAATAAAAAAATATAATTTTTTTTTTACAAAAATATTCAAAAAACATAATATGATATTATCTTCCCTCAAAAAGGCATTTTAATTATTAAAGATTAAAATAGAAATTTCGTTGGACGAAAAGTAACAAAGAGTTAAATACAAAATTCACGACAAAAGATCCAAAGTTCTTGAGATACTTATGTAAACACAGTGGTGGCTACATATTTGAGAACAATAGAGTTTTTTTTCTAGGATCTTAACTGCTCCGCATTTGAAAGTCTTTAATGTGTGCCGTAGATTATGTTCCTGGCCTAATGATTAAAAAACAATTCAAGACCAAAGTTGCATAGAAAAAAAGTCAAGTTTTGGTCAAAAGAGCCACAAGACGAACGATATGTGTTAGTAACTTCGATGTTTATAAAATGTGAGTTACAATGAAATCATTAAAAAATATCAAATTTATGGCATTACAGCTCAGGCATGTCTCATTGTAAGTATGTAGATTTTAGCGTCGAAAATTGGAATGGCTTGTTCCCTACTGCAAATCGGATGTACATATGTACATATGTATTATTTGGTTTACGGCATACTATAAAAAAATAAAAGCTTTTGCCGGTGCAATAAGTAATGCCATAATGTTCAATTATTTTTTTTTAGAAAAAAAAATATTAAAAGCTCTCGGGAATTTTACCTACGAATACTACGTATTTAAAGTGGAAAAACCTCAGCTTTTTTTTAGAATATCAACAAAAAAATTAAAAGTAAACAAAAAGTTAAATTAAATTTTGATTTTGAAAAATCAAGGCAAAATTTTAAAATTCTCGGAAAGTAATTACGACCATTCGAAAGGTCATTAAAAAGTCTATCGAAAGCACTTGGATTATGATTTTGACAGTCAACCCAATAGATAACACTTTTCGATTTTTGGCTTAGGTCATTTGACATTAAATGCGTCCTATAATAAATAATACATTTTTTTCAATTTTGAAATTAAAAGAGATAAAAATTAAAACAAAAAGAAAAAATTTTAGTTAGACTATTTCCTAAAATTTTTTTTCTTATAATTTTTTTTTGACCTTAAGAGACATGAAATATGGAGAATTGATTCTTTTATTTTCCATAATTTTTTAAAAACTGTAGCGCAACCATGGCTCGATTTATGGCAATATATCTAGTAAAATGGATAGGTTAGGATAAAAAAAAAAGACTTAGGGGGCGTTCAAGTATTACGCAATGCAATTTTTGAAGAATTTTGATTTTTTATTGAATTTTTTTAAAGAAAAACTTAAATATTAGCAATCATTTTGTAATTTATTTCAAATTGGGCCGAGTTCTGATTCTCAAAATATGATTTTTTCTGTATCGCCGCAAGCAAGGTAAAAGGCGCGTTGCATTGATTCTTTTTCCATGAGTTTGTTAGTTCTTTTGAGATAAATTTTGTGCGCGGCAACACAGAAAAATTCATATTTAGAGAACCAGGACTCGGCCCAATTTGAAATAAATTGCAAAATGATTGCTTGGATTCAAGTTTCTCTCTAAAAAAAATCAAAACAATTAAACATACCCAAAGAAGAAAATTTTTTATTTTAAGTCTTAAATTGCAAAATTATGGTTTATAACTTAAGTGAAGAAAATTCTGAATACAAAATAATAAGAAATTAAACGTCAAATGCTAACTTTTATGTCCCAACAGTTTTTCTACCTGACGCGTACTTTTGAAATACAAGCGTCCGAAAATCCATGTACATATTTTTAAAACTTGTGATTTTCAAAAAATCGTATTTTCGAAAATAATACCGGAAAACCTTTTTCCAAAAACACGTATCGAATATTTTTTGACAAAGTATCGGGAAAAAATAGTTTCCCATATATTTTATGAGCAAAAGAACATCAAGTTTTTCCCACGTAAAAATTTACATAAGTTTTTACTATGCTAATTAATTAATTTTAATATACTATATTGCCGTACTAAGCAAAAAAGGTGTATCTCAAAAAAAAAAAAAATATCCGCGATTTTTATGGCATCGGATAGCTTAAGAAAATACGCGTCTAATAAAATACTCAAAATGTCGGCATCTTAGTTCAATCTTATAAAAATTCTACTAAGAAAATTTCCTGTATTTCAATTTTACAGGTATTTCAACAAATTGACATTAACAATCAATTATCTCGAAAAACATTTTTTTTCAGATACGCCCTTTTCGCATAGTAGGGCAGTATAGTTGACAAAAAAAAAAAAGAAAGAATAAGTCATCAACATTTTGCTAAAAACAATGTTTTACCATTTAAGGGAAAAGTTATTTTTTTCTCAGAACGCCAGGAATTGCATCTTTAACCCTGTAACTCCCATAGTTGAAGAAATACCAACAGTGCTTAGGAAAAGAAGCAGAATGACTTAAAACGAAAAAACATTATGAAAACGAGAATTTTCTCTTTATGCATTAAAACCCATTAACTGCAAAAATTCAAAATGGTTGCATTGCATGCGTTGCCAACTACCTTTGCTTAGCAAGAGCTCAAAATAAATCTAAAAAAAGCAGCAAACTCATTATGGAGGCTTAGAATAAACAACAACACGACCACTGCCAATAACAACAACCTGAAACTTAAAAACAATGAATTGCATGTTGCAAGTTATTTTGCAAACAATTAAATTTCAAAATGGCGTCAGAAATGCATATGAGTTGCCAGTGTGCACAAGTGTGTGTGTGTGCACGTTACGAAGAAGCCAATTAATGCATGCACTAAAGTAACAGCAGCAACAACAACGACAGTAACAGCGGCAAACGCAAGAGATTAGTGGTTTTGACCAAATAGAATTTAACCAGAAGTTTCTCAACAAAAGATAAACTTTTGCATTAGTTTTGACAGGAGTAGCAACAACAAGAAGACTGTAGTATTTTTTGCTTTCATGCTGGAAGCATTAAGCCGACTTGCAGCATAAGGAAAAGGGTTGAAAAATCGACGAAGAGATACCGGAACCTAAGTTAGTTGGTGCATGTTAGAGGGTGGCTGTTGATAGCATGCGAAAAGATTCGCCTTGACGCTTGACAGCATATTGCGACAACAACAACAACAACAATACAGATGTGTGACATTCAAATGCATGCGAATACTCACACCGCTTAAGGCAAACTAACACACGTGTGCATGTTGATTTTGGTAAAAAAAAAACAGAATTAAGACCAGTGAGAGTGGCGTCTCACTCAAAGTGTTGGTAACAGCAAGTAAGAAGAACAATATTGTAAGCAATTCACAGTGCTGACTTTTCGAAATCGAAAGGACTTTATTACGTAACATAACATTAAACAAAATGATTTTTTTTTTCCAAAAAAGAAAAACGAAAAATCACTCGATCGCGTGGATATAGTTTCGTCAGAAAATATATAACCAAAACTGTTAGGGTATCACCATACATCCAGCAAAAATTCTAAATCCATCCATTTTGCAACATTTCAACCCATCAAACTGTAAGCAGGTAATGAAGAAGTAATGAATAAACCAAAAAACAACAACAACAACAGAATGAGGGAGCGTGCTCTTTAGCAAAAGAAAAAGAAGCAGCAGCGGTAGCAACAAAAAATTGCAAAAAAAAACACAAACGAGCGATAGCAACAACATGGAAAATTCATCGAACCGTTAAGCAAAAGCGTTGGCAGCGGTGTTGCACTCACAAGACAAAGCGGGCGAAATTTTCTCAAGTGCGACTTTTTTTTTTCGCCAACGCTAATGCTTTCGATGTTTTTGTTGTTGTAAACTATACGGCGGGAAAATAACGCGCAAGCGTCTTAAGTGGGCGGAGTTTTTTTTTTATTCAATGCCGCTGACTATAAAATTCTTACATATTGTTGTTGTTGCTATTTATAATACCCTACATATTCTAGGTAATGGCATTTTAATTTCATGTGATCGTTTGTTACAACTGTGAGAACGTGTCGGGTTGGAGAATAACATACGTTGGATAAGCTAAATCTGTCAAATGAGTCATTGTCAATAAGCGATTGGATTGATTTTTTATAAAATTGAGTTAACTGCAAATTCTTTATGTAAGTCACCCTAGAAATCCAATGCTGCAGATATTTGTGTTCCAAATGCAGCATAAGTGCCTTAAAATGTGGTTTGAGGGTAGATACATTTCGTTCCTAAAAGCGACCTGAACAGAGGTTATTTTGTTCCAAAATAACAAATGAAAAATTATACTAAATGTTCAGGTCTCATTTTGGAAATACACGACTCAAATAATAATTTGATGGTATTTTTTTCACTCGACTTTAATAAAACTACTGGGCAGCAAAATTCATAGTTATAAATCATTCAACCAAAAACATTTTTTGAGACCCAAAAATATTTTAAAGACGTTTTCCAAGGTATACCATGACTGAATGTTATTTTGTTGAATAATTTATTGAAGTGTATTGGAGAAAGAAATTAAGATTAAGATTAAGAAAGTCTTAAAGCAATTTGCTTTGGGGCCGTCCATAAATTACGTGAGTCAAAATAGGGAGGAAAGGGTCCGGCAAAATCTCACCATAGGAGAGGGGAAAGTCTCACGGAAGGGAGAGAGGGAGTCCCGCCAGAACTAACCAAATCTCACCAAGGGGAGGGGGTCCAAGTTTTCAAAAAAGCGCCTCAAGTAATTTATGGACGTCCCTTTTGTAGCTTATCGGTTCTAGATAACACAATAACCTTCTGATGCTTCGTTTTCAAATTCCATATAAAATTGCTTTAGATATCAGTTTTGCCAGCAGCCATCGTATTCGATTCGATTCAATCCAGCGCTTCTTGCCTACTTATCAACTGGTCTTCTTTAAGCATGGCGGCAAATCGCAGCTAGGACATTATGATTTTAATAAAAGTGAGAAGTGTTTTCCTTTTCCCGTCATTTTAAATGATGAGAGCAAAAAAAAAAAAAACAGAAAAAGTCTTTTCAGCATACGGTCCTTTCTGCGGCCATTTATTGCAATCAGAGTCTCATCGTCATTGCAATTTTGAACTCTGTGCAGCATTTAGTCCCAAATTTCAGCTGAGTATTTTTTACCTTCGCCTGAGAGAAATTTGATAAGAGTCCTGGCAACGCTAGGTTTTAAAGAGTACTGCCTGCCATTCGCAAATGACCGACCATAGCTCAACGTATGTATCTCGTTAGTTTTTGCTAACAGAATACCATTTACTTGAACATGAAACACGAAGAATATTTTTTTCGCTACTTTTTAAATACAAATTTGAAGCCATATTGAATTGAATGATGATGAATAATGACGACGACGACGACAACGACATGCTGTTGCTAGTGTTAGTGCGTGTGTGGGCACATGTGCTTTTGCTCGTGTGTAAGTGCAACCACCACCATCATCAGAGTTGCATTTAGTTTCGTGTTTTTATTTTCTCTCTCATTAATGTTTGTTAGGAAAAAAATTGTACTAAAGGTAAAAATTGCCTGCGGCAAGGCTGCAGGATATGCGCTATTTATGTCGTTGTTGTAATAGTTGTTGTTGCTGCTGTTGTTGCTGTTGCTATGTAGTATCTACAGTGGGTGGTTAAACTGCTAATGGTGGTGGTTTTTTTTTCAGCATTTTTTTTTCTTTCATTCTGCAGTTTTTTTATGATTTTATTTTGTAGTTTTTTCCTTTTTGCAGTCTGCAAAATGCGGAGAAATGCCTCAATATGAAAAATTATGTTGCTGTATGTGTGTTGGTTGAGTGTAAAATAAAAATGGCAGCCACCCACTGTACAAAAAGAGGGTGGCCGCACATTTACACTGCGTGGGTTGAAGTTCTTTTTTTTTAAGTAAAGAATTTTTTCTAAATTTTGCAGCCTAACGTTGGGGTGTATATGTACGTGTATGCATGTAGAAGTATGTGTATTTATGCTTACATTTATAAAAAATTATATTGCAGAAATCATTTTGTTTTCCTTAAGCGTCGCAAAACACTTGGAGGGCGCGTGACGTCAGTGCGGCGTTGTTCGCCCTTAAAAAAAAAATATAACAAAATCCACCAATACAGTGGCACTTTTGTATATGTACATGAACGCTATATGACTACATTGCTTTCATTAAAATAAAAAAATTTTTTTTTTCATGCTGCAGCCTTGCGAATTTTTACCCCATTTTTTCTGCATTTTTTTCTGTCCATTTTTTTCTGTCACTTTTCTGATTTTCTTTCAAATTTTTTCGCGCGCCCGCCTTGTGGCAACTTTACAATTTTCATTTAATTCAGTTTAACATCAGCCGCTGTTGCAACACGTCGCAATCAAAAAAGTTTTCATTGCCGCCGCCGCACTTGTTCCACTTTGGACTGAGTGCTCAATAGAGATTTTTTCCCAATTGGGGAGATTTTTCGTTCAATTTGAACGCTTTGAATTTTTGGCTGCCACCGCGTCGCGCCACCGCCACCGCCACTAACGCCGTTTGTTACTTTGCGTGCGCATCATTTTTTTCTCATTTCTGCAACGTGAGCGGTTTTTTGTTTGTCGTTTTAGCCAGATTTTTTCTTTGTCACCATTTTTTTTTTGTTATTTCATTTTATGGCAAAGCATCAGTCGGTGTCGGTTGTTTCTTTTTTTTTTTTCAAGTTGGAATTGACTGCAGGTTCCTTCGTTTATCCTGCTGGTTGCAGTTGTCCAGTTGCCGCACAGCAGCCGGTGTTGTCAGTTCAGCGTAAATTTTCAGTTCCAGATTAACCGCTTTCGAGTTTTTTCTATTTGTACTGAGGACAATTTGTCATGATTTATGGCCTCGGAAAAATGCCGGGCTGTCACACATTTCGCTGTAACTGTTGGTATTTGTGTTGCATCTCGTTATGTTGGTAGCAGTGCCGTGTTAAGTTTTGTGATTTCAGTGATATCTACGAACCGCTTGTGTTAACTATTTGGCGCTACTCACACATGTGTAGTGTAAAATTTACACTTTTCGACACGAAAATATTGCGGTAATACTTGCGGTGTTGTGCTTGAACTCTGCATTAAAATAAATCAAAACGTTTTTGAATCAGTCACGCAAAATAAATAATATCCTGCCAGTTTTTCAAAATACATGTAAGTTGTATTTGATCTTTTAATAAATATGCACGAAGTTATTACAGTGAAGTTTTTGCTTTATATTTTTTATATTGATGCAAGCAAAGTCGTCGAAAAGTTACCGCTATGCTATGCTATAACCTGAAATTTGAGTTAAATTTCCTGAATTTAAGTATAAAAATTAGTTTTCAATATACCTGCACTTAAGTTATTCATTTGTTAAATTAATAAGTAAATACAGTGCTATTTTCTTAAGGTGAGCAAATTCAATTTTTTGGAAGTGAAAAATCAAACCGATTTTAGTCAAAAGTACCTTGAGAGATAACATTTTTTTATATTCTTTTGCTTCGAAGTTTATATACTTCAATAATTTCATAGTTGAGTGAAACGTTAATATAAATAGAAAGAGAAAAATTGTCTTAGCGACTCAAATAAGGAAAATATAAAACATTTGAAAGTATCGATGTTAAAACATCGTTTTATGAAATTTTCTGAGTTGCGAATTTCTTCATAAGGGATTTTTTTTATTATTAATTTAGGTGCTTTGAGTTCAAAGGAAAAATTTATTTTTTTTTCTAATACAACTTTTTATATTTTAAAATATTTTTGCAACATATCTATTAAGTTTTTGTTCATTCTAAATTTTTTATTTGAACCGTCTTTTATGAGCTCGATCTAATAAATTAATTATTTTACGGTATGGCTGAATTCTGGTCAGTCGCCTGACAATATTTTACTATACGAAGCCATTTTAAGGTTCTTATTAGGTCACAATGTCAGACTTCAATTGGGAAGATCCCATGTAATCTATACTCTTGAGTTAAAGGAAAATTAATTTGACATTGAAAATGTTTCCTCATATTCTGTGATCTTAGAAGAAATATGCACTGAGAAAGGAGCATACATCACGTGATTATATATCGACAGCAGTTCCTGAGGAAAGGTCATTAAAAATCAATAACCTGTAATACCTTACAACCTATAACATTTTAATTTTCAGACGTATTAACGTTGAAGCGTTTATTGAGTCATTGAGATTGTATGATATTAATTGGGGTTAGGTATTATTTTTAATTTTATCTGATTTTATTTTGATACGAATTTTATGTAGTCCTCAAACTCGAAACTTCAGCCACTCCACGTTAAACCAACATTTTAGTTTTGAGGAGACCCAATAATGGTATGGGGGTGTATGACCACCAAAAGTGTTGGCAGACTGAGCAAACTTGAAGGTCGAATGACAACGGGGTCCTACATTGGAATTCTACGAAGTCATTTGCTTGGCACTATAGATGATTTGGAAGTGACTGCTCCGGATATTGTCTTTCAACAGGACAATGATCCAAAACACACAGCAAGAATGGCACGAAAATGGCTTCTGGATATTGGAATTCCAACGTTGAGTTGGCCACCACAATCCCAAGACCTCAATCCAATTAAGCATCTATGGGTGATACTAAAAAAATCAGTAGTAGGCGAAACTGGTACTCTTTAGATGAATTGTGGTCTAAGGTGCAAAATGCATGGGATGCTATTGCTCCTGAAACTTGTTAAAACCTTGCAGATAGTATGCCTAGCAGAAAAAAAGCTGTAATTGGTGCTCGAAGAGGCTATACAAAATATCAATATTAGTTTTTAAGTCTTATTTTGCAAAGTCACAAAATTGATCACACTGAATGTTTTTGATTTTGTTGTTGTTATTTTTAAAGAAAAAAATTTGCTGAAATTTTGCAATGGTTTCTTTTTCTTTATCCTCAGCCAGTTTGAACAAAATAAAGATTAAGTAAAAATATTAAACTACTTCGGAGATATTATTAGTAGCTTGCATACATAGCAAAAGCGTGATCAATTTCGTGAGTCACTGTAAGAAAATTAATAAGGTCAAGGCAAATGTTTTCACAATAGCGAAAGTAGTTATTCCGTGAAATTTACTTGAAATGTTCTTGTTATATTACTGCACTAAAAGTCTTAAATTGTTCACAAATTTAGGCGTGAATGAAAATGAAATATCACCAAAATATAAAATTAGTCTTCGCTCAAAACCAGGGGTTTAATTACTACAGAAAATATTTTTTAAAATAATATATCATTTTGGAGGCTATTTTTTTTTAAGATAAATCATCTAAAATATATTTTGTGTACGGAATATTTTTATTTATGATTTGTTTTTAATATTACTGACTTTAATGACCTGATAAGCATAAATTTTGAATATTTCTTTTACACTACTAAAACTCTTCATTCTTATATATTTCAAAAGCTGGGGAAATGCTCTAGTCGATCTTGAAAGACTTAAAGATCGAATATTCTTTTCTGACCAAGACTTTTCTTATTGCATTATTTGTCTCTTGAGGGTAGTAATGTAATCGATGTGGCCTTAATCCTCTTATTCGTCAAGCAGCACTGAAATATGCTTGGAAAATAAGCAAATAAAATTTTATTTTTAAACATACTTAATTTCTTTTTTGAAACTCTTCACTTAAGTATTACATTGCAATGAACAACTAAATGCATTTTTAGGATTTTAAATTGAAAACTCCTACGTTTTTCCGTCAAAAAATTGTTCTAAATCGAAAAACTTCTTTCTACGTCACAAGAAGTGACAGGGCAATATTTAAATCGGAATAGAACTAAAATTTACTTTAATAAAGCCCAAATCATTTTTAATTGCTGTATTGGCAAACAGTTCTTTAGCAGCTTTGATTACCTCAGGGTCTTCCTCTGCCAATTTATCCATTACTGATTTAACTTCAGAAAAATTGTCGCAATAGTACTCAGCAGCTTGCAGCCACGTTCCCCATCTAATTATTGTCAGACTCGGTGGTAATGAAAGATTTGGAAACAAAGATTTTTTTTTTCAGAAGTACATATGTCAAGATAATAAAGCTGCCAATTTTTTTTTTCAAAATAAGCAAAAATATGTTTAATCGCCATAAATATGCATGAACATCAAAAATAATATAAAATAAGCAAAATAAGCTTTTTTAAGCAAATGCTTACTTTTGGTCGCCCTAATGATAAGAGAAAACTATCTTGTTATAAAATTTTCATGACATAAATTAAAGATGTAATAAAAATTACATGACATATAAATTAAGTTTTATATAAGACACTTTTATCACACAAAACTTTTGCATACAATACAATGTAACATAATATATTTTTCGAAATTTAAGGAAAATACGTTATAAAAATTATTTTAACGTTTATTTTGGCCTTTCCCGACGTTCATTGAACTTAAGAGGGTTTATCTCTAGATAAGTTTTGGTCAGCATATCAACTGCTGAATTCGACAAAATCTAATCGTGATGATGCTTTGTCTCATGTGATTTTTATTCTGTGTAATATTTAACAAATGGGTTTTCCCAAATGTTGTGATTATTATTATATTTATAAATATAAATAGTCTTTTCCAAGAAAATGGTGGGATAGCATAGTGGGATGGAATTATTGGCGTAGTCGTTAAAATGCCGTTAATTTAAATATTCTTTTATTGAGAGTAAGAACCTCCTTTAGATATCAAGATAATTAAAGAAAATTTAATACATAGTCAATAATAAAACTTTCACTGGAAAAGTCTTCTGCTGTTTAAATTGTAAAGCTTGAAAATAACGATGATGAGAACTTTTTCGAAAGTAATCTTTTGGAAGGTATGCACGAATAGTATGTGTGTGGAAAAAATAAAATTTTATGAAAATTGATGTTCAAATGCTAGAATTGTTTGTATCTGATGTTTTTTATAAGCCAACCAAAACTACTTCCTCAACGTTCATGCATTAATACAGTAATTTCATAAACTGAAATAATTTCTTTTTTGTCTAATAAAACTATAGAAAAACATATCGCTTAAATGTTATATTGGCTTGTCAACCCTCTTTTTTCAAAACTTAATTATATTGAACACATTTCTTCGAATGAATTTTGTCTTTAAAAATCTCAGTTTCAGGTAAGATTATTTCAGTTTGGTCACGTAGAGAAAACAATTACCTGACATTCGAAATTAAAGTTTTGGTCATCATCGCTTTCCTTTCGAAGCTGCAGGCTGTAAGTTGATTATTCTCTAGTCTTCACTTCTTATTGTGTTTCTCGGCTAAAACAAACGACGAGTCTTAAGCTTCTGAACAAAGTAAATATCGCTACACATACACATAAGCTTTCTTGCAGAAACTTATTTGGCAACATTCTAAAACTTATTTTCATAGCTAAAAGCTGCCGTCTTCTGTTTTGCTTCCTTCATATGATGATACTTTGTATATCTGAAATAAAAAATGCAACGCAATCAAAAAAGCGTAAAACGCTGTTGGTGAAGTAAACATCAGGGATGATATTGGCATATTTGTAAAAGGGCCAAAATTCGAACTAAAATAGAGCTTTTTTGACATAAATAGGGCTTCTGTAAATCAAATTGTATATAACCATTTATATTACAACCAAATTTTTTCTTTTTATAAAATTTATTTTGTTGTTTAAATTTAATTGTAAACATAAATTTTACATATGAACACTTAAGCGTTTAAGATTTTTTTGTATATATCGCTCATTTTCTTCAATAACTTTATAACCCAAAAACGTAAAAATTCAGTTAAAATGCTGACCCTGAAATATCTGATTTTTTGAGTTATGACGTTATTGAAGAAAATGAGCGATATATTGAAGAACTAACTATGGTGAGATCGATTTTTAGAGACTTCTTCAAAAGGAAATGCCGAAGCAAACGACATGTTTGCAGACTTAGCACATAATATTTAAACATTACTCAGGTCAACAAATCGAAAAAAAATTTGGTGCCGAGATATGGTTAGTCGTATTGTATTAAGTATATACTGACAACATTAAAAATATATTTAATTTATTTTTCCTACGTGTCATCTTTGATTAAGCGTCAGTTTTGAATATTCGCTGTAATCGACAGATTTCTATAAATAAATTGATTTTTATATCATGTCTTCATCGCGAAGGAGTTGTCTCAAGGATCTATGTGTTTTGTTACATTTCTGGTGAATACACAGTGAAAAAGTTCAGAAAACCTATGACAGATTTTATAAAAAGTGCTTATTTTGCTTACTTTAAGTCGAAAATTGTGGATGAACACAAGCCGTGGATATGCCAAATTGTTTGTAAAATTTGCTATGGACACTTGAGACAATGCATTAGTGGTAAAAGATACCATATGAGGTTCGGAATGCCTATGCAATGGAAAGAACAAAAAAATCACTTCGATGACTGTTACTTCTCCTATATTAATTTGCGTGGTGGAAACGTTAAAATAATGATTTATCCAGACTTAGATTCTGCTAGAAGACCCTTACCACTTTCAGAGGAAGTACCTGTTCCAGCATTTTGTTCCATTCGTGATTCATCAATTGAAGAAGTCATTAATGAAATTAATAGCGACAGCAATTTCAAAGGAATGCCATCTACAGGACCTAAAAACTATGGAAGAAAGATACCAAGGCCGATGGGATCGCCATATGATGGATGACTATTGCTGGGGGATGCAACGTGATAGTCCCTACTACACCTCATTCACGAAAGTCGTGAAAAATAAAGTTTTTACTGAAATAATTAAGTTGTTTTTCGTGTAAACTTTTTTTTTCAAGTCAAAATCTAGAAAACTATACGAAGGATATCAAAATGTTTGCTAATAATGTAACCATTATAAGGTTCTTAACTAAAATAAAAGTGCAGCTCTCGGCACCAAAACTAGTGTTATAAGTCAAATAAAACTTTTTTCATGTAAAAATATCTCTGGTTTGTGATTTGAAATAATTTCAATTTGAAGCTTAAAAGTCGAAAACCATCGTATTACTTAACATCGTGACACTTAAATTTTATCTCAGTCGACAATCACTTATCCCAGTAAGCTGCCCTTTGAAAAATAAAAAATTGTGATTATTTTTCGGTAGAGTTTCGCAAAAAGGGCCAAAAATAAATAAAAAGGGCCACGGGGCTTTTCAAAATTAAAAGGGCTCAAAAAAGCCCTGAAAGCCCCCAAATATCATCCCTGGTAAACATCTTTTTTTAAGTGTCCACTCAACAAATTGCAGTTATAACTTTAAAGATTTTGACACCTTCATACTAAAAAACGCTAATTTCATAAAAGTATTTTAACCTGTTGCAAAGCAATAAAAAGCATTTTAGCGTCACTTTTATAAGACTTTAGATTCGGTGATTTGAATTTTTTTTTATTTAAGCGCAACGCGCAATATAAAAGTGAAACTCAACATGACAAGCAAAATCAACTCAATAGGGGCGATAAAATCTTCAAGAAAAGAGAAAAAAATTACTACAATAATAAAAATAAAAATACAGAAAAAGAAAAATAATCAAAAATCGAACATAAAAATATAAATGGAAAACAATAAAAAAAAGTCGAACAGACAGACAGACAGACATGTAATCAAAAATAAAGATCAACCTGCAATGGCAGCAGCAACTTTTTAAACAATAACAACAAAAGAGGCAGCAACATCATCACAACAGCAACAATATCATTTTCAAAAGCAGCAACAATAATCATCTTAAGATCTCATGAAGCAGCAGGATTTATTTTTCTCAGCAACTTTTTTTACTTCATCTTTCACTGATTGTATTCTTTCTTCGTCTGCTTCTTCTTTGATTGTATTTATTTTTTTTTTGTTTTCTGTCGTCTTTACAACCGTGTCTCACGTGACCCATTTAACGTGATGTTCTGTTTACGATTTATTTATGCGTTGCTTTGCTTCATCTCAATTTATCTGAATACTCGTCGTACAATAAAAAATAATAAAAGAAAAAAACAAAAACAAATATATAAAAATCAAAGTTTCTCAAAAATTAAATGATTTTCGAATAGGAGGAGAGGAATATTATATCGATTTGGGTGATTTTGCAGCATTATGATCCTTTGTGATGGGTATTTATGAATTTTCGAAATCGGGAGAAATAACCCAAAAAATGTTTTGGAAAAAAAACCGGCTAAGGACTTCAGTAAGCTTTCGACCAAAATAATAAAAAACCCGCACAAAGAAGCCTTCCTTACTTGGGATATCAAGTTTTTTCTTTACCGAACCGTTGTCGATGTTTTAGTTTTTATAAAAATGATTTTCAAAATTCTTATTCCAAAAATCGCTGAGAAAAGTCTAGGAACATAAGAATCGTCGAACTTCTTGACATATAAATAAGAGTATGGGCTAAAACTCTCAAAAAACAAAAAAACGTAGAAGTTGACTGTGAGTGTTACTGGCGCAATATGGAAGTAAAGAGTTAAGGAATCCATTTCCTTAGCAGTGAGTTCCAGCCATTGCATATTATGCTTTATTTGTACAACTATCCTTTTGCCAGATAATTTTTGATTTTAAGTGAATTATACTTTGCTTTGTAAGCCCTACTGCTGTTGCTCCTGATAAACACCAACATCATCAGCTGTAGCGGTTTAACCCTTTTTTGCGCAACGTAAGTTTGATTTTTGCCCCTCTTCAGCTTCGTTTTACAATGTACAGCTGACTTTTTTCCCTGCTGCTGGTGCTGCTGTGGTCTGTAAGATCGCACGTTTTCCGTATGGTTTTTATGCCCTTTTTTTTATTTAAATTCTTTTTCACGTATTCAGATTTTTACTGCGATTTCAAAATGTTAAGGTAGGCAAGGGTTTCTGCTGCTGCTGTTGCTGTTGCTTCTTAAGTCTAAGAAACGCGACTTTGTTCTGCTGCTGTTCCTGCTGCAGACGTTTGCATCCGCCTGGACTTTTGTTTTCCATAGCTGATTTATTACTTGGTTTGGTGTTTTTTCACTCTTCCTTTTTAAAAGGTTTGTGTTTTTTTTTTGTTGTTGTTGTTGATTTCCTGAATGAAAGGGAAACAAACAAGCTGGTCTTTTTAAGTATTTTATGGGGGAATTATTTTTTGATTTTTTTCTTCCTGCAGTTGTGTATAAAATTTTGATTTGATTTCTTCGAAAATAAGTAGGTTTGTAGGATCACTTTCAGTTTTCAATGCGGAGTTTCTTTTTTTCTTGCTTGGCTTCATTTTTTATTGTTGTTTTTTTTTCTGGAAGATTCATTTTATCTGGGGGAAAAATTTTTGAATCTTTATTGTTGGCAGTTGTAACTTTGTAAATAAAGAACATATGGAGCCTTGGGTTTTCTCCTTATCAAGGGAACAGTTGTCTTGAGATTAATTATTTTTTTATTTGATTTATAAATAAAGTAATGATAGTGAGGGAGACGAAGTTGTTTTGTAGAATTATTTCATATATTATAAATGGTAATTATATGAATTTGAGACTTAAGGCATGTACTCACGTCAATTAAGCAGTCAATATTATTCTTATATAAGAAAAATATGGGATCAAGTTTTTGAAAACGGAGGCTCTCAAAACTAAAAATATAAAAATGCATATTGTTTTGTCCAAAGGTTTTCCCTGTTCGTATGTGACTTATTTTTGGAAAGCCACCAAATGCATTGGATGGTTCTACATATATGTAAAGCAGCAAAGTAAGGCTTCGTTTCTAAACGTCAGTTGCATTGCAGTCATACAAAGTCAGCGTTTCTTTTTAATGTTACAATGTCTTATGTTCCTAAATGTCAATCGATTGTTAATGATGCGCAGAAAAAAGCAAACTGCGCATCACTAGTTCTGATGATGTTTCCTGATGCACATTTAATTCACTAATTTCTTAATGACAAATGAGCAAATTTGACACATTCTTCAAATAAAGCCCAAGTTTATGTCTATTTATGAGAGTTGTCCATCAGTATAGCTTCTGCTGCATTTACCGGATTAGAAACAATATAGTTTTTAGCATAAACTAGATCACACTTTTATAAGATTTCTTAATAATTATTATTTTTATTTTAACGTTATTATTAATGCCTAATGCAATATTTCCATAATTATCCTATTAGTATTTACATAATTTACAACAGATATTTTGCATATGATCAACATGGAACTTTTCCGTTCTAAAATAATGATCTTTTGAGATTCTAATTTGCATACCAACAGTAGTAGTGTACTTTTTTGGCTTAAGTAAGATTATATATTTACATTTGCACACAGTTATTCTGACGTAAGAGGCTTAATTAAATTTTGCATACAATAGAAATAAAACGTTAAAATTGTAAGTTTTTGAGAAATTTTTTGAAGAGTTGAAAATTTGAAGTTTATTTATCCATAAAATAATTGACATCAAAAAACTTATGGCATCTATGCATATTCTATCAATTCGAAAACTCTGAAAAAGTCGGGCAAATCGAAAAATATAACCCGTTAGTAATTTAAGGGCAAGAAGAACTAGGAAAGGTGCAATGAGAATGTCAAATGAAAATCATATGCTTGGCAAGAAAAGCAATAAGCATAAATTCTCTGCTATGGAACACTACATCGTTTTTCACGCCACCTATCAAAAGCATCATAGCCATGTGAGTAAGAGTTAACTCGATACTCGTATATAATCTGTTTCGATCAATATAAGATTTTCAGAGTTTTTTGAAGTTTTTCAAGTCTTAGCATGGTGATTGAGTTGAGTAAGTCTCGCCAAAATTTCAGTTATACAAACATCAAGCATAGAATTGAAGAACTCTATTTCAAACTTCTATTTTCTATTTCGTACGTCTCAAGTTTCAAAATCAAATTCTTAGCTCCATAGTTTTTGAAATTTTTGCAAGGTTTGTTGCATCTAATTCCGCCCAGCTGCCAGAGCTGGGAATCAAGTACAGTGCTAGAATACAAAATCCATTAAAAACAGGTGGTTACCGATGTCGGAGAAAGCTATCAAGCGTTTGGTGCTTGAAAAACCCTAAAGCATCCAAAATTCATAATTTAAAACATTCCTCGAGCTTAGAAGCCATGAATTTCTAAGCGGTTTGCATGAACAAACAAGAAAAAAAAAACAAGGCGCCTCTCACGAAAGGGCGCCCTATTCGTTTGAACGGTTCGAACACACCTCGAGGCAGTACTGTGTATATGACAATAGTTGGCAGCATTAACACTTAACTTACTCTGTATTCCGTAGCGTAATTAGGGGGGAGACGAAGGGGCGGTTCGCCCGAGATGTGAAAAGAAAGCGAATTTCGTTAAGAACAATTTTCTAGAGAATGGATAAATTAGATTCATTAGTGAACTTAATCGTTATAAATTTAATTTCAATCTTCTTCTTAAACCTTCTGTATAGTGTTTTTACAATTTTTCAAAATCTTTTTGTATCACAACGACAGTACCTTTCTGCGGCAAATTCTGTAAAAACTATGCACGAAACATTCCAACAAAAACATTTACGATTTCTGCGATTCCTTTTTTTTCCCACAAGGAACATGAAATGCAATATGTTGTTGTTGTATTTGTTGTAATCATTTCCTACCATAACTAGAGCACTTGAAAACCCTGAAATTAAGTTAAAGTGGAAGCTGCAATAAATTGCAGGGGAACAAAAACAACAAATTCATGCACAATGTATTACTCGTAAGCATGTGAAGTTATTTCATCTGTTCTAGAGAACGCAAACAACAACAACAACAATAACAAAAAACTCCTTTTTTATTGGCACAACGTCGACGACAAAGATTTCAAAACCCTGGTTTTTTATTGTTGTTCCTGCATTATTGTACCCTACATACGGGACCTCTGCATTTTGTCATTGGTTTGTAACGCATAGAAATGGTCGTGGTAGGAACATAAGAAAGTACATATTTTTAATCAACGTTTTTAAGCCAGGTCTGTCTGTCTTATTACGGGAAAATATTACGAAATAATATGATGAAATTTAGTCGAAGGAATTAAAGATGGGCAAAATTAAGTAGTCTACTGGTATGCCTACCGCCCATACATACAAAAATACATGTTGGTAGTGGGGTGTGGCACAGCCCATATAAATTTAAAATCACGACTAACGAAAGGTGATAATGCTACAATGAAGAAGCCGTTGCAGTAAGTGTAGCAAAACTCGGTGTGACAACATTTGGTAATAAGATTAAACATACATTGGAAAAAGTTGGCTAAGCTTGGAAATGTAGGCGTGACATTTTTATGCAACCAACGTTTTAAGTCTATGTCTTTGGAAAACGATTAATAACCGCGCAAAAACTCCTTTTTAATAAAAATTCAAAACTTTAATGCGCACTTTCACTGTCCATACAGTGTAGGGTATTCCATTTTTGGCAAGGCCAAATATAACACCCCTACTAGTGTTTGTTCGTGTATTTATTGCTGCTTGTTGATTGTTGCTGGCAAAAGCTTACAGTTTTTAAGCTCGTTGCCTGCTCAACAATTTCCTTTTTTTTTTGGAATCATTAAATTTTATTTCGTCTTGTATTCGTGTTTAAAGGTTTTGCCTTCTCTTGGTTCAATATACTTTTTGATATTTTACTATATAGTTTTTGCAACATCTCTGAATTAAATATAATTAAAAAACACTGAAAAGAATTTGATTTTTAAATAAATTATTGTAAGAACATACTTTTTAGTCTAAGAATTTAACTTTGGATGAACACTCATAATTGGAAAACCACAATTTTTCTTCATTTTCATTTATTTATTGATGTCAGAATGGAGACATTACAATACTTTTCTTCACCAAATTAATTTTTTTAAGTTAAAGCTCTCAACTCTTTGTTTACTATACTGCTGCTGGTTATGGTGGGTACCCTTTTTTTATTGCGTTTTTTATTTTCATTTTTCCGTTTTATGTTTTATTTTTAGTGTAATTTCGCTCCAAGGTTAACCTGTTCGATCAGTTGGCATTTTTCGGGTTCCTTTGCGGAAAAAAAAAATTTCAAGATTTTTTTTTTCAAATTTTTTTTTCTTTTTGTAGTGAAGTAGTGGTTTTAGCAAAAGTGGACCGCAAAGATTTTTAACAAATTTTTTTACTTGTTTCTTTCTGGGTTCTGGTTTCAGTTTTAAGCGCGTTCTGCACATATAACCGAAATAAAAGGGATGTGGTAAGAACAACAAAAAGTAGCAGAAACAAATGAAATAAAAAAGGATGTGTATTATTCATGCGCTGAAGTTACAAAAAATATATTTTGACAGCAAAATAAGCAGAAAATTTCGAGTTTTTTTAATGGAACCTGATCGTTTTCAATATTTGGGGGTTTTACGGATTTAATTACCAATTTTTTATTATACTGAGCCAAGCAGCATAACAACTTTGCAAATATTGAAATTTTTCTTAATTTTGGTATGATATATTAGCAGATTTGGGATTATATTAATTTGAAATACAGTAAAATTAATAAGCATTCTTTGAGGTTGTTGGAGAGGCGAATATTCGAGACTTACATGGTTATTTGAAGATACTCGTAAATGTGGTTTGTCTTATTTGAACTCATTTCTGTGATATTTTATGTGTACAACCCGCTTTATTATTCGATTTGCACTTGCTACTTCGTTTTGACCCGCTAGAAAAAGTTGCAATGAACCGCTTGCAAGAAAAGTGATATATCAAATGAGTTACAAAAAGGAAACAACAGAAAATAGAGTTTTAGATTTATATTGTTTCACTTTTTGTTTGGGTCCTCAACAAATCCATGCAAAAAGGAAAACATATCAGGCTTAGAAACTTTCACTCAGCGGCTGAAAGTTCACTGATGATTCCGTTTAGCAATGGTTGAAACTAGTATGACTAGCTTAAGTCCATTTTTTGTAGTTTTTATTGTTTCTGTTATTTTTATTGATGTTATCACATAATGTAGTGAACAGTGACCTGAGTACACTTTGATTTGAAACACGTGTGCATATGGTATGTTCCCAAAAAATATTTATCATCCAAAAAAGCAGTTGGGGTCAAAGCAGCTGTCGAATTCCTAGACAATGGAAATTGCAGCAAAAACTTTCATAGAAGGTGCAGTTTTATTAAAATGATTAATTGAAATCGTTAATGCATTGTAAAGAATTTTTGAAAATCTTATTTTAAAAATAATTAAATTAAAATTTATTCATTTTTTATCTTTACTTCTTTTTATCTTTATATTGCATTCAATCGACATGGCTCATTACACACAGTATTTCATTCATTGTAATTGCTTATATCCGTCTGAACATTATTGTGGAGAACCTTATCACTTTCATCTGTCGCCAACTAAAAATTCCATTTAACTTCATGAAAATTTAACATAATAAAACTTTATAAATTCCATGTCATTTATAGTTTATAAATTGTTTATTCAATAAATGAACAAAACTTTGCCAAACAAAAAACAAACACCCAAAACTGGCCGCATGAAATGCAAACAACAATTTACAAACCGCTATTGCTCACACCTCATATGGAAAATTTTGACCATAAAACTTTATCCAACTATTTAACTAAAAATAGAACACATGAGGCAGAGCAACAAATTCATAAAATATTCAAAAAGTTTCATTTTCACTTGAGAGATGAGAATTTCAGATTTATTTTTCATGATTTGCAAAAAGTGCCTGTTGCTAATGCAACCCCATTATAAACACAAGCCACGTTTTCCACCCACTTCTAACGCCCCACCCCTCGCTCCCAAACCCACAACAAAACAAGGTCAAAAATACATTTTAATATTAGAGTACGTCGACGAGATTTATGCTAATTTCAGTTTACAAAATTTATACAATAAATAAATGGGAGTAGATTTACTCGTATTTCATATAATTAATGTGTTGTAATTGTATCTATCTATATGTATGTACGTACGTAGATAAAATTCACCATTTGCCGCATGTAGTTAGAGTACATTCCTATTGTTGAAAACACGTGTTATGAATTCTACTAACTTCCACAAATAGGTTACACCCACAGCAATTGAATTAATAAAATAATTGCAATCACTTAATGGCGGATAAGATATAGCAAACTATGCAATACACTTTGTATATATGGAGTAATTTCACCACAAAAAGCACATGTATAGGTCATGATTGTGGGTCTACCACTTGGTAACAATCAAAAAGTATACTTTTATATTTTATCTACATGTTTTGTGTATGTTTTATGTCATGAAGATAAATATTGTGAAAATAATAGTTAAAAAAAAAATAAACTGTACGCTGCCCGAAATTCAACACTTTCTAATTTTCTTTATTCTATGAAAATTTACCAAATCTGCAGAGAGTTCGATTAGCACTTTTCAGTTGGATTTCATACTACGCAAACTCATAAAGGGAAACTCACCACACCAACACATGCATTTCCGCATTAAAATTCCCACTAAAAAATCGTTATGCACAAATAATTGGGGTGTATTCAAGTTGGTTGTTGCTTGAAGAAACCTGTCAAGAAAGGGTTAAAATCCTCTCATATGTATGTGTAGGGTTTAATGTTTTATATCAACACCAACACATCGATTTGTACTAATGCCATATGTATTGACCATAACACTAATTCAATGAAGAAGGGGTTGTTTCCATTGTTTTATGTGCACAATGACTGTATATTTTTGTGTTCCATGTTTAGGGGTAGAAAAGGTGAAATACTTTAAGTGGAAACTGCGGCATTTTGTTTGTTGTTTAATGAGGCATTAAATTTTAAAAAATCACCAAAAAATATTACTTATGAACATTTTTTTGACAAGCGAGCTACTGAATCTAAATTTTATGTTGATAGACTTCAAAAAGTATTCATAAATGAATTCCCAACATCTAGGGAATGACACATTTTATATCCATACAAATTTAAATCTTTAAATATTAAAAACGCATTCCAAAATTTTCAATGAAGACACCACTTTTAAATGAAATAGTATTTGGTAATTTTAGACTTGGTATGCAAAATGTTGTCTAGAGTCATATTTAAATTGTTAAAAGGAGTCTTTTGCAATAAATATAGGTTTGATCCATCATCTTTCTACTTTGTAAGGCAGCCTTAGAAACAACCCAAAATGAAAAACTTCAATAGTTTTCAAAGGTTTCCAGATTAAGTTTTCCATCAACATTAAATGCTTTCAAGTCAAAATTCATAACTAATCAATCAATAAGCTCTAACAAGTATTTTATACAATTTGTACAAACTCGGCCTTCATTCTGGATTTAGAATTAATTTCAACAATTTTTATTTAAATTGAAATTTTTGCAAGGAATTTTTAAGGGAAATAATCTGAACGATTTTTTTTTTTGACAAATAATTCATTTGTATCCTAATAACCAAACAATAAACTCTCAGACGATATGGGAAAGTTAATTTCTTCAGGCACAACAACAAAAAAGTTGCTATCCAGGTCATGAGATCAACCATGTCAGATGTTATGCCCAGCAATTCAATTTTCGCTGATAATTGATCAACTATTAATTGAATAATTCAACCAATATCTGGTCATACCATTTTTAGTTCCTATGTTCTTTATGCTGCTGAAGTACAGTGTCTTCACAAAATGGTTTAACCGTGCGCGGTCATTAGCAAGTGATTTAAGTTTTCTCGATGAATTCGAGAGTTCAATGATCTAAGTCAGCATACTACAAAATTGCCAATGTATTAACGGCGCGAATTCAAAGCGGGTTCATTTGAATCTTTCACTTTACATTCTGCCATGCCTGGTTTCTCAATGTTGCTGTAGATTTGCTGTAACGTTTAGTAGGGTAAGGTTGCGAACAGTGAGACAGTTCTTATTCATTCGACATCTCTCAGATCTCTATTAGCCGTCCTAATAAAATTTTGATAATTTCTTGCAGGAATACCTGACCTAATTATTATTGAGAGGCTTTTGTGCATGTACATTAAACAAGGCTATTAAAATAAAGATCAAGTTCGAGGCGAACAGTGAGACAATACAAACATGTAAAAAAATGCAAACAGTGAGACAGTACCTTTAGAAATTATTATGTATATTTATTCTGTTATGTAAAAGGCGAAAGAGGAATTCCACAACTTAAACAAATTTGTGAATCTTTAAAAAATAAAACTTTCAACATTTTTTTCTGAAGTTGGGAGAGCAGATGGGTAACATCAACTCGAATAGAAAATTACTAAATCATGAAAAATGAAAAACAAACGTTATATTGCAGTAGGATTAAACTGTCTCACTGTTCGCACTCTCTCACTAGCTCAATCTTTGTTATATTCAAAAGCTCAGTGTGTCGATACGTGTGCCGTGTTCTGTCGATAAATTTTGTTTTCAAGCTTTTTTTGGATGCAATTGTTGAGTTTCATAGGTAGTTTCGGACCCTATTAAGTCTAACAAAATCATATTAAAGCTTATCAAATTATCAAAGACCTTGCTGAAGCTTTTTTCTACATTCGCTCATGCTTATGAATGAATCTATTTTAGTCTTAAGTTCATGTGGTCATTATTTAGAATATTTCTTGTAATTTTTGAGTATGTTATGATAATAGAAAGGCGCCAAATTCACTGACTTGAGATCTCCAAGTAAAGTTGCCATTAATGCTTTCAAATATAATTTTTAAAAATTATTTTTACGCTATTACTTAGCATAGCAAACAAATTTAATAATATATATTTTATATCCATATCCATATATTTCAGAACCGCAAAGAGTTTTTTATCACAGAAAAGACACATCATTTTGTTGGCTTTGAAGCGTACGAATGCTAACCCCTTGCAAACTATAATCGCTGATTCACTTGAGGTAAATATAAATTATAACTATGTAAACATTGACTAATTATGCCATTACTTTTATTATGCACCATATTATAATGCTCACCAAACAGTGAAAAAATTTAAATAAATAACATTTTCTTACCAAAATCCCAAATTTCCCCTAAAGAGAGTCGAGTCCTTTTGCTTGCTCCTAACGAATAAGCGAAAATTCACCACAATGCAAATTCGCTCACAGCATAATAAATAAAAAGCTGCTCAAATTGGCAACAACGAAAACGCATGCGAGTTACAACTCGCCTTCTACTACCAACGATTTGGCCAAAATGCCAAAATTACAATTTTCAACTACCATGCCATGCTGTTGCCTAATGGTGTATTACATGATGGCATGGTGAATTTCGGCAACATGGCTCATTGCATTGCGTGCCGCATGCTGCAGCAACTGCAAAAATGAAGCAAACTTTCATTTCATTTTAAGCCGTACACGTTGCAGTAACAAAAGCAAAATTCGCCAAAGTCAAAAAGGACGGTCGAACGATTACAGCGAGACTTTCGAAATACAGAAAATAAAAGAAACGAAAAACATAACGATTTTGCACACGAACATACAAAGTAAACGCGAACGTATGTTTGCGAACGGGAGCAAAAACGAGTGTTGCATGTTGCATTTGCAATGTAATGCAACAGCAGCCGCTTGGGAAGTAGGAGGTGCTGAACTACTCGCAAGAGACATACGAATACGTGGCACTTTTGCGTATTGGTATGCCGGTGACGGCAACGGCAACGGTGTCGGTGTCGCTGTTTGTCTCATCGGTGTGCGGTGTCTCAAATGCCTATAAGACTAGGCACCGACTTGAAAATCGCGTTAGTTAAAGTCACATTCGCCTTTAGACTTTCATACGGAGCGGCGGTAAATGCAACAACGCATTCCACTACTACTAGTACTAACACTACTATTACTACTACTACTAATACCAACCTCCGAACTCGACCACCGACAATCAAGCGACAACGACAACGACAACGACGACGACGACCATTCACCGTCACATTCACCACAGCTATCGGCAACGACGACGCCAACAAGTTAAGACTGAAATTAATGAAAAATAATCAAGTTAACAATTAACGTTTACAAACGGTTAAAAACATCTAACAGTTAGTACGATTTGGCCAAAGTGTTACGGCAAACGCGTCAGTGGCAAGTGTTGTCAACGGTATAAAAAAAAATAATACACTGACACAATTAACATAAATAAAAAGTGCAATAGAAAAGATTTTTGTTGTTTTTTTCATAAAAATTGTGAAAATATTTCTACAAAATATCCGACGGCTTTTCGTTATGCAAAGTGAAAATTTTGCTACGCATTTGAAATGTGAAAAAAAAATATTACATTTTTCGTAAAAAAGTGCTGAAGTGCTTCAGTGTTTGGAGACAAATTAAAGGAATTGAAAAAAGAAAACATAAAATAATATGAAAATCTGCTAATTTGTGCAAAATTATTTGAAAGTTTGGAAGTGAAAAACAGACTTTGACTTTAGTAAGAAGAAATTTTTAAAGCAATTGGTAAATTTTTCTATTCTTTTTTAATATTAAGAAAACTTGCAAGATATCATGACATATGTATGTACATAGGGGTCCCAAGATTCCGGGATTGGCATCGCTAATACATACCATACATATATTGTTGGTCATTTATTTTAGTCTTATTTGTGAGTTCTCATTAAAGGATCAAATTGATAAAAATATCACTTGAGAGTTTTAGTAGCTTTTATATATTTTACCTTAAATTGTTTTATTTATAATACCACTCTTCGAAAGTTGGTACTGCTAATCGAAAATCACATCCTATTCCTGTTGTCCATTTGCTGCCCAAAAAAAAAAAATATCACAATCTCTTCGGATTAATAAGCAATTACTCAAGACATTTTTTTTTCAGGAGTTAACTTAGTGGAAAATTAATAGAAATCAAAATATATAGAATAAATATACAATAGTTGTGTCATGCCTGAAGAAAATTGTTAAAGCTCAATTTTCTCCAACTCAAAACTTAAATCTTTGAAAAATCTGTGCAGAATATAAAATTCTACTTCACGCAGCAGCAGATGTATTGTAAAGAACATATATGAGCAGTTCTACCATTCCTTGTTGGCTATAGTGCTCACAACTCTAGCCTATTCCAACAAAGAAATAGCCATTTTGTAGGCAGTTTTACTAATCTTCGCAAACAACGTTCAAAAAAGAAGGACTCATTGCATACAGCATCGCTAAAAAGTGAACGCATAGTTTGGCGACTTACCTACAACTCCGTATACAAAGTAAGCAACCAGTAGATAAACTGCCTACGTAAAACTTTAACAAAATGTTGGCCAAATAAATATTGCTCATGAAATAAATGTCATAAAAATTGTCTCAACATACGAAATTTAAAATGTTGTAAGTCTAACTACATCAAATGAGTTATGCAATGCTTTCAATATTGCATAATTTCTTTAGCGGGTAATGTATAACAACAAATTACTTAATTTTTTTAAATTTGTTGAGTTGACCATCAGTTCAAATATTCAAATTTTACATAGAATAGAATATCAGTTAGAAAAAATTTTACAGAAAAGCAAAAAACATGGAGTTTATTTTTTCCAGTCATCCGATTTTCCGTTTATTTTTGAGAATATTTCTTTAAAACTCATGCAAAAAATTTTCATTGAACAAAAATGTTTTTAGAAACTTTTTCATTGTTAAATGAAAATACGAGGATGTTTTTCAAAATATTTACTAGGCTACAACCTCTTTAAAAGCTTTATTCGAAACAAAACACTAACCGAATCAAATGGATTTTGGAAAAATACATAATGTAGGACGAGAAAGACGAAATTCTTGATAAACCTCAATACAATTAACTTTTGAGTCGTGGTAGGAATAATAAGCGGATATTATAAGCTACCTTAAAACCTCAATAGATTGAACCTAGAGATATTAGCTGCGATATCAGCGATCAGCCGTATCAAATTAACACTGATGGTCTTCTTAAGTTTCTGAACACATCTAGAATTATAGAACGACTCTAGACAAAATTAGGTTTAAGACACAATAGGACTCTAAATGCGATCGCATTGCGTAAGTCTCTTTCTAAACATTATAACATACATAAACGCTTTTTTATATTGTAGAACGTAATGTAGCAAAAACTTGTGGAAAAAGTCTCCGCATGCGCCCATCTAACATAAAAATTAATTAGTTTAAGTTTCGCTACGTTTATTTATTCTTTTTAATACACTGTAGTAATAAAAATTAGAAGAAATTGTCTCCGGCCATGCCCACTTTCCATTATATCAATTTAATTAATTGGCTCTATTTTTCACGAAAAAAAAATAAATATCCAGTTTGCCGAAATTTCGCAAAAGTTTTGGTCTAGCATACATTAGGGTAAAATGGGAAAATTTGCCTTTGCACTTCCCTCAAAAATCAATGTTTTAATGCACTCTTACCTCATCAAAAATGCTATTTTGATAAAATTTTTTAAAATTGGGCCAAATTGATATCCGCACACGGCCTTCTTCCACACAACTTTGAAAGTTAAATTCCGCTAAAATATGGTAACATTGAAATTACATAGCATGTAGAAATGCTTTAAATAGATTATTGGTTTCTTAACAGTGTCTGAATGCAGCTGAAAACTACGTTCAAATCTAATAAATCATTCCAAAGTTAAAACGCTGATTCCTCAAATCGATACATGTATTTTTGAGTTAAAGGATAGTTTTATTTAATGGAGTGTACTAAATTTCTAGATTAATTTAAAAAAAAAACAAAATAAAGTGCAGCTAAAATTAACATATTTAGCAGCAGAGTTTTTTGCTGAGGCATAAGATGCGCTGACCTCAAACAAAAACGAGTATGCAAAACCGCGATGCTAGTGTAAAAGCATTTATTGAAAGCGCTATACAAAAACGAGATAAACGAGTAAATGTGTCGTTTTTAATGACAATATGAAAGAGTTATAGTACGCCTAAGATATATTTTTTAGAAACTACTAGTGATTCGAAATACTATCTGTTTTCTGTTAAGGGGTCAACCGAGAACTTTTCGCTGAATTGAAAATTTTAAAAAATTGATTAAAAGTTAAATCTTTGGTTAGAAAACCGCACCAATGCAACAACTTTCTTAGCTAAACTTATTTAAAATATATAAAATTTTTATTTTAATAAATGTGAGAACTTAAATATGTTCCCAATGTAGCAAAATCCTTTGAAGAATTTTCAATTTTTCCCTTTATAGTTCACGAAAATATCTATTTGCTTTTTCAGCATATTTTGCAGAATTTTATTTTTTGCTTAAATTTGCGGTTCATTGAATTTTATAATCACGTAATTTGTGCGATAATCTCGTCTCATACTGACGTCTAATCCACTATTTTGTTGCTCTGGTTGTTGTTGTTGCTATTTTGTCTCTGCACTGCTTATCCTCACCAGACGCGCCGCCACAATTTTTGTCAACAACATTCAAGGCAACAATTTTCGTTTGCTTCCTTTTTTTTAACAATTTGGATTTTTGTACTTTTTGCTGCGTGCTGCACAGTGATGCCAAACTGTTTAAGTGTTGGAAAAAAAATCTATAGTTTACAAATTAATTTTTTTTTTTTTGGAGTTTCCTGAAACAAATTTACTTTTTGAGGCTAAAAAAAAATTTAAAAATAGCAAAAACCTGAGTAGATATGCACAAAAGATGAAACAAAAGCGCTTCGCCGAGAGCTTCATAGGTTCTTAGTTAATCTACGCACACATATGAAACGTAATTTTCCAGTATAAACTTAGCTTAGGTAATATAGAATATGGGCGTAAGCTTAAGAACACTTCTCTCATCACTAACTAAGTGCATTGCTTTAGCATGAATATGATCTCCAAGCGTATATGGAAGGGAGCACTCAAATACATATTTATCAGAGGAAGTTAGACGAGCAATTCTTTGGAGCGCTATATCACGCCTAAAGTTACATTTTTGAAAACGAAAATTTTTATCCTTTTTATAGCAAATTGTCTCAGTTAAAAATTAATGTGAAAAAAATATTTCGGAAGGACTCACAATTTTCGAGATATTTGCGAAAACTCATTTTCACAAACTTTGACCTCACTGAATTGACTTAAAGATTATCAGTTTGACGAAGCACTTTCACACATTACTTAGGTTTCCAATACCAAAATGTTTAAAAATAGTTCCAATTTGTATGTTTTATAGTCCTTCATTATTTTCAAAAATTGCAATCATCAAATTGACGCGTATATTTTGGAGCCACTGTGCTTCATGCGTTGTTGCTGTGCTTTTGGCTTATGTCGCCATGCCCCCAGTTAGAATTGCCTCTTTAGATGGATGTATAGAGGGATTTAGCTCAGTTTTTTTTTTCACTCCTTTTTTTTTTTTTTTTGTTCCAGACATAGTTACTCCTCTTTTTTGCTCACTCACTCACTTTTGCTAAAGTCTACTACATAAACCGTATGGTTTGAGGAATATCTTGTAAAAATTACAAAAAAAAAAAAAAAAACCGAAGAAGAATGAGAAAAAAGAGTTAAAGAAAAAAAAAAGTAGGGATAAGCCGGAAAGCAACACGGAACCCAAATTAATACAATAATTGAAGCCAATTTAGTGTAATTTTGTTCAATTTCGTATATGTTGTTGTTGTTGTTTCTATTCGTATTGCTGTTGCTGTTGTTGTTGTAGTTGTTATAGTCTCGCCCATAGTCCTTTTTATTACAAGTTTGTTGTTGTGTGTTGTCCTCCGCGTGTCTACCTTTTGGCATTTAAGTAACAACGTGTTGTAGTACAAGCGTTAAACATGGTAGCAGCATCGTAATACTACGTGCAGTAAATGCCATGCGCGAAAGTAATTTTCTAATAATAAAATGAACAAAAAAAAAAACAAAATATCAAAATTGACTTGCCGTTGGCCTAAGTAGGCCCTTTAAACAAAAATTACCTTTTAAATTGTCTTCGATAAGAGGAGTGAGAGTTGGAGTAAGAAATCAAATTTGAAAAGTTTTTTCTTTGATTGAGACATAGTAATAGTGGTGTTACTTAGTATATTAGTGCCTTAATTATATCATAAATTTTCATCGCATAAATTGAAAAAAATAGAAATTTGAATTGCTACAGATTTTTTAATGAGAGATAAGTGATATCGACCGTGGATCAGAGAAGTAAGCGCTATGTCAATCCATAATATGGATATCATTTCAAAATTCTTAAATGGTAAAATGTTTGGTTTGTTTTTTGATGACAAAAGTTATAATATTTGTTAAGAAAAAGTTGAGTTTCAAAAATTGCCATAGTTGTCCATATATTTCCTTATAAAACATCGTCTTGAAAAGCTGAAAAAAGTTGATTGCCGAATATATTACGATTTTTTGCTCAATGTGGCTTAGGTAAAATCACAAAAAAATCCAAGCAAAGTTCAAATTTTGAACAAAAATTGCTTTGAATGTTTCATTCTGTCGTAATGGTTGATCAAAATGGTTCGTGCTCAGCCGTACGAAGCAGCTTTGAAGTTATGAGAAAAGTCCATTGAACATCACTTTTATAAGTTTTATATAGATAGACATGCTGGTATTGGTATTGGCTACCTTTCATTCCTGTAGCTACATCGCGTTGACTTATATCATTTTTGTTGTTGAATATTTCTATACCTAGTAGGCTTCTAGAAGACCTTCGTTGTTAAGTATAAGGCCTACCACCCTCCTTTCAAACGTACTTTCTTTTTTATATGAAATATCCCAAGAAAACAGGCCTTTCCTAAGTAGGCTTTCTAAGATCGCTTACCGTAGTAGGAATATCAGAAGTACTTGACTAAAATTAAATTTTAATACATCGTTAAAGACTCTAGATATTAATTGTTTTTTTTTTAACCGCGCATTCTCACTTGCGTTGATATTTTTTTAATGATTTTTTTTTGTGATGTTTCTTAATTTACAATTTGACAAAGAATACTCAAAACTCTACCTCCAACAGAAGACTAGCCTGGCAATATGCACACCTTTCTTAATTTCTTATTATGTGTCTATTTTTCATGCCGTATATGTACAATGCATATGACAAAAAAGTAATGCCGAATCATAAGACATTACAATACATGAAATCAAAAAAGAAACAGAAAAGCTTTAAAGTAAATGGGGTCCTTCTTCTTTGCCTTCTAATATCAGGCCTGATAGCACGTCTGTTATGGGAAGCCATATTATGCCTTCTGTGATTGTATTTTTATTTCCATGAAAATCCGGTTTTAAGAAGTCCTTATATAATCGCAGCAGTGCTAGCAGCCCTTCTACGAGGCAGGCCTTGCTCATTTGCCTGCTTGTTAATGCTCAATGTCTCGTCTAATCTCAATTTTTATGTTCAGATTTATAAGTATCTAAGAAATTGTTGATTTTGGAACTTCTTTATTTCTGAAATGATTAAGTTTTTCCGTCAAAATCATTATGAGCTACTAGGGTTATATCCACCGAAACTAAACGCATCATTTGGCATTATTACTACAAAAAATTGATAAAAGCTCAAATTATTTTCAGCAGTTTCATAAGCTCAAAAATTTCCACATCCTATTTATTTATTAAATTTTTACAGTCGATAGAAATTCAATTAATTTTATTGAGCAACCAAAGTGTTGCCTGTTATGTTTCTTCTTTTCTGAATTCCTTTTAATCCTTAAATCGCAAGGTGTAATTTTTTTAAATGCCACTTGAATATTTTTCATTATTTTCTTTTATTCGTCGACCTTTTTATTATCCTTTTAAACATTTTTTTTCCTTGTTTGTGGCTTTCATAATAAGGAGTGTCCGTAGAAAAATGAATTATTGTATGTTTTTTTTTTCATAGAAATGTTTAAGGAAGGTTGCAATAAAATAGATTGGCGCCACTGTCGACGGCTAGTGTTACTGTGAAATAGGATAGCAAGTGGTGTCTTTAAAGGTGGAGAATGTAGTGAAAAGCAGGTGATTTTTTAAAAAAATTTAAGAATTCAAGCATTTGAAGGAATGACAATATTATCAATACCAACAATTTTTGCTTCAGAATAAGTTGATATATGTTGTTTCTTAAGATCAATTTATAATTTTAGTTTTCAGCTTTCTTTTGAAAAATAGATTTTAATTAGATTTTATTTGAAGCTTTGTATTTCTTTACGGAAACCATCTTATAAAACAGAAATTCGAAGGTAATCGAATTGGAATTTACATTAGAAAAATTTTATTTTTTGTGAGTAATTTGTTTTAATCCGAGATAGTCCATATAAATCTAATCTTCATGTATAAATTCTGAAAAATCGCATCCAAAATTAAAGGAATATTGCAGCTTCCTAAAGTTTTTTAATGTATACTACTTATTACTAATGAAAATGTTAGTCCAACAAACCATCTGAAGAAACGAACGTTTGACGCTGAAATCGTTACACATTATAAAAATTTTATCAGAAACATAACTCAATGCAACTTTTCAACCAATTAATGAGTATTTTCCACTTTTGAATCTCATTTAAAACTACAAATTATAATGGGTATTTCATTATTTTACTCTGCCATATCTGCACAGCGACAAAAGACATAATAAATTATGATAGCAATAAAAGTAATAATCATAATAACTACAAAATAATAACCCATTCAAATAGCGAAAAGAGAAAAAGTGCTCATAAGACATGATCAATATTAAAGGAGGAAACCCCTGATCAACATCAATAAAAAATATAATTTTATTGTTAATGCATGAATGGCAAGTGCGGCAATATTCATAAACTGTAAGAGTTATTTTAATGAATAAAAATAAATAACGCATATGCGAAAGATCAACACAACACGGGCCAAAAGGTATGCACTTGTGTAGTCACGGCACTATACGTTAAAACGTACGAGTAGATGATATACATAACTTTATGTGACTATAGATAAAAATGATCATGATGACGATGATGATGACGACGACGACGACGACGCCGATGATTTAGGCTCAAAGATCGCAAAAGGAGAAACTACCTATTAAAATGTATAACTTGAGAGTTGCAAACGTACGATCATTGAACGATCTCTCACTATATGTATTTGCGTTTGCACCACACGGGATCACTGACTTAGAAATGTGCGCTGCGCACCTTTGTATAGAATCACCTTTGTAGTTATGCGGCGCGCCGGTACGATGATCGTCATTTGCACCTGTTTCGATCAGCTTTATGTAGTTGAAATAAATGCATTTTATTCATAGATAGAATGAAGGATCAAATGCGAACCATTAGATCGTTAGTGAGCAAAGCATAAATATGAGACAAATACAAGTTTACGCATAAAATTCTACGCCACAGCAGCGGGGGTCGGTCGATCATCTACAACTCAAGGTGTTTAATGCTGTTATTTTTTCTAAGGTGCGCATCAAAAGGTGTGTACGGAGGCAGGTCAAGCAATAATTGAGTTGGAAAAATATGAAATTTACAAGGTGCGCTTGAACAACCTTTTCTGCAAGACAAGCCGAGAGCCGACCGACTGACTGACTGATTTGACTTGACTATTGTATATTGTATTTGTTGGAAGCCGTTTTATGTCGTATATCTTTTGTGACTTTTGCGTTATCTTTCTGTATTTTTCTTCTCTCTTACTCTACATATTTTTTAAACTCGTAAATGTCAATAAAAAGTAAATTAAACTGTCATTAGTTTACCCTTTAGCAGCAGTGCCAAGTGACGTATGTCGTTGCGTTAGTACTTATGTCAAGCCTCTTTTCTCTTTTGGTTCCTTTAACGATTTTTAATGCGTTTACTTTTTGTGTTGTGTGTTTTTTTGGATTTTTTTTTTAAGAGTTTTATCACTTTTTTAGTCATTTTTTTTTCGCTGCCGATATACATATTAAAAAAAATTCTACTTTGAGAGTCATCGCATGACCCGTTTAATGGCACAACGCAATACTTATGGACTTATGTACATATGTATGTATAAGCTTGCACAAATGTAAAGTATGTGTCATTCAACACTGAGAGATAAATTATATAAAATGGCATATTAAGGTAATGAAAAATGTTTCCGTAACCTGTGATAGATTATACTACGTCGGCTACGTAAGAAAAGTCCGACTTAATTGACCTGTTTATCATAATCTACAGCATCTTCACTTTTGTAAATATTTAAAAACTAAAAATACCTATCTTACGATGTAGTATATCGTCAGCAATCGCAAAAGCATCATATTTCAATTTCAATTATGATAGCTTTTGATAGCTAGCTTATGTTTGCGATTAAATAGTTGGCCAACTACTGAGCAAGCCAATCAAAGAATTGATCAAAATATATTTCAGTCAAAAGATTAACGTCCAATCAATTAGTTGGCCAACTATAAAATTGCAATAGTTGGCCAACTTTTGCAATTTAAAATCAAAAATTTGACCAACTGTTTAATTTTAGGTACATATTAACATTAAAATGAATATTTTGAATCGTAGCTGAAAATCTTCAGGCAATCTTGGAAACAACACATCTCTTTCACAACTTTTGTCTCAGCTAAGTTTCTTTGGACAAAATACGAGTTTTTGAGAAGACAATGGAACATAAATGTAATTTGACAGTTTAAGCTCAGATAAAAAAATTACTCTACAGATTTTTTTTCCAGAAAATTTAAATTGCCACATAGATTAATACATATCATAAAAATTTGACTAAATTATCGAGAAATTCTTTAAAATTAAATTTTGTTGACCCTTTGATGGTCATTCTACACAAAAATTTGAAATAAAATGTTCGGCGATATCTAAACATTTGTCTCTTTGTTCTACCTCAATCGATTTGAATTCTCCGCTTGAATGGCCAAGCAAGACAAACAGAAATCGACAACTTGGTTAGATTTTGAAAGACAATTAGGCATTTGTTAAGGCGGGTGCCAACGCTGGTGATATTGATGCGTGTGCCTTTTGTCGGCGGCTTTTTTACTTTGAAGCTGCTTTTACTGCATAGCACACCGCTCCCTACATATTTGGCGCTTTATACATCCACAGTACATTTTGATGCTTTTTCTTTAATATTTTCAATCAAATGCGTTTAAGTGTGTGTTGGATGATGCCACGCTAGGTATACTCTCAGCACGTACGAGTACAAGTATTGTCCGAAACAATACTTGCTAGCCGTACTTGCATTGTCAGTTTTTGAAGTGTAGGTAGAAGGTAGAAAAGAAAAAAAAAAATCAAAAAGCTTTTGAAAGGTTTCTTTAGAGCGCTCACTCTATGATGTCGATTACTGGAGTGAACTGAGCAAAAAAAAAATAAAAAGCTTAAAATAGAGATAAAGCGTATTGTTAAGAATGTACATATTCTAGTAAAGTAAAAGCGATTTGAGAACAAAGCAAAAAATTGAAGTATTCGGCACTGTTTTAGATGAGTAACATCAGTTTGAAAGCCCATCAATTTATCTGTAAGTAATACTTAATTCAACGTCATCTTGATAATAGCAAATTTTAGATTATCTGAATATGTTATATCTTTTCTGAGTAGAACACTTGTACTGAGTGAGAAAACTTGTACAATAAATCGTTGTGATTGACCTTATCTTCAATTTGCCATCTTAATTAAAGAAAGAAAATCTATCTGGGGTCAGGCAACAATTGATAGTTAATCTCCGAAAAAAATTTACTCATGCGGTAAGTGGATTTACATACATATAGGGATATGTAGTTGGGGGGGCGTTCTCAGTAGAAATTACTGAGATTGCTATTTAATATTGAATTCAAAAGAATTTAAACAAACTTTAGGGAACTTTTCACTTTTATCACTTTCTAGGCACTGTAGAGATGAAGTGGCAAAAACTAAATAGTTTCTGTGTTTTTACAAGCCACAATTTTGACTTAGAGTCAAAGCGGTATAAAATATTATATTAATTTAATTTGCATACATGAGAAAAGTATGCTGAAAATATCTCTGACTCCCGGCGTTATTAAACATTTGTATTTTTACTTAAACCATTTTTGTTTTAATTCCATAACGTTGTGAATTAACTGGATATCATTTTATTACTTTTCATCAGATGCCGGGTTAATTAAACCAGTTTTTTGATTGTCTCCAAAAAATAAACGTTCCAGGTCGAATTAGGCAGATCCCTGTTAATTTTTCTCAATGTGTGAGAAAGTCTATACTGGAGTATATATCCAAATATTAACAGCAATATAATAAACTTCCAAAAATTCACTCTTATGTGGCGTCTTCAATCTTTTCTCAATATCTCTGAGACTAATCAATCTTGATATTTAATTTGTAAGCATTTTATCTTAAGAAAAATCAGCGTGAAAAAGGGCTATTTATTCAATAGTATAATTTTTCGCAATCTGCAAAATTTTAAACACCGATCACAAGTTTCGTTCAATTCGATATAATTGTATATTTCATAGACTTATTCGATACTATCCGATACCTCTCGAGCTTCACTGACTTTCACAATACTTTTCGCCAGTCTTCAACTTTTAGCTACCATTCGATGTTCAAAGAAATATTTTAAAACAAATAATAACCCTAGTAGCATCAGGGGAAGTTATAAAGACAAAAATCTAGCTTACAAAACAGTGATGTCTTTTAAATAGATGTGTATCAAAATTAATAAGATACTTCGCCTTTGTAGTGAAATTTGCTATTATAATATCTTGCTAGAACAAGATATAAAATCGTGATAAAGAGACCACATGTCTCTTATGTCTTAACATTGTATTCATATAAGTCACTTGAAAAACATGACGATTGATGTTTTTAGAGACACACGAAATAGTGCACATTATTGCCCATTTTTTGTCGCTTTACCAAAACAAACGAGAGAAAGATATAATCCGCCTTTGACATATAATATAATATATTACAGGTAGCCTAGTAGGTAACACGCAGGACTATGAATCGCTGGGACATGGGTTCGAGACTGACTTTGCAAATTTGTAAATCGTAAGTAAAAATTAAATTTGATGATAAAATCAAATTAAGTATAATAAAGTTACTACAATTTGCATATTAATTAAATAAATTGATAATCAAATAAAATTATATATAGCAAAGTTTTACAAGATACGAATATTTTTTTTAAATGCTTTTAAGGTGTCTTTTAAACAGCTCAGAAAGATACTTTACCGAGTCTCTTGAAAGATAACATTGAGGGGAAATTGTCTTTATACTTCATACGCCAAATGGCTCTTATAAGCCCCTATAATGAATTTATATATACAAAATGTTGTCTTTCTACTTGCCTTTAAAAGGCCTGTAAAAGAAGCTATAAGACCTTTTTATGCTACCAGGGAATTTTCGACACTATTCAACATTTTCCGATATTTGACGAGTGTTTCGATCAGTGATGGCATTTTCAATACATACATACATATGTACTTTTTTCAGAACATTTGCGCCGTGAAAAATCGGCGTCAGTATGATTGACAAATTTTCAGCATATTCGGTACAATTGGCTAATTTCCAGTACATTCGGTGCATTCTCAATACATTTTTGGAACTTTTCGACAATTTCTAAGGACTACAATTTTTTTTTTTAAATTTATCGCGTATAATGCCTTTAGTAAACTTTGCTGACTTTTTGCTGAATTTTTGTAATTTGGGGTAACATTTTCATGTTATGTCGAAAAAAGTACATTCGGCATCTAAAAACAACATTACAACTGTCCATTCAGTACATTTTTACAAAACCCAAACGCCATCACTGGCTTCGATACCTAAGTAAAATTTTATGGAAGAGAATACTCAATATATGCATCTTCAGTTTTCATTTGCTACAGATGTTTTTGCAATTTTACTGCAATTTCATATTAGGGTCTTCATTTCAATTAGGTGTAAGTCCGCCATTTTTTAAATATCACGTCAAAATTTTGAGAGGACGTGTATTTGAGGGATATCTTTTAGGATAGAAATAAAAATAAATTTCGAAAAAAAATGAGCTAGGGCCTTTCTACCCGAGAGTGACGATATATACAGTAAGCTGTAAGCACTTAGCACTAGCTAATACACTACTTCAACTTCGATTCTTGAGACTGCTTTTTTTCATCAATAAAATTTTCAATTTTTCAATTTAAGCATATGTCAATACAGCTACCTACACTACTAAATAAATGAAAACCAAAAACAACAACAACAACTTTAATGTGACACATATCAGAAATATTAAATTCTGCATTAAATTAGCATTTAAAATGTAAACTTTGAAGTTCAGAAAAAAAAAATTCACAAAATTGTCATTTCAATTTAGCCAATTCATAAGTTTTTTTTTTTTCGTTTTGTATTTTTTCATAATTTTCAAATTCAATTTTTGTAAATATTAATTTTGCTGCATGCTGCATGCAACAACATACCACGTACGATCGCAATTTGTTTTTTTTTTTTCGTTTTTCTGTAACTCGTGGTACAAACGTAATTTGCAAACATCACCGCCAACTGTCAAAATTCTCTGACATTTACAAATTATTTTCATTTCATTTTTGCGTAGTATTGGTTTTAGTTTATTTTTGCCATGAGTCGCTGTTAATTTACGTCAAGTTGGCTAATAAACTCATACCGTTTGAGGACGTTTAGAGCAAATTTGCGCGAATTGTACTTGTTTGTACAGTGAAAATGCATGCCAGCAATTTGTATTTGCAAAGGCAGCATAATATGTTTTCAGTTTTTTCGTTAGTATTTACATGAAAAAACCGAACTGACTTGTCAACTGAAATGTCATGTTGTTGTATATGGTACGTTGCATTTTGAAAGGGAAAAGGGGTACATATAAAGCATAAAAGATTGGAAAAAAAATGACAGAAATTGTGAAGAAAAAAATTAATTTGAAAATAATTTGCAATGCCTTGTGACATTTCAATAAGTAAAGATTTGCTGCAGAAAGTTAATGAAAGAACTGTCACTTGTCGTAAGAAGTTAAAGAGTTTTTTGCTTTTGGAAAGCAATAATTATTTGATTTATTTTTTAGAGAAAATTTGAAGTTTTTTTTTTTGCATAGAATACTGAATTAAATAGCAGCAAGCATTTGATTATAATTAAGACTATTACTCTGACAGTCGGCTATATTGAAGTAATATTTTCCTCAAAGCGAAAATTGTACAAATGTATAATATTGCTCTGAAAATATTCCTTTGCCTAATTTTTAGTTTGTACTTTCAACTTTATAACAATTTTAACAAAAGTTGCCACAAGTAAAAAAGAACGCTCCCTAACTACGTTGCAATCCCATTGTATAATATTTTCTCCTTTCGAGGCGTGAAATTTGTGGTTTCATGGTATTTGAGTTGACCACAACTCATAGCTACATTAATTGTATGACAAACCTTTTTAACAAAAAATGATTTAAGAAAATGCATGCTTTGAAAGAGGCCTTTCAAATATCTTATAACACAAATTGGAAATTGCTTTTTAATAACAGCATTAATTGTTTTTGAATTTTATGGCCATTGAATTTTACCATAATAAAATGAAAAATTTACTAAACGATTTTTGCGGTTAAATTTTATGATACAAAACTTTACGCCTCATAGTTAACACCTTTACGAAAGGGTCTGCATTAAAATCAAATACAAACCGCAAGTGGTAAATTAGAAATTGTTTACTATAGGTAATAAAAAAATTTCAATTTTAAGACACAATGGCAAAGAGACATCTATGCTGGTGGGAATGGAAGGAAAAGTAACGCTGAAATTGAAGCTCAACGCTAGTGTAACATTTAAAGATTTTATTGACATTTTTAGCACTTCAAGTTTTGCAATACTTTCAACTTTTTTAAAATTTTCTCGAACTATTCAATATTTTTCAGTTTTTTCAATATAGACTTTCAGAAATTTTTCATATTTCTTTAACGTTTTTCGTTTTTTAATAACTTTTTCCTCTTTTCAACATTATCTGACTCTTTAAAAATTTGGCGACTTCAACAATTCCGACTTCTTCAACGATTTAAAACTCATTTACATATATTACAGGTGCCCCATGGTATATACGGAATGAAAACATTCACAGAGATCTATGCATCCCCATGGTAAAAGATGAAATTAGCAGAATCAAACAAACCTACGCCATAAGGTTGCTGCATCATCCGAACCCATTGGCTCGTAATTTAACAAACATAGAGAGTCGCTCCAGATTAAAAAGAAAGGAACGCCCTTCTATGCAAGTCTCTTACACCGAACCAAACTAAACAGCTCAAACGTTTTACCCTCCCTCCGAGTCACTACACGTCATCATCAAGAAGAATCATATGAGGACTTTGTACCGGGACCTAGCTCGTCTTGGGCACACTTGGCACCTTATCGCCGCCAGCTCCCCTTCCGATGAGGGTGTAAGACCGGGACCTAGTTCGTCTCGGCTGCTTTCCGATGAATTGGAGAGAGTAGCAGGATGAGAGTTGAAACAGTGTCTTCTTGGTCTTCTTTGGGCGCTAGACCGGGACCTAGTTCGTCTCGGCTCTCCCAACGTGGTCGACCGGGACCAAGTTCGTCTCGGCGACCACGAAGACAATCGTTTTTGTGGTACTCGAAACCCCTATTCGGGTAGACTGAGACCTAGTTCGTCTCTGCTACCAAGTCAAGACCGGGACCTCGGTCGTCTCGGCTGGCAAAGAATATGGGGAGAAGCGATCGTCAGCTGCGTTCATACCTATGCTCCAACGAGTTATTCGCTCTTGTGCACTCGCTCTGCTGAGGCATACACAAGCTGCACCTACTACACAAGAAGTATAAGTCCCTGCTAACTTTTGTTTCTGGAGACAAGTTCATTATTAAATTATATATTCATTATTCACAATAATAATGTTACTTAGTTTAAGATTTTAAAACTTATTGTTAGTCTCTTAAGAGAAGATTCAATAAAAGAAAATGAAGTTTAAAAAAAAATTTACATTTTTCAACATTTTTGAACGTTTCAATACAATAGGCCTTTTTCAACATTTTTTGACTTTTGCAACATTTTATGACTTTCTCAACATTTTTCGGTTTCATCGACTTATATACATGTTGCAATTTAATCAACATCTTTCAAATTTTTTAAAATATTTAGCCTTTAAAGACTAAACACTTGTTGACTTTATCAATATTTCTACACATTCGGGCCTATCTTCGATCGATCATATGTGAAAAACGTTTAGGTGGAGGTATGCTACATTGAACTAAGGCTGTTTTATGTGGGCGGGTCAACTAAATATAAATTTTTTTAAGTCCAGTACATGTAAAAATTGAAAATAATAAATTTTTGGTTTTGCAATTATTTGAGTGGTACCAGCAGAATGAAAAAACTTAGGGGCACCTATTGGTTTCGACATTACGACTGTACATCAACATTTTTCGATTTATAAAATATCGTTTTTTGTATCGTTTTTTTCGAATTTCTCAATATTAACTTTTTTTTTTTTTGAATTATTTTTGCCTTTCTAAACACTTTCGACTTCTTCAAAACTTTTCAACACATTTTTCAAAATTTTACATTTTCAAAATTTTTCAACATTTTCAATATTTATCAACATTTTACACAATCTTAAACGTTTTTCGATCTCTTCGACCTTTTTCGAAATTTTCCGATTTTTGCAACATTGTTGGCTTTCTCAACATTTGTTGAATTTTTCAACATTATTCGCCTTTACCGTCTTATCCACATTTGAAATCATTTCAACACTTTTCAATTTATTCAATGTAGTTACGTTAACTTATCAACATTTCTTGACAATTCCATTGTTCTGCGTTCTCATTACTCGACTTTTTCGTTATCCGACTTTTGTTACGATTTTCCCAACATATTTCGGTATATTTGATCTTTTCAGCATTGACTTCTTAAAGAATTTTTTCTTCAACTTCTTGCACTTTTAAAACTCTTTCAATATTCTTTAACATTTTTCAATTATTCCAAGATTTTTCGACCTTTTCGATTATTTTTTTACTATAGTTTGATTTCTTCAACTTTTTTCAACTCATAAACATTTATTGAGTTTTTCAATAAATTTTGACCTTTTATTAATTTTTTTTCCTTTTTTTCAAAATTTTCTAATTCCTGAACATGTTTTGACTTTGGACACTTAAGTTTTTTTTTGTCTTTTTCATATTTTTTTTTTCACATTTGTAACAATTTTAGAACTTTTAAAAATTTTTTCGGCATTTTCAAAAATATTTTTTGAATTTTCTACATTTTCATAAAATCATACATTATGCAGTGATATTTCTTTTGAGTTCAGCTATTTAAAATATTCCAAGCCAAAAAAAAAAAAATAATGATTCATATTTTGGCTTAAAAAATCTTCTTAATAAAATACCAAAAAAATGAGTATTTTCAGTTAAAGTAAATATCAGAAAAAGCCAAATGTACAGTCTCTCAGATTAAAAATACATAAAGTCTCTTGTATTCTTTTGTAGTTAATCCAACCTATACTTAAAGTGTTACTGGCCCTTGATATCACAAAATAGTCATATACTTCAATCTTTAAATTAAGTGTTTTAAGAATGAAAAAGCCCAATTTAATCTACACGCGCCAATAAAAATTATTGAGATTTAAAATTCAAATTTCGCACTTCATTCCAACCAAATTAGTTAAGCCATTTGCTAATTTTTGTCAAAGTTTTTATGGTTAACAATAAAAAATTCATATAAATTTAATATTTGGTTGTTTTTTCGCTTTGCTTGGCTGTGAGGAATGAAAAATTTTTTAAAAAATTTACAAAAGAAGAAAATAAAAAGTTAAATACATTAAATTAAAAAAGGCAGAACAAATGTGAATTTCATTTAAACTCTTTGATGATTTGTTGATGGCTTTAAGCATCTGTACCAGTTAATAGCGCGCTCAACCGCAGTACGTTAATTTTTAGTAGACAATATTTGTTTTTTTTTCTTAACTAATTATAGTATTTTATGCGTTTTTAATGTTTATTTTCTTTCTGAGGTTGTAAAATATCTTTTTTTATGTTCATATATTAGTAAGCAGACACTTTAAGAAATTTCGAAATTTTATCAGTTTATGTAAAATGGGTCTAAGAAGAAGTTTGAGGCGTTTTTTTCACCAAGGTCTTACCATGAATCAAGCGAATTTCATAGGCCTCTTATATCTGATTCTAATTCTAAAATTTCATAAAGTTCATGTTTAAAGAGATAAAAAAATATTTTCTAATAGAACTCTAAAAAGCATTTGCAGTTCAGCTCAATATATCATGAGAACTTTTGAGCTATGTTATCATTGTAAAATTCTTTCTCTAAGTGTAGCTCTTTAAATATGATATAATATAATTCCTATACATTTGCCTGCATCGTTTCATTTTTTTGTTTTTACGTGCGGCATATGATTTGTTTATAATTTAGTAGCATATATTATGTATTTTGAAAAAGACCGACCACAAAGAAATACACAGTTTTTAACGACCAATTTACGTAGAATGGCAACCTCGTCGTTAGCTCTTTTTTTTTTTTTATTGAAAAGCGTTGTTTATTTCATCTTTTATATTTCGCTTATGCGTTATGTACTTTGTATAGATTTTTTCATAGTGTAATTAAATGAAATTAATCTCTTCAACCCACCTCTTAAAAAAAAATTTTGTTGTTTTTTTTTATTGCACCAAACATATGCGACAATACGCTTTGCTTTTGTGACGTTTATGGTTTGAGTCGAAAATTCAATTTATGACCAATACACAGAGAAAACGACGAAAAGAAGTTTTCCCAAATGAAAATGTTATTCATTTATTCACTCATTACCAACTTTAACCATGTTTTTAATGTGTATTTCAAAATAACATTTAATTTTTTATATATTTGTTTATTGCAGAAATCTACGGGATGTAAGAGACATAAAAAAAACGATGCCGTTGAAAAGGTAACTTCATAAACTATAGAAAATATATGTATTTTTTTGTACTGAAGTCGTATGCTTTTGTGGGTATTTTTGTAAGATTTTGTGAATATGTTAATAAGGAAAGAAATAAGTTAATATGTGTGGGAATGACAAAAAAAGTTAGAGGGCTTAAAACACTCGTAATTATTTATACTTTCGGAAAAGTGAAGCATTTTAGGAAAAAAATATTCCAATTGAAATAACATTTTTAACTTCACATGAAATTATAAAGGTTAACGCGCTAGGTTTGTGAGTTAAGGTTGGAACATCACATTAAAAAACTTATCAAAATATATATTCATGGTGAAATGAAAATCGAAAAAAAAAACATTCCTGCAGCCTGCGTACTTTTCCTTCAATATTTTATGCACTGTAAATTGTTGTTAGAAAAATTCGGTTCAACGTATGGTATTGGTACTTTCTATGGAATATTTTGTTCTATAGAGAGTTTGATCGTGATGAATGAATATAACACTTTAAAAATATTTTTATAAGGAAATTTTAATTATGGTGAAGATATAGTTTCGATATCCACAAACTTAAAGCTTTTAGTAAAAGAAGGTGTCCAAAACGTTGGGCCATATTTTTTAAAATTCTAAAATTAATCAATTTTTTTGTCGAACAGTCCTAGCTATACTCCCAGCGGCAAATATGTTATAAACAACATCGATGAATAGTTATACTCATTGTAGGCAGTAACGCTCACAACTCCATCCACAACTGTAAATTCTTTTTACAAAGGGATGGCCGCTTTGTAGGCAGCTTGCCTACATCTCTATATACAATGTGTAACAAACGAAAGGCAGGTTGCCTTAAAACATCGCTAACTAAATGCCTGTATATGTAGTTTAGAGAGTTGCATACAGGTAAGACCCCTTACATCTCCAATTTGCCGCTTGGCTGTTTCAAAAACTAAATACCATCCCATTGTGACTTAACACAACGTAAACCTTCAAGTTCACACATATTTATGACGTTGTCGAACACTGTTTGTTAAATTTTTGCTAAACTAAATATGCTTAAATCGACATGTCCATAAGTAAATATGGCAAAAATAAATGTACATAAATGTGTTGTTTGCTTATTCTTACGAGCATAACCAAGACATATGTACATATGTGCACAACTTAGATATGTACTCGTAAATATATATAACTTTATATACCCAACTATGAATACGTGTATATTTAGCACTTAGCTAGACAAATATTTAACTATTTGTACGTCTGTCTTTCTGTCTATTTGTATGTATGTTGTATATATTTGTTTACTTAGTTCTATTAGTCAATATTTAGAATATAAAAGTCAATGAAATTGAGACCCAACCAAGTTTAGAGAAAACATGAAATCCATACTGAAATGGAAAATGAAATGAATTTCTTAGATACTTATGAACCGGCGGCGGTCGTATGTAAACCTGAAGTGAATTTGTGATTACTTAAGCGCTTTGCTTTTAACTTGTCTAAAATGGTAAAGACCGATCCGACCCAAAGTATCGACAGTGACGACAAACAGCGACGACAATGGTGTCCATCAAATTGAAAAATCAAAAAAAAAAAAAATTCATGAAAATGTTGGTTTGTTGCTTGCAACAACGAATAAACGAACACTCAAATCAATATTTAAACAACACTTATTGTTGTTGTTGTTGTTGTTGTTGCTGTTGCTATTAACACAGTGGCATGTTTGCGTATAATGGTAGCTTTGTTTAGTTTTGTTTGAATAAAATGTTAAATAAACAATAAAAACTTATGAACAACAGCAAGAACATCAATAAATTGTCAGGCAAATCAAGACATGCACTTAGAAAAATATAAACATAAAATGAAAAAACCAAAAAGAAATAAAATCATCAGTTTTGTGGTGTGGGCTATAGCGAAGGCTTAAACACGGCACTGCCTTGTTGATCATAGTGTTGAGGAAAAGCCGAACAACTCGATTTCGCACCGTTGGCTTATGTCCGTTGACTTTATAGACAGAAGCTTCTGCGGAAAGTCTTTTACTTACGTATGCGTCGTAAATTTGCTGGATGTGCCGAAACCCAGCTGGCCATTGATTCCGGTTTTCATTGCAAAATTTTGTTAAGTGCTGAGGCTATTTTCTGGTTGAATTACTATGCCAACAAACAAAAATAACGCATTTTATAGGAAAATTATTCACAGAAGCCCCATCAAATGTCAAAACGGCCATTTTGCAATGTGGGATTAACCGGGTAGTGCTAAGACTAGTGTAGAAATATAGCTAGTCAGCGTGTTACAGTCAATGGCGATCGCTATAGACCAGTGGTGGCCATGAAAATCTAGCAAAAGGTCAAAAAAAAAACAACATCAAGCAAAAACAAACAAAATTTTTGCTGTCATTTTCATATTCGCCAACAGCACATAAAAAAACCCCAAACTGCATTAGAAACAAAAACAATTGCTATATTCGTCGAGACACAATGCGGCGCCGTCGATAATGCCTTTGCTTTTTGTTTTTGTTTTCATTTGAATTCTAGTCAACGCTGTGCCTCGATAGCGTTTAAATTCTGTGAATTTTTTTCTCGCTTGCTTGTGCATCCAATAACGGTGCGGGCAATGAGGGCCCGCTACGTGCCCACCACTGCTGTAGACTAGCAAATCACAGGTAGCCACCTAGATGCTGTGATTTTACGACTTTTGATTATTTTCTTTGTGGATACATCAAGTTTTCTACTCTGCTGATAAGCAAGCGACGATATATTTGGTAGCCAACGTTTGCCACATTATTGACAAGATATGACCCGACATGCTCTAAAAGTGGTCAAATATTGATCCTCCGATTTCTGCAGTCGTGGCGTTCAAATACCTATCATCATATTAAAATGCTTAATGGTACAAAAAAAATATATTCACCCAAGAAAGCCAAAGTTGAGGTCATTTGTATGACTTTGATTTTATTTTCGAATATAGCACGCGATTTCACATAAGAAATGACACTCAAATATCATAGATCACAAAACGTTTAGAAATTTGTAAACAAGTGTAAATAAAGTTTCAAATAAAATATATTTTTATACAAACTAATATAATGATACTAACAAGCTTGTTCATAAATAAAATTTTATATTTGAAAATGGCAAATAAAAACCTGTATCTGAAGAGTATACAATAAAATAACATAAAAAGATAATAAATTTTACGAGTAAATAATTCTCCAAGATGCTTTTGTGTCTTTAGTCACAGCGCAGCGTAGATAAATCTTCTTTTTTTTTCTGATTTAAATTTATAAACTTAATTCCATTGAAATTTTTTTTTTCGTTGTTTCGCTCTATCGCTATCTCTGTCTATTCATTATAAGAAGTCATAAATCAAGCGTAGATAAATCAAACTAATTGAATCTTTTGTTTGGTTACTAATTATTTACATTGATTAGTGAAAAACTGGCAATTCATTAGACCAGCGGGCTTAGCTTTATAACTTTGTATTTAAGAGGTAACACGAGCCGGCTTGGTGAGCTGAAGGTGTGGCAAGAGTGTTTTCCTATGAACTTAATCATTTGTTTTTCTTAAAAGTGATTGATTTTTATATCCAAGGTGTATATATAGCAAGTTGCTATATATTTTTTTTAATATATATAAAAACTTTTTCTTTTAATTATTTAAAATTTGAAAAAAAAATCTCGTCAGCTATAAATAAAATTTAATTTAAACTAAAAATAAAATGAAAATGAAAAAAAAAAAAAATTTCGTGCAGAAATAAAAAAAAATATAAATAAATTTGCAAACTAAATTTAGCAACTTGACAAAAACAACAACCAGCCAACGCCAAGCAAAACGTGTTGCATTGAATTAACGACAGCAGCAACAACAACAACAACAACAACAGTAAACACCCAATGAATTTTAATATCAAGTCAAATAAATATCGCGAATATTAGGTAGGCAGGCAAATCACTTAAAACTAAAAATAATAAATTTAGTAAAAGCAACGATAAAATTTTATAACTTAATGCATTTAGGTGAAACAACAACAAAAAAAAAAAAAAAAAACTGAAAATAAACATGAAATCTTGGAAAAAAATCAAAACTGACGAAAACGGCATATTATATTCCGCTTAAATCGAAATACAGCAGCGAGCGCACGTATGGCGCCAAACGGCAAACAGTGGTGGCTATAAAATTTAAGTGCATTTAAGAAATTAAACGAAAAACTTAAGTGAAATCAGAAAAAATCCTTGAAAGTTTCATTTTGAATTCGACGCAATGTTTGTTGTTGTTGTTGTTGTTGTTGTTGCTTATCGCACACTTGACAATCTATGGATACAAGAAACGCATGAATTTAATTAATTAAAAATTCAATGCAATTTCATGCAATGCAACAAATTAAAAACGAAACTGAAATGAAAACAACAAAATAAAATAAATAAAAAACCTACGAAATTGTAGCGGGCAATAAAAATTTTGCACTAAAATCAAACGTGCGCGCGCTCATACACAACGCAGATTTTATTTCACATTTCAAGTTTCATTGCAATGGTGAATGTTGATTTTGAATGAATGCGGGCAGGCAGCAGCGGCAGCGGCACCATCAGCACAAATAATTCTGTACGAGCTCATGTTAAGATAAAATTTTGACAGCTACAGACGCTTTTCAAGATATTAAACTGCATTTTAAATATCCGTACGCAACAAGTGCGAGTAGTAGATATGTATGTACTTGTGTGCAGCTTAAGATGAAAAAGTAATTATATTTTATCAATTTTGAAAGATATTAAAAGTCGTACGTGAAAAGTAGGAACTTGAAGTGTTCCGTTTGTATAATAATATGTAAATCATAGGTTGAGGGCTGATAACGCAAGTTGTCGGCCTATTAGGGAATATTAGTGGTTTTTAAATTTTTTTTTAAAACAATTATAACGTCTTATTTAGCTCAGTTTACTTCAAGTTATTCTCTATATACTATGTGTAGCAAGGGAAAGGCAGACTGCCTTAAAATATCGCTAACTAAGTGCCTGTAGAGTTTACCGAGTTGCCTACATCTCCACATACAAAGTATGCAGCCAATAGGCCAGACCCCTTACATCTCCATATACAAATCGGACAGCAAACAGACAGACTGCCTACAGGTCTATATACAAAGCCAGCAAGCAAATAAAGAAAATATCACAGTAACCTTTTCATTTGTGAAACGTACAAAACAAAGGGTATAACTTTTTATACATGAAAAATCGGAGCACTTCATCAATTTGCCGCTGGGAAATTAAGGAAAATAATAAATTTTCTGATATGAAATCTACTCTAAAGAATTTAATTTATATTTTTTCCTACTTGAAGTATGATGGTATGAAGCAGTGTTTTGGATAATTTCATATAAATAATTTCTTAAATTTTATTTTATTTAAAAGTCATCTCTCCACATATTCAATATTGGGCTATTTTTCATTTTTAAGATAAGAACCAAAGATATTTGCACAAAAACAGTGTGCATTTTAAAAAATTCATTAGTTTACGATTTTTATATCTAACCTTCGCTTTGCTCTGCTGCATCGAAATATTTCATTTAATGTATATCTTTTGAATAGTGTTAAGTCCTCTTAAGCTACATAGGTTAAAAAATAGTTAATACCAGATTCACCAGAAACCCTTTCAACATGCTACGAACTATCTTATGACCACTTTGGAGTCAATTGACCGCTTATTCATTACCCTAACATCAGTTCTTAAGAGGGCAGGTCTAGTCAGAATTTTCAAGAAATCGATTTTGTTTTTTTTTTGCATTTTCTCAAAGTATATTATCTTAAAAATATATTCTGAAAATTTGAAGTCAATCCGACAATTACTTTTAGAGTTATTCGGCAATAACCAAAGCGCTCTCGGACGCTCCGGAGCGCGAGTGTAAAACTTTAAATGCGTTTTTCTCAAAACTATGTTTTCGGAACTGGTGACCACTGTAACTCAAAAACCGCTAAATAAATTTTGATGAAATTTACACAGTTTTTGAATAACATAAATAGCTAGTGCCTGATCGAAGGATTTTTTTTTAAAATCGATTTTGTATGAACCATTAATTGTTGGTTTTTTCCCGAAATCTGGACTTGAATTTCCTGAGGCCGCCATTTTGTTGATTAAAAAAAAACTAGATTATTTATTTAAATAACTAATTTTTCTCATCCGATTGATTTAGATTATCTTCCAAGGAGTTGTGATGGTCACCGCAAATCACTCTGTATGAGACAGGGTCCAACACAGCCAGCTATAAATTTTTTTATTTTTAATTTTTTTTTTAACTTTCGTTAAGTCAAGTCGAAACATAATGTAATGATGCCATATTATCACTTTTATTAAATAAATTAAATTAGTACCAAAAAAAAAAATTATTGAAAATGCTCTATTACTCACGCCTGTGCCTGAGCCTGCCCCCTTAAGTGATCTAAAAGTAGAACATGAGGAAAAATGGTTTCTTCTTAGAATATCAGAAAGTACATAGTGCTGACTCTTCTTGGAACTTGCTCAATACTATTATTGGTAAATTTCCTATAAGAAAAATAATAATAAATTTTTAATACAAAGTAGAATGTATAGATGACATATGCACTTACTCTCAACAAAACATATAATTAATTTGTCAGAGCTATCATTATTTCCATAGCGTTTTACTTAAACATAGTGTGATTTATAAAATCAACCAACAATTAAAATCTCGGCGGCCTAACAAAATGTGATAGGTTCACACTTTTTTTTTACTAAACCTTTTTTTCATTATATTCACTATGCATTATATTGAAACAAATACTACCTCATATTAGAGATAGAAATTGAAATGTAATGTCTTTCTGAAACTGGATCCAAATTAAACTCCAGGCAAACAATGAGTAGCAGTAAGTATTTTGACAAAGAAATTTTATATTCATGCAAACGAATGCGAGTACAAATGAACATGTTAGGAGACAGACGAGTGTGAGTAGTAACACAAGCAATATCAAATGAATATAAGTAGTACTAATAATCTGAAAAAATTAATGCAGTACAAGTACTGATTTATGCCGTACTTGAATAAAAACAGAAGAGCTGGAAAAGCATATTTATCAATTGGGTGATGTTTTTGTTTTGTAATATTAAGAAGAATAAACTCTGATATAAAAGTCTTAAAAAATTATTTGTTGAAATTGTTATTTTATATTTCCAAATCAAGCAAATTTGCAGTAACCGTCGATAAGGAAAATTAAAAAAAAAAGTATTTGAACATTATCAGCCCTTTTGGCCTCTAGGGAAACTTTCTGATACCGTTTGTTCTTCCTTAACTAATAAGCTTGAGGATATATAACTTCTGCACTATCTCCTTTAGTTTCCTTGCTGTAGAAGATTACTGAAAAATATTTGAAAGACTTATGTACTTTTCGAAATGCAAGCTTATTAAAAAAAAGTATAAGTATATCGAAAATTCAATCGCATTACCATAAAATGCATTATTTTTATGTGTGAAACTCTGAAATTTCTACACTTAATGCTCCGACAGAGACACATTTAGTTGACTTTAACTCGGAAAAAAAGTTTCAGCAATTTCAAATTCCAATAATTTACATCGCCCTTAGTATGCTTAATGAAAAAGCATTAAACAGCTGTTTCTGCACTTAATTTATTTAATTATATACATTAGAAAAATGTATACCACACCCGCACAGCACTCCCTCACTCACAGCCAACTGACGCTGACTCTGCTCATCAGTGCTCACAGCTAATTTTGATGACCTCAGTACTTTGTGAGTTGCCCTACATTTATCTGCGAGACAAACATTTTTTCGAGTTAATACTGTGAGTGACTAATATTTTATTTGTTTTTTGTCTTCTTCTTATTAATTATATACATAGCGCGTAATTTTTCATGACTCCCTACAACATTGGCAACAACAAAAATGTACAATATATGAAACAAAAAAAAAAAAAACAAACAAACACCCTCTACTTTAATTATTTAGTATTTTATCATAATTTCTGTAGTTGCTGTAGTTTGCCATATGAAGTCGCCTGCAATGAGCAGCGAATAAATTCGTGTTGCTGAATGTTGATGATGATGATATGTAGAATATCTATTGAAGTGTCTAAAAATTACATCATCCTTTAAACATATGAGCCACGACAACAACTATTATATAATATATATTTTAATTGAAAATTATAGTCATAGTGCATATTTAAATATGCAGAGGCCATGCATGATGATGTCGAACACATTCGTAGTTATTTAATGCTTTGGTTATACAGACTTGCGATATATGGTATCATATGAAGACAAATTTGGATTGTAATTCTTTAGAAAATATGTTCGTGATACGCAATTGTGGCATTAAATTCTCGTAGTAATAGAACTCTTTTTGTTTTTGGAATATGTGAGAAAAATTTACTTACATTCGGATATAAACAAAATCTGCTCAAAATTTTATATGTATGGAATGCCTTTGATAATCTTTTTGAAAAAGCATTCCAAGTAAAATTTGAAAAACCCATTGCTTTTTGTAATAAAAAAAAAGAATGGCAATTACTCATCAATTCTCATAGGGAATGTTCATTCTGAGTTTCTGTGATTGAGAATCATTCTTGAGAGAATCATAATTGAACTCTGCTTATTGGTTATTGGTACAAAAGTACTCGATATGTTCTATATTGGAAAAAGCAATTTTGAAGTAACGCATTTTAAGCGTTCTGCAGAGAAACATATTAAGGTAAAGCAAATAAAGACTGATAGCCTCTAAGCCACTTGGCCGTTGTGTTTTTTCAAGTGAAAAATATATTCAAAGGGGAGGATTTAGCTTTCAGAAAATTTTCTGATGTTTTTAAAACTACTCCATAGTGTCTGACTTTTCGATGTTTTTCAAAAATATTTCAAAATTTTCGGCTCTGTTTCGAAACATATTGACACTATTTCGCTTATTCGAGATTTTTTGATACTATTCAATAGTTTTTGACATAACCATGTTTCAATACTTTTCGGCTAGTACAGACTTTTTCGATATTTTTCGAAACCATTTGACTTTTATTGATTATTTCGACAATTTTCCAAAATTTGTTCGTTGCTTTCTTGCTTTTATTGAATTTTTCGACACTATTGAGATACCATCCGACTTTTTTTTTGAATTTTATCGATACCTTTCGATTTTTTTTTACTTTTATCGATAATTTTAGATACTCCTTGAAACTTTGATCTACATACTTATGTTTCTGGTTACTATACGCTATCTTTCAATTATTGTTTGCTTGCCTATTCCTATCGATTTTTTTGAAAATTTATATTTTTGAAACAATGAATAATTTTTTGGCTTCTATTGGTTTGACGTTGACTTTCAGCATTAGCTTTTTTGTTTTAACTTAGCTTAGAAACAGGTAGTAGTTAAATGCTGACTTCATTTTAGGAATTTTCAAGCATGTAGTGGTTTCTTCCCTCCAACCTTTGAGCCAATTCTTGTAAATTGATATTATGATCAATATTTTTTTGAAATTTCGTATACTGTGCACATTTTGCTAAAACAAAAGAACTAATTTATTGTGTACACTGCTTAAAATATTTGAAATAAGAAGACACTTTAAAAGTTTTGCTGAAAAATACCGAATATTTAGTTTCCATCATATATGTATAAAAACTTTTAAGTTCAGCGGAAAGAAAACACAACTATCATGTGTCTTAATTTTTGGAAGTTATTACGATTTAATCATCAAAAACAAGTACCATGTTAGCAAACGGTTGTGGTTGTTATTTGGATTAATGCTTTTACGCACGAAGCCGACGGCATTAGTTACCGAAAAAAAATAAAAAAATGCAATGTACTGACAAGCACCGTCTCACAAGTCAGTGCACAGTAATTTGAGACACGACTCTCTTTTTGTGTCTTCCTTATTCTTTTCTATCAAGGAAAACAACAACAACAAAAAACCCGATACTTTCACCAAATTTACTTGTCCGGCTGCTTGCATGCCCGACTGTTCACATGACCGCAGGATGGTAGATCATATGATCTTGCGTTAAGATACCAACAGATACTTGGAATTAACGCACTTGACGGCTCCAAAGCGACTGTTACGTTTTTTTTTTTAAAGTTTTTTATTTTTTGAAAGGCCCAATATTTCTTAACCTAATGGTACCACCACAGTCAGCAGAGGGATTCCGGTTGTTGTTGTTTATCACAAAAAAAAAAATAAAAACTTCATGAAAATTAAATGCAAATTTTGAAAATATTTAGCGTACGCTCAAAGTTATAATCATCTCTGTCAGATCAGTGGTTTAGTTCGGGGCATGTTATTTTGTGTCTTTGGCGGGGCATGCTACGTTGTTGAATTAAGAAATAAAAATATGTTGAAAGGTTCAATGCGCTGTTAAGTTGAAAACAAAAAGCACTTTTTTTTTTTTTGAAAGTGTGGAGCGTTTTTGTTTTTTTTTCATTTTTCTCTTGTGAAGCGCGCGAAGTTTATTGGACTTCACGCGCTTTTACTGTAAAATTGAGCCATCAAAGTGGAGGCGTTAGCGATTCATTGGCAGGTGTAAAAATTATTAAATTGCCGCAAAAGAGATTTTTTTTTTTCATTTACAAAGTTATTTGAAAGGTTACTTTAGTTCAGACATTGGGCGGTCTCACAAATTTATACAGATAATTTTGTGGTTGGTATTTTAATCGAACGTAGTTTTTTACGAAAAAAAAAAAAATGCAACACTGGTTGCTGAGTAAAGCTGAGTAGGACCCATGCTGAGTTTTGGAAATTTAACAACTTTTCGATATAGCAAGTTTTCCAATTAAACAGATTTTTCAAGATATATTTTTGAAAAGTTCACTACATTACAAATTCTTTCTTGAACAATAAAATGCATTAAGTCGCCAACTTTACGTAGCTTAGCAAAGATTTTACTGAGCCTTCATCCCACCAAAACCATGTCTAAGACCAGCATCACAGCCAAAAATACTAAACTAAGTAATTTATCATAAGCTTGAAGAATAAAGAATTTAATTTTTCGTTAAAACATTTTGTTTCCAATAAAATCACGACTGATATATATGCAAATCTCGAAAATCTATCACTACCTAAAAAAAGAAACAACAAATGTATTCACTAATAAAATGAAATGTTTAAAATTCATTTGACATTTAGAATAGCAACAAGAGCAGTTTATTAACGTTTGTTGAATGTTTCTATTTTGGCTGTGATTTTTCAAGCAGTTAAAGTGGACAAAAAAAAAAAGAGTCAATAAAACCCCTACACTGACACTTAGCGTTATAAATGATTTATACATTTGAAAGTAACACTGAAATGTTGTTTAAAAGTAAAATAAATAATAAAAATTAAGCATTTTTAATCAGCTCTATTCTTTTGAACCGATATCATGTTAGCTGTTGGCAACACAACTTGTCAACTTGTATGCAAATTTCGAAAGCCATTTGAACAAATTGCTAGCAACACTTTTTATTGAAGCAAACAAATGAGTAAATAAATGAAATATTAATTAAAATCCATAATTTTAAATATCCAACGTTATTTAAGTTACATAATAATTGTGATTGAATTTAGTTCATGGTTTAGAAAGTACCATTAGAAAGACTTTCATTTAGTTAGTATTATAGACTGACACAAAAAAAAAAACATAAAAGTATTATGTCTCATAGGCTAAAAAGATTGGTTAGCATATTTTTAAATTATCTAGTTGCAATTTTGAGTAATCAAAAGTTATATTTATAGCTTGGAAGTTATACTTCCTTAAAAAATTCAAGCATCTCAGATATGTCAAATAATGCATATGGGGCATTCAACGCCACATCAGGCACCATTTTGCTTTTGCATCACTGATTTTTTGAATTTTTTTTCTTTCTTTTAGTATTGGTTGAGCCCAGTAATGGCGTTTAGTTTATGTGATAATGTACTGAATCGCGATTTTAACGTACGGTTTTGTCATGAACATCAGAAAGTTACTTAAAAAAAAGATGAGAAAATAAGTAGTTTACACCAGATTGCACTTTTTAGAAACTATCCAATTGTACAGAAAATGCGCCATATATATCGAATGTTGTAAAAACTTGCCGAAAGTGCTGAAAACGATTTTTCACGACACAAATGTACTGAAAAAAGTACAAATGTTCTGGAAATACTTCCATGATTTTTTCACTTTTTACTAAGCTATGCAAGAGATATAAATTTTCGGAAGAGCAAGTTACTTTTTTTTTTTTGAAATGCACATAACTCTGCAAATAATCTGTTAAATTGCATTTTTTTTCAGTCGAAATTTTTGCATTTATACGCACTTTTCTTAGAATATCGAAGAACTACACTTTTTGCCAATGTTTGTACTGATCGAGTTTATGAAAAAATGAAAATTATCATTTCTAGATATCAGTGTTAAAAAATATTCAGATGCTTTGTTTTGAATAACAAAGGTATAATTTCCCTAAAAACAAGAATATTGAACATTTGAAAAAATTAAGGAAATTTTATTTGAAAACAAAATTTTTAATAAAAAAAAAAAAATAATTAGTTTGGCAGAGTATTCGCGGAGTTATTCACGGAGCATTTGAAATAAAATAGTATAAATGTAAAAAAAAACTTCAAGTGCTAAAAAAATATTAAATGTTTACTTTACGTACCGGCGAAACATACATTTGGGTTTGACTGAAAAAAAGAACTAGTTTGCGCACCTTTAAGTTAATGCCCAGAATCACATTTGGGTACCTTTCGGCTCACATTAAATGGCTTTCGAGTAATAAAGCGATAAAAATTCACTATCACTAAATGTTTTAGTGATACTGAAAAATATATATGTATTTAACTTATTTATAATAATCCCTAACATTAAGATTTGAATGAAATTTTATAGTCGGCAACAAATGTATATATTCTTTCTTTGTTCAGTACGTTGAACTTTACAACATACTTCAATTTCAAGAAAATTGGTAGTTAAATGACACATATGTAATTGCCGTTTTCAAAAAATGTATTTAACTACTTTTTTTTTTTATTTTCCTGTAGAAAAAGAGTTAGTTTGTGAAAAAATTCACATAAATGTTACATCATTTTAAAAGGGACAAATTGTACTTTCTCAGAATCTTGATAAAGCTAAGGGCCAATAACAAATTTTTTTGAAAAAATATGGGTTGTTTTAAAAAAAATCGCTTGAATTTCAGATAAATTGTTATATCTTAATATAACAATATTTAAAAAATGAGTGATCAAATATTTACTTAATAACATTGCATTAATATTTTGGAAATCCGTTTAGGCGTTCCCAACGTATAATGATTTTTTAAAAAGCTATATCTTTTTTTCCGACGGCTAAATCTCAGAGACTAAGTACTATGTCGTCTAACTTTTAATTACATTTTTATTATTTCACCCTAGAGCCCCACCCCACCACTTCATCCCGCCTCTCTCATAGTAGACGTTTTTCACGACATTCAAAAACATATAAACTAAGACATATTCTAACGCCAGCCTTGTGCGAGAAGGTTTTTTTTTTAGCAACATTTTGCATTTTGAGACAGTTAGGGTGTACCTTTTCAGCTAGGGCTACCAGATGGCCTTACTACAAAAGTAGCACATATCAAAAAATTCGAATTTTGTAAATGAAAACCTTCATTTTTTTTGAATTTCATACAAATATTTTTGATGAGCAAAAAAAAAAAAAAAGGTCCTCACTTCCTAACAAAAAACCCCAGCAAATTATAACAATAATTTCAAATAACTGAGCAAAAAAAAAAAAAAGGTCCTCACTTCCTAACAAAAAACCACAGCAAATTAAAACAAAAATTTCAAATAACTTTGATGAGCAAAAAAAAAAAAAAAGTTCTCACTTTGTACGAGAAAACTCCAGCAAATTACAAGAGAATATTTCAAATGCAAAAGTAGTGAAAAGTAGCGCATTTCAACCAAAAGTAGTACATTTCGAGTCAAAAGTAACAAAGTAGCAAACCCTTGCAAAAGTAGCACTTTTGCTACTTTAGTATCGCATCTGGTAGCCCTATTTTCAGCCGCATGGAGACAGCCAGATTTTGATTTTCATATATTACTAGTACTAAATCAAGCATAAACAAAATGTTAGCCTTGTATCTAGTAGGTTCCTCAAATAAGGTGCTAGCTTTTAGACGATTAGGGATGTAACCTTGCTTCCAGCAAGAGCAGGACAAGAACAAGTTTGTGCTTTGTCGGGTTGTGATAAGTCATGTAATAATTAAGATTATTCTAAGAGGAAGTGCCCAATTACAATGCTGATCAGTAGGATTTTTCATGCCAAGGAAGATATAAACGGAAGAAAGCTTTTCATTCAATGAAGGTTTATACTTTATTTTCATGTCATGTAGTTTTTAACGCCTCCTTCATGTATGAAATCGATAACGCATAATGTAATCATTTTATGCCCTGTTTCCCCATCAAATTTATTACTTTGGCCACATGGTAAAACTTGAATCATTAGAAAATATCTAAAACGAAGTACATTTCGATGGCTAAAAATATGATGTTATGATCATAGCAAAGAGAAGCGACGTGACTGGCCCGTAAGAATTATGTGTATCAAGTCACACGCAGTTCTGGAACAAAATTCGATTTGAAATTTTCATTCAAATTTGATGTTGCTAACTTCTAGACTGAGTGAAATTTCACTTCAACTTCAATTAAAAATTTAGTGGAAGTGGAGTTCTTACTTTAACAACAACTTGTATGTTATGTGATTGTGGAAATGATAATACACTGAAAACTAAATGAGTCACACTCTCTGGTTTATATGAAGGAATACACATTGTGTATTCAAAATTTTAAGAAAATTTATTTACTTCGGTTACAAAGTGAGTAGCATACATCTGATGTTGACTAAACTCCAAGGGTTAATGCAAACAAAAGCAAGTGCTATTACAGGAATAGTAATAAAAATGAAAATACACTAGACATTTTTATATATATAAAAGCGATACAAAAAACAAAGATCTCAATTCTTTTATTACCCTTAAAATTAACAATTAAAAACATGTTGTATTTCCATATAAAACATCAATTCTTTTGAAAGCATAAAATCTGTAGTTGTAAGTCAAGTCATAAAACGAAATCTGTTGCACGGAATCGTCTGCCATTCCCCTATACCCCCAATCCTATGGCTCAACTAAAAACATGCGGAATTAAAAATATATCCATGCCAGTACTTTCAACATATGTAAATAATTATGGTGCAAGTAGAACCTAAAGATTAATATTTTCTGCAGTTGCAGTTGCAGTTGTAATTAAAAATTAGTGCGTATACTGACATTGTTTTCATTACAAATACACATACATACATATATTTGTGTGTTCATGTAAATCACATACATAAGTAGCACATTTTCTTACAGTGTGTCGCCGTTGTAGTGCATTAATTTATGTCAACCAGCTATTTAATTTTATATCGTTGTAATTTTACAAGAAGCTGCAGAACGTTGGGCTGCTTTCTACATAGCTGCTATATTGCAAATAATTTGACGCGGCTGCTTGTGCAGTAAAATTGTGTGACTTTCGTAATTAATAAAGATTAAATGCATTTTTTTCCTCTGCCATCAATTTTAGCCCTCAAGGAAAAGCCACCGAGTGTTGTAAGTTGGCACATTTTTATAATGTGTACGATGTACGAAATAAGTCTAAGTTGGTTAATTTCAATGATTTATTTTAAATATTTTCGTTTTGAGAATATATAAAATGCTGTCTTTTGAAAATCGTTTGTATTCATGCAATCTCAAAAAAAAAAATTATTAATTACTTCGTGAAGAAACTATATTTATTTCAAGTTAGAGAAACACTGGCATTTTAAAGTTAAGTATTAAAAGTAAAAAAACAACAACAATTTATAAAACATTTAAATAAAAGCAATCGATTCGATAGCAATAAAACCATTTAAAGCACTACATTAATCGATGTTTCGAAATGTCCAAAAAGTGATTTAACAAATAAATGATAAAATTGTGTACAAACTCAAAAAAACAGAAAAATAAAAAGAATCAAAAATCCACTTAAAATAAAGTATAAACTTTAATTAATTTTGAATAACTAATTATGCAGCGTATAAAATAAAACAATGCTAATGACTCATGTGGAGACTATAAATTCTCCGTAGATCTTAGATACGAAGTTAAATGAAGATTTAATTAACTTTAATGAAACACCTACTCAAAGTTAATGAAACAGTTTGGCAACTTAAAGTTTTAATACCTTTTTCGTTTTAAACGTGTACAAGTTATATAATTAAAGAGTTTTTTGCTTTTTCTTTTTTTTAAATTTCATCGCATTAGCTATTTATTATATCCGTAATGCATTAAGCATTGCAAACGTTTTGTTTTATTGCACAAAAGTGACTTAATTTCTGGTTACTTTATTTTGGTTATTCGTTTTGAGTTCGCTTTTTATGGGTGGTACATTAGTAAATGGTTTTGATTAACTTTAGCACCCACTTAAATAGATGGTTTAAGAGATATAAAAAAAAAAAAAAAAAATTGTTTATGTTCCACCAAAATTAGAAGTCCATAAAAAAATTTCAGCATTTCAGCTGATCTAAAAGCTCAGCTATGACTTTTTGAAGGTCAAAAACAATCATTTGAAAGGAGGATTCTGAATAAGAATTTTATATATTCCCAAAGCAAATCGCTTACTACACTTAAATATAGTAAAATAAAATGAATAGAAATTGTTAATAACACTATCTATTAAGTATGTATATTGAAAATTAAAATATACTGGATTAGAATCACGACAGAGTGACCAGCAGAGTTTTAACATTGAAACGAGTATTGCGTCTCGATTGTCGCGATACCTTGACAAAAATGTTCGCCACGCTAGTCACTGACATTACCAAGACTTGACTGGAGAATTTCAAGTGGTCATGAGACCAACGATTTTGTAACAAAAATAAGACCATTGATGACTTAATAACAGAGCTGTGAAAGAGTGCATTCATTTTCAATTTTAACTCATGAGAAATTCCGCATTCAGAGTGCAGAATTCGTTGCAATCACATGAAGTCGCTGCAATCACATGAAGTCGCTGCAATCACTTGAAGTCGCTGCAATCATTTGAAGTCACTGAAGACATTTGAAGACATGTCTTCAAGTCATTGCACTGTCTTCAAGTGATTGCAGCAACTTCAAGTGATTGCAGCAACTTCAAGTGATTGCAGCGAATTAAAAATGATTTGAGGTGACTTCAATGCAATCATAGTTCTTCCAATCATAATTCCAATCAAAAATGTGACGTCACTAAAATAATTGCATTCTTTTGTGATAGAAAAGGCTGTAAACTTATGGCATTGAAGTCTACAGGTGACTTCATTTTTAAATATCTGCACTCTGAATGCTGTATTTTTGGCAGTGACTTCAATGGATTTCAATTGCAAATGAATGCACTCCTTCACAGCTCTGCTAAATAAGGTCACTCGTATAAAAAAAATAATTTTTTTTCTACTGAATACTTTTTAAGTAGTAAAAAGAAGTAAATAGTAGTAAATTTGGCTGTACTTTGAAGTACGCAGCATAACGCACCAAAAAAGAAGTAGGTTGGTCACGTTTGTCATGAGGAAGTACTTCGAAGTACGCAGTACAAATGGCTAATGCTAAGTAAAGTGCTTCAAAAAGAATTAAGTGGGTCACTTTAGTTATGAAGAAGTACTTCGAAGTACGCAGTATAATGGGCAAAAAATAAGTACTATACTCTCAAAAGAAGTAGGTTGGTCACGTTAGTCAGAAAGAAGTACTTCGATATATGCAGTAAAAAAGGCTTATAAGAGTGGGTTGGTCACGTTAGTCATGTTTAAATTAAATTTTATGAGACATGTTAACCTTCATCGCATGATATGCAAAGAATATATTTTAGATAATTTCTTCGAACTTTTTTGCCCTTTGTTACCAACGAAGTTTTGGATTACGGCTACAAATCCTTTCTATACCCTGGCCTTCACAGGAGTTAGTAAGCTTACGAGCCTTAGCTCAGCCAACAATTTATTTATTTACGAGGCGTTAAGAGCGCTTGAAAATTAAAGTGCCTCGTATACATCATGATTATTTACCTGCCTCGATTAATGCTTGCTTATGTTTATGTAGTAAATCAAAATAAAAGCTAAATCTTCTTAATTCTCGACGAAAAACTTAAAGCCCAAGGTCTCAATTCCTTTTTTAAAGAACATTAATTTAAAGACGATAGTTTGTTAATTTGAATCACTCTTCCAGGCATATATGACAAAATCTAGTGCACACATATTTTAACATAAATTTAAAATGGCAATCATATCCTAATGAGCAAAAACCTTGGGTCAAAATTTAATATTAAATTATAAATAAATAAAAATCAAAATATCATGCAAAAAGATTTGCAAAAAAAAGGCAGCACATCATCAGCGCAAAGCTCAGCTCAGCTCTTGACTGTAAAAAAATAAACTCTTTTTCCCCGTCAAATTTTCTGGCATATTTACAATTGGTATTTAAATTTACTTAACTGCAGCAAAAATCTACTACTTCTACAGCATAAGCTACGCTAAGTACCTACTACCGTATTTTTTGCAGCACACAACATTGAATTTCAGCCACAGTCTTAAGGCCAAAAATAAACATTTGACAACGACATTGCAGCAGCTATTTGCAAAAGAGCTTAAGTCAAGCATGATTTTATTATATAGAAATAACATGAGTCTGAGTAATGTAGCTATTTGTATTACTTTACCTAATTTCTATCGTCTTATATGCAGAGTACGTATGGCATTCACTACAATTTTATCATTTTGCCCATCAATTTGTTAATTAGCCTTTGTCAGACATCGGGCATCGGGCGAGAGAGAGAGAGAGAGTGAAATTACGTAAAAAGGTCACAACAGGACACGTACCTACGTTTCACTACTTCACCTTGTTTATCCTGCCGCTTTATAATTAACATAATTTTGCATTTAGTTTATCAAACAGCTGATAACAATGCGTAAAAACATCCCTTTTCGGCACGCACCTTAATCTCTTTTATTCGGTAAAATTTTCCTTGATGAATTTACATTTCCAGTTTTTATGACGTTGGAAAAAGTGCCAAGTTTTCATGTTCGATGTGTACGACGATGTAGACATAATGAGCAGCTGACCTTTGTCCTTTTGAAGTAGATTTTGTTGAGAAGCAAAAAAACAACAACAGACATTTTCCTCTAATTTAGGGTCATTTTTCAATTGATGCTATAATTAGCGGCTTCCTTTATTTCATGACAGTTTTACCTGTCTGTTTTTATGAGTTTTATGCTGAAAAAATTTTACTGGGGCGTAATTTCTTTTAAACTGTCATGCTAGTAGTGGTGACATGTTACGTAAGTTTTCTTCAATATGACGTGATGTCACGTGATAGCATACAACTTTTTTTTTTGTGATTCAGTTTAATGTTTTTTTTTTCAAGAATCATTTAAAATTGAAGTTTTTTTAAACTTTCAGATCCATTCCATCTTCGAAACTGAAATTTTCATAACGCAAGCAACCTTTATATCAAATGACACTTTCTCACGCATTAAGGTGTCACTGCTAAATCTTTTTTAAAGTTTTTTCTCAAAGAATTCCTTTATATTTGCATCTGCTCTTGAGGTTATTTTAAGGGTGTCATCCTTTTGTGCCTAAAGGGTTCTTTAAATGCGTTTTTAAGTTAACTATCCTTTTGATTCCTTTCTTTGCTTTGTATTGGCTTTTCAACTGTCGCTTTGTATTGAAATTTTTTTAGGGTTACGTTGGAATGTCATATGATGATTTCAATTTTTTTCTTAATTTTTCCGTTTAAGTTTTATTTGTGTATATGGAAAAAAAATTGATTTGATGTTTTCAAATTCAATGATTTATTTTTATTTCATGATTGTGGGATACTTTTTTTTTAATAATACCTAGGATACTTTTAAATTGCTTAGTGATTTATGTAAATTTACTCATGCAAACTAAAAGGCATTTTAAGATGTTGCTGCCACACACACACCTTAAGGGCAGATGTTCTTTAGTCAGTAAAAATGGATGAACTTTTTTTTTGCTTGAAGTATTTTTCGGTTTTTTTGAAAATTGGTTATGATTTCGAAAAAACTCCAACCAAGCTGTCTGTCTATGCAGATCTTCAGCTGACTTCTTAATTAGTTGTCAAATTGCACGTTTGATATTGATCGTTGATTAAATGGATTATCATCAATGGCAATTCATTTAAAAATCCGATGTACCCAAATTTTGTCATAATATATTATGAGATCTGAGTAATAGGGGTGTACACAGTTGATGAGTTTATAAGTAATATTATTCTTATACGAAAGAAACCTTATTAAAGAAAAGTTTATACGCTATCAGCTGAAAATCTTTTAAGTGTTTCACTACGAAAAGAGTATGTTTCTCCAAACAAATGTTTTTAGTTGATAGATTTTTTAAATATTCATTAATCATCAACAATTTTTTGAAGATATTACTATGCTCTTTATTGAATATCAAAGTGTTGTTCATTGAGCCAAAAATAATGTCTATCTGCGTCTACTGAATATATTTAATTAGATTCTATATATACATATATTTGGTAATAAGAAAGTTGATTTTTGCGACTGGTTATTTTTATTATAATTAAACATTATGAACTTACAGTCATTTTAGCAAAGACCAATATTGTAAATTTTACTTATTGATCAATGCTATTTTTTATTCAACAAACATGACAAAGATAACAAATGGAACAATTTAACCTGGTAATTGGTGACATATGACATACAACATTAACCAAAAAACTGGTCTGATGAGGCTATGTGGTAATAGCCGAAACATATGTCACCAATTACCAGGTTAAATTGTTCCATTTGTTATCTTTGTCATGTTTGTTGAATAAAAAATAGCATTGATCAATAAGTAAAATTTACAATATTGGTCTTTGCTAAAATGACTGTAAGTTCATAATGTTTAATTATAATAAAAATAACCAGTCGCAAAAATCAACTTTCTTAAACCATACGGAAGAACACGCCAATTTCAAAAAATATGTGGCTGGCAACACCACAATTTTCGAAAAATAAAAATCATAGCAAGTCTCTAAGCCAATGGCTTAGCAGCTGTGACAACAAGCGAGAAAGTGACAAGAGATAATAAATGGATATACGCAATTTGTACAGTTCAAGGTCAGTTCCTCAGTAGCTCAGTTGTTAGAGCGGCCGTCGACAGATATGCAATTGAAATGCATGTACGGTCAGGGGTTCGACTCCATATACAACATTAACCAAAAAACTGGTCTGATGAGGCTATGTGGTAATAGCCGAAACATATGTCACCAATTACCAGGTTAAATTGTTCCATTTGTTATCTTTGTCATGTTTGTTGAATAAAAAATAGCATTGATCAATAAGTAAAATTTACAATATTGGTCTTTGCTAAAATGACTGTAAGTTCATAATGTTTAATTATAATAAAAATAACCAGTCGCAAAAATCAACTTTCTTAAACCATACGGAAGAACACGCCAATTTCAAAAAATATGTGGCTGGCAACACCACAATTTTCGAAAAATAAAAATCATAGCAAGTCTCTAAGCCAATGGCTTAGCAGCTGTGACAACAAGCGAGAAAGTGACAAGAGATAATAAATGGATATACGCAATTTGTACAGTTCAAGGTCAGTTTCTCAGTAGCTCAGTTGTTAGAGCGGCCGTCGACAGATAGGCAATTGAAATGCATGTACGGTCAGGGGTTCGACTCCATATACAACATTAACCAAAAAACTGGTCTGATGAGGCTATGTGGTAATAGCCGAAACATATGTCACCAATTACCAGGTTAAATTGTTCCATTTGTTATCTTTGTCATGTTTGTTGAATAAAAAATAGCATTGATCAATAAGTAAAATTTACAATATTGGTCTTTGCTAAAATGACTGTAAGTTCATAATGTTTAATTATATTTGGTAATCCTATTTTATTTGATTTTACTTCACATTGATAATAATGCTATGCAATTCTCAACATATTTAAGTAAATCACTATGTAATTACCTTCTGTCTTGTATACAATTCAAGTACTTATGATATATGCGTCCAATATAAAAATGTGATGAAAAGAGAATCGATATAAATAAATCGACATTCAAAAATATCGGTTTTTTGCTCATCGGTTCGTACCTAAATTGATATTGATAAATGTATACGTCTGCTACAAAACAATATTTCTTCCGCCATATGCATGATCTGGTGATTATTAACAATGGAATTTTTGCAACAAAGAAATATTTGTTTCATCGATGGCATTGTATAGTAATTAATACCAAAGATATCATTACTTTTGTAAAATTATTCAAATATGCTTAGGCATTTATTGCCCAATAAAGGGTGTTCAAATTTGAGCCATCTTTCAATCTATCATTTAGTGATAGTGATCGATGGTGTTTTTTCTTGGAGGTGTTGAACAGTTTGAGGATTTTCCGCATAAGCTTTACTCTTCAAGAAACCTCATAAAAAGAAATCCAATAATGGATTATTTCTCTTCACATTGGTGGCAAATTCACGTTTCTTCTTCGAGAAATTATTCGATTATTAAACTTTTCTTTCAAAAGATCAATTAATTCCGTTGATGCGCGGTCAGTTGGCTTTAATTCTTGTGTTAACAATATTTTGTAAGCCATACGTGAAAATCATTGTACAAAATAATGCACAAAAATGTTAGTTTGCGGTTTAATTACTGTGAACGACAACGAATTAATGTCCTTGGCTCTTCAGCAGTACTGATGCTAACAGCTGCAATATTATCACCACAACGATATTAAATTTTGCTTTTCCGATCTTGAACTGAACTATGGTTTATTGAAGCATTTGCTCTACCGTATTTTGAATGAAATTTTCTTCCAACTTCTGAATAACTTTCCACATATTTCAAATAAGTTTTAAAAATGAAAGCACATTGTTGACTCATGTAACGACCCATTTTAACTTAACGGAACGTTCTAACTTCATTTTTTTAAAAACAATTGGTGCAATTTATTACGTATAAAAAAATGGTGGAAAATTTACAAAGATAACTCAAATTTAGCACCCTTTTTAAAAAAATAAAAGACAAACATATTTTGTGGTGTGAGATATTAATATTGTTTCTGGAATAGCGATTAATTTGCTATATCGCTGGAATTTCTGTATTTTACCTTTACTGAAATTCAACAAGAAATTGTATTTAATGTAGATAAATGAAGGTCTCTATAAAGGTCTCTACAAAGCAAATTTTTTGTTATTATTTTGCTATTTTAAGTCTGATTTTGTAAGTTTTTTTCTTTGAAGAAATCAATGAATGAATTTTTCAGTAGAACTTAAATGGAAAATAAATTAACTTAAATGATGAAATAACAAAAATATTTAAAAAAAAGTTCTTTTAAAATGACAAGACATTCATTCAAAATTTTGTTGATTCCCCACCAGAATAGATTTGTACATTTTTATGCGATTTCTTAATTACAAACCAATTAAAAAATTCAAATTAAAGAATTTTCCCTAAAATCATTCGCCTCACCAATACGGCTAGGTGTCAGAATATAATGTGACTTAAGTGCTTTTGTTTGTTGAGATGAAAAAAAAAAGCAAACAAAAATTCTTGATATTTCTAAATTTAAATTAATTTTTTTCCCGCAAATGTTGCTTGTGGCAAAAAAGGAGTATTACATGGCATTAGCATTGATTTTAGTTGCTACCATTTTATCGCGCTCTGTACAGTTGTACTTCTCTTCTGGCTATAAGGCCAGATAACTTTTTTGATTTAAAAATAAAAATTAATACCACAAAGTCCAGCAAAAAAAACCTGCTGCGAACTGTCAGATTCAACATCGAATTCATGACATTAACGCTTGCGATTACCGGCTGTCAGTTGCGGTATGGTGGGGGTGAGAACATCATGCAATCTATACAAACAATTAAAAACTGATTTATTGATCTGTGGTATTGTTTGCCAAAAAATTATCTATCTATAAAAAGAAAGAAAGAAAGAAAACCCGAATTAAAAGTATTAACGCTACGATTTTTTATTGGCAGTAGCAGGTTTTTTTTTCGTTTTTTCCGTTTTTTTTTTTGTAATATGCTGTATGCTATTGTCAGTTTTTGATTGAACTTAATTATTTTTGCGGGCAAATATGTTAAATTAAATGTTTTGAGCTACTGTGCGATACAACAGGTTATAATTATTATCATTATTAACACTTTTTTTTTCTCCTTTTGTTAAAGTCATATTATTTGGCCTTTCCTTTTGGCAAATGTTGCCAAAAGCGTTTAAAAACGGGTTTCAGTGATTGAATGGAGTAGCGATTAAAAGAACTTTTTTTTTTCTCTCTGTATTTTATTAAGTAAATGAAGGTGATTCCACTGAAAAAGTTTTAATAAAATTGTTGTGATTTGCTTAGTATAGAAAATCAACTTGTAAAGGGTAAATATGATTTAAACAATGACTATTGATTTGGACTCAATGTCAAAATCTAAATCGGATCGAAATACCTTCGAATTTTTGAAAAATATTGAACTTATGCCGAAATGATTAAATATAAATCATCAACTGGCTAAATACTACCCATACAAAAAATTCAGAAATCTCAAGCTCAAAATCCAACAATTTTTTTGAAGCTTCAAAGTACCTTTTCAAGTATTTTGGCTTGATCAGTCCTGGCTTCAGAAATTATAGAAATTAGATTTAGCAAAATCTTAACACTTCATATGAATCAATGCAGACTCAACATTTTATACGTTACTCATACGACATGTTAACAAACAAATATTTGTGGCTGGCTTAGCCCGACCCAGAGGTAATCTCCAGTTGCGCCAATTTTAATATAAAAACAACAATAACAACAAAATTGATTGACAATTGTTTGCAAAATATTTAGCATTAAATTAACATATTAAATATGCAAATTATACGATATGTTGGGTGCCATGCTGTTGAAATCACCCTCAAAAATCAAATAAACTTTAATCGCACGTAAAATGGATATAGTAATTTTGTTGTTGTTGTTTTCTGTAAACAAAATACCTATTGCAACAATAACAAAATAGAAAGAATACAATAACAATGACTGAACTACGTTATGACTTTGCAAAAATAGAACGACGCACACACAATCTCATACCCTCGACGTGTATCCTGTGTGCAGCAGGACACTTTGTGATATTTTGCCTGCAATTATCATTAATGCGATAATCGGCAATACGAGGTTTTGATTGTCATGCTGTTGTTGTTGTTGTTGTTTTTGTTGCTTGTTTGCCTGCCGCCACGGTGTCAAAGTCAATATGTTCTTTTGTTATCATTGGAATTGATTGCCAATTATCGATGAATTGCAAAAAATCGGCAGCCCATGCAACGACTGAGGGGACCCTGTTGCATTTTTTGTTTTTTTTTTTGCAGCAGCAGAGGGTTGCAAAATTCATTCATTCATTCAAATATTGTTATTGTTATATTGTTAGAGGTGCAATAATTGATGGTTTGACTAGGGGTATAAATTATTTGAAATTGATATTTATTGTTATATTGGATATTGCTTGAATTGCATCCGAAGTGCTGCATCTTAAATATGAGTGTCTGCAATGTTTTCAATATGCGAGCGGAATAAACATTCAGTCATTCAAAAGGCGCTGACATTGATAATATAATTATCACAAGATACTGAGAATATATCAATCTGTAGCTGTCAAGACAAGAGTTTGTTAGTGAGTATATATTTTCTCAAATTTTGTTAGAATATTTTCAAAAATTATTTTAAGAGTTAGGTCCCACCTAGAATTTAGATTATCATTTTTTTAAATCACCTATACGAGTCATTTTTGACTACTATTTATGACCAAAAAGTGATTACAAGTAATAACTGAGAAAAAAAAATTCCAAAAATCACATTCCGATCTACCCAATGATCTAAAACTGATTGCACAGGAAAACAGTAACAATATCACTTTTTGATCTACGTCATGATTCCAATATGACTTTAGAACTAATTCTTGAAAATGTATTTTTGAATAGTGTTCGGTTTTGTGATTCATATTAACTCTACTAGAAGTAGATAATATATAAGTACTTTTAAAATAAGTAAAATTATGCATATACATAGGGCTGTTGGTGATGAAAAGAACGTCAAGGACACGCGAATGAACTTGAATGCGAAAAAATTTAAGTCATATGACTCGTAATTCAATAGAAATATGACTCAAAAAAGACTCGCAAATGCTTAGAAATATGACTAAAATATGACTAGCAAGTGACAAGATATATGACTAAAATATGACTCGAAAAAGACTCGCAAATGATTAGAAATATGACTCGCAAAAGAATCGAAACTGATCAGAAAAACGGGTCATAAGCGACTCTTCAAGAAGAGTCGCGGATAGAGTACAATTTTTTCCCGACAAAAATATCATTTATGATCAGAAAATGAGCGCATTTACGATCATTTTAATCAGACAGAGGACTCGAAAAAGACTCGAATGTGATGGGAAATTTCATAAAACGCTGGTTGGGGTGTAACATATAAATCTTGATTTATTTAATTTAAGTCTTCTTCAAGTTACTACTTAATTCCTAGGCTTCGAGCTACAGTTTTAATGTTCCATCATATTTTCCGTTTTCATGATATTTCCAGGTTTTAAAGATATATACTAGATATATAAATATTTTATATGTTTTGTTTAAATATAAGTGTGTACTTACATAAATTATCAGCTAATTCAGTTTCATTTTTTCTTTTTTCAGAATGATGCAAATGCTCAAAATGCCTGTAAGTAAAAAAACATTTGTTTAAAATTAAACAATCATATCAATTATAAGCATTTTTATTCATTTCAAAAAAAAATTCAAACAAAAAAATGCTTTGATACGAGTATTAAAATATTTAAGAGAATAAAATTAAAATATCATTAAACTGATGTTACTGCAAAACTGAGAGTTCAAGATTAAGTGCAATAATATTTGAATTGAGTGGCATAGTTGTAAAACCATAACCATTTAAAGCATAAACGATATTCTCATTAATTTTTTTTCTAAAATCAGGAAGAATTGTATGGAAACTTAAAGAAATATATTTAATAAAAGAAATATATGTATTCAAAGCTCAATTTAAATGGTTTATAATAAGTTTGCTGACCTTAGTTCTACTAACTTCTGTAGTCAAAGGTAAAAGGCATTCATATGTTTCAAAATGTTATAAATGCATTTTTCGTCAGATAACAGATTTCACATCTATATCAAACATTTGTATATATACTCATATGTTGCTTTATGTGCTGGCTAAAAAAAATATGTAAAAAATCTGAAAACAAAACCCTGATACTCTGTACATATGCATGGGTTGCGCTTAGCCGCACACAATGACTTCGAGATGCACCAACGACCGAACCACCGACTTAACTGACTGTATGGCTCTGACTAACTGACTGACTGACAACCACAGGCTTTGTTTTGCGGTAACATTAAAAAAAACCATTTTTTTTTGTATGAATGAATAAAAAAAACAAAATTCTGAATAAAAAATTCAACACAAAATAGCACAAAAATTATATGGTATGTGAAATAAAAAAGAAAAAAAGAATAAACAAATCGGGCTGTCTGTCTCTGAATCTGAATTCGAAAACGTATGTGCCAAGTACTCATACAATACAATACAATAGCAATAAATAGTCACAGAGAAAATGATGGACAATATTATGGCGGATTTTTGATGTTGCCATTGTTGCTGCTGCTGCTGCTGCCACTGCTGTTGTTGTTATTTTTATTTCTGCTGTTGATGATGACATATAGCCAACGTTTTTTTCATAATCATGGGAAAAAATGTATTTATTCGGCATGCATTTTTTGCTGAAACCTTATATTTATGTATTTTTTTTTTGTTATTTTTTTCGTATTTATTTGCGCTCATACGCAATTATGTTGTTGTTTAAAAGGCATTGTTAATGTAGCAATATATAGTTCACTAAAATAATAAGAGCAACACTTAATGCGTCAAAAAATCTTGCAAAAGTCGAAAAATTTTGATAAAGTCGAAAGGTTTTTAATCCATCGAATTAAAGAGTACTAAAATTTTAAAAAAAGTCGAAAACATTGAAAAGCTGAAAAGTTTTTGAAAGGTAGAAAGAAGCAAAAGTCGAAAAATTTTTCAAAAGAAGAAAAATTTTGAATCAATTGAATATACTCAAAAAATCTATATAAATGTTTGAAAATTTGAAGAATGTTAAGAAAATAGAGAAATTTTTAACAAATCGAATAAACTCAAAGAATCGATAACAATATCAAAAAGTCGAAAAATTTTAAGAGAGTGGAAGAACTTTGTATCAATAAATTATATTCATATAGTCGATAAAAATGTTGCAAGAGTCAAAATATTTTGAGGACGAAGAGACATTTGAATCAGCCAAATGTACTCAAATAGCTGATAAAATATTAAAAAAAAACATGAGAAAGTCGAGAGATTTTGAGTTTATCGAATATACACGAAAAGTCTATATAAATTTTTGAAAAGTCGACAAATGTTGAGAAATAAGGAAAATATTTTACTAGAAGAAATTCGTTGAAAAATTTAAATATATTAAATAAGTCAAATTTTTGACTAAAAAAATTCTAAAAAATGTTGGAAATGTCAAAAAATGTTGAAACGTTGAATAAAGTCAAGAGAGTTAAAAATATATATTCAAAAAGTCAGTAAAAGTAAAAAAATTTAATGATATTAATCAGTTCGAAAATATTCAAATAATTTTTAGTTCATTTATAAAGTTTTGAGATATTAACAAGATGCTTTTTTTGAAGCTAAAAATCTCATGCTTATGCTGCTGCTTTTCAAATTAAACTTTCTTCCATTAAGATTACACAGCGCACATGCGATGCAAAAGCAAACTTTACTTACTTACCGGGGATAGCCAGGTGGCCTTGTGAATGTCGAGGTGTTGAAACTTGGTGCTACTAACTACCATGTTTCGCGCCGCGGCGAAGTCGATCAGTCTCAGACCGTTATTTGAAGTGGTCTCGTGGAGACTGAACTGACCGACTGTAGCGCCAAAGATGCCTTCTCATCCGACCTTTGCGTTAAAATCGCCGAGGACTATTTTTACATCGTGGGTCGGACAACGGTCATACACGTCCTCTAGGCTTGCGTAGAAATCATCCTTGGTGGCATCATCCTTTTCCTCCGTCGGGGCGTGCGCGCAAATTAGGCTTATGTTGAAGAATTTTGCCTTGATACGGATCGTAGCCAACCTTTCGTTTATTGGCGTGAACTGAGAAACTAGATGGCGTAATTTTCGACATACAACGAATCCGCAAACAAATTCGTGCCTCTCCGCATGGCCGCTGTAGTAGATATCACAGTTGGTCCGTTTAGAGCAGCCTTTCCATCCATGGATGGCGGTGATGTCAGCCTTTATTTTTACGAGGGCTTCCGCCAGTTGGATAGTTACACCTTGCCTATGGAGGGTCCGGACATTCCAGGTGCATATCCGTAAATCATTGTCCGTTTTTCTTTTGCAGTGGTCGTCATCGTAGTGGGGGCTATTATCCGAGGCTGATTTGGTTTTAATTGGAAATGATGATAATGTGTGGTGGGACCCAAACCCTACGCACACATTCCAAGTTTTAAGTCTAGGAGAGACTTGCCTTCTCACAACTAGCTCACCCCCGGACGGGTGTCCAAGGGATCTCCAGAGGATACTTGGCCAAAAAGGCCGGAAATTTGTGAGCTGCTTGAACTGCTTGCAAAAGAATCATCCCTGGCCACTCCCAAGTGAGTGTCGATTAGGAACTTTACCCACTTACGTGGACTTCTACAAGCAGCTCCATCCTCCAAAAGCAAACTTTGATTGTAATAACTCAGAGCAGATCAGATCAAATTTTGAATGGGTCAACTTATACACCCGTTGTCACGTTTGTTTCAAGACATCGAAATTTAATTTTTTATTATATCGAAGAAGCAAGAAAAAATCCCATTGAATGGCAAAATGCCATGATTTATGTATATTTAAAATAATATTTTTATAATAGCAAAAGTTCACATAAATTATATCTTAAATCAAATAATAATACTCACTTCCACCAAAAGCTTCAAGTGTTCCAAGAAGAAGAAAAACAACAAAAAACCCCAATAAAATGCTAAAATTTTCTCAAGTACTCATAAAATGACACATAGAATGTGCATAATTGTGAAATAAATTTCATTTTATTAAATATTAAGACCGATATATTTATAGCTCTCAAGATGAATGGTCTAAAAATAAATGCATCGAAGGAAAGATATTTCAGCTAGAAATCACTTTTATTTCATATTTTGAATGCAATTCTGCTTTATGGCACATCACTGCAGTGTTGCGTGTTTTTTGTCACAGGTATATTTTTAGCCCATATGCACATGATGCATCACGCGTACCTACAACAAAATCTAGAGGCTTCGAACTTTGTGTTGACTTTTTGGCATGTGGATCAACGTGTTGGTGCGAGTATGTGCCACATACCTACGTACACTTTCCGATGCATGCAACACAAGAGCTAGAATGAACGACGGACCGACCGACCTACCGATATAGCAGAACTATATAATTTTAGACAGGCACCTGCTGGCTATACACGAAAATGAGTTGATGATGAAGATGATGGCAGCAGCAGCAAAAGATCACCGTACAGATCGTGTGTTACAATGGAGGGCGACAGCGCAGTGAAAGGCATAAAATTAATATTCTCGTAAATTTTATGAGGCAATTACTCATCGACACGACACTTGGCTTGGACCGCTATAGCGCACGTTAGCCCCTTTACAAGCGACAAAACAAGAGCGAGTGCGGCACCCGTGGTATTAGAAAAAATGTAGCAGTAAAATTGTTATTACGCTCTATGCGAATGAAATTTCTCTGCGAATAAATTTAGAAATTGATGCGTATCTGTTGTTTATTTTGATATATGTGCCATAAATACAAAAAAAGAAGCGAAAATACAAAGTTCTTAACACGATCACACGTTCAAAATGCAGAGGATTTAAACCTGTGTATGTTTGTGCCATATTTCAATTACGACAATGTTTCAAATCAAAATAAATAAAAAAAGTTTTCGTGGCGGAATTTATCATAAACACGTAATAAAAACAATAACAAAATGAAAATTTCAAAGAAAAACCAATTTAAAAAATGCCAAAAATAATTTATTTTTTTTTGGTTTTTGGGACCAAACCACGACAATTTTTGGTTATGGTGCGCTGCAAACGCTTGCCACATTGTATTCATTATCATTGGATATACTAAGGAAAATATTAATTTTGAGCTTACTAACGAAAATAGCCGCTGCATTGCATGTTGCCAAGAAAATTATGACAAGCAGCAAAATATTATGAACAAAATTAAATTATTGACAGCGACATCATATCGTTAGATAATATAAAAAATTTAAAATAATTTCTTGGATTTATGATTTTAAGTCATGAACGCTATAGAACTCAAAAACGAAAGTCATTGGAGCTGAATTTAGTTTTAATATAAAACTATAAGGTAATAAAGCAACTTTAACCAATTTGTAACACAATTTGCCGCTTCACAATTTTTCTTACTCTAAATTTAATGCTCTTTATAATTTTGTTTAATTTTTTAACTCCATCCATTTCATACTGTTCGTAGTACAGCTAAAGAGAATGACATGTAAAAAATTTTAAAATTTCTTCTAAAGCATTTATCAACAATTATACCCACGACTAGACAGACGTCCCCTCGGGGAAAAAAGCACCAAAACCATACAAAACGGAACGGGGCACCAACACGCAATCAGCAGCTCATATGTGTGATGTACAAATGTGTTGTGTATCGAAGAAAAAAAAAAAAACAAAATACAACTCAACATTTAATAGATTTAATAAGCAAATTACGTGCCGAATTTTTTGAGGTTTTTTTCTCTTACTTGATTATTATTTAATAGTACAAATTATATATTAACAGTTTTTTTTTGTCTTCTTTAAAATGAGATTCCAAAAACACACTAAAGAAATAAAAAGAAAACATTGGTGGAATCATAAAAAACACAAGGACAATTCCATATACAGCTTTTTCTGCAAATGTGCGGTGAAGCACTTTTTTTTAAGCAAACTACAATTTGAGTTTTTAGCTTTGGTTTAATGTGAAGAACTTGATATAGTTACTTTCAAACAAGACGATTTTTTTTCGATTTGGCATTTTCAACAATCAACGGCTCTATTGATCAAATTTCACGGATTGTATATTACTAATACCATTTTAAAAATGGATTTCAAAACCTTGCTCATAGCGAAAGCTAACAAATCCTGCACAAGAACGCAGTACAAGTTTGTGTGCGATGACAATTCCATTGAGAAAATATAATATTATGGATTTAAACTTGGTAAATCTTTTAAATTTTAGATTTTTGAAAATTTGGAAAAGTTAACAAATTTGAGAGCTATTGATCATTTTACAACATTAAAGACTTTGAAGATAAATACAATAAAATACATAGAAACACAAACTCCATGCTTTCTGGGTTGAGTGATAATCTCTTTGATCGGAGAGAGATAATTAATTTCGGAAATTTTTTCTCTAACTCCTTTTTTCTGGTGTAATTGTTCATTCCGTTTATTAACAATCTTCCTAAAAATATTCATTGCTCTGATCGTCTGATGTCAAAGTATTCAGAAAAAATTAATTCTTTAAAAGATTGTCTATTGCTGCCATAGGATGCAAGGATAGTTCGGAATATTGATGCAATATCAATAAATTAGAGCTTAATGTTGGGAAATACAGTTCTTTATGAAAAACTTTCTACATTAAGTAAGGTAGTTGCTCTAATATTATAGAAAGCCTTTCAAGTGTTGATTTCAAAAAAGATGTGATCTAATTTTTTGACCCACTAACACTCAAATTCATTTTTATATCATTGATTAGATCGGTTTTTGAGTGTTCTCGAGGACCCATTTTATGCCGTGCATTGCATTAGAATAAAAAAAAATCAAAATCCGGAAGGTAAACCTTATTTATATTACGTATATAGGTGTGCCAAAATAATATCTTACAATAAAAATGAGTTTTAGCTGCCCACTTTTCCCCCAGCACCCCTATTTACCCCCAAAGGGTTAAGGACTCATTTCTCATAAGAATTCAAAACTAATGCATATCCGTAAGTACTTTGGGCACTAAAGCTGTTAATATCGATAAGAACCCATTTCTACCCCCTGATCACCCCACCCCAGTGCCTTTTTACTACTCTTCAAAGGTTTTTATAGACATTTTGAGTTTTCGTGCACCAAAATACCTGCGGATATGCATTAATTTTGAATTTTTATGAAAAATGAGTTTTTAACCATTTGGGGGTAAATGGGGTGGTGGGGGAAAAGTGGGGAGCTAAAACCCATTTTTATTGCAAGATTATTTTGGCACACCTAGACGCGTGATATAAGTAAGGTCTACTTTCTGGATTTTGATTATTTTTTTTTTTCGTTGACTTTCTTTTTAACGTATTCTTAAGTGTAATTTTGATGTTATGTCAAAATCTGAGGGTGATGGAAAAATTATGACCTTGGATTCGTGTTTAGGACGCCAAATTGCATACTAAGTATGATACCTCATCTTCCAACTACAAGACCTTTGTTTTTGTGGTCCTGTGTAATTAGAAAACTTTGTTGGGTGTTTTTATCGTATCAATTTCGTTGTGCTCCTTAAAGTTCAGATGAAAATATTTCTTGCTTGAGACATATTGATGATTCATGTAGGTTGTGTACCTCTTTCAACTCTCCTTGATAGTTATGCCTCTATGAACAATTTTATGCAAAGACAATGTTTTTATATTCCCTTTCGGAGATTATGGTAAGCAGGAGCCGGTTGCCTTGAATCCGAAAGAGCTCCTATAGTGAAGCTGATATTTGAGTTAATGTCTCTATAGTTTTAGGAAATATTCAACTTTTTACTCGCTATTATGACTACAGATAGTAAGTACTTACTATAGGATTTTTCAATTTCAACAAATTTTTTATTGAAATATCATATTTAAACGGGACATCAAATTAGAAACAAAAGTTGTATATTGTATCAATTTGCTTTTATTAACAAGAACCTTTGTGTGGAATTGTCCGTACACAAAATACATTTTCTCGCTATGACAACTTCAACCATAGATTTCATCGACCAACAAAAAAAAAAAAAGAAGTATAAAAAAAACACTTTTTGGTTAAGTAGATAGAAAAATTGTAAGAAAAACAACAATAATGACAGCACTCATCAAATGTCATATGTTTGACAGTTGGTTGTTTTTTATAGTCTTCTTCTTATTTTTCTTGGGAACATGCATGATTACCAACATGACAAAACTTTTTTGTTTAGCTGTCAGTGCGCTGAGTGCATGTTGTGCTATTAAGGTTTGATCTCTACTTGAAAGGGGCGTTTTGAAAAGTAACTATACCATAGTTGTATGGCATGGGTACCAAATCGCTGTTGTTGTTGTTGGGCTTACATTCAAAAAAAAAAGAAAAAGTTTTAATATTAATTTTTCTGAAAATTTGTCTGCATTTGTGAAGGAGATAGCAACACTATAAAAATAAGTAAAGAATTCTGTTGCTGCATGCATGCATGCGTGTATGCAACAAAGGAAGTGCAACTATGCAGAATGTCACATTCTGCACTTTGTATTCAATTCGTCAGTGCTGCCAACCCTTGTTGATTTTTTGACTTTTTTTTTTTTCTGTGCAATGTGCCTCTCTCTCTCTGTATATGCAGCTCGACAAGTTCGACAACCTATAAAACCGCACGCTAAATGAATGTTGACAAACAATTATTATTTTATTATTATTACTATTATTACGAGTGTATTACCTATGTAGTACCAACTAACTCGGTTTGTCTATCCGTTTGTGTCGTTTTGTCTGTCTGTCTGTCTCATGTGAGTGTGCAACATGCATGATAATAGAATCATTTGTTTATTTGTTGGTTTGTCTAAATGTTTAATCATTTATGTCATGCAATCGTAAAATTGCAAAATTGAACAATTTAGGAATTCATAAAATGGGGAAATTTTCAGAAAATTAATAAAATCTTTAGTGCATTTTCATGTTGTGCAAAAACAAGAAAAAAAGAAAGGAATCTGTTGCATTTGTCAGCGGTGCAATACGAGTTTAAAGTTATATGAACCTTTTGGCAAATAAAGTTTCAAATTATGAAATGAATTTTATTCAGACAACAAAAACTTTTTTTCAAATATTGTTTTTGAATATAAATATCGGTCATTCTTTTAATAAGTGCACACTTTGTTTCTTTTGACGTTTTTGAACATTTTTTGAAACGAAATATCTCAAAAACTATAGAAGTTATTATAAAAAATTTTTTTAATTAAAAAGTTAGTATTTTAACAAAATTATTTAAATTTTTTTAACTTTTTTTAAAGATAAAATCTTTCTTAACAAATATGATTAAATGATATTCTATCCTATCTACTATAGTTTTTGAGATATTTCGTTTCAAAAAATGTTCAAAAACGTCAAAAAAAAGTGTGCAGTTATTAAATGAATGACCGATAGATATAAATGTTTCCCAACATTACTTTTGAACATTATATACAGCATAATATGCCAACATGTTTCTTGAACATTGTATCCAAACATTGTTTTAAAAATATTTTTTTTTCTTTAATTTTTGGAGCATTGTTTTTGGAGAAATGGCTTGAACCGATCTGGTTGTGCTGGCAGTAGATAACCAAAAAGATGAAAATTTCCTGACACAATTCGTTTCAATTAAGATTTCAAATACAGGAAGCTTTTTTATCGAACCAGTCTACAAATAATTTATGTATTCTCTTTCATCGCCCTATCCTAAAGACAATAAAAAATAAATTGAAATTGGAGTTGGAGTTGTCTATCAATGGCTAATTCCACAAAACAAGCAATTTTGCATTGCAAAAAACAACAGAAATTCCTTGTAAGGCAACATTTTTTGTGAAGTTTTTTTTTTTGTTGTCCTTTGACAAGTCCATTCATTTATTGGCCATTGTTGGTCATTGTACGATTTCACAACAGTACCGTCATCGAATATCACCCATGTTGTTAAACTTTTGCATCGTTGCACTCATCACAATCTTAAATAAACAGAAAACTAATTAATTGTTGTTGCTGTTGTTGTTGCTGTTGCTGCTGCCGGTGTGCACATCAATGACAGCAACAGCTACAACAACAAAGAATTAAGTTCTATAATAACAAATAAGGATTAAATTACATACATCAAAAAAAGAAAAGAAAAGGAAAACAAGAACCCAAAAGATATCAAGTGCTCAACTATGTTGTTGTCTCCACAATGCACCAGCTTAAAAAAATATCCCCAAAAAAGATTTACCAAAAAATCCTTCATGCACGTATCAAAAAAAAAAAAAGGAGTCGAAATTTAAGGAAGCCCACAAATATTCAACATGAATTGCGTATTTTTTACAAAAGTATCCCGCATGTAATACCCACAATGAGTATCGTATGCATGCGGGTTGCCTTTCGCCAGAATTGTATGAATGCACTTTCGAAATCATACGTGTGTGGTTGTTGTAATTCAATAATATTGCTGTCGGTACGCAAGGTGTGCACTCGTTGTTGTAGTTACATTTTAAACTTTGTGGGTTATTCCAAAAATGTATGATTTACTTTAGTTTTTGCATGGTTATACTTTGAGATAGGGGCGCGTTGAAGATATTGCCTTATCAAAATAGATTTTGAATCAGAGCCAGAAATAAAAAGTACAGCTACAGTTTCATTAAAATTAAAAGCTGAAACTTTTGCAAAATAATCCACTTCAAACAGCATCTTAAAGGATATTAATTCATTTCAATTATGTTTGTTTTCTGAGAAAGTTTTCTTTTTGATAGACTTTTGGCAAAATTTCTACTTGGAATCTTAATGAAATTTATTTTAAAATATTTTTTGAAGATTTCTCTTAAGTTTTTTTTTTTAACATCCCAGCGGCAAATATGTTATATGTTATACACAACATCGATGAATAGTTATACTCGTTGTAGGCAGTAATTCTCTCAACTCCAGCTACAACTGTAAATTCTTTTTACAAGGGGATGGCCGCTTTGAAGGCAGCTTGCCTACATCTCTATATACAATGTGTAGCAAGAGAAAGGTAGACTGCCTTAAAATATCGCTTACTAAGTGCCTGTATAGTTTACCGAGGTGCCTACATCTCCACATACAAAGCATGCAGCCCACAAGCAAGATCCCTTACATCTCCATATACAAAGTATGGAGCCAGCAAGCAGACTGCCTACAGCTCCATATACAAAGCAGGCAGCCAGCAAGCAAATAAACAACATATCACAGTAACAATTTCAATTGTGAAACGTACAACACAAAGGGTATAGCTTTTCATACATGAAAAATCAGAGTAAAGAGCAAAACCAATAATATTAAAATTGTCAAAAACATATTTCAAGATATATCACCACCTTAAGATATCACAGTCGACTGAAATTATGAACACAAATTGACAGCAGCAGAGTTCTGTATAAAAAGCAATCTATAGTAGGGCTCGATTTCTTACAATACTAACAAGATTCCGAGAGAACTTATTCACAGCTTAATTAGTTTCCTTCTCATCCGTCTAAAGCCTAAACCAAAATAGACGAGACGAGACATAACGAGTAAGTTCGAGTGTTTGTAAACCAATGTTGATAGCCAAAATGAACCTACGTAATTGATCGAAAGTGAACGAAACATTTTGACGAGACGTAAGAGTTCCGTAAGAACTGAACTTCTAAACGTTGCTACTCGTCATAACAGCTTTTTCGATTCGTTGGCTAGCGTAACATTTTGGGTTAAATGTCAAAACATACGAAACGAGTGCAAACGTTCGTTCAATTGTTACCGTCTCGTCACGTCTATTTTGGTTAAGGCTTAAGCAATCAATTAAGAATACTACGAGTACTTGCAGTTTTCAGAAAACAGTTTCTTATTTTCTATTTAGCTGCGCTCATAGAAAATCCCACAAAAAGGAACACAGCCTACGATCATTCATTTGTAATGGCAAATTTAGATCAGTGAATGGTGGGTACCGTCACTTTGTACAACTGGTACACCAACTATTTTCGTACCAGTGGGCGAACGTTAATGTCGGCGAGAGCGGGTGTTCAGTGGAGCCTACGGGGTTGCAAAGCAAACGCGATTATTCAATTAACACAGCTCATAAAAGTATTAGTTTCTTTTTTTAATTAATGTGCAGATATCATGCGATCTGATTAAATCTGTTGTAACGATTAATTTACGCCACAAACGAGAGAAGCGGCTCATTAAATGGATTTTTCTTTTTTTGCAGTTGTAACTTTGTACTTTTTCTGCGAATTGTGCTTGTTCATACATCTGCATTGAATTATGGATGTATTGCATTTTTGTGTTGCCTCGATTTCTTGAAATCAGCATTATATCGCATCTGCAAAAATAAAAACCACTCAAGTTTTGAATTTTTCGCTGTTGTGTAATTTTTTGATGTTATGGTAAATTTAACCATCTAACTTTTGCATAAAAAATGTAGATGTTATTTATGACTATAAGAGATTTTAGTTTCATATGTATTTTGTTTATATACAGCATAATACTTTAACTCAACCTAAAAACCTTTAACATAAATGCTTTCTCATTCGTAAAAATGTTTTATCTAAATTAAGGCGCAAATAATGTGTCAATAAACGTTGCCATATGTAAATTTAAATTAATGCATTTTTTATTTTTTAATGATTATTTTTATGAGCTGCAAATATTAATATATTTTATTGCAAAAAGGTTGGCGAACCGAGTTCTTTTTTTTTCAAGTCAAAAGATAAGCACCCATCGTGCCCAAAGCACTAAAAGTTTAAGTCAATAAAAATCAGCAAAAGCAAATTTACAAAAAAAAAAAGTCAATAAACTTTACAAATAGAAAAAGTATAAAAAATTTGTAAATTTTATTGTATTCAACTTTATATTTGTAATTTTAATAGCTCTATTTTAGTGTTTAGTTAAAGAAATACAATAAATGCTGAAAAATAGCATTAAATTGCTTATATAAATACATAAAATAATTTTTAAAAAAACGTGATTATAATACTCATATTAATTAGCACCAAGTGAATGACAAGGCGCGTTAAAGTATACGCATTGACCCAAGTGGAATTGATGTCAACAATAGAAAATAAGCCAAGTTAAAGTTTTCCTCGTTTCTATAATGAATTTTCATTTTCATTTCGGTATTACATATTTATGCAATTCACAGTTTATTGTAAATTGAGCTGGTAAATTTATATGTTGTAATTTCACAATATTTTACGAGGTGGTATTTTGTGTTGTTATTGTTTCCAATATAATTGCAAATTACCAGTAGTCCATACATTTCACCATGTGCTTAAGCATGTATTTTGAAAGTTGTATTCGTTTTTCATTTTGATGAGAGAACCGTATAGGAAAAGAAAGCGACAAACACATAATTTGCAAACAATAAATTTTTGAGCTCACAGTTTTATGATGGTAATTTTGCTATGAACTAAGTAATTGTTATTACTCCACAGTATAGCCTTTTTAAAGTTTTCCTTGTATGGGAGGAGCCACGCCCTCTAGTCAATATTCACCTTTTTTAAATGTAAATTTAAATGTTTTATTTGTATGGTATTCATGAGCTCTATTTCCGAAGGGTATAAGACATCAAAGCAAAGAGTTAATTTTACTGCAAAATGTCAACTTTTGATTTTATACTTAGCGTTTCATTTTTTTCCTAATCAATGATAATGAAGGTTAAAATTTTGCGACAAAGATGTGTCTATTTTGTCCAATGATCGATTCTGTGATTTCAGCAGCTGAATATTTGTACTCTGTTGTTAGTTAATTATAATGAAATAAATGGTAAATTCAATAGCGTTTTATGTACCAAACATTTGTTCATCAATATAACAGTTGTTAACTTTTACCTAATCTTACTAAAAATGGCATACAAATAGTTTCCCTGTACACCGAAAAGTCCTACATATTCCATGACTTAAAATTATTTCTTAATTTCCTACTGGGCAAATGCATATATGTTAATAGTTACGTGCGTTTTTATTTGTCATTTTGCAATTACATAATGAAACGATGGTGAGATGTAGATAGATGTATTAAAACCGCTTTTGCTAGATGCAGCTGATAGTAAATGACAGCAACAACAAAAGCAATAAATGACAAACAACGCAACTAATGACAAAAACAACTAAAACAATAACAACAACACATATGACAAGTACAAGAGAACTCTATTAAATTAAATGTTCATTTACAAACATACACGTACATCTACGCATACATACATATGTAGTAAAAAGGACATTACCAATCCATGCAAGGTTTAGGGTGTACAATTAATAGAATACTCGTGTTGGTTTTAATCTTTAAATTTTTATTAAAGATCAAATTTTGTTTTGTAAAAAAACTCAGCGAAAATAGATTTAAAAGAAATTTGAGAAAAAAGTCTCTTTAAATTTTGAGTAGGTAGGCTTAAAATAATAAATAATCCCAGCGGAAAATATGTTATAAACAACATCGATGAAAAGTTACACTCATTGTAGGCAGTAATGCTCACAACTCCAGCCACAACTGTAAATTCTTTTTACAAAGGGATGGCCGCTTTGTATGCAGCTTGCCTACATCTCTATATACAATGTGTAACAAACGAAAGGCAGATTGCCTTAAAACATCGCTTACGAAGTGCCTGTATAGTTTAGCGAGTTGCCTACATCTCCACATGCAAAGCATGCAGCCTACAGGCAAGACCCCTTACATCTCCATATACAAAGCAAGCAGCCAGCAAGCAGACTGCCTACAGCTCCATATACAAAGCAGGCAAATAAACAAAATATCATGGTAACAATTTCATTTGTGAAACATACAACACAAAGGGTATAGCTTTTCATACATGAAAAATCAGAGTACTTCATCGATTTGCCGCTGGGATTGTTCAATATTTTGGCGTAATTATTGCAAGATTTTATCAAAAAAGCAAAGAATGCCTCAAAGACGGAATTGTTAAAAAAAAAATTGCAAAAAACTCTGAATAACCCTCAATTAATTTTTGGCTGGAATTAGCTTTATTGTAGTATATAACACCTTTATTGTTAAATTATGCCAAGAGGCATAAGATTATTATAAGATTATCATCAAAAAAATAAATTTCCAATATAAGCCACCCTAATTCATGCACACACGTTTGTATGCATTTAATAAACCTGTGAATTAGACAAATATTTAAGTATTATTTAATGAAGGGTATTTTTTTATAGCTTTTTGTTGTGTTTTCTTTTTTTTTACTTTTGCAATGACCACATTCCCTTTGAATAACTGATGTTGTTGCTTCTATCGCTTTAGTGGCAATTAGTTCTCACAATAAAGAAAAATAATAAAAAGAAAAAATAAAGAAAATTGCAAATGTTCAGTTTTTTTTTTTTTTAAGTTTTCATTTGCTATTCTTATTGCTTTACCTAAAGTGACAACATTCAACAAGGGCGTGGCATAAACAGGGGCGCGTCAGCACATTTAAAATAATTACAATTATTATCATTATTATTAAAAACATCGTCATGTCGTGTTTAACGTTGTTGTTGTTGTTGTGGTTGTTGCTGTTGCCTCGTGTTGCAAATGTTTGCTTGTCATTAACGTCATTCCGACAACAGTCCACTGACCAATCGAGTTGATTTTTGTATTTTTTTTTCCAGTTTTTACTTCATCACTGAATTGTCGCACCTGTACTTCAACTCAAATGTCCGGCCGTTGTAATAGTGACAACTTTGTTGCTAATCACAGGAGATTTGTATTGATATTCGTAATTATTGGGTATCTATATGTAGATATTTTAAATAATTCTACATGACAATGTCAATGTCATCATTATTGATTACAAGTCGAATTCATTTATAGAATTTATATCGGTGATGGGCGTAGTTTTTTTTTTCTTCTTAGAGTCACACTGAAAGAAAAAAGTATGACTGTCAAGCGTAAGCAGAGTGATAGTTGAGCTCATGATCTATCCAAATAACTTATGATAACCACTTGTCTTGAGTTATAAGTTCTTTTGTATTTTCGAGAGTCTTCCAAATCAAAATTCCCTAAGTAAACAATTTGTTTTTATATATTTGAAACTCATAAATTTTGCATTTTTAACGAATCCTACATACAGATATCTATTACACAAGAAATGCTATGTAAATATCAAGTTATTAACACACCTCGAGCCAACCCACCACTGCCAATATTTAAATGAAATAGCAATTTGCTGTTGAACAATTAAGCAAGAATCCTGCCCCACAAACAAACAAACAATCAAGCGTAGATTTGTGGCTCATTATGCAGAAAAGAAACAAACAGCAAGAAGCATTTGGCGGGTGTGTAAACCGCACAAATGCAGGTTGAACTGCTGGCAACATCAAGCCGAAGATGAATAAATTGCATCAGAGTTTTAGCTTTTTATGTTGAGTAACTGTTGCCGCTGCAGCAGCGTTGCTGTTGTGGATGCGCTTCTTCTTCTTCGTCTTCAATGCTTGCAAAGCGTGCATCGTGTGAATTTTTAATTAAAAATCTTGTAGATAATAATTTCTAGAAAAGTATGCATTTAAAGTTTATTTTTCTTTCTATCTCTCTGTGCTTTTGTGCTACAATTAAAGTTGAAACATAAAAATATAGAAAGTGGAGGAAAAAGTCGCGTATATGCGCATGCGCATGCCCAACATATTAAATGCACTTAACGTTAGGCGGCAGGCTTGCGCGCGCACATATAACAAGCAGCAGTAAATGCTGACTGACTGAGTGCAGCCAGTGTTGCCACAGTTGATGAGATTTATTATGTTGTATTTTTCGTTGTTGCTTATTAGGGTTTTCTGTTGTTGTTGTTGGTGGTGCCGTTGCTGCTGTTTAATTAAATTAATGCACCCCCTATATAAGCACAGTTAGCTAATAAAAAGTGCAGTTTTTAGTTTTTTTTTTTCTATAAGAAAGCAAGCGTTTGACTGATAGTTTTAGACTGTTACAATAAAAAAAAAAATTAAATTTTTGTATCTGCTTTTTAAGGCTTTTAAGTGGATTGTGTTTTGAGTAATTTTATTTAAAAAAGCAAATTTTTAGAGATTTAATTTTCAATTTCGAGTTCAGATTTAAAAAAATTTTAATTTGAAATATCGAAAAAATGTGCCGTACAAATTTTTATGATTTCATCTTTGATTGTTACAGTCTATCAAAGAGTTAATATGCTGCCTGTTGCCATAACAGCGAAAGCGCATAGAAATGCACAACATAATTATTATAATTAAGGTTGTTTTAGCAGGAACTAATAAAGAATACGTTTTTTTAATTAAGTTTCCAGATATGCGGATAAAAGAGATAAAATTTATTAGGTTTGTCGGATTATTTTACTTTTTATTTTTTTTAGTTTTATGCAATTTTATTCTTAAATGTTAAGTCAAGAATTGTGTGCGTTGTAAAATGACTTTGGATACGGCTTATTATTGCAGTTTGGTCATAATCATCAGAGCTGTGAATGAATGCATTCATTTTCACTTTTAACTCATGAGAAATTCAACATTCAGAGTGCAGCTATTTAAAAAAGGGACCTCAATGCCATGAGTTTGCAGCCTTTTTTTTCTAACTCAAAAGAATGAAATTATTTTGGTGACGTCACATTTTCGATTGAAATCATGATTGGAAGAATTTTGATTGCATTGAAGTCACCTCAACGTACTTTTAATTCATTGCAATCACTTGAAGTCGCTGCAATCACTTTAAGTCACTGCAATCACTTGAAGTCGCTGCAATCATTTGAAGTCACTGATGATGTGGTCAATTTATTCATTAAGCTTATCGATCATATACATGTGTATATACATACATATGTACACACACATTCACTTTTATATATATGCTTAGAAGATATTTGTGTAGATTTTCGAGCTAATTCAGAGCAGTGTCTTCAGTGACTTCAAATGGTTCCAGCAATTTCAAGTGATTGCAGCGACTTCAGGTGATTGCAAAGAATTAAAATTGTTTTGAGGTGACTTCAATGCAATCAAAATTCTTCCAGTCATGATTCCAATCGAAAATGTGACGTCACCAAAATAATTGCATTCTTTTGTGATAGAAAATGCTGCAAACTCATGGCATTGAAGTCCACAGGTGACTTCATTTTTAAATAGCTGCACTCTGAATGCTGTATTTTGGCAGTGACTTCAATGGATTTCAATTGCAAATGAATGCACTTTTTCACAGCTTTGATAATTATCTACAAATATGCAAATTTTTTATTTGAAAGAAGACTGAATTATATTAGTTCTTACGATAAATAACATTAGCATATAAATTTAAAGCCCCGGATAATGATTTATGTAGATTGAAAGGTTTTTTGAAAGGGTCTTTTCCCCAAACACGTGGCCACTAATTGACCCATAACTCAGTTATTAACTTTCAAGATAAGTCAAAAAAAATGTTTGCAACGGAAGCAGATGAGGAAAACTCAGATAATGCTCTACTGAATATTTTCCAGTCAAAAAACAAATTAAATAAGTAAAGATTCCGGCTGCGAATTTAAAAATTCATCCAACTTTTAATATGAAAAATGTTATTCGTAACAAAAATAATTTAAAATATTGTAGAATACATTGAAGTTTCAGTGTGAAATTTTTATAAATAGTATGTAATTTATTAAAAACACTGTATGTAGTGAAGTTATAGGAACATCGACTCATATCAAAGTAGAACAATTTGGGGTCATTAAGTTTGAATTTTTGTTTAAGACCGACGAATGCGAATTTTTTCAAGTATAAAATTTAATCACGGTTTTGATTTTAAAGTAACTTTCCCATGTGGCAAAATAATTTTTTAATTTTATACCAACGGAAACTTTGCGCAAAATGAAAAAAATTGCATGGTGAGAAAATCAAGCGTAAAATTTATTTATTCCGAAATTAACTATCAGACTTTTACTCCATAAAAATCTGTCCCCATATAAAGATCGAGCCTCGAGTCGATGATCTAGAGCCATTGTAGAATAGTTCATTAATTTGTAATATTAAATTAATAATAATAAGATCGACCCCTTCCCCATCATCTCTTTACAAATTAAAAGATGTTTATCAACTGGATTTTTTTTTGTATGTTCATACTTTTGATCTAAACCAGCGGTGGGCTTAGAAATCTAACAAAAGAGCAGAACAACAACATCAAGCAACAACAAACGAAATTTTAAAGTTTTTTTTTTACTTTCATTTCCAAAATTGCCATTAGCACACAAAAAAACCAAATTACACTACAAACAAAAACAATTGCTACATTCGTCAAGACACAATGCGGCGCCGTCGTTTATGCCTTTGTGTTTTGTTTTTGTTTTCATTTGAATTCAACTCAACGCTGTGCCTCGATAGCGTTGAAATTCTGCGAATTTTTTTTCGCTTGCTTGTACGTCGAATAACGATGAGAGCAAATAGAGCCACTATGTGCCCATCACTGATCTAAACTATGGCGTTTTTGAAAACCTTATTAGGAACTATACACTAAGAGCTCAACTATCTCATGCCTGTAAGTCACAAGTAAGCACTCCCTCAGTTCTTATGTGGCCTAGATAATATCTGTGTTTGACTACTTTTCAGATACTGCTTCCAGTTCCTTTTTATATCTAGACAGTAAAATTTTATGAAAACCTAACTTTTTTTTTATTTTAAAAACCGATTTCTTTTTTTGTTTTGATGGTGTAAAATATCGTAAGAGTCCTATAATAAAAATTCGTGCTCAAAGAAATTAATGATATAAAATTAATTTAGAGATTTGTTAAAGTTAATTTAAATTTAAATTCTATTTTGTTTTAATATCGTCTTACTAAAATTTTTAATTAATTGCTTTTTTAATTTATGAACTCATTTTGTTACCAGCTTTCTTAACATTTGTTTTAATTTTTATGACAAATGGCTTTGAATAAATTTAGTGGCACAAAAAAAAAAATTAAAAATGCTTGCCCTTTTATATCAAAGTTTAATACCCAATTACGAAATTCGGCCCTAATCATGTAATGTATGCACAAGGGTGTGTATATGAACCTTGAAGTGAATAAAAATTCTTGGCGTTTTTAATGGCAAATGCGTGTCTTTTGTAGTGGAATTTATTTAATTTTATTACCCGAGAATTAAGAGAATAACATAATTGTATCTTATTAATTCTAATTATAGGAAAGGAATTTGAGAATTTCAGTAGTTTAGAACATAAAACAAAAATTTTTATGTGTTTGAAATATGTAAAAACTTACTCTAGTCTTTTATTATATGATCAACATGTATGAAAGAAATTTTCTGTAAGTGTTACTTTAGAGTCCTTTAAATTATCGACGAGTTGATAAGTAAACTTACGAAAATTTTAAACATAGTTTAATCATTTCAAACACTACAAGGTTTAGTCAATGTCATTTAGTTGCAATAAATAATAACTCAATTTGCGTTAACTGCTTAAAAATTGTAAGATTAATTATGGAAAAAATTACAAAAATATGTGTAAGTCAAAACATTTCAAAAATGCATACATTTTCACACATTTTTTTTAAGAATATTTTTAAATATTTTTTTTCTCTTTTATTTCAGATATCCGAAAAAAATTACTTCCAGCCTAAATTCGTAAGTCCAAACATTTTAAAATTTTTTAAATTATAAAGCTTATCTTTTAAAATTAACATTCTTTGCTTAATTGTTATAAAAAAAAAAAACACTTTTTAGTGCTTATAAGTAACTGCTTTATTTACTTCTCACAATAATTTACAAATTTTTTCAAAATTAATCGCAGAATTTTTAGTTAAATTGTATATTTTTTTTTAAATGATATAAAAACTAAAATATTAAATGTAAATTATGTTTTTATTGGTCAAGAGCTTCTTTATATAGCAGCTGATAGCCTAAGAGAATGTTATTTCATTTTACACTTTATTTTACAACTTTCCTGTCAATTTTCCTTCTAATTTTAATGTTTTTCCTTGAATTCACTTTTTCAATTTCCTTTTTGTTTATGTGTCAATTTTATTCATTTTATTTGGTGTAGTAAAATTATCTCAAAATTGCGAGCAGTTTTTTAACATTAAAAAATACCTCGAAAGAACTACTCTTGCTCTTGAAAACACACTTGGAATTATATCGATATCTTTTTTTTCGAAATATCGTAAATTGAAAAAAATAAGTTTGTATGGAGGAATTTTCAATTTACGATATTTCGAAAAAAAACCGATATCAATATAACTCTAAGTATGTTTTGAATAGGAAGAGTAGTTTCTTCGAATAGTTTCATAAAAAAAAATTATTTTTAGATATAACTTTGCCTCCAACATCTTGAAAAACCCTGATTTTCGCAATATTAGGTTAAAATATCTCGAAAATTTGAGCCATTAGTGAAATTCTGCCTTTGGATTCGAATTCAGCGCGTCAAAAAACTTCGGAAAAGCTTATTAGAGTTAAAGCAACAAAATCATTGCATAATAAACGTTATAATTGCGGTTCATAAAAAATATCGCTGAACATCAGAAATCAGGGTAATATTAGCTGATTTTTGGAAAGTCATGTGCTCATATAAAGTATAAGCAACATCTGACTTAAGTTTTGGCTGCTTGGATTTGGAACAATTTTTTTATCTCTATACTAAAAAAAGGTCATAATACACAGTGCGGCAACTTTATTTCGGAATAGCATTTCAATTGCTTAGTGCAAAATGAAGCCGTCCATCTTCTCAAGCTAAATATCTAGACGACCAAAACAAAGCGAAGTGTCAAAATGTTTCTAACTTAATACACTTACAGAAATACATTTTTGAGAAAGTTTTTTTGTGAATAAAATATTCAAAGTAAATCGTACCCCAGCTCCTTAAGGCAAAAAGAAAGAAAAACAACAGATGGGCCCTAGTGTTAATATTGCCATATGATTTGCCACATTTTGTAATATTTTTTTTTTTATTGCATTTGTTTATTGCTCATTCGACAAATGCAGCTATAAGTGCAAAATAATAAAAAAAAAACAAGGAAAATAATAAAAAAATAAATAAACAGAGACAAAGAAAGAATAAAACTGGAAAAAATTAAAAACTCAGTGTGTGCAGTATGGAGATCGTGAGATTGATCAATTGACATTAATTTATGCAGCGGCATATATGTAGTTTGTATGTGTGTTGCTTACACGCACGCACACAAACAACAAAGCGCCTACAAATGTGTAAACAGTAAGGCGGACAGATCCATCCATCTGCTTTGCTTTGATGGTAATCAACATCAACATACTCGTTCGTTGATCGTTGCAATGCTGCACATGCAATTGTGCATCTTGAAGTTAGAAAACGCGCGCATTTATTTTCACACTTTGCTAAATTTGTTGCTACAGCAACTTTGACGCTGCTGCTGCACTTGTCACTTGCAAGCAACAATATTGCAAAGATATGCACGTTGGTGTGAATATTAATTTATTGATGCGTTGGATTGTCTTTGTTTTGCGAAATGTAATGAAATAAAGTAATGATTCTTTGCTTTTATTATATTTCTTCTTCATATTTCTAGCTAATGGCTTATATATAAAATATACATATGTACACATGTATATAAGACTTATTTATTCAAAAATAGAAATGTTTTTCATAGAAAGTTTTTATATAAAAATATAAAAATTCGTAATAACAATTACTTTTAATCGAAAAAAATAAAAATCCAAAATATCGATTATTTTTGATCGAAAAAATAGAAATCCAAAATATCGATTATTTGTGATCGAAAAAAATAATAACCCAAAACAACGATTATTTTTGATCGAAAAGAATAGTAATCCAAAATAACGATTATTTTTGATTCAACAGCATATAAATCAAAAATAACGATTATTTTTGATCCAAAAGAATAGAAATCCAATATAACGATTATATATGATCTAAAAAATAGAAATCTAATGTAACGATTACTTTTGATTGAAAATAATATAAATCCAAAATAACGATTACTTCGGATCGAAAACAATATAAATCTATTTATACCGATTACGCAGTGATTTCTATCATAAAATTCATAATCGTTACGGTCCCTGATAAAAACACAATATTTTGTAGCTCAGTCACTCAATCAACTTTTTGTTAAAGGATTTTTCTTTAAAGATTTTTTCTCTTTTATGCGCATGTGCTCTAAGCTCAGCTTGTTATAGGCTTAAAAGTACTAAAGCCAACTAAAAATTAATACGAAAACGACCAATTCAAAAGAAAACCTCGAATTTGCACAGAACTAGAGTCCATTCAACAAAATTTTTAGTTTTATTGAGCGATAAAGGTGACTGAAAAGGTTGATAATAATAAAATCATCTTTGAAACAAATCAAATGTTCGCACATACTGTGCAACTTCTATTCTGCGTTATTATTAAAAATTAAATTATCTAAAATTTTGAATGTTCCGAATTTCAAATCGACTGAATTTTAAATTCTGTGCATTCTGAAACAAACGAAATATAAATATCTGAATTATGATTATCTGAATTTCGATTATCTGAATAAAATGACATACAAAATAATATATTTAATGTAATCATATACTCTATTAAGATGAGTATTTCTTTCACTCTAAACAACGTTAAACTAAGCCAATATTTCTGACAGCTCAAAATAAAGCAACAAAAATTATTGGTTTAAGGCGGCCAACTTTAACGTATCTCACACTTTATCAAAATTTATCTACACATCTACTTATTTTCATATCTACGCGCTAGCACTTCATGCGGACAACATAATTTATGGCTTAAGTTTTACACACCTTGTTTGTAGTATGTTGTATCCGAATTTTTTATTCATTTTTTTTTTGTGTCGATACCTTATGCCATAGCCATGGTATTTTGATTATGTTGATTTACGAAAGTCTTAAAGAAATTTTGAAAATATTTATTAAAAATAAAAAAAAAACAAGAACAACAAAACCTAATATTTAACAGCATCAAGATTTATTGAGATACTTCGTTTTACCACTTTGGTTTTGGTTTTGGACGCATTCAATTTTTGCTGTTAGTTGTTGCTGTTTAATTCATCACATGTTGTTGCTTTACATGAAATAAATTTAACACACAAAAATACAAAAAAGAAAAATATCTTCGGGATAGTTTATAAAATATTTAAAAAGAAAAAAAAAATCATAATATATATATAAATTTTTTTTATCGCTGCGTTATATTTACTTTTTGTCATAATTTAACCTTCGAAAGCATAATTTATGTTATGTTGAGCTTTTGTGAAATGGAAAAGATATAAAACCAAACGAGATACCTCGAAGATTCCACATAACGAGCTGGCAAATAGGCGTTTTAAAAGTTTTGTGACCCATCATATAAATTTCAATTTAACCTGATTACATTTTTTTACCATCGTAAATCCAAAAATCGAAAGTCGAGATTTTCTTCTGCCGTTTCGATGGCTTTTTGTTATGTTGGTTAGAAAAATCATCACATTGCGTAGGCGTAGTGTAAATTTATGTATTTATTCAACTTTAAGGTTTCGTTTTTTTCTTTTAATTTTTAGTTGTTGTCGAAACCCACTGATATTTAGTTAAAAAAAAAAATAGAAATACTTATAAAAATTTGTTATGCTTGTAAAGCAAATTATGATGAAAGTCTTAATGATGTTTTCTGGTAGGCGTAGTGAGAACATGATGTTTTTTGGAAGTTTTTTATTTCGACTATTTAATTTATGATTACTATTTTGTAAATTAAGTCTTTTAAAATACAAAAGTTTGCTTCTTATCTATATCATAGAAAAACAAATATTTACTGTCCACTAAAAAAAGTGGGATTTAAATTTGAACAAAAAAAAAAAAACCTAAGCTCGATGGAAACAACAGCGTTTGGTCGTAATCAACAGCAGCACCTTTAGAGTAGAGTATTTTTTAAAAGAAAAAAATCATTGAATTTGTGAGAAGAGTTTTGCTAAGACATCATCGATGTCATGTAGTCAAAATTTTATCAGCTTTAGTCCGACATTTTTTTGTACAAAATTTTCGAGTACGGGAACGATTTTTGAACCAATTTATGCAAATTGGACGCATTATAATACAGGACGACATTATTATCATTATTGTAGCAATCAAACAAACATTTTAGTGGGGGGGGGGAGGGACGGCTGAATGAACTAGATGTACTTAAACATCGTCTTTTCCGATCGTCGACCTTTAACCATTTCTGTTAAAACTAAATCTAGAGTTTACATTCCATGCTGATCACATCAGCGACTCATGATAATAGGGACATTGAACATCCCCTATGCGGGATAGGTCGTAAAACCCTTTAAAATTGGGATACCTGGTTATACTAATAGCCACCCTGGTATTTATTTTCGAAAAAACCCAATTTTTAATTCACCCTTTTTATTAAATGTCGAACCATTTCGGTCGCTTACCCCATGTGACATTAGCTTGGTCTAGACCAGTGGTGGGCACGTAGTGTCCCTCTCCGTCCTCATTGCTTGAACAGTTGTTCGACGCACAAGCAAGCGAAAAAAAAGTTCGAAGAATTTTAACGCTCTCGAGGCACAGCGTTGAGTTGAGCTCAAATGAAAACAAAAAGAAGACAATGCTGTGCCGCATTGCGTCTTGACGAATGTAGCCATTGCTTTTGTTTGTAGTGCAGTTTGGTTTTTTTTTGTGCTGTTGGCGAATTCGGAAATGAAAGTAAAAAAACTTTAAAATTTCGTTGTTGTTGCTTGATGTTGTTGCTTCGCCCTTTTGTTAGATTCCCATGCCCACCACTGGTCTAGACGATGTTTCTTTAATCTCAGTCATTGATGACATCTTCGATACATATCTGTAATTTTTTCAGTACATTTGCATCGTGTAGCATTGTCGTCAATACATTCGACAAGTTTTTGGTACATTCGGTACATTTGGTGCATTTTCAGTATATTTGTTTCATTTTTTAGTACATTTTCGGTACATTTTCAGTACATTTTTTTTTTCAGTACCATTTTTTTTTTTTAGTAAATTTAGCAGAAATATGCATACAAACCTGTTGTTATAGCTTGCTGATCATTATTTTATTTTAAGTAAAAAAGTTATGTTCAAATGTTCATGACGAAAAAGTACATTCGGCATATAAAAAGTACATTTCCTGCACTCCTTCAGTGCATTTTCACAAAATCCAAATGACATCACTGATTTGTTTTTTTTTTCTTTCTCACGGTTCGTTGCTGAAGTCTTTTGAAAATTTATCGAAACCAACAACCAAAAAATGTGTTTTTCTTTTTTTCGTATATATTAAACAAACAAGAGATAAAAGTATACAACAAAAAATGCAACCAAATCATTAATAGTTCTTGAGTTTAATTGATTACGATAAAAAAAAACATAAAAAAATTAAATTTATTTAATTATATATACTTAATATTTTTAAGATTTTATATAAATAAACATTTGTTTTTTTTTCAAAATATTTTGCTTAGGAACCAAGAACATTTTTATGGAAGCACTAAAACAAAAAAACACTAAAATCAAAGAACTTTCGAAATAAAAATGCGCGCGCGAAAATTTCGCATGACCTTCAAAAGCTCAACAAAAAACTGAAGAAGAAAAAAAAAAAAGAATTAAAATACACAAAGAACAAATAGCAGCAGCAACAACAACAACAATTTAACATGAAACAGGTTGTAAATACCTGTTGTTGTTGCTGATATTACTGTTGGTATTTGTTCTGTTCTTTAGCACAAAAACACACTCACATTTAGATACTGCAAGAAAAAAACCAAAGTATCTGCAATTCGTTTTAATTTTTAGCTTTTTTTTTTGTCTTTTATTCTTAACTTAATTTGTTGTTGTCGTTGTTGTTGTTGTTTCTTTATACTAGTTTTGCTGCTGTTGTTGTAGTTGCTGCTGTGCTTTATATTGGCGATAATTTTGTTGTAGTGGCTACTATTATTGCCATTATTGCTGTTGTTGTATAATTAAGAACCTACACTGCAGCTTTATATTTGCAGCAAAACGACAACAACACAAAAAAATGTTAATTATATCAAAAGCATTTTCAACAGAGTTGTAAAACGTATATACATATACGTAAATCATAAGATTTTTTTCATTACAAATCACCTAAAACAAAAATATTAATTATGAAATAATGACCTAACTTTGATATCTAGAATAGAGTGAATGTAGGAAATATGTATATAAGCGTAGGCCTTAGCCATGAGGAGGCAAAACAATTTCTTCTATGATATAAAACCCTCAATGTCCATTACTATGATTAGATTAGATTACAAGAATGAATGAAGAATTTTTAAGAATTAAAACAATGAAGGATTTTTCATTAGGAAACAGCACCCAAACTTTGGTGTTCCTTTTTCTATATATTTTGTTTGGTAATATTTCTATTGAAATGCTTCATGTTTTCTATTTTGTGTGCAACAATACGTAAGCCGATTTTGTCTAGACGCATATTTGATTTTTCCTTTTTCAAGGCCATTTAAAGGGAAATATTTCGTAGTTTATATTCTTTTCAATTGAGAATCATATCGATGTTGGTTTTCATTATTTTTTTTGAATATGAATGCAGTATGTTACAGCGCTGAATATAATCCATATAAGTATATAAAGCTTCCTGTTTCGTACGTTTCTTTTCTCTTTTTTTGCACTTTATTTCCATATTTGTTTCATATTAATTGAGTTTTTTTGTTAAACTGTTTAGTTAACGAATTTGTTCTTTATTTTTTTGTTTGCTTTGTTTGAATTATTTATGTGGTCACAAGCAATAACAGCTTAAGTCGATATGTGACTTATACTGTTTGAAATTGTCATCACAGATAAATATGTAACACAATAATTGTTGGGTTTAAGCCAAATCATCCATAATAAAATCACACAAAAAATTTCATAAAAATTTAGTAAAGCAAATCAACTTTTTTAGTTCGTTTATCATTTTGGGTATTGAAAGGATTTTCCTAATGCATTTGAAACTTCTTTTTTCATATTGTTGTACATGTTTTGTTTAACAAATTTATTAACAATTTTTTTTTTTTTTTTGCATTTTTATACTTTGTTTCCTTTTAATATTTTTTAATTAGATTTTCGTTTGACGATGTTAACTCCATTGTATTAATAGATAGATGATGTTGGCGATGACATATTTGATTAGTGCTGCTGTGCTGTTGTCATGTAGGCAGCCAATGAGTGCATTCTGCAGAGCTAACTGTTGAGTAACTGTTGCGTAAGTTGCTGTTGAACGATTAGATTTTCAATTGCAAATACAACATGTTAAGTGAGCGGACATAATTTTTTGCAGTGTAAGAAATTAATGCTTTTTTTCACACAACAGTTGGAAAAATGAAAAAGAATTTAAGAATATAAATCAGCGGTGGGCATAGAAATCTAACAAAAGAGTAAAACAACAATATCAAGCAACAACAAACGAAATTTTAAAGTTTTTTTTACTTTCATTTCCAAAATTGCCATTAGCACAAAAAAAAAAAACCAAATTGCACTACAAACAAAAACAATTGCTACATTCGTCAAGACACAATGCGGCGCTGTCGCTTATGCCTTTGGGTTTTGTTTTTGTTTTCATTTGAAATCAAGTCAACGCTGTGCCTCGATAGCGTTGAAATTCTGCGAATTTTCTTTCGCTTGCTGAGATGAGAGCAATAAGAGCAAATAGAGCCACTATGTGCCCATCACTGATATAAATGAGTAGATATTGAACAAAAAGCGAAAAGATCCAATCCCACTTATAGGGAAATTAAATCAGAGCTAATAACCGCATTATTGCTTGATATAATGCGTTTACTCAACAGTTGCTCAACGGAATTTTCGGTGAAACGCAGCCAATGAAAAATTTTTTTTATATGAGACATTGTCTACCAAAACGAAAGGACTTGGACTCTGAAGTCCTCAATTCGCTTTATATCTTCTAATAAAAAATTTAAATAATTTTAATGTTTTATAGGGTAAATGATATTTTTAGTTAAACTTGAAAGTTGGGAAATTTTTTTTTTTTTTTGAAATTTTCTCAACAAACAAAAAAAAAAAAATGAACTAAACCAAATCAGTATCTTATAATAGTTTCTTATTTTCTTAGAATATTTTACTAAAGTTTTGAATTTTATTGTGCACATTAAGGAAAAAAAAACGCGTTCTATTTTAGATTTATTTTTATTGTAAAATAATGATTTTCTTTCATATTTATTTTGCTTGTTTGATGAAATTGTATGGGACTTTTTTATATTTTAATTTAAATTCAGCAATTTTGAATTGATGATGAAATGCATGTAAGGAATTTGGTTTAATATCAAATTAATTTTAATTTTATATACTTTCAACTTTCAACAGGAGATAATTCCAGTCACCTTTGGTGGTAATTTATGAATAAAGAGATTTTCGTCTCTAAGTGCATATGTTGACGCCTACATTCAAATGTATGAAGAATGGTGGCATAGAATACACAAATTTTCACATATCTACGAAAAATGTATACAGCCAGTACCGTTCCTTGGATAGATACTAACGTGAAATTAACGAAAAAAATAGACAAAATTGAAATGAAAAGAAAAATTATACTCTGCTATACAGGAAACGGAAGAAATAAACAACAAAAAAATGAAAATAAAAAAAATAAAAAAATTTCAACTTCAAGAAAAAGTCATAAAAAGAAATCAAGGGTTGTTTTTTTACGCCTTTCTACCAGAATATGATTGCCACTGCAGCTACTGCTGTTATCGTCTTTTGACTTATGGCTTATATCCTTTGCGCCAACTCATATGCAGGACATGTTACATGTTTAATATTGATTCCTCATAGCGTTGTTTTTTTTTTATTGTTTTTGTTATATACATACATATGTATATTGTTTGAATGAAACATGCGTGAGTTTTCCGCGTGAACTTTGCTATCATTTTACTTACTCTTCACGTTGGATTTGTATATCCTTTTTTTTTTTTTGCTTTGTATTCTTACTCTTTCTCTTTGACATGTTCTCTATAGCGGTTGCCAACAGTAAAAGTTTTATATTTACTTTGTTGCGGAATACGCATATTTTCATTTGCAGCCAACTTTTTCTACTTTGTTTCATATTTTGATAGGGGGCATAACCATTGACAAACTGGATTAAACTAAAAACTTTCATGTCAGGTAACCTATTGAAAAACCTATATAAAAGAAATATGTCAAGAAAAACAAAAGACGATATGTGAGAAGTAAAGGCGTCAAAAATATTTCCATTCAGGTCTCTGATATAAGCATATAGCCAGAAGATATAGATTGTGTTCAGTGACGAAATTACTCGAAAAACTAGAATCAAGTAAATGTCTTTAGAAATATTTCTTAAGAATTAGTAATATAATTCAAACGAAGTATATAATAATATTTAATTTGTTTGAGTAATCTTAACAATTTAATTTTTTGTGCACATTTTTTTATGAAATCATAACTTAAAAACAAAAAAATTTCCTAAATATTGGTATAAAATTTTGAGTTGCTGGAAAATTCAATAGCAAAATCTGCTTTTTAAGTTAACTAAGCCTCTGCTAAAGTTCGACTTAAGATCAAAATATTAAAAGCAGAAAGACTAAGAATCGTCCAAAAAATTTCATAAAAATTTTAACTTCACTTCATACAAAAAGTTCAGCATAATCGTGAGTTTCACCCAATCAATATATCATTCGAAAATGTTTATTTTTCACTTTCCCCCTATCATGAGTTTTATTCAATTTCCTTCATTTAAGCATTTATTTTGAGAGTCTTTAAAAATTTAAAATTGTTTGATCGAAATGTCACAGCTGATTGGAATGACATTTCATTCGGGTGAAACACTGGATAGCTGCTTTTGTTTCGGGAGAACAAAAAATTCGAGGCGAAATGTTATTCGGCTGAAACTACCGATATCCCGAAATTCGGAGAAATATTGATTTTCATGTCTACCGATTTTTAATTTTAGAATATAGATAAGTTTTCCAATCATCCCAAAACTATCCTGAATTAATTCCTAAAATATACCCTCATACACAAAAAGTTTTATTTGCAAATTTTTGATAAATTGTTTTGCAATTTAAAGTTAATTCCCGTAAAACTTTTAATTAATTTTAGGAGATTTTTCGTTTAATTTTTTTTTAGGCTCATGTTTCTTGAAAATTGATTTATCTGTTGTCTTTTCATGTTAGCCTAAGAAAATCTATTGATCGATTTATAAAACAAAAATGTTGGTCTTTGCTTCTGACTATGATCTTGACTTACATATCTCTCTATTATATTTTACGTTTTAAGAGTTTTTGGTCTTGAAATTTCCTCAATAAAATTTCTGTTTTCAAGTAAGTCGCGCGTGGAATTTCCCACTATATATAACTTTTATGCGTGTGCTGTATATGAAATTATTTATTTGTAGACGACATTGCGTGTCCAGTTAACATTTTCAAAATAGTTTTTATAGGAAACGTCGCATAAAAATGATTTATGTATTCGCAAGCAGTGGTTAATTATCGAGTTATTTGAGGCGGGTGTTGAACCAAGTGGGTGGGTTCATTTAAGCGCATATTAAAAAGAAAAATCAATACTTCTGTGATGTATTAAACAAAAACAAATTTCATATTTTTTATATAAAAATATATATGTATACACAGCAGAATATTTCAATAGACCATAACAATTGTTGAGAAGTTGCTTCTTCGAGCGTGGTATACCAGTTAATTTACAGGACAACCGCATATTTCTTTGCTGTTTTCAAAATTGCTATTCTTTAAGTAACAATTTAGTGTTAGCAAAAAAGTTCCTTTGAGCAATAGCTCAAATCTTTATCCGTCTGAATTTCTTCTAATATAAAATATTTTTTACATACATATGTTTTAAAAGCCACACTTTTCTAATCTTTGATTTATTGAAAATTCATTATTATCACATTTCATTTAAATTATTACTACTGTGTGCTTTATAAACCACAAGTTATTAATTTAATTTTATCTCATGAAAATACTTTTTGTTTTTTTATGTCTCCAGCAGAATGACACTTGCAATTGGCGTCAATTAAGTCTGTAATCAGTAGAAAATTTTAAAAACATGCAAATTATCACATTTGTATAATAAATTAATTTAATCGATATATTAAATATATATAAAAATATAAAATGAAAAATATATATACATATGTACGAGTATGTATGAATATGTACAAATAAAATGAATATTTAATTAAATTGACTGCTGCTGCACCCTGTTTTAACACATTTTGTTCCACACAGCCATTCATTTAGCTGCTATTTTGTATACGTTTTTAATCAATTGAATTGAGTGCCTTTAAAGGCGCCTCATACGATATGAAATAAATTGACATCAGGCGTCATGTTGACTCAGATGATTTCTTTAAGTCTGCATGGGTATATTTTGTATGCAGATGTAGTTAAATATCACTGCAATATATCGACCATATATTTGAAAACAAAATAAAGAAACATCATGTGATAAGTAATTTTTAGGAGGATTGGTAACTGTTTTCTTGCGAAAGGTTTCATTTTTCTCGCACTAAAAAGCTCTAACGTTTTTAACATTGATGAAAAATTTAATATTCAGAGCGGAAGATAAGTTCAAACAAAAACAGTTGCGAAATATATTTTTATAAAATATCTTATGTTCCTAGTACTTGTAATTACTTGGAAAAAATATATTTTTTAGTATAAAGTTGCTGACCTTAACATATGTATGTACTATCCTGTGAAAAAGTATCTGAAATTGTTAAATAAATCAGATCAAAAAGATTTATATACAAAAATTTGGATTATGAATGATCTGAAATTTGATTTGAATTTTGTTGTTCTATGTAAAATATCAATATTTTAGTTAAGACTGGAAATTAGATAAACTTTTTGTGATAGGAATAATACATTGTTTATATATTGTTGTCCGATTATTTCAATAAGACGAAGTACTCCTCAAGCTCCATGTTTTATAAACTTCTTTTGTTATGTTAAAGTTATCAATCTATTTAAAATATTCAACATCATTGGCCGTTTGATAAAGAAATTGATTAAAATATATAGCTCAACTCATTATGTTTTTTCTCTTATTTGCAGATATATCCAAAATATTAATAATTTTTCATCATGAAAACGTTAACATCCTTACAAGAATTCATGTTGGAAAGAACGATATCTGGTATGTACCTTTGTTACGCTTCAAATTTCAATGAATAAAAAAAAAATATTTGTATTCAGAACATATTTCCATTCCGATTCGGTATTCAACTATAAAATTCTATTTTACTTAAAAAAAAAAAACAAGAAATAGCATTAATGGAAGAAAACTTTCAGAAAAAATGTTCAGGAAACCATTCAAAAATTATATCAAAAGAAAGCTTTCGTGTTGTATATATTGAAAATGAGTTTAAGAAACTAAGACTAAAACGTGAAATTGCGTTACAACGCGCGGAAAAGCGCGAAAGTATACGCAACTGCAATCAGAGGCATCAACTGTGTAGGGCTATGGAGGCATTGCCCCCCCCCCCCCAAGCTTTTGGTGAAATGACACCACTGACTGCAATAAAAATACAATGCAACAATAGCGCAAAATTATGGAAAAACGCGTGAAAATATGCAATACGCAACAATTCGCTAAAGTGTACGACATGACACTAAAGACGTGCAAAAATTCGCGCTAAAATAGAGAAAAGCCACGGGAAAAGTGTCTGAAGCAAAGCATGCGAAAATGTGAGTATGCGTGCGAAAATACACGAACAGCCGCAAAATCGTACAAGAAAGCGTAAATGAATCAATGCGCATGCAAATACACAAAATTTTAATATATAGAGCTGTGAAGGGCACTTAGCGCCTCAATTTCCTTACATTGCTCTAACCGTTATTCGACGCACAACCAAGCGAAAAACGCTATCGAGGCACAAAATTCGCAGAATTTCAACGCTATCGAGGCACAGACTTGAATTCAAATGAAAACAAAAACAAAACACAAAGGCATAAATGACGGCGCCGCATTGTGTCTTGACGAATGTAGCAATTATTTTTGTTTGTAGTGTAATTTGTTTTTTTTTGTGCTAATGGCAATTTTGGAAATGAAAGTAAAAAAAACTTTAAAATTTCGTTTGTTGTTGCTTGATGTTGTTGTTTTCCTCTTTTGTTATATTTTTGTGCCCACCGCTGATATAGAGATATCGACATACAAGACGAAAACTAACACCATTCACATTCCAAATAAAACCGACCAAATTTCAATTTTACACTTTTTAGTTTTATTAATTGTATAGTGAAGCGTGACATTTGAACTTTTCCAAAATATACTGAACTTAGAGTCGGAATATCCATTTTTTAGGTCGGACATACATTTTTCTGAAAAATTATTTAAGCTGATTTTTGATGGGTCTAAATAAAATAAAGCAACTATTTTTGAGTAAACAAACAAATCTCACATAAAAATTTTAATGACAAAAACATACTACAAATGTGCTGGAATTTTCTCTGAATGAACTTAGAATCAGTCTATTTCACTTGTGTGAAAAGAAAACACAATTTTACTGTAAATACTATCACTGATATGCATGTGTGGCAACGGACCAGGTGTGCTCTGTTTACTATATCCAGTGTGCCGCAGCTGTGCTACAGTTCCAATTTGTTACTAAACTTCATGTGTGCCATTGCCAAAACAGCTTTACAGCATTTGTAATATAAAGAAATTTCATATTAAATAAGAAAGTAAAACCTTCCGTAAAGAATTAGATAATTCTCAAAGAATTCAATTTCTGAAATTCATTTGTTTGAAAGTACTTAGGTTTTACTTTAGGGCATAGAAAAGTTTACACAATCCAATACGTTCGAAGCTCTGAATATCGTTTTTTTCTTCTTTGCATAAGACAAAGTACGTCGCGTGATTTTCACAATAACTTCTGTCTTTGAGTACCTTATTTTCGTGAACAATTGTAGAGTAACTCCTATCACTGCAAACCAGTTTTTGGAAAAATCATGAAGGACACTAGCCCTCCGAGCGCCCGCGTGCTATGCAAATTTTTTCGTCCAAATACTTTTTAAACGATTTTGGAGAAGGCTTACCTTTGTTACTGCCCTGTTTTGTTTATTGAGCAAAAAAAGTCTAAGTTAAATTTCAGTGGGGTTAGTTTCGAAGAAATTCTTTCTTTGATACTGATAAATATGAAATTTTAAGATGTCGAAGCTCTTAATTGTATCTCCAAAACTAGCTAAGTCGAAAATTTATTATTTACAAAGTTTTCAGTAAGCTCTGTGACTGGGTTAATCGGCTTTTTGTGGCGGCTCTGGTAAAGTGTTCTAATGGTCCCTTATTCATATATGAATAGGTAGTTGCAAAACGGTTTCAAATCTCTTTTTGACTGCCATAACACAACCCAGCGGCAAATCCATGAAGTACTCTGATTTTTCATGTATGAAAAGCTATACCCTTTGTGCTGTATGTTTCACAAATGAAATTGTTACTGTGATATTTTGTTTGTTTGCTTGCTGGCTGCCTGCATTGTATGTGGAGCTGTAGGCAGTCTGCTTGCTTACTGCTTGCTTTGTATATGGAGATGTAAGGGGTCTTGCCTGTTGGCGCATGCTTTGTATGAGGAGATATAGGCAACTCGCTAAACTATACAGACATTTAGTATGCGACGTTTTAAGGCAATCTGCCTATCGTTTGTTACACATTGTATATAGAGATGTAGGCAAGCTGTCTACAAAGCGGCCATCCCTTTGTAAAAAAAAATTACAGTTGTGGCTGGAGTTGTGAGCATTACTGCCAACAATGAGTATATCTATTCATCGATGTTGTTTATAACATATTTGCCGCTGGGAAGATTTTTGTTAGTAAGGTCGTGAAGAGAGGCAGCGTAGAAAGCAATTTTCTTTCGAATAGTAGGCGGTACCACGCCTCTAACAGAAAAACACTTTTCCACAGTTAAGCTAATGAACCGATTTTGATGAATTTTGGCTTGAAGATAGAATGAGCTCTAAAAAAAGGCTGTAGATAACTCTTTTCTTAGTGGGCTTGGCGCCGCCCCTATTGTCACGGCTGAGCGACTACACCGACTTTGACAAAACTTGATATGGGAATAGAACGAACCCTAAGAAAGATATCGAGATTGGGCAATATGATGCCATTGTATTTAGGGTACCTTTACTGAAGTGGCACTACATATCGTACTTTCGCAAACAGAAATGAATAAATAGTCTGCTGATGCTTCGTCATTTGACTTTGATACGAAATTTGATACATAAATCTGGGAAATTTCCTGAAATACCTCTGTACGTGGGACACGGAGCCACAATTCGGGACGAATGGTCACCCTAAGTTAAAGTCAAGAAGTAATGAGCAATCTTGGCCTATGTCGGTGCATACGAATGCGTGTGTGTGTGTGTGTGAGCAGTGCGTATCTGCGTCTTCATTGTTTTTTCTTCTTTCGCTGTGTTGTATTTATTGTACGAGTAAACAAACTTTAGCGCTCTTTAGACGCGCTACTGTAGATACGCAGATACACGACAACGCTTGTGTATCGCAACGATTTGTTGTTGCTGTTGTTGATAATGCTGTTCATGTTGTTTTTGTTGCCTTTTCTTATTTATTTTTTAAAGTAGCCAAAGCCATTAGGCCAGAGTCGCTGCTCGGCGCAGCGCAGCATTGAGCCCAAGCGTGGAACGCGCGTAAGCTAACAGCGCGGCGCGTTGGCATCATCACCAGTCAACGACCAAAAAAAAAACAAATAAAAAAAAAACAGAAATAAATGAATTACAACAAAAACAACAACTACATTGTATACAAAAGAAGAAATAGAAATAAAAAAAAACAAAATATCGTCGACAACAACAACAACGCAGGCTGGAAGAAAAGAAGCGAAAAAATCGTAAACAGATCATCGAACTCGTGTTGTTGTTTGTTCATTTCATTTATTGCGATACGAGCGCGACGACCGCGCTATGAACAGCAACAACAACAACAACTACAAAAACCGATGGAGCAGCAGCAGCAACATCATCGAAGCCTCCAAAGCTTCGTTTCGCTGCGTACAGTGGAACGAAATGAAACGCAACGGCTTTTTTTCAGCAGGCAGCCACGTAGACTTCGTTGCTTTGTACTTCAAACGAACGTAGGCTTACAATCAGTGTTGCCAGATTTTTGTTGAACAATTTGCGTAACGCTTACTTGAAGGTAAAACACAGCTGAGTAGGCATTATTACTTTTTGATTTCAATTTCTGGGAATTGAAAAGCAGTTGACTCCTTTGTTGATTCCTTTCCAGCAATTGGAAAATTTTAATTTCATTTTAAAGAAATCGAATTGCGATTCGACTTTTTCAACTCTATCGAAAAACGAATTGATTCATTTTTAGTTTTATTCAAAGATTGATTTTTTTTTTGGATTCGATTCCAATTGCGATAAAGATTTGGGAAAAGGAGCTCGTTGCTCCTTTTCCTAAGAGAAACGATTATTACCACGATTCGAAAAAAAAATGTCGGAAATGTATTCTGGACACCACTGGAAACGAGAATTCGAAGAGCTCAAAAAATATGCAATTGAATTAATTTTTCTAATTCGTTAAAGAATCATATTCGTTATCATGAATCATGAAGCATGATTACTTGATAGGAATCATGGTTATTTGTAAATTTTGTTGATCTCAGTCATTCTCGACATTCTCTACACTTTAAGTACGTTTCTCTCGAGAAATCTATTTCTAAACATGCTGCTACTCTGGTACTTCCACTACTAGATCTAACTCTGCTTTATCTGCTATCCAGTGGTGCAATTCAAATCCATACCCTGGCGGAGTCTCAAAAGAAGATAAAAAGCATTCGTGCTACAGAGATTTTTCACAAGCTGATATATTATCACTTACTGAGTTATGCATTGGGATCGTCAAAATGTACACACAATACAAGGACACTCTTATCCTTAACGTTTCACTTTGAGATCTGTTACGAAATGATTTCGTATCTGCCTTCATAATCGCTAAAAAAAATGTCATAATCCATTTCTAAGTATAAGGTCAAAATATACCAAGATTTTGTCAAAATTCCACAATCTTATCTCGTTGGGCAATTTAACTCTATAACTGATTCGTGATAGCGAGAGCGAAAATTGAAAAAAAAAAACAGTCCAAGCAAACAAAATAAAAATGAACGCAAGCACGAAACCAAACTCGTCACTAGAATGTCGCTAAACGTAGGCATTTTTTTCCATTTTAGTTGTAGTCCAAAGAAAAAACCGCGTAATGTTTCGCTATCAACAAACAAACTAAATATGTCGGCGACAGCAACGGCGATGCGACAGCGACGGCAACAGCAAAATAAAACGACGCACGAACTTGCTAAACTCCCGCGCAAAACTATGCAAAGAACTTTTCACAGAAAAAAAAAAAAACAAAAAATTAACGAAAAAATGCGCGCCAAACTAACGTTCGTTTAGCTTCCCTCTACAAAAGTGAGTGACTGACTACCACGAATTCATCCCCCATGCCGCACTAACTTCGCGTTGCGCCCGTTCGACCCTATTGCCGATTTGAAATGTGCGTGCAAAAAGTAAGAGGAAAAAAATCTATGATATAGCGACTATAAAAATAAAAATGTAGAATTTATGGCAGCACCACCATTAAGTCAGGTCAGGTCGGTAGCAATGATAGCATGGAAAATTCCATTGGAGAGGTTTTAGTTTTTGTAAACTTGTGAAAATTCCAATCTTCCATGCAATTTAAATTTTTCGGAATTATCACAGTCGATATAGTCTCGCATGAATTGGGTGTGTTAGTTAATGCACCAAATTCTTTTGGCTTTTGCCAGACAATTCGTACTTCCGTCGCATGATACACTTTTGCAAAGATCAATAAACGATTGTTTGATTGTTTGACATCGAAAGCTCTCAAGATATATCGTATGTTCAGCGCTACTGCTCCATCTAATATATTAATTCTTTATTAAGTAACCAGCTCAGTGTTTTTTGTTTAGAGTATTCGATTTTTGCTGATGTTGTTCCCGTATTCGTTTGAATCTTCGAGCAACATTCTTGCTGATATTGCTTCAGTTTTTGCAGAGCTAATATGTAGTCTAACAGTGACTGCCTGATCACCGAGCCGAGTAACATTGGTTTGCATATCTAAAGATCTTGCTGACAAGAAAGCCTTCGAGCCGGCATCGAGTTCTTCCAGATGATGCTAAAAGTTTCATAGAATTCCATGATTCCCAGCTGGTAAATTGTTTAGTACAATCTGAAATATCGGGGGGGACATTAAGTAACCTTGCTTGAGATTATTGGTGTGACATCTAGTGCTCTTGCAGTGTGCCTTAACGGTTTTAGTCAAGGTAGTGAATTATACTTTAAGGTTTCTATAGTAAAATACTGACGGTGATTATACGATCCGTAGATAAGCGATTTGAATTGAATTTAGCATACTGTCTTCACCGTGATCTCTGAGTTTGCTTTGAATGCAATTAATTAGGAAGTTTTGAAGTACTTCAGAGAATAAACTCTGAAACGTGGTTTATGAGTATTTTTTGCAAATGGTGAGCTCTGTTTTTTTTATGAATTTCCAGAAGTAAGCCCTAAAGCCTTTCGTTGGGATATTCTTCTTTTCAAATGGCTAAAATAGCTGAAGTAGTTACGTTATTGAGGTGGAATTAGTTGTTAATGCTTCGGCTGCGAAGTTTTCAAAACCTGGTGATTCATTTAGCTTTATTCGACATACTGAAGAATTATTTACTCTATCTGGTTGATTGCTTCAGTTTCGACTTTAGCAATATGCCGTTTTTAATTTTGATTTAACGTGATGTTAGATTGAATATATATCATGATATGATGAAAGTTGGACATAAAGAACCAAATTTTGAATCAGTTTGAAGTTTTATATTATACATTGTTCTCTGCGAAATTCTCATGAAGTAACATTCAAGCCTTTAAATAAAATATTTGTTCCCAGCAAAGCTTTTGCGAAATGATTCAACTGACAGATTTTTGAGAAGTTTTTTTTCCGCATTTATCAAAAGAAACACTCAGAATATTTGATATTGTTGAATAACTTTATGTTTCTGAAAGTTCTTTGACGTAGTGTACTGAGCTTTCCCCTAGTATAAGTAAGTTCGTTTGAAGACAGTTTACACTGGAACTGTATTTTGCGTGCTTACAGGTTTCTTTCGTGCTCACCAACGTTAGAGTTCTGTGCTACATAGTTCTCTCAGAAACGAGACACTGAAATTCCAAAACAGTAAAAAGCAGAAATCGTAGGGATTAAACTGAATCAAAATTATTACCTTCTTAAGACTTTGTAAGTTACACTTCTCCATAGGCAATATTCAAACGAAGTTGTGCAGAAAAATTAAGTAATTCTTTTTCGATTAAGACTATTAATGCTTACTGCCTCCCGTCAAAACTAAAGACTTAATAATCCTAAGAAACGGTACTTAATTTTAATAGAAACTTTAGTTTCTATGACTTATGCAAGAGTTCGCTTTTGGTTTCCTTTAAGATTAACCAGTTTTTACAAATTGTATTCTTTCCGAAATATTATTGCTTAATAAAAATCTAAACAAAAATTATACTTAATAATTTCATTTAAGAAACTGAAAACCTGATGAGTTTTATAGCACACAAAGTACCACAGGTTTCTTTCTAAGTGTTAGACAAGAAATTTCAAATAACTTCTTACCATAAATAAACACAAACAAACAAAAAAAAAAACTTTCTCTGCTTCTGTCTCACTTAATTGGCAATTGTTTGTTGGTCATATTGAGATATCTGCACTCTCTCTGTAGTCTTTCCATTACCAAACTCAGCTACCAAATGAAACTACAAAGCAACTTTCGCGCAGTTCTCTCAATCCCAAATTGAATGTTTTCGCGCAGTTTCACTCTGATATGCTCACAACAACGAACTCTCTGTTTGGCTCACAGTCTCCCTATATTCTCTATCAAAATACTGCCTACATTTTACCAAATTCCCAATACCAAACGTTTGTTTGTTCGTACTCTGTGCAATCAAAATTGAGGTGTACACGAGTACGTGTTGCGCTGAGCTACCACCACCACAACCAGTACCATTACCGTCGGTCGGAATATTAAAATCCAGCAGACTTGTATTCCACACTGGTTGCTTATACTGCTGACAGTCTACTGATGACCGCATACGGTGAATGTTCCTTCGATTAAACGGGAAATCGTGTTTCTTGCGAATATCTCGCCGAATAATACAAATTTGTCTTGAAAGTGACGTCGTCGTTGTCGGTACAACGTACGCGTGGCGACCTCTGTGTGAACTGATTGTGTGAGATTCAATTTGAGAATTCCATTGCAATAATGGAAAGCGGTTTTCGGTACGAATTTCCAGTGTCGTTCGTTGTTTTGTCGCAAACATTAGACGGTTGGTTGGTTGGTTGTTCTTGTCGTGTGGAAATGTTTCTGGAAATGCACTTGTTTGTACCAGTAGTGCTCGCACAGTAAATACTTCCAGCTCTTTGAAATGAAATTTTTTTTTTGGAATGTATCGCAGAGTTTTCGTCGTCGTTTCCACAGTAGAGCATATAACTGGAATTCTCTGCTTTGTTGGTTGCCGATTGGAGTTTGATTTGTGCTTGGATTTCTAACTTGGTAGATATAAAACAACAAAGCAGTTGGTTCGGTTGTCGTCATCTAACTGAGCTTAGTGCTGCTCGTACGCTCACTGAGCTCAATTTGCTCGACCCAAAATATAAGCAAAGCGTCAACTGCCGTGTAGTCGCCGCCGCCGCCGCTCTGTTACCACACTATAAGACTTTTTCTTTGAAGTGGAGCTCAAATACAGCTAGAGCTGTTCGGTTGTTCATTCCATCGTGCTTAGTCTTAGCTGGCAGTAATCGAGCATGTATCCAACGGAACATTTCCTTTACGTCGTCGTCTAACGTTATTTGTTGCCGTTCGTCGTCGACGTCATCAGAGACGTTCAGTGCAATCGTTGCGCTTTTCATGTGAACGTGTCTGCGTGTGTGTGTGTGTGTGTGAATGTTTGGGCTTTGCTTTAACTCGTCATTCGTTATAACGTTGCGCGATCGTTTGCTGCTCGGATTTGCCGTTCACTCGTTTCGGTTTGTTCGACCGTTGGGATGGATAGATCGATCGATCGCTTGCTTGCTTGCTTGTATCTGCTATATTACGTTCGTTGAGATACTTCGCAACTTTGAATGCAGCAACAGCAGTAGTAGCAGCGTATCCGCCGCAGTTGTTGGCGCAATGCGCGTGAATTTGGAGTTTAGTTGCTGTTTGGACGTCGTACGCAGCGTGTGTCGAAATTCTATTCGGTGTTTACTGTTAGAGTTTATTTAACTCAAACGCGGCGGCGTTCACTAATTGGTGCTGTTAATTAGAAAAATGTGGCAACGCATGCAATTTTTTTCTTTTTTTCATTACTGTTGCAGCACATGAGCTTGCAACATGCGCGCGTTTGTTTTGCACCGTTATGCTGTATGCAGTAGCTGACAGCAAAGTTGATTGTGGTGTTAAATAGTGCAACGGTAAAGTGACAACCAAGAGATAATTTCGAAAAAAAAAAAATAGAAAACAGTTGACTTAATGTTGTAAACTTGAAAAATTCAAAAGTGTTGAAGCTAAGCTTTTTTAAACCGTTAGCTGTTGAAATTAGAAAAACTGTAACGTATGAGTAACATTTTGGGATTTTATTTTCGGTACTAAAAATGTAATTTTTCGTTCTTCACCCATTGTAGACATCAAACTCAAAAATATCATACATAACTTAATAATTTGTTTAATTTTTTATTCTTCGTACATAATGGGTTAAAAAACGCGCCCATTTTTCTGGGAGATTTTTTCTTTTATTTTCATGGCAAGCACACGCAATTTTTACGTCTATTGTTTGTGTTGTTTAACTCGTTGCCTTATTCTTTTTTTATTTCTCTAAAATTTTCAAACTTCAAATTAACAAAAAATAAAATGCAAAAAAAAAAAAATAACGCAAGTACAGTAAAAATATTTGAACAACAACTTAAGTCAACAACAAAACCTAAAAAAAATAAAATGTTGAAAAAAAACTACACACTCTTACATACCTACACATACGCATAAAAAAAGGGTGTGTTCGCGCTTAATTTGCTCCATCAAAATCCGTTGTTGTGCGTTGTGGCGCGCGTTTTTTTGTATTTTTTTTTTTTTTTTTTTTTTTTTTGGAAACTTGCTGGGCAGCACCATTAATAATAATAAACACATCTTTGCCAACACACAATTCAACACAACTAATTTGCATGTTGCTGACGACGAAGACGAAAAAACAAAAAAAAGACGTTCATGTTGTTGACGAAGACGTCGTTGATGTTGCTATTGCTGTTGATGATAATGGTGATGAACCTCATGTGAATAACAACTCACAATCAGTGCTTTAAGCGGCACAAAAATGAAAAACAAAACCAAATCTGGAATTTCAAAGTGAAGACAGTTTTTACCTGGAAGTAAAAATGAATACATATCTAACAAATAAATAAAAAAAAAGTAAATGATAAAAACGATTAATATTTGAAAAAAAAAGAACACCATACATTTGACCTTTTTTTATATGTGAGTGTTAAACACTAAAAAAGAATACGCGGTATGTCTGCTTTATGCCATAAGCGAGGTATAGAGTTCCTACGTTATGTTAAAGAATTGTAGGAACTTCATACCGTGCTCTTGGAGAGCCGATTTTCAACAAAGATTGAGTGATTTTATTTCTTCGGAACAAAGTGATATTTTTTAAGAAAACATATACAATATTGAACTTTAAAAAAAAAAATGTAATATATATATATAAATATTTCCATCAATAGCAGCAAGATTGCAACAGGGACCTATTGGTATGATAATGTCTTTGATATTTACAATATCTTACAGATTATATCTTAAGATTGCTGTTGTTATTTTTGAAGCATTCAATTTTGGAGTTTCGGTTTCAGTCAGTTCAGTAGCGTATGATTTCATTTGGAAATTGTACATTAGAATTGGTTTGGGCGAGTTTCATAACGTAGAATAGTTTTGTATTGTTAAAACTTTAGGTGGTTACTTATTAGTGGTTAGATTGTTTTTCAGTAATAAAAAAATACATAATCAACTTTTTTGTTTTTGTTATTGATATTTTATATTTATAATATGTAATGACTAATAACCCAAAAACTATATTGATTAAAGTTTTTTTTTTTTTATAAAATTTATTCTATTTTTTCTTAAGGCAATAAATTTTGTACAGTTTTTACGTTAACACGATCTTCTTCATTTATATCTAAAATCCTGTAATGTTACTCTTTGATTTGCCAAACTACATACATACATACCACTAAGGAAATTTTGTGAACTAATTTACTTTAAATTTGATATGTAGCTGTTTGAAATCTGCCATAACATATTTTTTGTCGGCAATAACCAACAGTCAAATTTAGTCAGGAAGCCTTCATATAACTTTCGGACTCACTTTTGAGCCACCAACTACTTTTCAACGGAATGATTTGTTACTTTTTGAACTCTGTAGATCTTCAAGTTGATTTTCTTTTCCATATTATGTACAGTAGATTTCGAAATAATAACTTTGTCTCGTACTGAAATGTAGGAATTCTGCTTGAAGAGATGATTCACATGTATCACTAACTTTGGAACTGAAAATTTGGGTTTTCTGCCTTAACCAGTTTTTGCCACATAGAACAAGTAGACTTTTTTTGCAAAAGCTAAATATTTTAATGCTGATTTTTTTTCAGTTAAGTTGAAAAAAATTAGTTAGCGAAATTTTTGTTTGCTAGATACCTCTCTCGATTAAAGGGCTAACGCCAAGTATTATTGTAAACGTTACTTTATATCGAAACAATTACACCCAATCAATGCTATGATCACAATGAATCACAATTTTAAGGAATAGAAAAGCCACATTTTTTCTTAGACTTTTCTTATTTCATTTTACATGCTTTGCTCACATAAGAATTATTGATGCTAAAAACGAAAATCTAACCCAAACAAGCGTTGTTTCTGAAAGTCAAATGTTTATTTAAGAAAATTATGTGAAATGTAATGTTTTTTGTTAGTGCTCTCAGACAAAATGGTTGCGATCTGAGCCTGAATAAAACATTGATCATTCGTTCAGTAGCAATCTATCCCGAAAATTTTTAAGGTATACAGGACATGCAAATGAAATACATGTATGTGTGTGTACAAATTCACATAATTAGGAAAATGTAAGAAAACACTAAAAATAGCAAAGAAGTCAGGTCGCTTGAATTTATAAAATTTAATCAGCTGAAAGAAGAAAAACCTAGAGCATTTATACCACTTAGTTTTCAATATATTTATTAATAAACTTTCAGATTTCAACAAGTTTTCATGTGCATAAAATCAATTAACTAATATTTGAACATTAATTACTAAAGAATTTGCACAAAAAAGTTTTTTTAACCTCATAGTTTATGTTTTCCTCGAAGTCATTACTTAATATTTCAAAAACTAAAGTGAATATTAGAAAAGTTTATTTATAACGTACGTAGCTAAATATACACGGAGAAAATCATATTTTCTAAATCAATCCATTTCGTTTCTCAAACTAAGAAAATCCAAAAACAAACAAATTGTTTGTAATTTAAACTTGTTTTAATCGTATTGATTAATTTTTACTCAGATTCAGAAACGCTTTCTTGATACACATAAATTACGTTTTGCAGCTACACAAATTATAATTTCTCATATTAAGAAGTATATTGTTAGGTACTTTTTATACTCGAAATATTCGAATTTTCTAATATTAAGTTCTATTTATTTGATATCACGAATTATCTGCTTGAGTTTGAATCAGTAGTGAGGTTCTTGAAACAAGTAAAAATTTCTTGCGTTTTCTACAATTTTTACAAAATTCAATCAAATCAACGAGATTCGATTCAATTAAATTTTAGTTGAACTTTTGATCGAAACAAACTTAAAACTTTCTAGATTCAAATATTTTTTTCTTGTAAAACAAAACCTATGTCACCTACTGTACAAATACGAAACTATCATATGTATATTATTATGTCATTTTGAAATGAATGAAAATAATATTTTTCGACAAAGGATATAAAAGTAATTGACTGTCTTCATCATTTAATTACTCCAACTGGAAAAACCAAAGGGAAAGACAAGAAAATTTGGAAATGCAGCATATCCGATAGCCATAACGCACTTATACTTTTCTATGATTTATTAAATTCTTTCTCGGATTGAGCTGTATTTTCTGCGCTTTTTTTCTGCTATCGAACATTATTTTTTTGATTCAAGAAAGAAGTGGTTGTTCATATTTTGGAGGTCTACTAACTATTTCTCAATTCGAGAAATAATTTCTTATTCTATTTTAGAAACCCTAGTAATGATTTCTCGACTCCAGAAAAGAGTAGTTATTTATTTTTGAAAGTTCAAGTAACTATTTCTAGACGCCAGAAAAAATTTCTTATAAATTTTTAAAAGTTCTAGTTATTGTTTCTGAATTCTAGAAAAAAATTTTGATTGATTCTCAGAAGTTCTAATAATTATGCTTTTATTTAAGAAGTATTTCGTAATTTTATTTGTCTTGAGTGATTCTTGGATCAAGAAAAGCAAATGTTTGAATTAAATAATCTGTTTGGGCGAGAATCGTACTTCGATTTCTTGATTTAACGTAAATTCGTGCTTACTATGATTTCCGAATTTTTTTTTAAAGTGAATTTAGTTAATTTTCCGGTACGAAGATATTCGCGAAATGTACATTGAGTGGCTAATTTTTTTATGCCAATTCATTAATTAACAGAATTCACAATATAAGAAATAAGGGAAGGATTTTATAACAAAATAGATAAATAATGAAAAACTTTTGACTCTATGGTTCATATAGAATTGAGATTAAATGGTTGTCAGAAATTTGACTCAGCATTATAAATATGTTAGTTATTTCTGGCGTCGTCAATTTTATAGTATACATACATATAAAGAAATGGCTATTAACAAATGTACCAGAAAGCTCTACGAATATTTTTATTTCACTTATTTTTTAACTTATTTTTTAACTAAGTCTTACAAAGAGCTATTCTGCCTTCAGATGCAAAAAGGGCGTATTTCAACAAAATTCGTTTCGAGATACTTGATGTTTTGTTTATGTCAATTTATTATAGATAGAGATTATTGATAGAGATTTTTTATATGTTTGAACTAAGATACCGGTATTTAGAGTAATGCATTAGACATATAATTTCTTAAGCTATCCGATACATAAGAATCACCAAAAAAATTTTTATTTTCAGATACGCTCTTTTCGCTTCTAATGGAATACTGCCATTAGAAGCAGTCTTGCTTTATTTACAAAAAAAAAAAAAAATATTTAATTGCAAAGAAATATAATACGCAAGGCTTTAAAATAGTACTTTCACATTCGGCATGCTTACAATTAATTCTAATCCGGGTTTTCAAAAATTTATACTTTTCCACGATGACAGTGTATTTTCCAAAATAATTTTTTTCTCTTTTGAAGTAAATATTTTTGAAAACATTTAATATTAGGAATCGCGCTGTTTTCGTAACAAGCTGACAACTTTTTTATTATTTTGCCTCCAAAAATGATTTTTTTTTTTCATATAACCAGTTTAATCTTAAAAATTTCGTTTCACCCAACATATTTAAACCGTTGAAAAATGTTACCATTCATTCTGCAATTTAAAACTGAATCTATGATAAATATGACTTGTTTGTGAAAGTTGGCAATTTAATTAAATTTCGATGTTTAGTAAAATTCAATAGCCTATGACTTGGATTCAACATTTAAAAATCTATCAGCAATTTAGTATGATGCAGCCTATGTCATCCTTATTAAAATTCTGTGCAAATACAATAGAAATCTATAATCAGTTCAAGAGTTATAGCAATCTTAGCAATTATCAATTAGTCATTGATGTAGACTGCAAAACACTCACAGGATCCAACGTATTCTTAGTCAAAAATAGACTTGGATCTAACATTTTTGAAACTTGCATATGTATATTGTAGCTTATATCATACTGATCAGATATTTGTAAAGTCTCAAGTTAAGCATTATTAACAAACAATATTGACGATATAATTTCAAGGTCATATCCCGTGTAAGCTTTTCCCTGATCGAGACAATCTTAAGCTTCCTTACACATCCAGAAAGCTTTCATTAACTTATTCCCTTATATACAATTAAAAAAACCATGCAAAATAGGAGCACCATCCTATATTTTGTCTTTATTAAGATTTTTATATTTCGTTTTGTGGATGGTACTTCCTGAGAGGATCTCTTACAATTTTCTTACAAGATTTCCTCAATAATTGAATAATTTCTATGTTGTCTTCTTAAGAAAAAGTTATGCCTAATCTGTTTCAATTACGAGAGCTTTAATTGAATACAATAGAATCTCAAATTTAAATAAAGTTATTTTTCTTCTTACAAAAACTATTTCTTGAAGCTTTGAAATGTTGTTTACATTTAATTGTCATTTTTTTCTTTCCCTGTAAAAAATATCAATTTCGTAGACTAAGCTAATCTATAAATAAATAAGTAAATAAAAATAGAACAAGAAGTATTCATCATTCAACTTTCCGTTAATTTATATGGGTTTGATTGAATTTTGACCTCCCACACATAATATGATATTATTGTACCTTAAGACATTTAAGAACTAAACAGAAATTTCAGCCAACTTGACCAATTCATTTTTTTCATGAGAACTGTGACAGATTCTCTCAAATTATGTTTTTGACATTAATAATGTGTTCCATACAAAGGGCTCATAAGGTGAAAAGTTGTCAAAAAAGATTTTTATGTTAATGTGGCAAATTTCTGTGTCACCTCTTATTTTATAATTTTACTTTTGACATTTATTAGCAAAGTGCCGCCATTGTCTCTGCTATATATTATTGGTGTCAAAAATAATTTCAAGTTTTCTCATTTATTTGTATTGATTATTGTATTGATCTATCACGAAAAAGCGAAACATCGTGATTTCGCGAAAAAATGTAAAATATTCTATGGTAAAAATTCCTTCAATTATAGCTACGATAAAAAAAAGTCAAAGAAACCTTAGTGCAGCAAAAATTTGTCATTGAATGTCGATTGAGGAACCCCGTGAAAACTTCAACTTTTAGCGTACGTGCAATTAAAAATGCAGTTGCACTTTTTTCTGCGATAGAAATTGAAAAACAAAAAACCAAAAGCAAAAACGAATAAAGAAATCAGAATAGGAACTGTAGCTACGTGACCCACCCGCGATTATAACGGCTGCGCTAAACGATTACGTGTTATTTGCAGTGAACGCTGCTCAAATGGTTAACGCGAGAACAAATTCCAATATCAGCAAGAAATCAACATAATAAAATGAAAAATTATTTTATATAAAGTAATGTACAAATTTAATTATATACATACATATGTATATAATAAAGATTATATTATTATTTTTGAAATACTTAGCAAAAACCGAAGCAAAATCTTTATCAGCAACAGCAGCAGCGATTACAGCAGAAATTTAACGTTGAATGCAGAAGCCACAAAAAAAAATTTTATGACTAAATCATTCGTAATGAAATCCAAAAAGGAATTGCAAAAATAAATTTCAAATGATTTAATCTTATAAGTCAATTAAAAACAAATTAACTAAAATGTTTTGTAAGATTTTGACAGTTTTAAAAATATGGCTTTCATAATAAACGAGTGTATTTCTTTTGATATTGACATATGAACTTCAAAGTGGGTAGTGTAGTCATAGACTGTTTAACTTGACTAAAATTGCAAATTCAGCTTTAAGAATATAAATTGAAATCGTTTTGCCAAAAATTCTTTTTGATTAAAATAACAATTGGCACAAGATTTTAAGACCATTTGTTATAACTCGAAAACAGTAGTGTTAAAAATTTGAGTTCTTTTTTGCAAGTGGTTTCATCGATTTATTTTTAAGTTAATGGTAAAACATTCGTAGACTTTTAAAAACAATTCAAATACTTCACTCATCCTCTTGATTTTTTAATTTAAGAAAAAATCAGGTTTTTGCCATTGCTGTCGCATCATCAACAAAATACGCGCTACTGCGCTAAACTATTTTGCTATTTCAGCGATTTTTTAGTTGAATTTTAGTGATGCCAAAACGAAAAATAACTTGTATCGATATTTCTTCAATTTACAGATACATAGAATGTGAGTTAGATGATCCGAAAGGCTTGAACAAGCGTTTATTCTACAACAAGAAGATACAATTTTAAAACATTCCAGGAGGTAAGCGCTTACCTCTCTGAGGCATACAAACTTCTTAGAATAAAAACAAAGATCTCGAGAAAACCAAATTTAATATTCGACAGTTTGAGGTCCTTACCACAGCATCAGGAATAATCGAGACAAAGCACTTGAAATTCTACGGCTTATCCATGTTTTCTTTGGACAATACGTACCCAACGGAAAAAGTCTAGAGGTTTAATATCACTAATCTAGGCGGCCCGTACCGAAGCGAGAAATTGCCGGCATTGTTCTCGCAACAAAGTAATAGTTTCACGGGCTGTGTGGCAAGGAGTGCTATCTCGGTGAAATCAAATTTTGTCGAGATCACGGGCTTCAATTTCAGGCAGCGAATAGTCGGCATCCACAGCTACGTTCCGGTCGGCATCATAATTGAAAAAATATGGACCGATGATTTTACCATACCATAAGCCACACACACATCAAAATGTTGCTTTGTCTGAATGTATTGGTAGTTTTTGATAATTTTCGGGTTGCTCTTCATCCCAAATACGGATATGAAGTAGCCATCAAGCCAGAAATTAAACTAATCGTTTAACAAAAGTTTAGTCGAAAAAGGTGGATCATCTTCAATCTTTTCAATAGCTCAAAAACTAAAACGGTGGCGTCACGGAACGTTAGCCGTCTTCAAGTTCATTTCCATATCGATTAATGAGAAAACAGAAATTCAAAAATGGACTGCAATCGGGTGTTTATAGGATCCGAGATCAAGAAAGGAACAAAAAGAGCAGACCATAAAAATCACCATACTGATGATTCTTCACATTCGAGACCCTGCTCGCACTGCGTATTCTTCTGACGATAAATTATAGTAACTTGTTTCAAAGAAGCTCTTTCTGTTTTCAATGTTACGCAGTAAGGCAAAATATCAACTTCTTAATATATCGAAATTTTTCACACATCACAATCTAACTACGATACAACAATTTTTTACATTGTAATTTTATTCTTTTAATACATTTTTTTTTTTTATTTTATAAACTTTTTTGTTATATTTTGATTTTTTTTTTTTCATAGCATTTTCGCTCATAAGTCATAAATACGTTGTTATAAATGTGTAATTTCGGTGCATTTTGTAAAAAATTCTGCTGCTGCTGCTGTTGCTGTTGTAAAAAAAAGGAAGACCAGCAATCGGATCAACAATCGAAACATTCTCGAATACAATTTGGAATGTCCTCCACGCAGCAACAGTTGAATGGGGGAGAGGGAGAGGGAGGCCCCTGTACAAGTCTTTGTCCACGAGACAGATTTGGTTTCATCCCACCAATACAGAATCTCATGGAACGTGTTGATACCACGGCTGGCATTATTTTCATTGCAGTAACTATTAATGCGATACTTGCAAGAATCTTTCTATGGCACTAAGCTGGAATCCATCTACATGCGATAGTTGCTGCTGTTGAATTCTCATTACAAAATATTTGAATAAAATAAACAATTTGATAGATGAAATAAAAATTCTATAAAAATGCCAAATTTTATTTATTTCAACGTAAGAAAATATTGTTACAAATAATTTTTAAGGTAGTAAGTATTTCTTTAAGTAAAAAATAGGTGACTATTGTCACTATGAAAGTTAGTAACTTTATGATCCTTATTGATGTATATAACTAGTTTGCTTAGCAAAAAAGTTAGTGTTCGTAAGCAATTCTAAATACTAAATCAAAGTAGGTAAATTCGAATTCTAACTGCTGGCTACTTAAGGATATCTAAAAGTGAAACCCTGTCTGAGGACCCTTTATAGTTTACCTATGAATAAATTATTACTTAAATAATTACTTTTCAGTTTTGTTGATTTACTCGGAAAGAGTTCAGAGTCAGTTCGAATTTCACGCATCTGCGAATATATATGGCGTTTCGAATTTGCTCGTAAAGTTGATTTTCAAAAAAAATATACTCGCTCTGTAACAATATCTTTGGCATAGATTGAATTTTCAAGGCACTGACAATCTGTGATAGATTCCATGGAACTGCTCCCACCACCAGTCAATAAAACTGAAGACTTAAAGGAAGGTTCAGGGCTAAAATAAGAATGCAATAATAGATTTTCCTTTGAGTAATATGCCAATTGAATATTATTTTAATGTACGATCATTACCAGACATTCAGTTTTATTCTGAGTTTTTTAAAATTCTTCAATTGAAATCACTTTTTCAAAAATTCAGTTAGATGCTCTATAGCTTCAGATTTGTGTTTTGATTAATCTTTTATGCCATTCAATTATATTGGTGCACCAAAAATAATGGAGAAAAAATATAATTTTTTAAAAACTTAACAAAATTCAATTCTAAACGTTAAAATGTCCTTGCTTAACACAATGACTTGAAGATATATTTAATATAAAGTTATCTTACACACTAAACAAAAGTTGTCTAGATCAGTGGTGGGCATGGAAATCTAACAAAAGGGCTAAACAGCAACATCAAGCAACAACAAACGAAATTTTAAAGTTTTTTTTGCTGTCATTTCCAAATTCGCCAACACTGCCGTACTAAGCGAAAAAGACGTATCTCAAAAAAATTCATTTCGAGATAATTGATGTTTTGTTTATGTCAATTTGTTGAAATACCTGTAAAATTGAGATAGAGGAAATTTTCTTAGCACATTTTTTATATGAGTGAACTAAGATGCCGACATTTGGAGTATTTCATTAGACGTGTAATTTCTTAAGCCAAATGCCAAAAGAATCTCGGATATTTTTTTTTTTTGAGATACGTCTTTTTCGCTTAGTACGGCAGAACAGCACAAAAAAAAAACCCACATTGCACTACAAACATAAACAGTTGTCAAGACACAATGCGGCGCCGTCGTTTATGCCTTTGTGTGTTGTTTTTGTTTTCATTTGAACTCAAGTCAACGCTGTGCCTCGATATTGAAATTCTGCGGATTTTTTTTTCGCTTGCTTGTGCATCGAATAACGGTGCGGGCAATGAGGGCGGATAGGGACACTACGTGGCCACCACTGGCCTAGATCAGTCTTCCTATCAAATCCAATTTGTCGTATGATCGAGGACATGACAGAGAAAGGTCTGGTGCGCCTACATCACACTCTCTTGCAAAAACAAAATTTGTTATGATTTTTTAAAAAGTGCAAACAATGTTCTTTTTATGAATATAAACATGTCTGTCTGTATGTTACCTCTAGACCTGGAACTGCTGAGCCGACTGAGCTGAAATTTACAGGCAACATTTGCATTGATGTCAGAAAGGCTTAGAACATAACATGAATTTTTTGGACAACGGGGCATGATTCCTCCCATACAAAAAAAAAAAAAAAACATAAAATGATACTGATCCTTAATTTCACATAAGAGACTATATGATTATGTGGACTTAATCCACGTTCAAAATAATCGGCTCAGCTTTTGAATAATCGTATCGGTGAACCACTAGTGTAGTACATGATGATGTCAGATTTGTGAACTTAAATGCAAGGATAGTATTAACTTTGAAAAAATCTAGATTTGGTTTAATTCACACTGTTCGCAGGTAATATAGTTGCATGCTATTTTTTGAGTTATAGCTTCATTGGTCACAGTTTTATAGACAATTTTAGTATTTAAAGCATTAACTTCTTAATTGTCTCCACATCGTGAATAATAAAAAATTTATTGGAAAAAAGCTGATAAAAATAACGGACTATCAAGCTTTACAAATGATAAAAACACACCCTAAAATTATTCGAAACTTTGTACAAAAGTTAGAGAATTTTTATGCTCAATATGTATCATAAATAAAGATTTTACAGTTAATATAGGACTACGTGTTAGGAAACTAAAATTTAAACAGGCAAAAACAGCAAGAGTTTGTGTATGATATTCAAATTAGAAAAAAAAAAATTGTCTTTAAATAATTTCAATTGACAGAACTTTCATAAACTATAGCTAATAAAGTGAACGTGTGCTGAAAACTAAAAAATCTCATATAATTTTTTTGCTTCCAAAGAACGTGCGATATTTGAAATGTATCAATATATAGAATTTTTAAGTTAGACTACGGTTTGTTAACATCAATTTGAAAACTTCATCAATGCTAAAACTTTTATTTGAATTTCGAAGTTTTCCACTTATACGAGTAATTGCAATTAGATTGCAGCGATTTACTACAATTTGTAAAAAAAACACTGAATATTTCGAATAATAAGACATTCATACTTTGGTATCATGTGAAAAGCCAAATATCGATATTGTAGCTATATGTATATTATTAATGCTAGATATACTTATGTTCATGTATACAATTCAACAAAAAAAAAAAAAGTGACACGTGACAAGCCCAATACATTTTTGCCAGAAACCCATCAAGCATTTGCAGTCTTATAAAATGACGTCATTTCATTTTAAGAAATTGGTTGGTTCTACGTGGTATCTATTATTTAGCGTGAAATATTATTTGAATTCTTCAAATTTCCATAAGCAAATTAGTGAGCTGTGTCGAATTGGGCCTATTTGCTAAACAATGTTAATTTAAATAAAATAACCATAATTTATCAAACGTGTTCTTGGCCAATGTATTTGAACAGCTTGCAATACCAAAATAGTTATGTATGATGACAACTGCTAGGTTCATTGGAGCCAGTGAATAATTTACAAATTTAATTAAATAAGTTTTTTCTATAGACATATTGTACATAATTGTGAAATAAAACTCTCAAATATTAAAAAAAGGTAGCAAATATAGAAATTTTGGGAAAACAGACTCAAGAGTTAAAATGTAAGTACTTATAAAAAGACTCAGGTTAGTTTTGAAAAAGCAGTTGAATGCTAGTCATCAAGCTATTGCAGTTTTAGAAAGCCCATTGTGATATTCTCGTATATTAACCCATAGCGGCACCATGGGGTCGTGAGCGACCCTACGGAAATTTCGAAATCATTTTTCAAACCAATTAAGACTCCAGTATAGCCTCATGTAGCATAATGAGATTTTTCCGAAAAATATCTCTAATTAACATTTAAATTCATCAAGTAAAGTCATCTCAACGCTCGTTCATAGTTATGACGCCTGGAATTGAAAATTCGCTTTTTGATAAATTTGTTTTCAACGTGGGGTCGTGAAAGACCCCAATGTGCCGGATAAAAATAACTCCTCCTGAGCTTTACTAAAAGAGCTATGCACTTTTGACTGGTTTGTGGATCTTTCACCGCAGTTATAAAAAGAGATCTTAGGCGTTGAAGACTGATTCTTGCCAGCTCGGAACAGTGACCCGTTATGTGTCCGGTTGTCTTTACTTTAAGATACGCATTTTAGCTTCGCAGTGTCTATTTAGAAATCTTGTGAAGCTCAGCAGATGCTTTGATTCCTTCATGAAAACTTTTGGCATTAAAAATTGCTTTGTCTGTCAGTTGTAACCGAAGACCAGAAAACAGCAACGACTGTTTCAGTTGCCTTTGAAAGAAATAGGTCAGGTCAATTCCTGTATACTACGCGAGTCTTGTGCAAATCGTATAGGTTTGCGTGAAGTTATATTTAGATAGACAATGGTCTATTAAGTTGTCATTTTCAATTATTTATTTTCGTGAGTAATATTTAATACAACACCCGCAACAACTAGAATGAGTTTATTTTGAAAAGTTCTTTTAATCTAAAGGGAAAAGGAATAGCAATAGGAAACTTCTAGTGGTGATGTGCTCATCGTGACAATGATGACAATGCGGTCTAGTTTTTGATTTACTGCACTTAACGGAAAAAAGTATGTGTCGGAGTAACAAGTTTTTGGCTTTCTTCTCACATTATTAATCGCAATGTTTTCGATAGTCCCTAGATTGGACCTTACTCTGCATTTTCGATGAAGTATATTCAACAGCGTGGAAGAAGCATAGCGTTCCCACTTTCTTTTTTTTGTGAAAATGAAGATATTGGTCTAATAGGAGGTTATATAAAACATTATTCTCTTACGGATCATTTCCTTTCCGCAGAGAAAAAATGAATGATTTGTCTTCAATTCAATGATATAAACTAATGATTCAATTTCAAAGACAAATCTCTTTAAATCAAAGTGAAACAACTTTGATTTTATTTATTGTCTGGGATAGATGGATGGAGATCAACTTCTACTCTTAACAATTGCAATTACTAAATGGAATTTGTAGTTGTTTTCTGTTTAAATATCATTTAATTCTAATAAACTTTAAGTCAAAAATTATATATTTATATTTATTTTTTTTCGCTGAATAGTTTTTGCACTTATTCTAAAGGGCATTAGCTTCTGCCAACAATATTAAATGTCATTTACATAAAATGATATTAGTTATGAACATAAAAAAAAAATGTCTGAAATTATAAGTTAAATCATAAACTTCTGTCATAAGCAAGTTTTGTAAATTAAAATTTAAATACATTAAAATAAATTTTTCATAAATAAAAGAATTATATCCACACATAAGTGTATTAAAATTGAAAATTCAACATCAAGCATAAATCATTTATATTTTGAAAAAATCTTAAAATGCCAGAGACTTAAGCCGCATGGTACCGCATATACTTACATACATACGTGTTTTCTATACTTTGTATTTTAATAGGATGAGAAAGCATTAGATAATAAATTTAAAACAAAAATGCAAAAAAAAAAAAACATTAAATAAATAATATAAAGTATGATATATCTCTTAATATTATATCTAGGCATTTATTTTGCTTTTCTCTTATTTATTTCTAGTGAGACAAGTTTGCGGAAATATGCGATTTATGCAAGATCCGATGAAATATTAACTTGGCAACAGAATTTGATACAAAATTAAACACATGCCTGAAATTAAAATCAATTCTTTAGTAAAAATTAAATAAAACGAAAAATAAAAAAAAGCATGGATTTCTGAAAGAGTTTGATTATGAATTATGAGCACACATCTGTCCAACTGTCTGTTTACTTGTCTTACCAAAAACAAGAATAAGATGAATATCTAAAGCAAAATAGAATTAGCATTTCAATAGGAGAATTAGTACAATGAAGAAATTTTCAAAAAAGTCTCAAATGTTAAGATACCTCAATATTTTTTTTTAACACTGTGCAACAAAAAATTTGTATTTATACTTATGCGCATACCGAAAAAATTTGAAACATAATGAAGTCATATTGTTGCTATGAAGATTTTCAAATCATTAATTCTTACTTCATTCATTAGTTCTTATGTGGGGTATATCTGGTACAAATTTGATATTAAAAAAAGAAAATGTAAAAAATCAAAGGGTTTTTTTATGGGTTGACTTAGAATGTTTTTTAATTTTATCAGTAGTGTTGCAGTAGTGAGTCAGTCTTGTAAAGCACATTGGAATCTTGAGCATGTAAGCAATGTGGCAACATACCACATACATTTCAACATCACTCGACACCATCTCACAAAGTAGCTTAAGTGTTTCAAAATTTATTAAGATAAAACTTTTTGATTTTGGCACTATAATGCCAAACTGCTGAAGACACTCGATAGCCTCAAAAAAAAAGTACACCCAACTCTCTTTTTACACGGTAGATACGTTCCTTAGAAAACCGTGCAAAAAAAATCGTGTAAAAAAATACATGCGATATATGGTAAATTTGTGTATATGTTCCACAACCTTAAAATATCGTATAAGATGAAAAAACTTTCCCAAAAACCGTGCAAAAAAAAATTTAGACAGTCTCTCTTCTCTTTGGTATATTTTATTTGTTGTTTATGCATTTTATTAATCGGGTGTGTACTAAACATAACACAGATGTAAAATAATATAACATATTTATAGGACTTATCTAAGCCGAATATTTAACATTACCTTTATTAGTAGTAAAATATTAACATGAATGCAAATTATAATTTAAATTTCACCATCGAATTAAAAAAAAACTTTAATTTAAACATCAACTTTTAAAACTACGAACTGAACGCTTTAACACAAAATAAATACTGAATAAAAAAAACCTGATTATATCATTCGGGTATTCCCCCAATTGCATTTTTGTGGCTGTATACACAACTAAACTGTAAAACATAGAATTGAAATTAAAAAAATCTTTTTTGAGATTCGTGCAAGAACAAAAAATTCGTGTAAAAAAGTTTATTTGCTCTTATTTTTGAACCGTGTTATTTCAAAATCGTGTAAAAAAGTACCGTGTAAAAAGAGAGTTGGGTGTATACATATATGGACGCCTCCAAGAAATCTCTTCAACGGGAATGGAAGTGACAAATTCCAGTTGCTTAGTTCATGCAGAGCTTTACACGTTTTTTGACAGCATTGACCAAATAATCAAGGCAATACAAGATCAATCCGAAAATAGTAAATAGACCTCTATGTCTACATTATATGTTTTAATTATATACAAAATGTTTAAAGCGAAAGATTTTTCATAATCTTCTATTCAACGCTCCTTGTTCAAAAATATTTATGGAGTTTAATTTTTGGTTGTATAGTGCAACTAAGAATAAAACCAGCGCTGACTTTTGTTTTTATTTATTTAAAATTTTGTCACAATGTCAACACTTCAAATAATAACATAGTAAATAATAAATTATCACCGAATATTACAGACAATTTTTTTTTTTATGGGGCTCAAATTTGAAACTCATTTAATACAACTGATTTTTTGAAACTGATAAGAATACAGAATTTTTTAACGTATTTTTTGTATTAAATTTCAATACAAAATGAAAGATAAAAAAAAAAATATATTAAGAAACTTTCCAATTTACTTAAAACTCTTAATTCAAGGGGGAGTCCCCACGTGAGATCTGTCTGTCTAATTTTATTTCTTCCCTTTTGTTGTTTTTTAGTTATCTTAAGTCTAAAGCAACAATCAATCAAAATCAAATTGATTTAATGCGCAAGTGTACAAACTAACCAAAACAACAACAACAACCAGAAGGAAAAACAACAAAAATGTTTTGGTATAACCAAAACAATAAAAAGTCTATGGTTTAATTTATGTTATTTCTGGTACAAGCGGTAAGAAAGAAAAGAGTAAAGTATTTTTCGTCTGGTTGATGGGTTATGAGCAGAGTTGCCAAATCAAGTAAATTAAATATAAAATATTTCAATTTGGAAACATCAAGCTTCAAAATATTCTAAGATTTTAACTTTTTTTTTAGTTCATGAAAAAATCGTCATTGAATTATTTAACTTATGTGAAAATTCTATGTAAATAATTCTTAAAAAAATGTTTTAACCAATTTATATTATAATATTTGCTAGTACAATTTAGAAAGTTTATAAAGCATTCTTAAAAATTCTTTTTTAAAAAGCAATTTCATAAAATTTGCACGTACACTGAATTAAATTTCGTACATAAGGGTCGTTACACCCCAGCACGGTGCAAAAATGGAGAAGTTGTTTTCAACAAACAATTAAAAATTTTTCAAGAAAGAAAAACCTTCTGGTTTCTTTGTAGCTAGTGCACATTGACAGGTTTAGAAAAAAGTCTCTACTCAAGTGAATTGGAGGGAAAATCCCGCTGACAGCGGTGTTACATTTAGCCTTAATTAATATTTCCCAAAGTTTTCAATATTTTTAAAATTTTTTCATTATTGTCCTTTGACTTTGATGCGATTTTTCTTTGGTGCCTGAAAAATTATCACCTTTTCTGATTATTTTATTACAATAGATTCATCTGGTAACCCTTTGTCAGCAATGTGGCAGCATCATCGTTAGTCTAGGTCAAAGCTGTTCACCTGTCGAATAAACTAAATTTTGTTTAAAAATTGTTGTTTTTTTTTTTGATTTGCCAATTTGATGTTTACCCGTAATTTGTTTAACCAAATACTTAAGAGAGGTTGGTGTCTTTACACTACAGCAATATATTCATGTGACTTTTGCACATGCGATAAATTCGAAGTTATTTGAGAAAGTTCAAAAATATGGGTGCGGAGTAAGATTAATCATCAATATTAAAATTGTTGCAATCAATTTTGAAGACCCGCTTAAATAAGTTACACATGAACATATTTATTATTTGATTAATTTTTTTATAACTAAAAGCCATTTAACAGCCAAAACATAATATTTCATACAAAAAATAGTAAAAAAGATAATGCCGGAAAATTAATGTGCATGCCATGAAATCGATTCACGAATACATCCACCGCATATGCAAATAAATCGTTAAATGTTATGTTAGAAAGTTATGTGGCTTACTATATCCAAATTCGTCACAAGTACTTGGAATAAGGGGCCGTCCATAAATGACATGAGTCAAAATAGGAGGGGGAGGGGTCCGGCAGTCTCACCAAATCTCATCAAGGGGGAGGGGGGTTAACGAAAATCACACATCAACTTTTTAATGCAGAGAATATACATTATTATAGCAGAATACATCTCAAAATTATAAGGTAAGTCTCACGGAAGGGTGGTGCGAGTCCCGCCAGAACTTACCAAATCTCACCAAGGGCAGGGAGGGTCCAAATTTTCAAAAAAACAACCTCACGTAATTTATGGACGTTCTCTAACTGTTCACAAAAAGTTGGCGAATCTTAATAAGAGGGTGTGGCAACACCCATACAAGCAAAAGTTTCAAAACATTATACTATGAGATTTATTTAAGGCAATGGAAATTGTTAGACATTTTTGGAAAATTCACCAATTAGTTAGCTAGAAGAGCTTTAATAAGTTACTGATAAAAAGTTCAGAAACTCTGCAAAACCTAGAAAATTAAAAAAAAAGCAACACCTGCTATGTACTGAATCAGATTAGAAAAAAAAAGAAAACTAAATTTTAGTATGCTTATAGCTAAAGCTGAGTCTATCCCATGGTTTGGCATCACTATCTAACGCAATGTCTTTAGCCAGCAATTAACCGCTTTTTCTACTTCTGATACACCTCAATTAACATATCGTTTATGCCTCATCACCAGCGTGCTACGTACACCAACACGACCGAACGCCATTCATTTCATTCAAAATTGTTAGTTGGTTGGCAGTTGTTCAAAGTTAAGCCAACATTAAGCCGTATATTGATTTGGGATTAAGTGAAGCCCCGCATGTTAAAACAAATAAAATAACAACATCCAAGAGGAAGAAGAATAAGTCATTCTGAAGAATTTCAATAGTTTGCAAAATTCAACCTAAATAGATTAGCCAGGCCAAGCGTTCGTTAGTTTATAAAGTGCGCGATTCAATTGCTTGCAAAGCCGCTGCCCTTAATGAAGAAGGTATTTGTAATGCATTGAGGTTATGCTTTATACTATGTATGCACGATTTACCATTGCTTTCGATATATGTACGTAAAGTATTTTAATGGAATTACAACTAGATATACTAAATTGAAATTTGCATTCATTTCTAAAAAGAAAAATTTTAGATTTTAAGATGAAACTGTAGTTGGTAGCATAGATTGTAGCATTGATTGAATTAAAGTTGAACGGAGATTGTATGGGTTTTAAGATGGTTTCTAGTAATGAACCTATGCTGGTAATCATTTGCACATTATGCGAACGTCCTGGACAATGAAATTGTGGTTTTACGGATTGCAACTACGGCTTTTCTGTACAATTTCTCCACATCGTCATTATCGTTATCATTCAAGATGACGTCTATCTCAATTTCTTGTTCATTGTCAGATGCTTCATACACATTTGGATCTTCTTCTGGTGCGAAGTTTTCGAATGGGTCGAATACTGCCAAATAATTTGTTCAATTCGCAACTCAAACCGCTTCTTTCAGATTCATATTCGGCGCATTCAGTTTACGAACCACGCACGTCCTCATATCCATGCGTTCTCGTTCTTTTTCTTTTTTAACTTTTTTCGAATATCAACTGAGATCTTTATCGCAAAAATTATTTGTCGAAACTTACTATTCTTCAACAAATTTTGATTTGGGAAATTCCTTTTATATGGATTTGATTTAGCAAAACAAAAACCGCACAAATATAAATTAAAATTAAGGCAACACTATGCAAATTTTTACTACGCACATTGGGACGAGACAAAATGAGGCTTTGGACTAATCATTTTTGCTTTTCCTTTTTAAAACTTAGTTTTTGAGATATGAACAATTATGTTTTTAGATATAATGCTCCACTCTTTTTCATTTATTTGTATAAACATACTTTAAATGTTTTTTCAGAATAAATTATATTTATTGTTTCTTATTAATATTTACAGTCAACTTTTATAGTTGTCACGTTCCAAACTATGCACATAATATAACTTATTTCCAAATTTGTACTAATTTTACCGTTTTTCACCCAAAAAGGTTTTCCTTCTACCAGCAGCTGGGTAGTCATAATATGCCGCTGACCCCCATATGCGTATGGCGGGTATTTGTTTTAAATGTCACAAAAAAAAAAAAAAAAATATTCCTAATCGGATATGGCAAAAATATGTTGTCAAAGTGTAACCGTACATATTGGTGCAACATTTACGACGATGTTTGATGTCTCTGCATGGTGACATTCAAATGAGCTTTTATTGCTGTTATGGTAGTGGCACAAGTATAAATAGTATTGTGCGTTTTCAAGCAATTTTAACGCAAATATATGTAGTTCCAATGCTGAAATATTTTAGGTAGCCAAAATTTTTCAGGCAATGAAACATGTTGGAAATTGTAAATTAGGCACTAGAAAGTAAAAATCAAAATGGTTACACCTCAAGAGATTCGATTGTTGATCAAGAAATAATTTTTTTCCCAATTAGTCGAAAAGTATGCCTCAAATCGAAAAATATTATTGAAACAAAAATACAGACAAGATGTAGACAAATCGTTTTGATGTCAAAAACTTTTATCTTCTTGACAAATTTAGATCATCAGATGTTGTTTTAGTCAAGTTTTATTTTTCTAGAAAGTCTACAAAAGCTAAAAAGTGCATATTTTGGCAAAAAAAAAAAATATTAGTCAAATTTTAGAACGGCCTAGCTTCCTCAAACCGAATCGTAGCTCAGGAATAATGACATAAAATAGATTTTTCTTCTACTTTTCTACAATTCTGATACAAACATATTTTTCAACTTGAGGTATACTTTTCGAATAATTGCGCTAAAACCAAATTTCGTCCCTTTTATACTGTCATAGATAAAACTGCTACTAGATACAGGGACGTAATTTTTGCAGTTTTTATTTTCTAGAACCGACTTGACCAAGTCTGATCTTCAAGTTGATAGATTTATGATGGCATGACTATTAAGCTCAGGCGCTGCAACCATATCTTGAGTCCTATACCATTCTCGAATAGTTCTAATACGCTGGAGTTACTCAGATATTTCAGTAGATTTTTTGGGTAAATTTCTGAAAGGATTTCGCGGCAGTCGTTCTCCAGATACGGGAAAGCACGGCACATTCTGTTAGTATGTGTAAAAAGGTTTCATCATTTTCAATGCACAGCTCATTATTTATTCCATAGATAGGCAACATTTTGGAAAAGCAGGAGCCACTTTCAACAACAGAAAAAACTCAATCATATCTTTGATCTTGATAGCAAAAAAAAATTCGGCAATATACTAAAAGCCAAATCCAAGAATTAAACAAGAACAACATGAGTGTAGAAATAAAAAAGTACACTGATCAAATGAAACGAGAGAAGCTGTCTTCAATGTGTGTATTGTTGTTTCCTTGTTCGCTCGCTTTGTAGTTTTTTTCTTTTTCTGAATGATGCAACCAGATTCGAACCAGATTTTGTGGTAAAAATTGAAAAGTGTCAAATCGCGATTTTCGAGAGAGTAAAAGCTAAAATTTCTCTGACTACTCGAATCACCACAATACTGGCTAAAACGGAAAAATAGGTAAAAATTGAAGACTGTCAAAAAGTTGCACGTATTTTAGTAAACAAACAATGGCAGAGTTTAGGAGCTAAGACCAGCACCATAGTTGCATAACCGTTTGGTTGAGACATTCTGAATGCAAGGCGAGTGAAGCATTTTCGAGAATATTATTGAAATAACTTAAAAAGTAAATGTTCGATTTTAAAGTTTTCTGCCTGATTTTTATAGCTTCATAAATTATCTTGAACTTTGATTTATTTGAAATGCATAAAATGCATTTTAAAACAATGCTTAGGATAAAAAGAAGAGGTTTGACGTTAAGTAAATTTTAGCCAAAATTTTTTTACATTTTGAGTTAAACAGTTTTGTTGCACTATTTCTACTGCACACTACTAATAGTAGAAAAAAAAAATTAAGTGTTTATAAACAAAGCATAAAAAAAAAACACTAAAGTTTTACAAGCGATAATTCTTGCCGAAAAGAAATTAAGTTTAAATTTTGTGTTCCCATTTGATTATTCAATTTATTTTATGTGAGTATTAAGAGTGCAATTATTAAAGTGCTATTTAAAAAACGTGAAAACATTTTACTTAAATTCTGAAGTGAACTTTAAATTGCATATTATTAAAAATTTTATAGTTTGAGATGAAGCAAAACGCAGAAAAAGTACAGGAGATCAGCGTAGCTTGATCAAAGGAATTGTAAAAAAAAATGGAGCAACTTTCATTTAGCAGCACTTCCAATTCCTTATTTTAAATCTGCGCACTTCGAAAAACAGTATATTAAAAATAATTATCTGGTTGACTACCGTACAACCATTTAGGTAACATTCAACTTTACGATTCCTTTTCAATAAAAAATCGCTCAGCTATTCAATTAAATAAATGAGCATTTACTAAGAAATGTTTTGATTTCAAGCTTTTTGTTATGTTGCTCCTTCTTAACACAACCTTATAAGAAGTGAAAAAAAAATCAATGCTGAAAATTATTTTATATGGAAAGTATTGGACTGGTATAATTCAGACAGGAAATTTCATTTCCCTCGCATGCAAAAAGTGAGTCACCAGTCTCGTTGCCTACGATTTTGACAGTCTTCAATTTTTAGCCACAAGCAATTTATCTGGGTGAAAATTGAACTTATTTTTGGGAGGGGAAGTGATCAGCTGTTTCTTACTCTCATTTTTTCTCTCTCAAACACCATATTTTTTCTGGCTCGAACGCTTTTTGTGGTAAGACTTTATAAATATTTATAAATATTTACCTATTTTTTCTGGCTCGAACAAACCCAAAAAATAAATGAAAATATGAAACATAGTATGTGTCAGGGTTGCTTAAAAAAATTCAATGGTCGATTTGCAAATTCACAAGAATATCAATCTTTGCTAATCACTCTAATTTCAATAAAATAAATTTCTATTGGAATTGTAATATAATCGGTAAAAAAAACTAAGTTATGTTAAAATTGTAAATTTATCATTTTAGAAATCTTTAAACAAATGATTACGAAAATAGCACCGCTTGCTTTAAAGTATTTAATTATTATTGTAAATACTCACAGTTGAGTACACTTACAACTACAATGTATATATTCTTTTGTCGATTAGGTCTTTGTTTTCTTTTTTTTTAATTCTGTCAAGGCAGACATTCTGACGGCAGTGTTGATTTCCCATTTATATTGGACTGTTTTTTAATTTTTTTTTTTGTATTATTATTAATAAGGTGACTGAAACTTTAGGCAAGAGCACGTGGTGTTGAGATAAGTGAAAAGATAATGAGAGAATAAAATGAATCATATATGTACTTTAAAGCTTAAGCGATAAAAACAGTCGTCAATATATGAGATATGTGTGCTAGGGTGGTCTCCAAAATAAAATGTAGACTACAATAAGCTAATGATTTAGTAGTTGGCTTAAAAAAGAAATTGTTTCATTTGCACATTTTTCTAGTAAGCGTTTAATTTATTATATGACCGTCTAAGCTCCGTGCCGCACTATAAGAGGAAACGTAGTTGTACGACTTGACCCTGTTAAATTTTCTCTAGTTGGGTTGCCTAAAGTCGCAGGTCTCTCCCAATAAACCTTAAGCAACCGGTGACCTCAAAGTTAATATAAGCTGTGCAATTGCTAAAATTCAGCCAGACCTATGCGCCAAAGGATGCACACCAAGCTATAAATACTTTATTATAAAAACAGGAAACCTACGTAATATATGAGCATTTCCATGGGTCCCGTTCGACCGTCGAATACATTTATAGTAAAGAAAAGTCAAAATAAAACTGATTTTTATTTTGACAAGAGGTTTAACTTATAGCTCCTAATTAGCTTTATAATTGGTGGTAAGGTTGAATTTGGGCAACTTTTCGTTTTCAAGATAATTGCAAAAAACCATGGTGTCGCACGGGACAAAAACTATGTCTACATTGAAAATTTTTTAAAATGATTTATAACTCACTTCAAATTATACTAATATCGCAAAATCGATAATTTTTTTTCTTATAAAAAATCTATCCTGATTTCAGATGGCCTCATATCAGAATCATTCAAAAATCGCTACACATGGGGGTGATTAAGTTTTCAGATGGTTCTAACCGATATTTATATTTTGTGCATCCTTCTTTTATTGTAAGATTTGATTTGCATTTCTTGTAGCGCTACTATGGACAAACATTTGCTTTATTCATTCGCTGAATTCAAATTTCGATTCGTCGTTCCAACTATTCTGAAGTGCTCCAATGATGAAAATATTAAGACAAAACTCAATAAATCTATTACAGAGAAAAAATCTTTTTACGTATGACCGACCACACAAACATCTCCTGCTTCGATTTCCCATTATGAACAGATTGACAAATTTGGTTTTAATTTTTTTGAATTTCATTAACTTTTACAAAAAAGAAAAAGGCATTCGCCATACTAAAGCCCTTAAGCTGATGATGTTGCCTCTGTTGTTGTCCAAAGTGGTAGCAATTTGTCCCTTCTCTAAAACAATGCGTTGGTGAGATGATTGACCTTTCTGAAATTTGCAAAAATTCTTATGGATACACATACGAGCAAACATACACGACAGGCTGCCCAGAGTAGCCAACATCATGACACAGGGTTACCTGGATGAAGGTATAAAGCAACATACACACATACACATTTGTTTGTATTCGTCGTTGCTTCGCTGAATTTACTAACGCACGATTGAGCATTTGAGCAAAAAGGCGAAATTATGCGAAAAAAGGAGCTACCACGTTATTGGTCTTAAATGTTGGCAGCAGAAATGATGTTGTTGTTGATGACGACGATGATGATGATGATGATGGCGTTGACGATGATGGCTGCGCATTGACGGACATGTCAACCAGGTAGATAGATAGTTACACAAGCACACACACACACAAACAGCACAAGCTGCTTGCAATGTACAAAAATGTTCTACTTCCTCAACGATACTTCCTAAATACAACGTAAGAGGTCGCGCTACTATTGAGTTCATTGGCTTTTCTTTTAATACCCTACACCTGTGTATATTAACTTTGTTATTTCATTTGTAACACTATGAAGAGGGGCGTGGCAGACATTAAGATAATTATAGCTGAGCAGCGTCATCTCCTGAGTCAAGACAACCATGTCCATCTGTTTTCTGTTCACATATCCGAGGAAACCATAATTATGGCAAAAATCGGATATAGAACACAGCTACCGCCCATGGAAATAAAATATTCGAAACTATAAGCAGATCGAGCTATTTAAGGCAATACAAAAGAATTTACAGCATACAATATTAACGGTTTGGGCTAGAACTAGACAAAAACCAAGCACATTTTGACTAGTGGGCGTGGCGTCTTCACAACGAAGAAAAATTTTGAAATGCTCTGTACAAAAAAGCTATTCAGAAGGACTTTTTTTTTTTAAGAAAATGCAACTGTTTTCCTCACAATCACTAGCAATGGTTTCCAGAAGCTCTGTGTGAAAGATTAGGCATGTATTCCAAAAAAAGGCGTGACACATCCCATACCAGTAAAAATTCCGGAATGATGTACCGAGTGATTTTAAGTAATGATACCAAATAATAGTGGTTCGGACTAAACGAATTGCACGCTAAAAACGAGGATGATACTGAAATGAGGAGTTTGCTGGTTTGGAATCTTTTATACAAGCAAATTTCAAAACTGTGTATTTGGGAAAGAATTTTAATACGATTTTTTATTGAATAAATTATGATATTTTGTCGAAACATACAACCCAAAAGCTCTCCTCCCACAAATCCATGAAAAAATACATAAAAATTTCATACTTCTAAGCGCTTTTTTAGTGTTAAAACAGCGTAGGGTATTAAGCTTTCGGTAGGACCATATATAACACCCTTACTACTTATTTATCAATGCAAGCTGGCGCTTTCTTTTGTTTTTTAACTCTTTTACCTTTTTATTGGTTCATTTAAAATACCTTTATTCTTATTTTGTTGGTCCTGTCATCTGTTGCTGCATATGGAATTCTGTGTCCAAATTATATTGAAAAAACAAAACTTAAGTAAAAGGTTCATTGCCTTTGATGAACAGTTGTTCCTTTTATCAGCGAAGTTCATACGCATATAACTATTGCATTATATGCGTACAAAGGTGTTGAAAACAGGAGTTTTTTCTTATATTGTAAATGGAGATTTAAACAAAAACGAAGCAACATTTGTCGGTCACAGGTGATAGGTGAGCTAAAAAAATACTTTTAACCATTAATACAATTGACTTTATAATTGCGAAAGTAAGTAGTATCATTAAATTTATTACAAAAATTTACCCAACTTTATATTTGTCTCAAGTCTAACTCAAAAAAGGGTATGTGATTTCAAGAGGTTCATATACCTGACAATTGTTATTTCAGCGGAAGGGAAAATTCAGAAATCCCAATAACGTTTATGTATCTGCCTTCCTTAAAGTCAATAAATTATTTAGTACTATTCTGTTCGTTCCTTCATTATGAAGAAACACGATGCAAATGATAAATTTTATGATGCGGAAAAATATAGAAATCAGTACTTAGAAGAGTTAGTGGAAGATAAATAGCGAAGAAAAAATTAAGAAAGAGTTAACCGAAAAAGAAAATTACAAAAATATTTATCTTAAAATATATGGGAGCAAAGCTTTCCCTCATAAAAATTGGCATCATAACTAATTGTAAGTAGTAGACTGAAAGTTCTTACATGATATTGAAGCATTTACGGAGTCTGCCCTTAGCTGAAAATAATAAAATTCTTAAAGAATCAAATTTGAAAGTTATGTAAATAATCAACTCCATTTCGAATATCATAAGAACTTTCAACGACGTCTATGATAACTTTTTACTTTTTTTGTATTCTTCCTATTATTTCCAAGATGATTTAAGACATCCGCGTTTTCTCCAACCCTGAGGTATCGACTCTAATGCAGACTTCATCTGTTGTACTCCACAACGTTTATCCAATTCATTTCAGCTTTTGCTGTTTACTTTAAATGAAAGTTGGATCTTGAGGGCGTCTGGTAAGCAACTCCATATTGTAGATGGACTTCCGCCACCAAATCTATATAGAAATAGGCGTTGGCAAAACGGTTTCATAACTTTTTAACTATCATAACACAACGTAATCGCTTGCGTTTTTTTTTCATTTGTTGAAAAGGTTGTGAAGAGGGACAGTGCAGAATGTAATTTTTTGCCAATATTAGACAGTGCCACGCCTCTAACAAGAAAATACGTTTTCCAAGGCTAAGCTAACAAACCGATTTCGATAAAATTTAGTTTGAAGATAGATTGAACCATAAGAGAGGATACAACTCTATCTTCTTTTAGTGGGCGTCACACTGCCCTATGAAAAAATGCTGACGCGGGATAGCCGTTACATCGATTTTGATGAAATTTGGTATGGAGATAGATTGAAACTTAGGGCAGAGATAGGAATTGGGCAATATAATATCATGATTTTTATTTTTGCAATTGATAAGACTTAATCAAATAAAATGGTTTGTATTGTCACTTTAATTGTTGAATTTTAACCAGTAGGTGATCTCTAGTTTTCAGAGATTAGAAACTTAACACAAATTATGCTTTAGGCATCATTAATATTTAACCAAATAAGCCCAGCTCATGCAAGACTTAAAGTAAGTTTACATTGAATATACATTATATTAATAGCGATTCCAAAAAATGCAACAAGCATCAACATAAGCCGTACCTTCGCAGCAAAATTTGCAGCAGGAGTCTTAAGGTGACTGGACTAGAACTTGGCACTCCAATAAGCCCAGATAAAAATCATCCTCCAACCTTTAATATAATGAAGATATTGGAGCCGTACTGAGCAAGTCTTGACGAACGCCTAATAAGTTAGAGTTGATAACAGAAAGATCGCTTGAACAACGAAGATTAGGGACTACTGCATGCCCACCAGGACGTAACTCGCTTTGGCAATCATAGCAAAGACGTCGCAGAAAATTTCGTTATTCTTTTTGTGTCTGATCGGATGCTATATCATCTCGGCAAACACGTCAGGAATAATATAATCAGCAGCAATCATTGTTGCGAGTACGAAGTCACGAACCTCCTGCACATCTGCCTACCATTCTAAACAATTGCATACAGAACAAAGTATGGTTCAACCCATTCTTTACAGAGTGTTTTTCTGAACCAATGCTTACCAAACCTTAACCAATTCAAACTAATGACCCGAAAACGCAGAATACCCAACCGCAAGCGAAGAGAGTTTACTTAAACTGAAAATGTGGTTAAGACACCTAGTTTTTATTTTATTATATTGAGATATTTTTTATGTATTTATTGTTCATCTATATAAATAAAATGATAGCTGTTTTCCATGTTCGCATATCACGCAAAAACTGCTTGATCAATTTCAATCAAATTTATTTAGGGTTATTTCTTACACGCATGGTCTCAATCTCCAATTAAAATTGTCACATTATTCCTGTTAAATATCAAAATATTTAAGTTTTAAAATTGCTAAAAAAATTAATTTCACACATAGAAACTAGCTTGTTATATATAAGAAGCTTAGATTAAAAAACATTTTATTAGTTCTCACGAAGTTTCAGTAAACAGGGTGTACCAATTCCAAGAAACAATTCTCCATGAATCAATTTCCTGGTTGAATGTGAGTAAAAAATTTAAATTAAAAGTTATTGTTTTGGAAAAAAAAAAATATTTCGTATATAATTGCACTGAAAATGAAAAATCGCGACCTTTGAGTACTTCAAAATCGATAGAAAACTTGCAGGCTAAACTATATTTTAGATGCGGAGAAATACTTTCTTCCTTCAAAAAAAGAAAAATCAAAAAATTTTGGATTGCCTTAATCGATACCTACTTCCTTATAAACTTTGAGTAGAAAGCAAACCTGCGTCATTTAGAACAACATTGTATCTTTTATTTTCACAAAACACAAAATATTTAAACAGTTATTTACATAAAAAAAACAAACAAACAAACAAACAGCTACTCGTCAACTCAAGTGTATCCTTTTATCCGTATCTACCGTAATGCAGTAACATGTGTTATCCTTTTTAGCTACTAAAACAATTTTGTGCAAATCAATTTTGTTTACTTAATGCGCGCGCGTGTTTAACAACATTTTTATGGTTTGGCAAACACTCGCACACACCCTCTTTAAATTTGCAAAAAAAAATAAAGGAACGGGTGAAAAGTGAGGCCAATAGAAAGGAACACAACCTGGTCAAAAGCAAGACGTCCTAAATATTTTTGCACTCGGACTAACTGTAAATTATATGCTGCTAACATATTTCATAATTTCAACATTTTCATGATAATCGCTTGTAATTGCGTTTATCTACACCTTTCATCCTGACATGTGAGCAAATAAACGCGGGCACACACCGATGCACGCACTCAGACGCCTCCTCCTACTGGTAACTGTGCAACATGCAACGTGAGTCAATCTGCTGCAGTTAGCTCACTTATGGTGTATGGTGGACGTGTCCATAAGGAAAGTAAGAAAGTCGTCGTCGTCGTCGATGTTGCTCCTGCATTACGATTGCATTTCACGTGCGCCACATGGGTAAGGGTTGCCAAATGTAATATAAAATCAATAAAATTCAGTAACTGCTCGACAAGACGACGAAGTTTTTCCACAAAAAATCAAATTTTTATTAATTTTATCTCAGCAAAGCGATTTTTATTTTACAGGAACTTCTGTTCAACAACAGGAAAATTTATGAACATCAAAAATATAAAACAAAATAATTATTCAACTTCTGGCAACTCTATTCGCCACTACAATGAATGCAAGCGCCTGCCTCACTGCCAACGTATTGGATGAGTCGTTGCAAGCCAACGATATTACCAGCTTGATATGAGAATTATGCAAAAGAACGGTAAATTTTTCGATTATACCTTCATGTGGTACCATCAAATATGGGTTAACTTATGTATACGGTGCAACAGCAGCACCAGCAGCATTAGCGAAACCCTTGCATCGAACATACGGATAAACGGACAGACAGACAGGCCAACGGATGAATGGTTTATTTTGATCTTTTTGACGATTATCCATTTGACACTTCTGTTGCGTAGCAATTTTCGGCACAACCTAAAATAACGCATGGCTGACCAGGCAACGAGGCCAACTTAAAAGCGGCGAAGAGATGACGCGCGGGTTATCATTAAGCCATCATTTGGTTTTTATGAGCATTTTGTTTTGTAATTTGTAAGCAACAACAGCAACAACAACAATTGTATACCATACGAGTAAATAATAAAATGTGTGGGTTTCCAAGCGTACGCATTCCAAATGGTGTTAAGCTATCAAGGTGGTCGATTGTAATGAGCTTAATAAACAAAAGTTTTTGACATAAGACTTTTTAGAAAAGAAAAAAAAAAAAAAATGCAGCAATATCAAAACTGTTCAAAATTTAAAAGGCCTTTACACTAAGAAACAATGATTTTAAGTTAAATCAAATTAGTTTTTCTTTTAATGTTTCACAATTTCAAGTATACTTTTGTGAATGTTGGCCAGCATAAGGAGTTCAAGAGATCCTAGATAGAATAGCACAAATATTTATCGAACGCAAAGTTTTCGCTTGGATTATAAATATACAAATTAACTTAAAGACAATCAGAAAAGAATCCAGCAGCAAATCCAGTAAAATGGTAACTATGTCCATCGATGTTCGCGCATCATGCAAAAACTACTGAAATGATTTTGATTAAGTTTATTTAATTTTTTTCTTTAGACACTTGGTGTCAATCTCCAATGAAAACTATCACAATATTTGTATTTAATATCAATTTATTAAAGCTCAAAAAAAAGTAATTGGACATATAAAATTGAGCATGCACACACCATTTAAAGGCATTGAGCCCAATTTTCATGTGATCTTATCTTATCAAATATCAGGGAGGACATCACATGCTTTAAAGATAGCAAATGTATGCTATTCACTCTCGCATTCTCCAAGCGCATTAGGTTCTGTTCGCATGCTTTTTCTTACAAAAATTTGATTTGATATCCCTGATATGGGATAAGATAAGATCACATGGAAATTGGGCTTTAATGTGTGCGTCTTGATTTTTCCATGGTGTAATTATACAAGGTGAATTCATTAGAGATTGCTATACGAGAGAGTAAATTGATTTACAAAACAAAACTCAATTAAATAAATAGAATTGCCGGCAAGATAGCGAATTTCCATATGTCTCAAACTTCATGGTATGGACGTGTTTGACTGTTACAAACTTAATTTTGACTGCTGAATAATTTAAAATATTGCAGAAAAACTGAATGCAGAACTGAGCATAAGTGCTCTGTCCGATAAAAACTCATGAAAGCACCGCACCAACAATATTATTTGTTTAAAACAGACAGACAACTACTCTCAATAGCAGAAAAGGGGTGGGACTGCTCTTCCACTAGATGTACTTATTACAAAACATTTTTGGCTACGTTTTGGATAAAATGGAGAATGGGTTAGTTCGGATTGAATGCAATTTATTGAGCAAGGTTGCAACAGGCTATTGCTTTATTTGAGCATAATGATTTTAGATTGGGCGTAGTATCATCGACTGATGTAGAGATTATTATGAACTCGACGAAGACGAAACTATGGAACACTTTCGTTGCTCTTTCCCAAAATTTGCAAGAAATATGAAAATTTTTCGGGAAGCTGTTTTTGTTATCCTTGAAGGAAATAACAAAAATCCACCTAAGTGAAATCAAAAGATTTGCTGTAACAACATATTGGATGAATAGCAAAATGAATGGACCAGAATTTACTAATAGAACTGAGGTAGAGAGCTTGGAGTAACAGTGCGGACCGCTGTGGTCTATGTGACAGACACCCAAAGCTAGGTTTAACCTACGACGAATCGCTCTTGTCAAAAACATACAGGCATAAGAATAGTATATAAAGCATTCAAAGCAGGCACGATACGTGATAGTTGATTTGCCACGTTCTGATCGAACTCAAAAATTTGGTTCTTCAAGATCGTCGCATGAGCATTGAAGAGTTAAGACAAGTTGTTATTATTTTATTTAAGCACGTTTCCACAAATTCCAATAGTCCGTTCTCACTAATAATTTAGGCATTAAACGCATCGTCGCTCGATTTGTGTCAAACGAGATCAATTTTGTTCAATTAGAGCATTGAAAGCAGGTCGCCAAAGATATAATTTCTCAAGATTTTAAGAGCCTCAACTTCACTCGAACGCACAATGACCGGCGATGGGTTTCAAGAACGATATGCTTCTAGTAGTCGTCGAAATAGTCCCTGGAAAACAACCCGATTCATGCTGTGAAAGTAAATTCGCTGTAGAAACTGAAGGCTATACCTGAATCTGCCCACGAAAAATGTAAAGAAGACTGAGTCAAGTACTGGCGTGATTCTACTTTTACTACTTCGGAGACGGAAAAATAAATTTTGATTAATAAATAATTTTGTTTCACTTTTATTTAACAAATCTGGATACTTTCTACACAGAATGTGCACATCTGTATTTTATATTTCACTGCAAACCCTTAGTTCAAATATATATCTATATTTAAAAAACGGATTTTTTTTCTTGACCTATGTAATTCTGCTAATCGCACATATAACTTTTTTTATCTTAACTACAAGCACGTGGTTTCCACTCTTTTGTACGTTTTTCAATGAATTCTTATTTAATTTAAAAATTTTGACATTTTGAACACGTCGCGTCATTTTGATCGGCTCAGATTTGTTGCCTTAACTTAAAATCAGATCGTATAATTGGCATACGTGGTATTTCTTTTTTTTTCTTTGAATGAAAAAAGAAAGGAAGCAGGCGAGCTCCATTGCCATTATGCTGACATCTTGATCTCGTCACTTTTCTTTAGATACTTTGTAATCGTTTTATGCGTTACGTTAATTTCTTGACATGACTTGACTTGATTTGACTTGACTTCCAGAGATTATCAAAGATGCATAAATACGTGTAGTATATACATTTTGTTTGTCTGATTTTGATGCGGACTCTTTATTGTAACAAATATGAATGTTGTTTCTTTATCTTTTTCGTTGCGTTTCGTTTCGTTTTTTTGGTATCTTGTTTTTTTTGACATATTGAGGTCAGCCACGAAAGATCATTTGATAGATGACAGCTAGAGCGCAACACTTGTCAGCGAGTAGATTTTGTTTTTTTTTTCGTCTCTTTGAGAGATTATGTTGAAATTTTGTTTGATTGTAACTTTCATGTTTTGTGTTGTGTTTTACATAATTCGTAATACTTGCACATTTATCTTACAGAGAGGTTTTGTGTTTTCGACAAAGAAACATCTTTGAATTAGTTGTTGGTGGTAATATAAATTTATCAATATGATAAATTATTTTTAGCTTTAATAACGTCAACACTTTTTCAGCGAATTTAATTACAAGCCACATTATGCAGAAATAATCGATATTTAACCCTCTAAACGGCTGAATGCACACAGAATTTGCAACACTTAAAACTAATTATAAAATAAGCCACAAAATTGCAGCCAGTAATTAAATTCGTATAAGCAAATTCCAAAAACTATACACGAAAATCAATTTTGTGTGGTGTTGTTGCATTTTCTATGGCTGGACGAATTTTCATGTTACGCTACGGAAGTGATGGCATTTTCGGTACATTTGTACTTTTTTCAGTACATTTGCGTCGAGAGAAATTGTTCTCAGTACATTCGAAAATTTGAAGCATTTTCAGTACCTACTACATCTTCGGCATATTTTGGAAAAATTATAATTTTTTAGTACATTTAGCTGAAATATGCGTAAAAACCTGTAGTAAACCAACTTTGCTGACGTGTCTTTTTTTTAGTAAAAATTTTAAGATTTTGTGGCAATTTAAGCCACATCTTTGGTCATGACGAAAAAGTACATCCGCCATCTAAAAGGACTTTTCAAGTCTCGATTCAGTACATTTCCACAAAACCCAAATGCCATCACTGTGCGACGCTGCAAATATTATGCTGTATAAGCATTTGTGAGCTAAGGGAAATTGAGCATGCATACCCGTTACACTGAAATAAAGCAATGGATAACTTTTTGTTTGGTTCAATTAAAGATTTTGATGCCAAGCCATTGTTCCATTTCGTTCCAATTTTTGACATATTACTTTTTAACACTTAACGCGAGGATGTTCTGAGTCTTCTTCCGCGTGTATCATCGAAGAGCGTTCGTCGACAGGGTTTCCTAATGTCATTGCTGACCTTATCTTTGCCAGCGTTATTTCATAATCTTAGTTAAGATAGGAGTATGGTTGGTAGCCGAGTGAAGTACGTAATGTAATGAAATGGCTGTGTGCTTGCGAGAGATAATGTTACGCTGTTTGGTTTGTGTTGAGATTGTGTCTGACTACCATTTTTTGTAGAGCTGTGCAAAGATACATTTTACTTCAGAGGTCAAAAGCTTCGATATTAATTTATTCTAAACGTATTGAAACTTCACAATGAATATCATTTTATCACTAGAGAATAAAGTTTTGAATTTTGTTTTTAGTACAACTTTTAGATGTACTTAAACCTCTTATCAGTCTCTTGAAATATATTCTCTTTAATTAATTATTCCTGCTAAATAACACTGTGTGACAGTGTTTTTCTAACAGAGTAACGGTATAATCCTGAAGGAGAACATCTTCCTGATCAATTTTGCCGATGAAAGGTATAGTCTATCCCGTCAGGCTACTATCATGCATAAGAAATTGTTTTTCCATTGTCAATAACTAAGTATTAATTTGGAAAAGATTTTTTTTTTACATTGTTTTGGAAGTAAGTGTTCAAGAGTTTCCCATTTTTGTGGAATCTTTTTGCACCAATCGATGGGGAGGTGGTTTTTATGACATCACCAGCGATGAACATCGGTTCAAAATGGTGTCCGATTTGGCTATATTTTCGAAGTTTTTATTGTTAATTTTATAAAATAAAAATACATTTTGATGTTCAAATGCACTCCCATTTAAATTACGAAATCTTAACTTAAGCCCTCAACAAGCAGACGCCACCAGCAGCCTTGATTTTGTCTTCAGCTTTCTTTGTAAAGTATTTAGCTTTAACAATAATGGGTTGCTTAGGTAAGTGACCACGAGCCAAAAGTTTATAGTAACCAAATTGCACCAAATCGATAACTGGAGCTTTGGTGCTCTTTTCTTTCTGCAACTCCTGGAATTTATCTGCACCCACCAATGACCATAACTTGTCCAAATTAATGGTTGGGCAGAATTTGTGTTGTCGTCTCAAGTGGAAGTTTCGCATACCAACTTTACCGAAATAACCAGGATGGTATTTATCGAAATTGATTCGGTGGTGATGCATACCACCAGCATTACCGCGACCACCAGGATGCTTGCGGTGCTTGCCAATACGGCCGTGACCATGACTTACATGACCACGAACCTTTCTAGTATTCTTCCGCTTGATATTTGACATTTTTAATTTTTTTGAAAGAAAGAGACCACTTGAAGGAAAGAGGTCGAAAATGGATTTAAGCCATCACAAAAAGTGGTTCAAGGTTCCAAAAATGGCTGATTTTGCTCCATTTACGAAATTTTTTATGCACCAATTGCTAGAAAGAGCTCGAAAACGGATTTTGGCCATCACCAGAAATAATACTTAGACCCAAAATGCCCGATTTTGGTCTGTTTTAGAAAATTATTTTTGTGCACCAATCAATGGACAGAGGTCGAAACTGGATTTTGATTAACACCATAAGTGGTCCTGAGTATCAAAAATCGCCGATTTTGGTTAATTTTCGAAAGTGATTTTATGCACCATTCGATGGAAGAGGTCGAAAAAGGATTTTGTCCGTCACCAGAGGTGGTCCCGGGACCCAAAATGCCCGATTTTGTTTTGCACGATTCGATAGACAAAAGTCGAAAATGGATTTTGTTCATCACCAAAAGTGGTCCCGAGTTACAAAAAGTGCCCGATTTTGGTCCATTTCGAAATTTTTTTTGCACCAATCGCTGGAAAGATGTCAAAAATGAATGTTGGTTATCAGTTAGGGTGGCTCCGGACTTTGAAAAGGACCATTTTTGACCACTTTTGCGAAAAACTTTACTGGCTCCCATCGATAGGGAAAGCTCGGTAATGGATTTCGAACATCACGTAGGGTAGTTCCGGATCCTAGAAACGTGTAACAAGAATAACGTTTATATATTATATGTATATGACTCAAAGGTATTTTTTTTTTAAATATTCGATAAATTTCCAATGGGGTTAATATCTGGTGACTGTGCTGGCCAATCCAAGCAGGACGCGCGTGGTGTTGATATGATAAGAAAAAGTTGGCATTACTGCATGCATTATACAGGAAACTTTAAGCTCTGTTCAGAACATCGTCCAGTACGAACAGAAAATGATTGGTGATAGCTGATGGACAATTACGAGTATAGTCGATTTAAGCTTAGAAAGACCTACTGCAGAACAAAGTAATATACTTATTTGCAAAGTCCGCTCAATTCGTCATCAAACCGTTGCGCAGAAATTTACAGGATCAAAAACTGAGCATTGCTAGAAAAATCAAATGGCAATGAAAGAAAGACAATCACTGTGTGTTTTTGGGCACAGTAACATAAAAAAGTGACAAAATTATGTTTATTGATAATAAAATATTGAAATGTTGTGTTTTATATCTAAATTAAATATTTAAAATTCATCCATTGAAAAATATGCATCAACACTAACATCCCATTCTTTATATATGCAAAATTTGAAAGCAAACAGATAGTCACCCGATGGAAATGGCATAAATTTGAACATTTCCACGCTAAGCACCATATTTTTGATTATAACATCACGCTACAACGATACAAAAATAGATAAGAGATAAATCCACTGAAGTAAAAATTAAAGTTTTGAGTCTATTTTAATTATACTCACATTCCAAGGACATGTCGTATTTATGTTACTGACATTCCTTAAGGATCTTATAACCTCTTTGATAAAGAGATTTTGATTTTGATGCTTGAATTGTTTACACAAATCCACAGTGTAGTTATAAAGAAATGGACGATAACCGTTGAATTTCCTCAAAAATGCCAAATTAAGCTGCATAACGAGTATAGTTAGTATGTTTATAATTTAGTTATCCTTTGATATAGATTTTATTTTCCTAATATGTAATAATATTTAAAAGATCTTTTATCTTACGGTCATATTTTTCACTGGTAGTTGATTTAATTTAGCATGTATATTCAAGGCGATAGTTCCACGCCTTATAACTCTAAGGCGACATTCTTTGAACTCTATTAAATTTTTGTCGACTGACTCACATTTGACATTTGTAAACCGAATTGCATTTATTTCAATAATATTTTTATAGCACAATAAAAACACCAAGTTCCGAAGTATTACTAATATCAGTTTATGGTTCATTGTGCTTTTGGAACAACTAAACAATATGGAATTTTCACACATGTCTTATAAAGAAAACACCATGCAACATAAATCATTTCATTTAATTTTCAAAAAGAAAGTTTTTTGTGAAATTTTTCAGTTTTTAAGGTTATTTAGGGTATTTCTGCCAAACTTCGGAGTAGAAAATGATAATGCTTGTTGAAGGCGATCCTCTAGTTTTAGAGTATCACACTTCGATTAAAGGCAGTTTTGAATTCAAATTTATCCAACTCACACAAAAATACACTCTTTTGGAAAGCTAAGCATATGGGCTATTCTGGTAGTGGATAATGTCAGCTCGAAACAAAAATAATCTTGAAAGAATTACATTCAATCAGCGAATGAGAGAAAGTTCAGAATAAATGTATTTACTTATGCTAAGTTGTGGTCATGATTTTCATGAAGTTATTTTCTGAACAAAAAGTTTTAAATTTTGCTATCCCGTGTAATAAAAGTTAATTGTTTTTTAAATTTTATTTAAAAAGCGGAAAATTGCAATAATTAAATGCACGTTGATTAAAAGAAAAACATTAAATTTAACTACATACATATAATACAAACAGCTTATAGTGTTTTAGAAATAGTGAACAATTTCAATTAACTTAAATAAAAATAATTAATAGCAGTGCTATATACTATACTATGTACCATAGGCATAAGCAAGTTCTCTCAGATGCTTGTAGAAACTTTATTGAATCCTAACTTTTTTAGAGTCTAGAGCTCTGTTCAGAACATTGTCCAGTGCTATCAGAAATCAAATTGGTGATAATAAAGTGCAATTACGTAAAATGCTTTGGAAAATGTTGCTGAAATTATTAAAACTTTAGTGATTTGTCCTGAAAACAAAAAAAAAAGTGTTGATAGAAAATAACGAAATATTGGTACAGTTTTGAAAATGAAATATCCTCTAAAATAGATAAAAAAGAAATGCATAAAAAAGGGTTCATATATCAACATTCGCGACTTTCAGCTAAGAAGAGTAAATAAAATCTCCTCCGCTTTTGTCCGTCTTTTTTTTTTAAAAAAATTGTTTTTTCCAAACAACTAATGCTTTCATTCTAAGTACGAGTATTTTCATTTGTTTCTTTTCTTATAGGCAACATTGTTTTCACATGTCAACATCACCGTTATGCAAGGAACAGACGCTCCAATCTGTTGTACAACGCATTGTATCGGTCTTTCCATCGTTGTACAACCAAATTTTGTGTTGGTTCAACGGTTGCAAGAATATCAAAATGGTTTGATTTTTTGTGGGTTAGTGAGTTAGTGGTTGTACAATGAGTTGCAACTTTTGTAGCGAAATTGATCCAATAGTATATGGGTAGTCGTCGTTTATTGTTCGCGAAAGATAAGTCAATGCGTGGCTACGAACTATAGCGATTGACAACGATGAATTAAAAGTTTTCCATCAGAAAATTCTTTTTTTTTCCAAATACTACTTTTTACTCCATATTTTTCCTTCTTATTGTCTTGTTTTTATCGTTTTTTTCCCATAGTACCCCATCAATTCATATTAATCTACATTGTTTACAACATGAATAATAGAAGAAGAATAACATTGTACAACACATTGTATAACAGATTGGAGTGTGTGCAGAAAATCAGTTAAAATCGTAGTACAACGCGTTGTACAATAGATTGCAGCGTCTGTAACTTGATTATGTTATTTTTTTCCTTGATGTAATTTGCTTTTGTCTTATCGACAGTTCTGTTTTCGGTAAGGAATAACAAAGATGCCGACGACATAAAAATTGATATCAGTTAACCTTTGTGATCATATTAATATGAGCATAAACTCAAATATTCTCCCATTTCAATTCGGTCCTGAAAGGGCTAAAAAAATGTGTATTGCACAGCACTCAAAATTTAGAAGAACCCTTAAAAATGATACCTGCGTCATTTTTTTTTTTCGTTCCGAGAAAAACCAATGGAGCACTCTTTAAGTCTCCTGAAGGTCCTTTTTGGCTAAAAAAAAACGTGTTTTTTGCTCGTAACTTTTACTTTTTTACAGAATAGATACCCGAATTCAATAGAAAACTAACTATTGCGTTCTTGCAAATATTTGACGTTAAAAAGTTTTAAATTTTTTTTCTATTATAGATAATATTTTCACATTTTTTACATGGAAAAATCGAATTTTGGGACTTAATATTATCTATAAAAGAAAAAAAAATTAAAATATTTTGACGCAAAGTTTTTTGCAAGAACGCAATATTTATTTTTGAAGCAAATGCAGGTATCCATTATGTGAAGAAATAAAAGTTACGAGCAAAAAACACGTTTTTTTTTTAACAAAAAAGGACCTTCAGGAGAATCAAAAGTGATCCATTGGTTTTTCTCGGAACGAAAAAAAAGACGCAGATATCGTTTTAAAGGGTACTTCTAAATTTTGAGTCTGGCTGACATTATTTTGCTTCATACAAATCGACCCGGTAAATTCAACATAACTTACAGCATTTCAATTCAGTATGCCATTATTTACTAAAAAACGAAATGACGTTCAATTCCGACAACTCCTATTCTTTTCCATTGTTTGTATAGAGGCGAATCACTGTGCGATAGTGCGAAAATTATTTACGTGATCAAAACACTAGATGTTCAGATGAAAAATTCTCCTGTTGTAACCGGATAAGTGTTCTATTTTTAAGCTGACCACAGTCAAGAAGGTTTTCCGTCACAACATTGGATGAGATTTACAGCACCATGAAACGCCTGTAGTACTGGCAAGGCGATAAGGTCTCTCTTTTAGGAATTTTCAAAATCATTCGTATCAGCCAATGTTCTCGGACACTGGGCAAGTCGATGCGCTCTACGCTGAGAGAACGGCGTATGGTGAATACCAACAAACAGAAGTGGGAAATTGGTGATCTCCTAAAAATGTTCTCCCCTAGGGACTAGGTGACTGTCGTTAACAAGTACCCATTTTTTGCTTTTATGTAGTCGATTTAAATTGATAAAGACCTACTGCACTACAAAAGTAAACATGTGCTAAGTCCGTAAAGTAATCATCAAATCGCAGCGATTGAAATTGGCAGTAGCAAAAACTTAAAGTTGCGACAAAAATCGAATCGCATTGAAAGAAATACATTTGCAATGTGCTTTCTTGGCATAATAAGAAAAATATCACAAAACCTCTCTTTAGGAAATTAAAAGAAGAAAAATGATACACACAACATGGTTACATATATTGATAAGAAAATATTGAAACTATGTCCTTCATATTATAATTACAAAAGAAAGTATTCTTAAAATTCATCCAGTGATAAATATACTTTAACACTAGTATCCCAATCGCTATATATGGAAAATTTGAAAGCAAACATATAATCACCCGATGGAAATGGCGCTAGTTTAAACATTTCCTGCTTAAGTACCATATTTTTAATTATGACATCAGTCTACAACGATTCAAAAATAGATAAAAGATAAGTCCACTGAAATAAACATTAAAGTTATAAGTTTATTTTAATTATACTCACATTCCAAGGGCATGTCGTATTTATGTTACTGACATTCCTTAAGGCTGCAATAACACCTTTGATAAGTAGATTTTGATTTGGATACTTGAATTGTCTACACAAATCCACAGTGTAATTATACAGAAATGGACGATATCCGTTGAACTTCCTCAAAAATGCCAAATTAAGCTGCATAACGAGTAAGTATAGAATTTATTTTTCTTATATATAATAGTATTTTAAGAATCTTATATCTTACTGTCATCTTGTTAACTGGTAGTTGATGTAATTTACAATAAACACTCAAAGCGATAGTTCCACGCCTTATAACCGCGAGACGACATTCTTTAAATTCTAACAAATTTTTATTGATTGACTCACATTTGATATTTGTAAACCGAATTGCTTTTATTTCAATAATATTTTTATAGCACAAAAAATATACCAAATACCAAAGTATTACTAATATCAGTTTATGGTTCATTATGCTTTTGGAACAACTAAACATTATGAAATGTTCACATATGTTTTATAAAGAAAACACCATGCTACATAAACCACTTCACTTAATTTCCACACGAAACGTTTTTTGTGAAATTTTTCAGTTTTTAAAACTATTTCGTGCTGAGCTTCGGAGTAAAAAGTGACAATGCTTGTTAATGGCGATTCCTTAAGACTAGAGGCTCTTCGATTTAAGTCAGTTTTGAATTCAAATTTATCAAACTCAAACAAAAACTAGACTTTTTGGGAAAGCTGAGCACATGCGCTCTTCTGGTAGTGGATACTGTCAGCTAAAAATGAAAAATTGTCTTGAAGGAATTACATTCAATCAGCGAATGGGACATTTTAGTTCGTGGGTAAGTTCAATATAACTATATTAACTTATGCTAAGTCATGGTCATTAATGTTGAAGAACTTGATTTGCTTTGGCTCAGAACGAGAGAATTACATATATCTTAAAAACTATAGTTGGTACTATATGCCCAGTTCAGTACATAAGGTGTTAATACACGGAACAGAAATTTTCGATTTTCCAATAGGTAAGTTCAGTATGAAATGTTATCAAAAATATTTGAAATTTACTTTAAATTTGGAAAAAAGCATTTGCAGGTTTTCTTTCTCAAGAAGTTTTAGAAGCTACTCACAAAACTATCAGAAATGGTAGACTTTTCCACACTAGAAAAACAGGGCATGAAGGTACAAATGAAAATCTTATGTGATTTTAAGTTTTTTCATCTGATACGGGAATTTTATTTGATATCAATATCAAATGTACAAACGCAAAATGATAAATGTATTCTGAAATATTAAACTAAATTGATAATGATGGAAGAGGCGACTTAGATAAACTTGCAAAATGTTATGTTTTTTAGGAGAGGCTCCGTCCGATGAAAGTTCAATTTCTGATTAATACATAAGCAAAAAAATGTACACACTTGTTTTTATATCGAAAGCTCTTAGTAGTATTATTTTTATATATTTAAATATTAACAGTCATAGGCAAAATGCAATGAAATATTAAGATGAGTTAAGTTGTATTTTATGAACATTAATATGACTAACAGTTTTAACACTGCACTTGTAATACAAATAGTTTTCCCCCAAAATGGTGGCAGATAGGGGGTAGGTGTGTCAAGGGAAAAGTTTGGGAGAGTAAAAATAATGTGAGTTCGTCTTGCGTTTTACCCCTTCTGAGGCATCTGAGAAGAGGGGGAAGTCAATTTCATAATTTCGCAAGAATGACATTTTTGCAGGGGAGCACCTCTAAGGGGTTGTGATAGGGGGTAAGTATGTTGAGGAAAAATGTTGGAGAAAGAAAAATAATGGGACCTTGTCATATATTTGATCCCTCTAGGGGGCAGCTTCGGACAGATATTAATGATTTTTGATAGATTGAGGACCATTTTCCGGTTTTCAAAAGGGTGGCGGGTCCATCAAATATTTTCTGAAATGGACCAAATTTTACGTGGTTCTTATTGTAACCAATACGAAACTTTTGGTACTCGGGGAGCGAAGTTTGGAGCAACTTTAATATTTTGAACCAGAGAGGCAAAAGTAAGTAAGATTCAATGAAAAAAAAAATTAGTGCCACGCCTCCAAAATGAGAAAAGTCCAACATTTTTTATATCTCTTCAACTTTCTGACGCAGATGAATGAGATATATATGGAAGACAAGGACTTTAATTAAATTAAACTCATTTAAGTGTGCTGATTCCACGCATTTCAATAATTACCACCAAAAGAGTTGTTCATTGATGCACCAAATGGAAAAACCAAAAAACATTGTTTACCACTGGCATTAAGATAAAAGATAAAAAAAAATAATTGCTGCTTATTTAATCCAAATAAAATATAAACACATTATATTTTATGTGTTGAGGCGTAGCAACGCGCGGCGGGTCTTGCTAGTTATAAATAATTATCGCCAACCCATCAAATGTTCGTACAATATTTATCAGAATTAGATGGTATACATATATTGATGGAAGGACACCCAACCACAGAATGGTACTAACTGTTCCTCGATATTGATGTTTTCCCGAGAATATAGTTTTTTTTTTAAAGTATTTATTGATAATATTTCAAAGATCCCTGAAAAGAGCTAATCTATCCTGTGAATGTTGCGCCTAACTTGTGTACAAAATCATGTATAAGTAATGTCCGTTAAAGTTGTCATCAAACCGCAGCGACAGAAATTGGTAGTAACAAAAACTGACCGTTGCTACAAAAATCGAATCGCATTGAAAGAAAAACATTTACAATGTGCTTTTTTTACATGATAAGAAAAAAATTACAAAAATAGAAAACAAAAAATGTTGCGCACAATATGGTTACATATATTGATAAGTAAATATTTAAACTGTGTCCTTCATATTATTATTACAAATGAATGTATATTTAAGATTCATCCAGTGAAAAATAAGTATTAATTCTAACATCCCAATCGTTATATATCGAAAATGTGAAAAGAAACACATAGTCACCCGATGGAAATGGCGTCCATTTGAACATTTCCGACTTGAGTATCAAATTTTTGACGACAAAATCTTGCTTCACCGATCCAAAAATAGATAAAAGATAAGTCCACTGAAGTAAACATTAAGATCTTGAGTTTTTCTAGTAATACTTACATTCCAAGGGCATGTCGTATTTATGTTACTGACATTCCTTAAGGCTGTAATAACACCTTTGATAAACAGATTTTGATTTTGATACTTCAATTGTCTACACAAATCCACAGTGTAATTATACAGGAATGGACGATATCCGGTGAATTTCCTCATAATTGCAAAATTAAGCTGCAAAACGGGTATAGTGAGATTTTATTTTTCTTATATATAATAGTATTTTAAAAATCTTATATCTTACGGTCATAGTTTTCAGTGGTAGTTGATGTAACTTGACAAATATATTCAGGCCGATAGTTCCACGCCTTACAACCCGGAGACGACATTCTTTGAATTCTATTAAAGTTTTATTGACTGACTCACATTTGATATTTGTAAAACGAATTGCTTTTATTTCAATAATATTTTTATAGCACAAAAAATATACCAAATACCAAAGTATTACTAATATCAGTTTATGGTTCATTATGCTTTTGGAACAACTGACCAATATAAAATGTTCACACCTGTTTTATAAAGAAAACACCATGCAACATCAATTTTAAAAATACAAAAAGTAATGCTAAGTTTCAGTTCTGTATTCACATTTAAAAAATCACACAAAAATAGATCTTCTGGTGGTTGACACTCTCAATTCGAATTGAAAAATTATCTCGAATGAATAAAACCCAAAACTCAATAACGCATTGGCAGTGACAGTTTTAGTCTTACACATTTTAGTTAGAAGGATATTCCAAAAGTGCTCTCTCTTTACGTTTTCATTAAATATTTTTTTCTCAGAAAAAAAAAAATTAAATTTTGTAATCCCGTGTAATGAAAATCTAATGGCCTAGTTATTTTAATTTTTAAAGCGGAAAATTGTAGCCTTGTTGATCAGATATAAAAATAATTATTTATTTTGAATTTTATAATGACTATATAATTCCGCTCTGAATTATGTTACATAAGTAGATAATTAAAAAAAAATTAAATAATTAAAGACGCCCGTTCTTAATTACTCCAAAAGAAAGTTTTTTTTAGAAATTTCCTAAGTTGGTTTCTTCCAAGTTTAATAGATTCGATAAATACGGGCAGATTTTTCATATACACACCATAGATGATGATGAAATTTGAAATTTTAGCCAGCCACGTTTTCGTTTTCGATTTTTTTTTTTTTTTTTGGAGCACACTCTTCAAGCATGGATTTTCTTGAAGTTAAGACTATCTTGAATTAATATTCAAGAAGGAACAATTAAAATTTAAAGGGAGACATATGTAAAATTGATTTTAAAGTAAAAATAAACATGAACAGTTACATATAAAGGTACATAAAAAAATAATTCTTTTAATTTTAATTGTTTCACTTTAAAGATAATCTTAACTTCAAGAAAAACTATGGCTGGTTGGTAATGATCTGCAAGCTTATAACCTTAACTCATTCCAGACTATTGGGTATTTAAATACCCAAAAAAAAATGAATTTTAAAAAATCCTACCAAGTGATAGGTAAGAGGTGTTGTGGTTTTTAAAGCTTTCTTGGATAGAGAAAAGATTGGTATATATATATTTTTATTTTTCCGAACTTTTTTGATTAACCTGTATTTTTGTGAGGTAGAATTTAGGTAACATCAAATTTCCAAAATTTTTGGTGGAAAATCGATCCAGGCAAATTTGAAGACTTAAAGAAAAAAGCTCGAAACAAATTCAAAGTTCCTATGTGGGAACATAGGAACAATCATCAAATTTTATCAAAATTATACGGGCCCTTCTGGTTCCAGCCTGCAATGGGTTAAGGCTCTGGGCTTGAGTGCGCATAATCCGATATTTGTGTGATATGTATTTTTTTTTTAACAATGGAACTCGTCTTGGATTTTTGGTACTCAAATTGATTTCCCTGAGTCTTCTTTTAACGGTTTCTGTTTTCGCTGCTATATTAAGCACTTTCTTTATTTCCGTAGCAGGCAAAAACGTATTATGTATTGAAAGTCATATCGAAACTCGTATCGAATAATTCACGTCCCGGGCGGACATGGAAGGTATTCGGCCTCGTGTTTTTCGTTTATTTATGTATTTTATCGTATTCGAAACCATAGTCGCAGAATGTCCCATAAAATGTTTACCTTGCAAAATGGAATTTTAAAAATTTAACTTTGCTCTGTCGTAGAATGATTTCCACAGCCCACTAAAATACAACAACTTGAAAAAATCGTTGGAGTACTATAGAAAAATAACAGAACTTACTAGTAACGATCAAATTTTTTTTAATAAAAGTAAATACCTAATCTTGAGAAGTAAAGGAGTTGAGCACTGTTATTATTTTGATCGCTCGAAAGTACAAATTACTCAATACAATAGAAATCTTAGAAAGTACCGTTATTTTTTTGGAACAAAATGTTATGTGTTTATTTTGTGCACTTATCAAGTAACTATATTTTAAAAGATTAGAAGAAATAAAACGTCTGTTGTTCAAAATATTTTCTTTCAACTAATAAATGGCATCGCACTGCTATTATTTTGACCGCTGCTGTATTTCAACGTATAATTCAGTTGAATACCGCTCGAGAATTGAAAATTTCAATATTAATATCAAATGTCAATGCTTAAAACTACGATACACTAAATTGAATTATGGAAAATTATAATTTTTCTTTTTTTTCAGTGAATCATCCTTTAGAAAATTAATAAATAATAATGAAGAAGTAAATCTAAGAACATAAATAAATAAAATAATTTTCTTTTTCGATACCAAGTCTTAATCTTAAAAAAAGTATAAAAAAGGTGACTCTCAAATAGTTCAGTCAATTTATAAAAGCAATTTGTAGGAGCTACAAAATGCGCCAACAACAAAAACAATAAGAAACGTCAATTTAATATGTTTAATAAAACATACAAATAAATTAGACTGTCCGTTATTCTTCAAGTTTCTCTAATCGATGAATGATGTTTTTCCGTAAAAAGAAATTAAATTTTTTCTACGTGAGTCTAAATGACCAGGGACGTGAACCGCATGAAAAATTTGGTCGGTTCGGTTCATTGGTTCGAACCGTTTTTGCACTTTTGGATTGGTTCGTCAAAACGGTTTTTGTTTTTTTTGAACCGGAGTTTCGGTTTGGTTCAGCGGTTCGGGAATGAAACAAAAAAACTATGTAAATTTGTGTTATTTTTATTCACTAACAATCCAAAAGAATATAGAAATATATATGTACATATAATTTATGTCATGCGCTATAAGTACGTAGTAAAAAATTAGTATTTGAGATAAAATTTGATTTACAATACAATTGAGATTGATGAGAAAAATATCTTCTAACAAGTCCTCGTCAATATTTCCCCGCAGGTCTCCGAGAATAAGTTTTAGGGTGGAAAATGTCCTCTCTACCAAAACCTGGGTTGCTGAAACATCATAAATAACTTGAGCTAATTCAGATAATTCTTTGGCAGGGTAGTTATTCCAAAAGTTCAAAACATTAAAATTATTTGAAAGCCGCTTTATATTATCAAACGATTTGACTTTATCTATTAATGATTAATTTTTGAACTCTGTCTCACTCTTCCCTATTTCTTTCAAAATTTCATCAATTTCCATATTTAACAAAAAACAAAAAAAAAAAAAACAAGTGGGGAAAATTTGTCCGTTGAAAATTTGTCAGAATGAACCCTCGAACCGTTATAAAAAGTGGTTCGGTTTTCTGTTCGGATTGGAAGATTGTAAATTTACATCATTATGAGATTTTAAGAAAAAATAAAATACACTGGAAAAATTCTCGCAAAATTTACTCTCACAAAACATTTTTCTAACAAATTTTCTTAAAATTTTTGACTTATAAACGCATAAAATCAAGGAGTCTACAAGTTTTCAAGTAGAAATAAAACTATATATGGAAAATAAAATCTTAAGTGCTCGATGCAAAGCTACACAAACAAAAAAAAATTATGAACTCTAAAAAAAAAAGTTTTTTTCCACAGAAATAATAAAATAACCCGAGAATCTCTGGAATTACTTTAAGATATAACAGGCAGTATAACCTGCGTTTGCAGCATTAACAATAGCAAATACAAAAACATTTACAACAAAAAAACAATAACAATTTTTTTTTTTCATCAATAGCCCACGTGTGCTTTGCTGAATTGAAATCGTTTGTGCGCGCTTGCAATTTCGAAAATGAAATTGATTAATGCAACAACAACAACAAAAACAAAAGTAGCAACAGCAACAACACCCACGTTCCCGAAACGGCGTGTGCGCTGTCGCCAACAACTGCAACAAAAAATTAAACAAATTTAATTTCGCATATTTTCTCAATTTGGTAAAATTTCAAAATAACAGCAGTAACAACAACAACAACAACGACAACAATTGTTATACAACAAAGACAATAATAACAACATACTACCATGCAACAACTGCTGCAACAAATTGCATTGCATTCGATTTCATTTTTAAATTAAACAAACAACTGTAGGCACAAACAAATTTTTTTAAAAAAAAATTCATACATTTTTGTTGCTACTTTTATTTACTACAACATTTTTTTGTTGCTTGCTGCTACTTTTTTTTATTACTTCTTTATCTACGAGTATTAGTATTTATGAAAATTTTAATTCAATTTAAGGAACTATTCAGATCGAAAGAAAACTTTCAACTCACAGAAGCAAATAAAGAAAATAGTATTACCTGCAGTATTTTGGTCGAGGGATTTTTTTCAAAACCGGAGCTAAGAAGATGACAAACATAAAAGTATATGCTCCATTTGTATCTGCTGACAGAACAATGTATGAAACCTCATTTTGATTATCCAATGATAACAGTAAGCTGCTTCTCCTGCAATACTTGGGGAAAAAGTGAACTTAAAAAAGTGGCCCATTTTACTCAAAATGCTGCGTTCAAAAATTTTAAAAAAAACCGAAAGTTTCGATTTAAAATATTAGTTTGGGCGATAAATTGTTTTCAATTTTATTCGAAATTTTAAGATGATGGAAGTGGGTCATATTTTGTCATACAAAGGTTTTGCGGGCATGAAATCGTTGCGCTTTTATCTCCTCTAAAACTTAGGTTTGAGTACATTTTGTGATTTAAGGCTTTTTTTTGGAATTTTGGGGAACATTTATATTCGACCATGTGTAACACTTTAAAATTTCACACAAGCAAAAAATGTGTCTTTTGTAATGCCAGAACTACTGGAGAATCTTGTTGTTTTGCAAGGTCATAACGAAAGTCCTTCTCACCTCCTTGGAGGATTAGGCAAGTTTTTTCCAACCTTGGTTTTCTCAGCAAATAAATACCATTTGTAGAATCGAGTAATTGACAAATAAAGTCCGGAATACCAGATGTATTCTAACTTAAGCTTATTTCCATTTTAACTTAAGACTGTGCTATATTTTACCTTCTTCTGGAGTTAGGAGAGTTAAGTTTCAATGTATAAAAACATCTAACATTTCACGGAACTAAGTTATGCCTCGAGTGAAGGAAGGAAGCGTCTTGAAATATTTTTTAAGAAAAACAAAAATTTTAATAATAAAATCGTAGATGAAGTATTATGACCTTAGTTATTTGAGTTACCATCATACCACGACAGTTTTTTTTTTCGGCATACGATCAAAAGGGAACACAGAAATTTTTGACAAATTATACGATAAAAAAAATTAAATGAATTATGACAGCTGTAAAAATGTTTATGAAAATGAAATTTAAGATAAAATTTAACTCTCGAAAAAAATGAACTCGTAAAGGACACTCAAAAACAGAAAGAGTTAGAAAGACCCAACACGTTAAGTAAATTAAATTCAATTACGTAGAACGAGCAAACGATTCAGTGCTACACACGCACAGGCATTTGAATTAGTGCCGCGCACAAACATGTGGTTAAATCGAGCATTAAAAAAAAAAAAAAAACAAAACGAGCACAACCTTTTCTTCACACCAAAACCAAACCAAACCAAACCAAACCAACAAATGTCCTGGCATCTACTGCTGGGAGTTGATTGTGGAAACCAGCCAGCCAGCCAGTGCTGCAGCAAATTAAATGCAATGACAAATGCACTTCAGCAAATTAAAAAGGGATTTTTCTTATGAGTGCCTCCGCATAACCTTTCCTTTTGGTTTTTTTCGCTTTTGTTTTTGTCCTGCTGGTGCTCATCCTGTTTGCACTTATTAATTATGACGCCGTGCGGTGCAGCGGCAGTGGGCGCAATTTTTATATTTTTTTTTTGTTTTTCCAAAATTAAAAGGCAGTCACTAAAGGGTTACGGCTTTAGAGACAAATGACAGAAATGTCATTCAGTGCAGCCGCGGCGGTTTGCAGGAAGTGCAGCCAACTGTGTTTTGTAACCACGGACAGGATGGATAATGCTATGACTTTGATGCAAGTCGAAAAAAAAGTGTGTTTTTTCCATAAAAATTATTATACGAGAGCATTGCTGTTGAAACCTTTTTTTTTTGTTTTATTTTTGAACGCAAGCATATTTTTTAGATTTCATATTTTAGTCCTTTAATTTTGCCTTTGAATATTTTTTTATTTTTTTTGTTAAATTAAATGACATTCAGCACAAGCGCCTGCGCGAATTGCTTTCATTTATTTTATAGCATCCACATTTCAATTAATTTGAATTGCAGCAGTCAGGCAAATGAGCGCAAAACACACAACGTAGTAGAAAGGAGCACAAGGATAATGTATTACAATGGGAACAAAGTTTTTTCTTTTTTGCATTAAAATTTATATGAAAAAGTCGAAATTAAATGAAATGAAATGATTTCAATTCAAATTGACATATGCACGCGAGTATTTTTCATTTCCACATTGCTTGCTTTTGGTTAGGAAACAACAACAAAAACATGTCCTTTGATTCAGTTGGAAGTTTTTATATAGTTTTCTAGATTAATAACCCTTTTACACAATTTGCATGTGGCTGATCGTACACAAAAAGGGTTAATTTTTAAATAGTTTGCTTATCGGATCCTGCTAGCAGGATTATTGATTGATCACATGATCGTTCTGCGGCTTCGAGGGTTTTCAAAATTTTGTAATTTAGGGGACGTTTTCGAGTTTAAAAATCACCACAAATCATACAAATGAAAGGAAAAATATTTAGATTTAAAAACTGCAAAAATTTCACATAAATACCAATTCGAATTTTCGAATATTAAAGGCATTTGAATCGTAGACTTTTCTTGAATTGTCAGGCAAAAAATGGCATGCAACTCTAAGAAATCAAATTCTTTGTAGCAAATAATTGTTGGTTTTATTAAAGAATATTTTTCGTAAAATTTCGGTTTCTCCCTCATATGAAAATGGTCGATTTGTATAGAATGCACAATTTACAAACAAGCCCTGAACATAACCAAAAAATACTCAATTTATGTAAGTATACATTTACGGAAATGAAAAATCTTAAATTTCAATATTTTCTGCAAGATTATGAGTAAAAATTTGCAGCATACATCATGGAATCGATGAAAGAAAACTTCCCTGTTGTTAGCCAAATTCATGTCGTTAAAAGCAAATAGGGTGAATTTTGCGAAAAATCACGCTTTTCAATTGAATTTGCATGAATGGCGACGCTGACTTGGTGATTTTATGTTTTTTTTATTTTTTTTTTTCAATTTATTTAAATTCAACCATTGTGCAGCATTACTTTTGTTATCCTGATTATTATTGATTCATTATAATACAGATTTTTTTATTAGGACTATTGTATGTGAATGCACATGTACTATTTATATTAAAAGATCTATTACAATTTGTAAGCTCTGATTGTATTCATACGATAATTCAAGACTTAAAATATAAAATGGGGTTTCATTATTCTAAAAGAATTTTATAATTTTTTTTAATCTTCTCTTATTCTCCTTATTTGAAGGGATTTTTTTTTTTTATAAATAAATTCATGTTCTTGCTCAACAACTGAATTTAATAAAAACACCATTTTGGTACTACATGTTTTGATCTCGAATTGGTTTCTACTCTTTCAAGGAACCATCACCATTTTTACATATTTTGTATTACTATTTCTGATGTCGCGTTTTCTGTATATGCCGCTTTCTCGAGATATGTTCGAACAAAAATAAATAAAAGCACTTACCAACTGTCATGTCGGACGCTGAGGCTTCTGATCAGTAGCCTCGGCTCCAGCAATTCAAAGAAGCTTTGACGTGAGTCAAAATCAGCTATTTTCATATTTTGCTGAAATATGACATTGAGTATCAAACCACATAGATTTTGCTCAAAACTCGCACTCAAACTTGTGCCAGCGTCAGTTTGGAATGACAGAGTTCAGGGTATTACTCAAAACATCTTCCCGAAAAATTGAATAAATGGTAAATGTCTGTACGATGAGAGGTGTAAAACTGGGAAATCTGAGATACCAAAAATAAAAAATTTTTATTAAAACACAGGAACTCACCATTTGCTGTAAGAAACAAAAAGAAAAAATAGTTGGAAAAAAATACAATATAAATACATAACTTAAATGGAAGAATTGTTTAAAAAAAAATATCCTGCAAGGGAATTCGTGACTGGGAAAAATTAAATCTGCAGTTTGCATGTTAACAAATGTATTATTTGAAAGATTTTCTTGATTCAAATAACATACAACGTTCCTGCCCGAACAACCGTTATCCGGAATGGACATTTTCCGGAACTACCAAAAACCCGACATTTTTTTTCCGGAATATACATACATTTTCCGGAACGACGGTTTTCCGGAATATACATTTTCCGGAACGACGGTTTTCCGGAATTTACATTTTCCGGAATAATAATTATTCGTATACATAAAATCCACAAATCATGTTGTTATAGTAACGCAATCTGTTTATGACTTTCCTATATCTATTTAATATTGTAACGTCTTTAATTTTCCAAAATTCTATGCAAAAATAGACGCGAAAATAGTGGGCACAAAACTTTCTATAAATGGCTACTTGTACATTTGGGGCAAAAGTGAAAATGGCAAAATTTACTGGGAATGTGTGCGATATCGAGCACGAGAATGTCTCGCTAGAGCTGTCACCGCTTATATTACACTAGGTCGTAGTATAATAGTCTATCGAGGTCCGGATGACTCAAAACATGACAATTACCCTCCAAATTTCAATGAAGTATCGACAGAAGTAATAAAAATTGGAATCAAACGAAAGGAGGAGGAGAACCCGGAGATGACTCCCGCACATATACTCCGAACGGTATTGCAAAGTTTATCTGAAGGTATAAAATGTATTCTTACATGGCAAATTATATCGTTTTCTCGAAAGTTGTTCTAAGTCAAAAAATTTGTGTTCAGGCAAAAAAATTTGTAACTTTGAAAGGTGTTCTAAGTCAATTACCTAGGCGAGAAAATTTGAAGAAAGCGATGGGGAAGCAACGCCGCATGAACTTACCTCCTAATCCAAGATCTCTGCTCGACCTGGTTGAACTAACGCACGCATTCCAACAGAAACTTACTTCCGAAACATTCCTTATTCATGATAGTGGAGTTAACGAACAGAGAAGAGTATTAGTTTTTTCGACCCGTAGAAATCTCAAAATTTTATGTAGAAGTGGAACGTGTTTTATTGAAAACAGTCGTTCCGGAAAATTGTACATTCCGGAAAACCGATTCCGGAAAAAAATTTTGGGTTTTTGGTCGTACCGGGAAAATGTCCATACCGGAAAGCGTACGGTAATCACATATAATAATAACAATAATATTTATAATAATAATTATAATTAAGCTTAACTATAGCAGCATTTTTAGCTATTTAGCTATTTAGCTTGAAGTTGAACATCAAGTAAAAGCTTGCCACACTTTCTGGTATCACAATTTTACTTAGAGACATTCGATTGTACCTGCCGTGAGATACGATTTGGTATTATTTATTAAACGAAAATGTAAATTGTGTAGCGCTGATTTATTATATGTTGAAAAGTCTAAACTATTTTTTTCCTATTTGCTATATATGTATGTATAATTTTTGCAAGTTCTAGTAAAAAAGAAAACTACAAAAACCATTCATTTCAGTTAAAATGTAGGCAATCAAGAAATAAGTGGGGACTTGTCGTCAGTTTCAATATTTTATAAAATTCATTTCCGTTTCGTCATTATACGTGTGCAGTATTATATTCTTTTTAAGTGTAACCACTGTAGTTTGACTACACAATCGCTTTTTTTCCAAGCCCATCATTAAATAAAGTAAAGCAAACAATGATAAAAAAAAATATCACAAATACAGATTTGCGTGCAATTATGTAGGCGTAACCTCAGTCACGCCCATAATGCGTATGTTTTTTCGTTGTATGAATGAAAAGAAGTAGAATGTCAGCGAAAAAAAGGCAACCACATTTTAATTATAATATCTGTCTGAATATGCCAAACGCAAGCATAATTATTGTACTGAGAAAAAAAATAAAAAAATTTTATGGATTTCACACTCAAATATTTGCTATTAAAAAATCAAAAGTTTTTTTTTCGTCTCCAAAAACATTGTTAACAATTTTGACAAATGTTACACTTTGATGACTTACCTAGAATTTTCTCTCAGTGCATACATATGTGTAATACAAAGTGCGTATGGGTGGGTAACTGCAAATTGCAATATTTCACCCAGCACACACATAGGATGTATGTAAGCCAATAATTACGATTATGCTGCTTGTTGCATAGCAGCTATAAAAATATAAATGAAAAACCATAATCAGCAACAATCAATCAATTCAACTAGCAACAGAAACCAACCAGCAACAGTTGCTGCTGATGCAGGGTTTTAGTGTGTCATTGCGTTACAACCGCTGCTGCAATTGTTACACAAAGTTGCTGAATGACTTAGTGTCGAGGAAAACTAACTAACTATATGACTGACTAACATGATTTCTTTGTAAGCCCATTTGAAATTGAGGGAATGAAAACATAATCGGATGCATAGAAAATAAATTAAACATTTTTTGCAACGAACTTAATGTCTGTGCGAATATTCACGCTTTCAATCAAAAAAAATCTTCGTCTCATTTCGAACTATTTCTTCGAAGGAAAAAAAACTTTATTCAATTTAACATTAATTTCCTACTGGGTTACTCAGCAATAGCTCTGTAATACAGGGTTCTTGCAAAGGAAGCAGCGCCACCTTAACGCGCTTATTATTTACCATATGTTTGTGTCTAAAAAATGACTTACGGAAGTTGCAATTGCAGTGTGCAGTAGCAACAATTGCTGCTGCTGCTGCGTTTGTAATTGCAAATTGCAACTGCAAACTATTGACTACAGCAAATGCAACTTCAATTGATGGTGGAAGGTGTGCGTTGTGGTTTTAGTGGATGGGCTAAAATTGCATGAGGTTAGCACGCCACAACAATACCCTACACACTACAGATTTGTTACTTTGTGCTATCGCATAATAATGGCAATAGCTGTTGCATATGGTTTGCTGTTGTTATTTTAATGCTTGTTGCCAAGGCTCTAATTAGTTTTGCAAGTTTTCCCTGCAGCGCAAAAGGTGGCAGTGGCAAGGTTAACCTAGGCAACAGCCTTATATGCAACATCCGAATATGTTGTCTTCATATGACTTGCATTCTGACGCTAACTGGTTGCATGAAGAATGACGGATGATGCCATCCATTGTAAATGATGTTGTTTTTGGTTACAGCAACAACATTGATGATATTGGCAACTTTTATTGTCATCATAATTTAGTAATGTTTGATTGAAGCTTGTCTTTATTACATAATTATCAATATAATGAACCTATTGAAGATAAGGAAATCGGCTTTTAATTTTCATTTATTATGATTGAGAATTTTTACTGCTTCTTAATTAGCATAGTTGAAATCTGCAAGGCTGACCATATCTTCTATACATGCTTTTTTTAATTTGTAGACGATTTTATAGTTTTTTTATTGGAAAAAGATTCCCACAGCATAATCAAGCAGAATGAAAGAAATCGTTAAACGGAATGCATTAAAAAAAATGTATTTCATATGCAAATTGATAAAGTTTCAGTGCGTTAATTCAAGTTTTTTTTTTTTTTTAATGGAAAAAATTTTTTTTTTTCTCAGCAAAAATCTCTAAAGAACCATAGCTGAAATTAACCCACTGCTGCTACTAATTTTTATTTTTTTTTAAGTTTTTGTTTTGTGAAAATCGTAAAGCTTAGAAAAATTTTTTCGACTAAAAAGTCATCTGCGCCTAAGATGTCGGCTGAGGTTTAAATTACATTCGTGTAAAAATATCGCATGCGACTTAAAATTGGAAACGTCAAAAAGTTAAATAATGGGGTTCGTTCAAGTATTAAATAACTTTTGGTCAAAGACGCCACAATTCTTAATAGCGCTAAGTGTTTTGAATTTTTTCTCTGATAAAATTAAAGCACTAGTACAAATTCCATAAAAATTATATATAAATAAATATAGGTGCAATTTAGGCAAGTGTTCATGAAGACTCATATTAATCGATTCAAAGGTGTTCTCAACAGTTAGCACTATCTGCCACAGCAACATTTCAATCGTAACTACTGCTGACTTCCTTACAAAATTTTGTAGCGCAAGAATTGTAGCAATTGAATCATTGGAAACGCTATTCTGATTTTGCCATGCAACATAAAAATGATGATGAAACGCTTTGGATCGATAAAAAGCAAAATTGACATTACTGGTCTCAAGCCGGTTGTACGCATTTTAGTGTGAGGCAACGATTTGTTAACTCCGAAAAAGATGGATGGCTCAAAAAACGTGCCGGATATTGCCCTCTGTGAGTTTTTTCTATTCCTGAGGCTAAAAAAAATCACGAAAGAGTGATTCGGTAATGATGAGATAAAACAGCATCGCTGATCGAGCTGAAGGTCAAACCGTAAAGTGCTTTCCAGAAGTGCTTCCGAGAGTGGGACTACATTGAAGGTGAACAAATTGATTCTAATGAACATACCAAGATTCTTTAAGAAAAACCTTATTTTTTTATAAAGTACACTGTTGTGCGTAACATGCGCAAATTACTCCAATCTGCCGTAGCCGTATATCTCGAGAACTATTGATCCTACGTAAATATTGTCTTTTTTTTTGGTTTCGATCGGTCCTTGCGGTCCCACTTACCCACCTAACCGCACGAGAGGCGCATCCGTCTGTCGTACGGATCGGTGCCCGACTACGAACAGCCCGGACTGCTCTGCGTTCATTAGGCGAAACCGTACTTGAGGCACATCCGTCTATCGTACGGATCGGTGACCGGGACTGCACTATTTCTCTGAACGAAATGATGGGTTCAGCAATTTCCGATCACAGAGTGAACACAATTTCTACTTAGCCCAGTGGCTGTGCAGCAGAAATAAAGGAAAATGTATAGTTTCAAGAATTTAAGAAAATAATTATTTTTTGCTTTATAATATTGTGAGATTTTATGGGTGTAATAAGATGACAAAGGTTATTATGATCATTACATATACACCGAAATGGACAAAAATGAGCGTAGTTAGAATTACATACATCAAGTCTTAGGAAACGAAAGTGTCTAAAATCCCTTCCTGGATTATTAAAGTTGATCATACCCAGCAACAACTCAGAGTTCATTGAGCCGGAGAACAGTTTATTTAAAAAAGTTACATTTAGCATAATTCTTCGACTGCGTAGTGTTGGTAAACGTATTAGTTTGAGGCGGCTTTCATATGAAGGTAAATTTGAGTCCGGATTCCAAGGTAGTACACGAAGTGAAAACAATAGAAATTGTTTCTGCACCGACTCCAGCATATCAATGTATATATTATATTGTGAGTTCTACATCACTGACGTATATTCTAATATTGGTCTTACAAGTGAAGTGAAAAGCAACTTTGTCGTATAGGGGTCGTCAAAGTCTTTAGACCATCGTTTAATAAATCCAAGGACGCCTTTTGCTTTGCACACCATTAAACTTAACGTTGAAGCGAAGCGAAATTTTTTATCCATAGTGACGCCTAAATCTACAAAATTCATAACCTTTTTTGCTAAGGAACACATTTTATGTAGCTACAATTGCATAACACTAATAGTTTACGAGATATTTGCGAAAAACTGATTTTAGTGACCTTAGACCTTGAATAACTTTTTTATGTACGCGATATGATGCGGACTTTTTTTCACTTCAATTATGTTTTTTTCACTTTAATTATGAAGTCAAATTTTAGGTCTATCCAAAAACTCAGCTTGCCCTAAATTACTCCACAAACATCACTAAATTGTCGTAAGGTACTCGTAGTAGTAATTGCTGAGATTTTTCTAACGTTCCAAAGGTTTTCCACTTGACGAACGTGCATCAAATAACAAAATTCTGATGAAAACTTGATTGATTGATTTTACGAGATGATTAGAAAAACATATTTTTTATGCCGCTGAAACCATCTTGAGTTATGTACGTTATCAAAATAGTAGGTTTTTTCCCCGACGGCTCGATACACTCCATTGGTTAACACATTGGCTTAGCTTTCGCTTATTTTAAAAACTGCCAATTCAATGCCACATGGGCAAATTTTTTTTATTTTATTTATTTTGCAAACGAGGTTAAGTAGAAATAAATTTTTACCTATCATTCTATTCCGTAGATAAGCATCTTAAGCATCGGTTTTGTATTTCCTTTTAACGCTATTAAAACGGCTAACTAACTAACAACGCTGCTCTTATGCGGTACAATCATTTGACCAGGCCAAGTGCGCGCACTAAAACCGACCACCATCCAAAAGATGGTAAATGGCAGATGCAACGCTACGGCTGTAGAGAATTATAGAAACAAGAGGTAGTTAGTTGAATGAGAAGAGAGAAAAAAATTATGCATTTACGTCATTCATATATCAGATGCAGTTAGATTGGTAGCCAGATTAGCCGCTAGTTTCTAATTTACTCACACATGCTGGCAGTAAGCTAATGCCAATGCTTTGCAACAGTTTGCACACGTTTAATAGAACTTTGATATATGAAATTACTGCACGTACTGTAGAAACTGTCGAAAGTAGCCCTAACTAATTGATGAAGAATGTGAAATGTCAAAAAACTTAGTTAAAAACGCCTTGATAATATAAGATGTGTTAATTCCAACAAGCGTGAGTCTACTGTAAACATATGCATTTGATTGCTATTTCCCGTTGTGCAACTGTGTGTTGCTGTTGTTCTATGAAAGTACATGATTATGCGTGAATTTCCACAGCTTCTTTGCCAAAGCAGACAATATTTGAAGTCGTTGCACTCTATCCAACAAGCAGCAGCTGTACGCGCAGCAGGTTCAAGACCCTTTAAGCAACCAGGCAGGCAGGCGTATACGTCATGCGTCAACTAGGGTTCGAGGCAGTGCATTTGCCACATTAGTGATGCTTTGCTAACAGTAAATCAGCGGTTGGCAACGAGGGTTGTGCCTGTCTAGTGTTAATTGCAGTCTTAACTCTGAGCGGCTTTTTTTCTTTTTTTGACGTGGTTTTTCGCAAAGTTTTGCTACTGTGTACTTGGCCTAGAAAATTGTATATGTAGTTGTTGCCTTAAGGCAGCGCTTAGTTTGTATTTTATGACCTGTCTGTTTTTATTAGTTCTACCGCGTTTACGCACTGTTCATTTGCCTGTTACTAAGTTATGGTACGCTTAGATAAAGGTGCGTGGTGTCACACGCTTATTCCTCATACTCTTCTTCACAACTGCTAAGGTCAATATACCTTTGTATTACTTCGCTACCCATTGTCACATTATTTTTCAGAAAGAGATATAATTCAGTTACTAGCATTTCCTTTGAAAGACTGAACTAGGCCCACTACTAAGGCACTTTGTTTTGCGCTAAAGAACTGCATGACTGTTACCAATTTGGAATAGATCACATTAACATGCCAAAAGACTGCAAAGTCTATTACTTGTCACGATAATGTAAATTTCGTTACTTAATTTTAAGTTTTCACCTATTTTTGGCTTCGAAACCTTGGTTAAAATATTCTTTGAATTGTGGATTATCATCTTAAGAAACTTTATACATCAATAAAGTGTTTGATTTTAAGACATAAGAAAACTGTCATTTTGGAATGTCCTTAGTCCTATACGTTGTCTCTCATTGAATTTTAGTAATAAAATTTAGTTACAGAAAATAAGCTACTCAAACCAATGTTATGTTACTCATAATGAAATGTTATGATAATCAGCTTAAACACTAAGCATAAAGAAGTTCGTTAAGTATATTCGTTTTCTACCACCAGCAATAGCTAGATACTGATTATTATCAAAACCTCAGGATGGAACAAAATCATCCTTATGGTTTTAATTGTTTTGTATCAGAGCAAATTATCATAATTTGTTTTAAGTGCAGTATACTAATGAGCAAACCAGGAAATGCGTGAAACGGAGTAATATTGGAGTGAATTGAAGGCACTCGCAACTGATCGTGCACCTTGGCAGAACTTTTTGGAGGCCATATGCGCAATGAGGAGGAAAAATACACAAGAAGTAAACGAATGGAGAATTTTGTTAATCTAAACGTAAAATATCACGGAAAGTGTTGGCATGACACTTGCAAATAAAGCTAATAAAGCATGGATCCAAGAGTTATAAAATATAAAAAGAAAATCTGGCTAAAATGAAATGCTAACCACTCTCTGAAACTTATAGCTAGGGGCTGGTGGCTTAAGTTTATATATGATTTTATCGTGCCGCAAAGATTGAAAATCATTAAGTTTCAAGTAATATAAATACAGACTTTTCATAAGAATGCATTGAATATTTTTTTTTTTTTTGTTTTCCGATAAAAAAGGGTCTAACATAAAAAAATCTACAGCAAACTATATACCATTTTAAGGGAATAAATTAAGCTTTCTAACCATGCTTAAAAAAAGTAGCGGTTCCCTACTTATAATCATTTTTACAAAAGCTATAACCGCAACTTCCGATGTCTTTATCTTCGAAACTAGATCCGAGCGACTTTTTTTTCATAACTTTAATTTATTTTTAACCCTCTATTCTGTCGTACTAAGCGAAAAAGACGTATCTAAAAAAAAGATTCCGAGATTCTTATGGCATCGGATAGCTTAAGAAATTACGCGTCTAATGAAATATTCCATATGTCGGCATCTTAGTTCAATCATATAAAAAATCTACTAAGAAAATTTCCTATATCTCAATTTTACAGGTATTTCATAAAATTGACATAAACAAAACATCAATTACATCGAAATGAATTTTTTTGAGATACGTCTTTTTCGCTTAGTACGACAGTATTTCCCATAAAAAAAAAAAAAAAAAAATTGGACAATGTCAATAATAAATATTCAGTAACAAAACCCAACAGTTTTTCATTAAAATCTCTATACATCATAAATATAGCACCTTTTTTGCTTGTGAAAATCAAGTATTGTTGAAGCTCTAGTTTTGCACTCAACAAGTTGTACGTCTTGTATGTATATTAAAGCTTTCACCGTGTTGGTGAATTACAATACTTAACTACGGTTAGGCAATATTTACCATTCCAATATGATGGTATATTTTCAAAAAAAAAAGGTCATCCTATATATTCAAGGAGGAACAATTAAAATTCAAAGGGAGACATAGTTAAAATTGCATTTAAGTTAAAAAAAAAACATGAAAAGTTACATATAAAGTTAAATAAAAAAAATAGCTATCTGAATTTCAATTGAGCAACCTTTATTATGAGTTCAAGATAGCCTTAGCTTCAAAACTCATGGCTGAACGATGTACTCAAAAAAAAAAAAAAAAAAGGCGCCAGCTAAAAGGCCAAATTTGGCGGATTTGCACATATGTAATAATTTTATAAAATTAAATCCAAAAGCAGCAACTTTTTTCAAAATTTTGCATGTTTTATCAACGTTATCAGGCTTTTTCAACTTATGTGAAGCTCTTTTAATTTTTTGCCACTATTCAACTTTTCTCGCCATTTTGAAAACTTTTTCAATTGTTTCAACATTCTTCAACCTGTTGCAATATTTTTCAACAGTTCCAAATTTTGAAACATTTATCTACATCTTTTTTTCAACTTTTTAAGGTTGCTCAAAAACTTTTGACTTTTTCCACATTCCTCAAACTCATTAATTTCTTTTCGAGATATTAGTTTTTTCGAGAATTTTAACCTCTTTCAACTTCTTATATACATACTACCGTCGGAAGTTTTGCACGCAGTATTACCAAGTTGAAAAGAAGAAATTCCCGTCTTTCGCAAAACATTATAAATTCTTCCTTAAAAAGGTACAACGGTAAAATTTTTTGTCGGAAAAAGTAAAATTTTTTTGAGAACAATTTTTCAGAAATTTTTCAAATTCCTTCCGGGCGTCTGCTTTTGACAAGGAGTTCCTGGCTAAGCTGGGTCAAACCCGGCCACTTGGCAACCCTGCTTGTACGACTTAAATATTTTCTGTGTTGGTCTATTATCTCTAAGGAAATACATCTAACGGTTAAAGAGATAAAATCGTCAAAAAATCTCTTGTGGCAGAAAATAACAACCAAAATTTGATATCGATTTTATTTTGAGCAATAAAGACAAGATTTTAAGAAATTTATTCATGTGTTTGAAATAATTTGGGCAACGAACATTCACCTCCATTAATTTCGCTCAAAAAATTACAAAATTTTCAGACTTCTTAGTTTGGATTTCAAGTCATCGACAGCATTCAGTCTTCAAGGATATAAAATTCAGTTTTTGTACCTATTTTTCCAATTCTGATAATCAGCTTTATTTCATTCATATGCGGGAGATTTGTCAGCCATTGACAAGTGTTGTGGCGACATAACGTAAAATTGTTTTGATGTCAGCTACTGCTACGAGCGAGCAAAAACCGCTCAGCTCAATACAGCGGCGTACATCCGCCAAGTGTGCAAAATGCAGCTGTAACAATTGATACTGTGACCGATATGATGCTAAGTCTTTTTTTTTTTTATATAGCAAAACAACCACTGACATTAATGGCAGCAAAGACGATTACGTTTTTGCCAAGTAGGCACTCGTGGAACGTAGTACAAATTTATGGTTTCCCAATTACGGCTATGACAAGTATTGCGAATTATTTTTAGATTTATTGATTACGCTATGGCAAACAGTGGCGATCGACGATCCTCGTAACAACGAACGGCTCTGATCACATCCTAGAATCAATGTTATTATAGCGTTAGCAATTTTCGTTGCCACTAGCAATGGGTTACCTAGGGATTTTTTAGAGAAAAAAGAAAAAAAACACAACAAACGATTAGGGAGTAGAGGATTTCGGAGGGACTGAGACGAAGTACGTTTGGCTGTATACTTTGTAACGTTCGACGTTTTCTGCTGTTAAATGATTTCATATAAAAACAGGAAGGAGTAACAGCAGGAGCTACTGCTAGTTGGTAGTCAGTCAATGTCCAAAGTTTTCTGGCTGTCTGTTCATCGTTTTATTACCATTTTATTTTAGTTTGGTAAAGTTGTTACAAAAAAAAAAAAAAAAAATACCCTACAATTTTCGCGTTGTACTTTCCATAGATTCAGCAGTTTGCTGTTGTTATTGCGCCAACTGATCATAGATCGGTCGATGGATCGATCGATCGATTGTTTATCGCCTGTTGGTGGATAGAGTTTTACGTTTTTGCGTCAACAACAGCGCCAACGCAACAAAATGCTAGTGCCAACAGCAAGCATAACATTTCAGCTAGCATATGACGGTGTTAACACTAGACAACAGCATATGTGTGACTTTGTGAATCGCATTTAAAAGGGAAAAAATTAAAAATACGAGAAAATTAAACACAGAAATTGAATAAAGATCACTTTTTTTTCGTGAAATTATCGTGGAACTTTTTGGGCATTATTTAACTATGTGTTTTTGGCTTTGTTTTCTTCGACCTCTTTTAAATTAAACACAGAAATTGAATAGAGACAAGTTTTTTTTTTCGTAAAACTATCGGATCTTTAGGGCATTATTTAATTTTGTGTTTTTGGCTTTATTTTCTTCGACCTCTTTGAAATAAGTCAGCAAAAAAAAAACAAAATTAAAAATAACGCAAAAACCATGAAACATGTAAACTCTCTGTCATAATATAGTAGTGGTATACATCTTAACGCTCAAGTTTCCCATTTGTGCAAATAGGCAATTTTGCGCGATGTGTTTCACGAACACCCCTTCGAATATTTAGTGCAATTTGTGGCAGTTGATGAGCATGCCATTTTTTTGTGAGAGAATCGTATGGGAAAAAGAGAGCGACAATTACAAAATGTGTAAACAATAAATTTTTGCTGAGAAAATCGTATGGGAAAAGAGAGTGACAACAATTGCACATATTAGCAGCACAAGTTTGGGCGAGCAAATTGTCACGCAAACTTTTCTAGTCTGTTTAAAAAACTTTCCAAACGATTTTTGACAGTTTGCGACGACGCAAAACTGTTCAACTTGCACAGCTTGCGAGGGTTTTGCGCGCTTAGATGAATACCCATACTAAGTATGTTGTCTATTTGTGTGAAACTTTTTGATGTTTGGAAAACTTTGCGCGTAAAACAACTTTTGGAAAATTTTAAAAATAATTTTATAAAAACTTCTTAGAGTCTTTTTGATTTCTGTGCCATTTTCGTAAATTTTTGTTTTTCACAAATATCCTTCTGATGAACTACAGTGTGACTTTAGACAGATTTGTTGTTGCTAATGTTGTTATTGTTATTTTGTTGTTGGCATTGTAAAATCATTACCTTCATCGTTACCTTCACTTAATTCCACTTTCATTGAAGAGCTTTGAGTTTTGCTTCTTTTTGTCATATTGTATTACTTGCACTGTCTTATTGCCTATTCGCATATGCGATCGCGATCAGTCCATTCTGAACTGTACGGCCGTCCGTCTTTCGGTTTGCAGCAACGGCAACAACGGCAGCAACATGATTTATTTTTAATAGTTCGCTCTTAATATGACTCGCTTCATTGTTGTAATCATTTCGGTTGAAGTTTCATTATTCTTGTAGCAGCAGCGGTGGCGGCGGAGGTGGCAACGATCACTCGCTTGTGGTTCGTGGCTTTGCTGAAGATGCTACTTAGACGTTCGCTCGCTCGCCTGACTGCCTGCCTGCTTGTTTGTTCGCTGTGGCTAAGTAATTGTTGGTAACACCTGCTTGTCTTTTGCTGCTGCTGCTGCTGCTGCAACAGTGTTGTTTTTATTGTTCTGGTTATTGTCAGCAACAAATAACCTTGGCACAACTTCAGGATGCACGTTTCTTATTATGTTTTATTGTTGTAATTTCTGTTCTTATTGTTGTTACTGTTGCTGTTACTCCAGCGATACGTAAGTTATATTGCAATCATCATTAGGCGCCGTTTGTTGTTGTTCTTTTTTGTTGTTGTAACACCGCCGATTCTCCTGATGTTGCTATTATTTTGTTATTAAATTGACATCATTTTTGTTGTTACTGTTACTGTATGTTGCAGCATAAAATGTTGTAATTGTTGGTGATGTTTTTGCACTCACCGTGGTAGTTAATTGTTTCCTCAATGTTAAAATAGTAAAGTGATATTTATTCGCACAGTTGCAGTAGAGTTGCAATAAAAAACCAAATGATCTTCATTCCCTCTGCGGTGTTTTATTGTCTGTGGTTATCGATAATTTTGTGGCTATAGCTTTTTTTAAGTGCGACCTTACAATGAGCGTTGCCGTTTTCATTGCTGATGATAAAAGCAAACATTGTTGCGAATATATGCTAGGGTTGCTCTTCAATTGATTTGATATCTTCACATGGTGCATTAGATCGTGAGTTAAATAAAAAGAAGAACATCCAGTTTTTGTCAAACTTTCAAAACACTATCAGGCATTTTATACATTTCGCTTCTGAGAAGCCGAATAAAATGCGCAATTTGCTTTTTAATTTAAACTTCGCTCTACATTTTCCATGATTACCAAAGTAAAATAATATTATATAAAGGCAAAGGAATTTTCTCACAATTATCATTAGTAAAAGTAAAAAACTACAGGATGGCCTAACTCTATTCTGCGAATCAACTAAGGCATTTCAAACACAGGTAAAAATGTTCCAATTTGAAGCAGGTTATACTCCAAATGAAAATCATAAGAGTAAGCCAATTCCACTAACGATAGAATTAACAAAATTTTTTTATTTCACTGGAGTAATAAAGGAGTGCTTAGGACTTTTTGAATTATTTAACAGAGCTTTCTGTTCAGTATAGTATGTAAAACCCTAAAAAAAGTTTAGAAAACAGCCAAAAACGCCTAAGCTTGCATCGGCTCATAGGTCACTGATGATTCCATTTAGCCATATTTTGTTGTTTGTTCTTTGATATTTTTTTGTAATTTTTGTTGCTTTTTTTCAACACTGTACTGAACATGAAGCTCAAGTTTTGTATTTTTTCCAAATTCATAAGAAAAAAAAGCGATAAGGACGTCCGTGTTTTCTGCTCCCTGAGGACTTCGATCCAATGCTTGTCGCCATACTTCAGTTAGTTATTTCATCAACGCGTGAATAATCTATTTCTACTTTTACTGTTTGATTTGAATGGAAATCAGATCTTGACATCATCTGGAAAGCAATTTAACTTTGAACATAATTCTAAGTGATCAAATTTTCAGATTTCAGCGAAAAACTCATTTGAATTGTGTAGCAGAGCACTGTTGATTAATCAGTTATCGCAGCCTTACAAAAGAGGTTAGGACAGAGATTAGCAAATATGTTAGAAGCCCTAAGTAGCAATAAATATTACATTTTAATAACAAATATATGAACCCACAAAACTGGTAAGGAAGGTTGTCAAAAGAATTTAAAATTAAAACTTTTGCATTAATAAAAGCTTAATCCAGTTAGTCACAATTGCGGAGAAAGTGCTACCAGATTCTTTTTCGCTTACATTCAGGCAACTACCGCAGAAAGGGTTGAATGGAATACTAAACGTTTCAGCATGTTTGCCGATAGTTCAAAGTGCGATGTCATTTCTATTTTTGGACATAAGGTCAGTTATAGGATGACTAAATTGCTCCAGATTTCTTATAGGCTTTAAGGGCCCTCCAGTTTTTTGTTCTGTCTTGGGAAGAAAAGCCAGAATTCCTTTTTCTTTGGTATACTAAGCGAAGAGTCCAAACGATCTGAGGCTCCAGATTCATCAAGAGAGAAAACGTACATTGCTAATTCATCAGCCTTTTCATTAGGCTCAATGAGAGTTGAGTCAACGCCCCAGCTTAGCTAATTTCTTTCTGCATTGCTCTACTAATTTAGATTTTCTTGTTTATGAGCTCGAAGCCTTGATGGCGATCTGGTTATAGAAGAAGATTGCTCGGTTTTACATAATAGAATTGCCCAGTAACCTGCTGGTTTCTAGAGTGGCAAAGATTTCTGCTTTGAAACGTTATGTACAGAAGAAGTGCCTTCACGTTTTATTAGGAGATATTGAACTTCGTTACTGTTGATAAAAACTAAAACTGCCAGATATTATGCAAAGGTATATTTTGCTTCCTTGATTCTTGTGTGGATTTACTTATTGATACCGTCGTTAGTATGACGCTGTCCATGTTATTCACTACTTCTATGCTGGATTCGGCTATGATGAAGTCAAGGCTGGAAAAAATTGTCTTTACATTTAATTAATTTGCGTAGAGGATAATTCAAAGTCTTTTTGGCTTAAGAAGTTTTTCCTTATTGCTTAGAACTATCCACTATAAAAATATGGCCAAATCTGAATTTTCATCACTGGCAAGTTATGTTGCCTTCTCACAGATTGCATCACATACATCTACGATAATGGCACATTGAGTAAAATACTTAACATTGAAGAAGACCATTTATAATCAAGATGTGTCAATAGAGAATGCTTAAAACTGGTTTGTTTCTTAATTAACAATTTGTAATAAAATGAAATTGTTAAGAAAAATAGTCAATTCATTATTGCAAATTATAAAGCTGTCAATATATCATGCATAATATTTTCAGCGAAAATTCCTATATCACCAACAGGACATTCATTCATTCCTCACGAGTACGAGTATCATATAAAAATGCAAATTCCAAGGCGTAACAAATTTGCATTTTCAACTTGCCATCATCACAAAGTGCAGCGCGCAGCACAACATGGCAATGGCACTTTGTTTTTGTCCCGTTTTTTGTCTGCTTGCATTTTCTTCCAACTTTAAGAATCCGGCAGTTTCTGTCCCATTGCGAGACAGCGAGGCTGGTGAAAAACAGGTCTTATGTTGTGGCGGCAAGTGCATCACTGGTTCCCGTTTTTGTTTTTTGGTTTTTTGTTTTTAATTCTCTAGGAAATGCAATCGTTAAGATGGAACGCATCTTCGCATTTGTGTCGTAAGCGCGCTGTTATTCGTATGCAGATAGGTATGCGCAGTAAAGTCGAAAAGATGCAAAGATACTCTTAAGCCCTATCTGTTGTATCTGTTACTTATGTATGCATGTGTGCGCATAGATGGCGCTGGGATTCTGTCGTTGTATGTAGTGGCTAGTTGACTCATTTGTTAGTTACAAAACCCAGCAAGTTAAAGTGCAAATTTCACATGTGTGAGCATTTTATAGAATGGTGCAAAAAAAAAAATTAAAAATTTTAAGTTTGTAAAACTTTGTAAAAAAGTACCAAAAGCTTTTACTGATTTTTTTTATATAAATTCATAAGAACTATTTTTAGTCGGATGATTTTTCATATGAAAATAGCTAAATTTTGAGTTTTTTTTTCACTAACATTCAATATCTAATATTTTAGAAATTAATTCTCTAATGCAGTGGTGGGCACGTACTGTCCCTATCCGCCCTCATTGCACACACCGTTATTCGACGCACAAGCAAGCGAAAAAAAAATTCACAGAATTTCAACGCTATCGAGGCACAAATTTGACTTGAATTCAAAGGAAAGCAAAACACAAAGGCATAAGCGAATGCGCCGCATTGTGTCTTGACGAATGTAGCAATTGTTTTTGTTTGTAGTGCAATTTGGGTTTTTTTTTGTGCTGTTCGCGAATTTGGAAATGAAAGTAAAAAAAAAAAACTTCAAAATTTTGTTTGTTGTTGCTTGGTGTTGTTGTTTAGCCCTTTTGTTAGATTTACATGCCCACCACTGCCCTAATGCAATGGTTTGATTTATGCCGAAATTTTGAATAAAATCGACAAAATCGGAGCACGAAAGATTCAATTTCTTTTGTAGTGGCAATGCCCCATATACAGATGTGCATCACTCTAACGATAACGCTGCTGTTGGCGTCTTCTACTGCTGTCTGCAGACGCAGTTTAAGTTTTGTTGTTGTATTAAAAGCCTTTATCTCATATGATGTTGCCTTCAACCAAACTAAATGTCGGCTTCTCTTACTACAGAACCCAATGATAATATTCACATAACATTGAAACCCGTAGTTACAGAGACAACAACGTTAACGTTGACGTTGGCTTTGATGATAGCAATGATGAGGATGACGATGACGACGATGATGATCATGACGACGACGACGACGACTACATCATTTTCAATTCAAGGAAGCAAAATCTTTGTTTTTATTTTGTAATTTTTGTGTTTCTTTTTTCACTCTTATACATGGTCTGGTCTACTACTACTCAATGCGGCGAAAACTGGGCAGAATTCGCGGCAAATGCAGCGTTCGTTGCTGCGTTTAACTGGAAAATGTTGTTTACTACCTCTACGCTCTCTGTTTGGCCCAGGGTTCATTCACTTGTTTTTAAGCGTGAAGCTGTTGGTTTTGCTCGTGGTTTGTATTTTTAAAATTCTGTGGAAACAATTCGTATGTTTGACGTGGAACGACTAAGAATTCTGGATGGGTATCATCTGTGAAGAATTGTGAAATGAAAACGGCCTATTGTATTTTCTTTTTGTAGTTGTTGTTGTTGTTGTTGTTGTTTGTTTTCCTAGTTTTACTGTGGTAACTTTTTAGTTTTCTTTTTTATGTTTTTTTTTCCTACTTCGTTAAGGTAATCAAACCTGACCGTTTCATTTGTCAGATTATTTTGAAACAACGATAGAGGGCAGAAGCGCAATATTTGACAACGTCACTCAGGAAATCTTTCATAGAAACAATTTTTGCAAGAATAGTAAGTCAGCAAAAAAAGTGCAGCTGTGTCTGTCTGCTTGCTGAAAATTTGCTCACCATAGCTGCTCCTTCAACCGACCAGTTAAACGCAAACAAACAGAGTTTTTCCACCAGGTCATACCTTATCCGCTGTTTTTCTAAATTGATTTAATTTTGCTTAACATGCGCATGAGTTAGTTGCCAGTCGCCAGCAACTGACTGACATATTCGGTTCAGTGCAGCGATTGTATTCTGCTCAAAGTCAAAGTTAATCACAATCAAGCAATAAAACAAAAACAAAAACAACCACCGTCGCCAATGTATTCACCACAAAACAAAAACAAAAGAAAAAAAAAGTACAAAAATCTCTGTTTTTGGGCGCATGGGTGATTATTTCGGGTGATTCATGCTGTGATTTCCTGACTCAAATTGACGTGACTATGACATGACGACGACTAGCGGCCGACCGGTGACTAGAATCAAGTTGTTGTTATTACCGCCGCTGCAGTTGTTATTTCTATTGGACCTTTTTTTTAATTTTCGCTATTATTACACAGAGGAACACAATTTTTGTTTTTAAAGATCAGCTGTAGATAAAATCACTAATAATCGATAAAAAAAAATATAAAAAAATCATCCACGTAAAGACATTTTTGTGTTGAAAAATTCCCACACACATTATCTGGAAGACATCCGTAGTTTTTATTTATGAAAATTTAATTTTGGTTAATATTATGAAATTTTTCCTTGCACTATGTAAGTAATTCAATGTGTCATTTGAATTGTGTACATGTTACAAGAAATCACGCTAAAATTCTTCATCACACGAAGGCTAAAATTTATAATAAAATATAACTCTGCCATGTATAGTAAATTTGCTTTTAGAAAGATACAAAAATTGGGGGCATTATTTCCTTAATTCTAATAAATATTTTTTCAAACTAAACAAATGTTTTATTCAAAGAAAATTAATTTAAAATTTATTTAGTTTCCTTAATATGGAACCCTATGGTTTCTAAGAGAAGTTTTACTATAATAATATCCTGCATTAAGTGATCGTTTGAATATGTATGCAAAGAAATTTCGCCTAACAGACATCTCTATTCAGCGGACTCCTCTGTTGAACGAACAACATTTAATGAGCGGACTCTCTCTTAGGCGAATATCAACAATGCTAATTCAACATGCACAGTTGCTCAATTTTTCACGAAGTAGGGGATTCTTTTGTTGTTTTATTGACTAATAAAGAGAGCGAAAACGTAAAATTATGCTTAGGCCTGTTAACTTATATCTTTTCATAATACCATAATACGGAGATTTTATAAACTTCGATTATAACTCGAGTTAAATTTGTTAACTTATCTCTGAATTTATTGAGTATTAAGAAATCTCAGTTCAATGAGAAGTGCAGAGAGAATCGTATGGTAAAAGAGAGTGACAAAAACAAAATTTGTAAGCAATATATCTTCGTTAAACTGAGAAATTTCTCGTATTAACTTTAATCGACGATTTGCTCGTTAATAGCCGATTACACGACATAAGTTATTGATGTTTGTGAATAATCGCCGATTAAGACAAAATCGCAGTTTAAACTACGATTTAATTGAGATAAGTTAACAGTGAAGTTATTAGCTCAAAACGAAAATATTTAATTTAAACGAGAAAAGTGAAGAAATTAAAGCTTTTAATTCGGAGGATTGAATAATGTCTCATCTGGAATTGTTCTGAACATAAAAAAAATTGTTTTTTTCCTGAAAAACAAAACTTTTGAATTCAATAGTATGCAATTCTTTTTTGTTAATTTGTTTTAAATCGACTGATTATTATTAATTTATTTGAAAATTATTTAATCGAATTTACAGTATTTTTCAGAAATCGATATTCATACTAAATCGGTTAATTCTGATGACAAAGATTACAAATGGAATAATATAACCTGGTTATTGTCATTCAGAGAAAAAGTAATTAATTATATAGGAATTTTTTGTTCTCAAATCGTGGTATTCTTAAAAAATTTCAATATGTTTTACAATTTTGCTGGTTCGTGGAAGTTTTAAGCTTTCTGTACCATAATTTTTAAAGTTTTTATCTCTACAGTTTTCCAAAAAATCTTTGCTTATCCGGTGATGGAAGTATTTGAGAAAAACTGCTTCGAAACTATTAAGATTAAGACTTTATAATGAATATAATAATCATATTAGCATACATTCATTTTCTTCTGCGGGACACGTATTTGAAAAAAATACATTTTATTTCCCACACAGTTTAATTTGGAAAACAATTTGGTTCTTTTTAGAAACTTCTAGAGTAACTTTTTAAAATTATCGAATGAACCATTTAAGGTTGACAACAATATACTTATTAAATAGGCACATTTACCGAATAAAGACATTAACCAGTATTTTATATTATAGGTAGATAAGTATTTTTTACTCATATTAAGAATTTTTTCCTTGCTTTAAGTCAATAAAGCCATTGAAATGAATATACATACATCATTAAAACAAGTTTTTATATGAAGAAATATGTTTCTTTCAGCACAGTAGTTACATGTTTTATCACAAGAAGTAAAATTATACTTTGACGAGATCATTTTATTGAGAAAACTTCACTTTACTACGAATGAGCAACATTTACTTACAATAAGGAAACAATTTTACTTATTTTAAGGAAAGCATGGCATGGTTTTATTTTTTTTTTCATCATGAAAAGTTTTCGGATTGAACAGCGCTACCGTTTGTGTAACACTTTCATAAAAACAGCACTGCACATTTTACTACGAAAATGACCTTTGACAAAGAGAGTCTACAAAACAGACCGATAACAAGATATATATGTATGTCAAATCATCTATCTATTATCCATCCATATATAAGTATATGGTAAAAAGTATATAATTTTTTATATTCGATCTAGTCCCGTCACCTTTAATTTTGTGAATGAGTCAGACGACAGCTCTATTAAAATTCATTACACAGAGATTGTCAAATATAGAAACCATCACTTTACACTTATAAAAGTTTTTTTTTTTTTTGAAATGCTAAAACCAGTGTTTCCTAGTGCTTTTTTTTTCTGTTGTTGCAGCAGACAGCTGCCCGCCAACACCGCATGCGCGCCAGGTTCTTTTCTTTCCTCATGTTGCTGCTGGTGCTGTTGTAATTGCGCTAACAAAACGTTCTACAGCATGCGGACAACGCTGAAGTGTTTTGTCGTTAGTTTTGTATTTTGTTGTTGTTGCTGTTGCCGCTGTTGTTGATTGAAGCCTTTCACTCCATTCACGGCAATTGTTGTTGTTGTTGTTGTATTTTTTTTTTACTTTTTTTATAAAAATTATTATTTTGTACAATTTTGCTGCTTTTATTTTCATTTTGCATTTTTATTGGCCATTGTCTTTACTTTGTGTCTTTGTACGTGTGTCCGTCAATATGTACATACATACTATACATACATAATATTTTGTTGTTGCCTCACAATCTCAAAAAAAATATATATATATTGTTTTAAATTTACCACAATTTAGTTTTTAATCAACAGTAGCGACAATAAAAATATTTTGTTGCTGACGAATCATAATTTTTACATTGTTGCAATGTTGTGTATTTGACCTCGAGCTCCGCTATAAATGCACCCCTAACAAAAGTTATCACTTCTTCAGTTTATTTTAATTTTTCACTTGAGTTTTTTGTAAATATGAGGGACAACTTTTCTATTTTTTGTAGGCTGCTTTTGAATTTGAATAAAAATAATAGTCTCATACGAGTATTTTCCCATCTCGTATTGATATTTTTACACAGTCGTTGATTTGCTTTCCAATGATATTTAAGTTCCATCGGCTTCTTCATTTATTTTTAATCTTAAATACCATCAAACTCTCAACAGTATTAATTATTACGACACAATGAGTACAGTTTTTTTTCGCCGGTATCGATACTTTTAAGCTGTTCGAACTATTTTTTCTATTGATACTTATAGTACCATTATTTAGATATCATTGGTATTTTCAATACCGTCTGTACTTTCGAAACTTAAGACTATAATACTTTAAGAATTGCGAAAACATGTAGTTAATTAGTAAGTCTTTTCTCTTGGTTCTTTGGAGAGAAAAATTAAAACTTTTAAGATTATTTTTTTTTATGAAATACTTTCGTTTACGGCAATGAGTACTTGAGCCGAGCAATTGTTTTTGGCTGGCATAAATGTTTTCAAAAACCCAAAAAAACACGTCACATACTATCAGAAATCAAAGCAGTGCTGATCGTTTTCTACGATAGCAAGAGTTTGGTGCATCACGAGGTTTTTCCAAGTGGCCGAACAGTAACGGCAGCAATCTACCTTGAAATTCTACGGAGTTTTTTTGCAAGACCTTGACATGTGCGGCCAGAATACAAACAACGCACCTGCTCACAACTTTCAGCGACAAATCACGTCTACGCGCTTGAACATCCACCGTTTCGCTTGATTTAGCACCGTGTGTAGGACCACCTTATGGTATGTATGGTGAAATGTGAAAGAAAACGTCAGTATTTTCACAAAGCGAATTAATGTTAATAGTTTTTATCAGGAAAGTTTGTTGTACAAAGTCTCCAATTATTTCCTAAAGGTCCAATTTTTTAAGAATGATGATTGACAATGATGCTACAATTCCTCGTAGCAATTCCCACTCTCGGGAAAGTGATAGTTTTTATATTAGAGCATTTAAGAATGAGATACTCAAGTCTGCCGATTCGCGGGCAGAGCTTTTCAAGTACTGCTTTAAGTGAAAACATTTTGATTTGAGACCATTGGAATAAATGTTTTCATTGCATTTATTTGTATGCTGGTCAGAATGAAATAGTGTTCTTAATTGAGAAAGAAAACTTAAACGTTTGTTAATTTCCTTGAATAATTTCGAACAAGAAAGATTCCGGAAGAAATTTTATTTGCCATTTAACTGTAAACATTATCTCATGGTCCTTTTAAAAAAATGATCCGTGTGCAAAGAATTCCATTTTTTTGAAAGTTATCTTTATAGTCAGAATTTGGATTTTTTTTTTGACAGCTAATTCGTACGTATCATAATTACTGCGTGCGCTACTGATACAATCGGCAAGTGATGCAAAAAGTTTTGTTGCAACGTCCATTGTGATAGTATGTAGCTATTCATCTGCAAACTTATATTTATTTTGTCGAAGATTTCTAAAAGGTCAATCCATGCCTCCATTAGGAGAATAATCTCCAACATTAATGAAAATAAAATTCGTTTGGGTATCACAACAATTGAGAAATTGTTACAATATTTTTTTGACATCGGGTTTCTGATTTACATTCAAATGGGGAAATTTTAACGGAAATACTTAAAAAAATACTCTAAAAGTTGAGCTTCTTTTTCGGTGTTAGCAACGACGTCGGCACTTTGGGACCACCCTCTCGGGGCACTGAACTCGTTTACTTAATTGGTGCTTTCAATAGGGGACGTCCATAAATTATTTGAGATGTTTTTTTGAAAATTTAGACCCCAAATTGAGATTTGGTGAGTTCTGGCGGGACCTCCCCCCCCCCTCCCTTCCGTGAGACTTTCCTTATAATTTTTCTAAACAATCTGCTATAATAATGCATAGTCTCTGCATTAAAAAGTTGACGTGAGATTTTTATTGACCCCCCTCCCCCTTGATGAGATTTGGTGAGACTTTGCCGGACCCCCTATCACCCTATTTTGACTCACGTAATTTATGGACGGCTCCATACCACAGGTATTTTTCGAGCCAAAATAACTTTCGAAAACAACGTTTCATGCGGATAACATTTACAAAAGTTATGTTACACAGGTCAACAAAATTTGGTTGCGCTGAATTCGAATCCAAGCTCAGACTTTCTCGAATGACTCCGGTTTTTGAGATATTCTAAGCTAAAAGTGCGAAAATTACGGTTTTTCGAGACATTTGGGGAAAATTTCAATAGAAATGTACTGTTTTTGTGAAACCATTAATGGCGTTCGAAAGAAATTCTCTTCCTCTACAAAACACACTTGGGATTATATCGATATCTATTTTTCTTTTCGAAGTATCGTAAATCATTATAAAGGTCTTCATATAAACTAATCTACATACATATGTAAATTTGAATAAAAAAAAAATATCGATATAATTTTTAGTGTGTTTTTAAGAGGAAGCATAGTTCTTTCGAACCTCATTATTGGTTTCATAAAAAAATCACATTTCTATGGAAATTTTCCCCAAATATCTCAAAAATCGTGATTTTCGCAATTTTAGCTTAAGATAAATATCTCGAAAAGCTGAGCCATTCAAGAAATTCTGAGCTTGAATTTGAATTCAATGTAACAAAAAACCTTTGGAAAAGTTAGTACATTAGAGTTTAAGCATTAAATTCATTATTGTCCTATGTTTCAATAATAATTTTGTTTTTTGACTTCAGATTTGATATTCGTAAATGTTTTCAACGCCTTGCTGCGATTCTTATGCCGAAGTAATTGTTCGTTAATCATCAAACAGTCAATAAGTAACCAAAAAATTATACAAAATCAGAGACCGCAATGCCAGGCAAAAATTATTTTTAGCCCAACTGCGATTAACCGCTGGGTGATAAACAAATTATGACAGCTCATGAAATTCAATTTTTTAAATAAATTTCGCCACTGGCTATTTATGTGAAATTGATTTAATAAATTTTGCAATATATTTTGCTGTTTAGCCTTTGGTAAATATCCTTCCGCTAAAATTTAATTACAAACGTCTAATAGAATGAGTGAGAAAATAAATGTTTTACGCGTATTTTGAAATTACAAATATTGAAGTTGCTTCCGTTGCTAAATACATAGATAAATAAGTATCAGCGCATACACGCACACACACACACAGTCAACTACAACACAGAGTTGCCAACACACACACAATGCAGTGCTTTTAATGTTTTATTCATTGCGTACAGGAAACGGATGTGAAATTAGCAGCGCTTGTTTTCCATTCTAACAGTCAACTTGCACGCATACACCCGAACATTAGCTGACGACATCCGTTTTGTGCCTAAGGCCAATAATTGATTACTGCTCACAAGCAGTGTTGCCAACTATGAGCACTATTAATGGAACGCAACTGCTAGCAATAAAGGAAACTTTTACACCGATGAGATTTTCAATTTGGCCAAAGTATTTGCTTATTAAATTTGCATGTAAATCTGTCTCTGTTGACCAAAAACGACGATGACGTCCAATTGATGCAAATGGACAAACGTAGACAGCGACAAAAACAAACATCGAGATGGACACATGTATGGCAATACCCCCGATAGTACTGCATTCAACTATTCGAAATTGAACCGTACGGATGTTCTTTGCGAATAATAAATTTTTGGGCGCTATTTGCAGTATCAGTTACAAACAGTTGGTACACATTAACAGCGGCTGTCATGGTCAATGTTTAGTCATCATTGCATACTATATGTGTGTGTGTGTGTGTGTGTGTGTGTGCATGTGCGCATCGGTTGATTTTGTTAATAATGTTTGCTATTATCATTGGATTGATTGTGAGCCTAGGATGCACTGAAAGTAAATTTATTTATCAAGAATTGAGAACTCGATGTTTGAACGAAATGCTGTTTTTTGTCATAAATTTTGATCACAAACACCGAAACAAAAAAAAAAAAAATCAGAATTTTAGTTCAGCTTTTTGAGAGATTTTAACTTATTGATTCTGAAAATGTCGATTACTTCTTCCCAATCATCTTCGGTTTTTGGTATTTCGCAAACGATTGCTTTTCAAAAAAAAAAAAATATAAAAGCAACATCAAACAATTTATTTTCGTTTAAAAAAAAAGAATTTGCAAGAAAATTTCACAAAAATTGATAATCCCCAGAAATAACACACATTTCAAAAGAATAACTTGTAGTTGTGTAGCTCTTGCTTAGTAAAGTAGAGTATTTTATTAGACTTCTTTTCAATTAAATAAAAGTATTTCTGATAAGATTATCTACAAAAAAAGTGACGTAGACTGAAGACTAAATTATTGTCTTTAGATTTTAATGAAATTTTTATGAGATAAAGGTACTTTTTTAAAATATAATTTATGTTTAGAGGTGACGCATCGTCATGTTTTCTATAGTTTCTCACCTCAAAACATAGCACTCGTTATCTAAGCCGTAAATCTTTGATTGAAAATTTCTTTTTTTGGTGGTTTTTTTTTACAAAATCAAACTTGCAACAAAAACATTGAACTTTTTTTATCAAAAAGTGCTAAAAATAATAATATTTTTATCTTTGGTTGATTTCACTTTCAAGTTTGTTATGATAATTTTAGTCTCTTACCTAGGTCAGGTTAGGTTAGGTAGGAGTGGCAGTCAGTTACAAAACCAACTCACTTATACCAAGTTTGGTCCATTGTGATACCACAGGGTACTTGACTATACCCTCTCATTGAACCATCCAGATTTCGTTATGAAACTAAATAACTGACCTATGCTAACATGTCTAAGGTCCTCCAGGTCACCAAACAAAAACGAACCAAGTGTTTTGTGGCGTTTTCTAGCAAGTGCAGGGCAGGAGCAAAGAAAATGTTTAATGTTTTCCTCCTCCTCCACATCCCAACAACTTCTACAGTAGTCAAAAGACCAAATACCTAATCTCTCCGCATGTCTGCCGATAAGCCAGTGGACAGTTATTACTGCAACAACTGACGAGACACTGTGTCTAGTGCGGGATATCAGTTCTAGAGATCGCTTAGCGTTCCATTCCGGCCAGATTTGCCTTGTTATATTGCAAGTTAACCCTTGGGTCCATCTTATGTTAGCCTTTTTTATCATGTCTTCTTTAAGCAGTAACTTGCAGGTAGCAAGTGGCATGCCAACACCTTCCTTGTCTTGAGGAATTTGTTGCAGTAGTCCCCTGCCTAGCAAGTTCATCAGCTTTGCAATTGCCATCAATGTTCCTATGCCCATGCACCCAGATGAGGTGAATGGTAAAATGCTGAGCCATCTCATTTAGAGGCGAGCGGCATTGTTGGGCCACTAGTGAGTTTAGGAGACTGATTCTAGGGATTAAATAGCAGCTTGACTATCTGAATAAATGTTAATACCCTTCTTGGATATCACATTTATTCTCAGCCATGATGCTACTTCTTCTATTGCTATAACCTCTGCCTGAAAAACACTACAATGGTCTGGTAACCTCGCAGCGATACTTATCTTCAGTTCCTTAGAGTAAATACCATAACCAACTTGGTTATTTAACTTGGAACCATCCGTGTAGAAATTAATATGGTTTTTTCTCACCGGGATTCCTCCCTTCCAGTCATTCATAGATGGGATATGGGTTACGTAATCTCTCTTGAATGAGATTACTGGAATAGTGTAGTCCAATTTAGAGGGTACGGAATTCAAGCTATTGAGGATAGTTGAGTGTCCTGTACTTCCCTCGGACCAGCACGCAGTTTCCCTGAGTCTAATGGCGGTACATGCTGCCATTCGTTTACCAAACAGGTCAAGGGGAACGAGATGAAAAAGGACCTCCAGGGCATCAGTCGGTGTGGTCCTCAGTGCACCACTGATGCACATGGAAGCAGCTCTTTGAACCTTCTGCAATTGTCTGTAATAGGTGACCTTGTCTAAGACAGGCCACCACAACACAATGCCATATAACAGAATCGGTCGAATTACCGCTGTGTAGAGCCATTGAATGATACGAGGTGATAGCCCCCATCTTCTCCCCACAGCTTTTTTACAAGAGTAGAGTGCTACAGTTGCTTTCCTAACTCTCTCAACAACATTAATTTTCCAACTTAATTTCCTATCCAATATCAGACAAAAAGATACCTTGCACTACTTTTTAAGACAAGTCTAACGCCCTTTTGCGAAGGTGGTACTATAATTGGAAGTTTGTGACTCCTACTAAAGAGTACTAGTTCAGTTTTGTTCGGCTTTACGCCTAAGCCAGCCTCATTTGCCCATGAGACGAGTCTGTTTAAAGCATTCTGAAGAATTTCACACAGTGTGTTTGGGAATTTACCACATGCAATTAATGCTACATCGTCGGCATAGGCAATAGCTTTACAGCCAAGCCCTTTCAGTGACATGAGCATCTTATTTATTGCCAGATTCCACAGTAGAGGAGATAGCACTCCACCCTGCGGCGTTCCTTTTACCTAAATAAAACCACAATTTCTTTAAAAATTTCGTTCCTATGAAATTTTGATGATTTTTCCACTTCATATTAAGTGTTCGATAGTATACAATTGTTTGACTGTTAAGAGAATTAAAAACGCAATCGTTATGAAACTCTTTCAATTTTTTTTTTGACTTTTCAACTTAATTCAAGTTTTATTGTCATTTTGCATATTTTAACAATTTTTTTTTTCAACAAATTCCATTTTTCGACGTCTGCAACATTTTTTGCTTCTAAAATATTTTTCGAAAATTTTCGATTTTTTCAACATTTTTGCATATAATTTCGATTAATTCAACTTCCTCCAACGATTTTCCAAGCTTTTTCTACTTTTCAACTTTCTTCATTATTTTCGGACTTTTTCATTCAATATATTTCGACTATTTCAACCTCAGTCAACTTTCTTTTGCGTTTTTCAATCTCTTTCAGCATTATTCAGCCTCCTTCAACATTATTCAACACTTTCGACTCCTGCAGCCTTTTTCACCTGTTTAAAATTTTTTTCAACTTTTTTTAACCGTTTTCATTTTTTTTCGACTTTTCGAAAATTTTCCGATTTTCTAACCTCCTTCGACGTTTTTCATTCATTGAAAAACTACGTAAGTCGGTCAAATCTTAACAGACAATATGTTTATGATATATGCTTTGAAATCTTCGTAAGTCACACTTTTAAGTAATCGACTAAAATAAAATTATTCGACCTGTTATGAAAACTTTTAATTGACTTACAAATTTCTACTGAGCTTCATATCCAATAGTTATTGTTCTAAATGGTATGACATAAACTTGAGAGGTCGATCCAACTTAGACCATTTGTGTTCAATTCTTTTTAACATTTTACACATGAGAGTACTAGTGAGAGCCTTAAACTTGATAGCGCATAAAAAAACTTTATTTTCGACCCGGGTCTTCAGGAGGTTTTCAAGGTGATTTTGCATTTTTGAACCATTTTTTCAATTAATTTTCAAATTTAGGTTGATTTTCGCTCCAGGCGACTTTTCTCCTTTTCGTTGAAACTTTGTCTTTACTAGAATATTGGAAATGTTTCCAGTATCTTTAAATTTTCTAACTTATTTAAGACAGAAATTTCTCAGCATGTAACCTTTTGACTTCAGTCATTTCAATCTGGACTTTACGGTATAAATTTCAGTTCTTTTTATCAATGAGTTGATTGTATTTGCATTGCGCCGGCAAACATTTCAATTGAATAAACAGCAGTTGAATTCAACTCAAAAAGGCAGAGAATCATTGCCTAGGGCTTTTAGTGGAGTGGAGAATGGTCAACAAGAGAGCGCATACACAAGCACTGCAAATGCATCAGACTTGAGGCAAATATTTTAAATTTTTAATTGTTTTTTGCTATCTTGTCAAAGTATTAAGCTTGGGGTAGATAATTTTCGTATTTAAAATTTGATTTTGATTTTATGTACTATATTCCGCCAGAAGGAAATATTTAAACTTTTTTTCTTTGTCAAATCAGTAGCCCAAATGCTTGTTAGACCTGTAATGATCAAAACTTTTTAGTTTTGCTTAAAATTTAATTTTTTTCCGGCATAGTATACAACATAGTTAGTATTAAAGACGATTTAAAAGAAAATTGAAAAATCAAATTCAATAATTTAAATTCATCAAAGCGCACGTGTCCAACAATTAAGTGCAATTGAAATGTTGATATATCGCAAGCTGAGAATCGTAGAAACATCGTAGCGCAAAATGATTCATCAAACCCACAAAAGTAGCTGTCATCAGCAAATCGTGCCATTCCAATAACTTTTTTATTTTTCAATTATTTTTTTTTTTTTTTTTTAAATGAACAACTATGGTTATTTAATGATGAACATCATAAAACTAAAAAAAAAAAAAAAAGAATAATAAAATTAATGAAGAAAAAAAAAAGCATTTCCACTTATTTACACGAACCAGGCAAGTGATATCTTGTGAGTCATTCCACTTATGGCGATAGCCTTCAGGCAACAAGATCGCCACCAAAACAATAGTGGAACTTGTAACAAAGACTTGAAAAAAAGTCATCATAAAAATATTAAAACAATTAAAATAAAAACACCAACACGTTCACAAAAAACCTCATCATAAAAAAAAATATAAAACAATAAAGAAATTGGAGGCGAAAAGTGTGACACATAGAAAATAAATTCAGAAGAATATTCCGTTTATATAATTAAAAGAGTTAATGCGACGCACGAGACACTGCAGCTGCTGCTACTTAATGTGCTGTTATCAGTAAAAACTAAATAAATAAAAACAGTTTTTAAGAATAAAACAAAAAAACTTTAGAAAAAGTGTTACAAAAATTGCTGATAACACAGACGACTCACTGCTTAGGTTCAAATGTCAGGCATTTTATTTAATTAAATTTGCACATCATGCGATTATTTTTAGGCAATTACGCAGACTGAAGGCAATTTAAAAAATGCTAAATAGACGACAGCTGCTACAGTTGTTGCAGCCTCAAACTGATAAGAAATTTTAATGATGAACTCATCTGCGCATTTTTTTTAACGCCATTCTGAATTGTTACAAGGAAACTTTCAGAAACAAGAAAATTGTGAAAAATTTTTATACGTCAAGACCACCAGTTAGCCGGGATTGTCCCTATTATTGCAAGTTTCTGCTGGGTTTCAGAATTCTTTGAGTATGAAAAGTAGCTGCATACAAATCTTGGCTAGTGATATTTGTGGCAACCAATTAGCTTGTTGATATTACTTCAGGTAATATAGTTGTATAAAGCATTGCTGTCAGTTTCAGCCTACGAAGTTTTGATACCAATACATTGCTTTGAAGTCTAACAATAAAGTCTGTTTATGTAATTGAAGACTATGTAGAATATGTTATATTTTATGAAAAGTAATGTTCAACGACTTTTATGCCAAAAATGCTCCATCTCACAAATCTGAAGTTAAGGAATTTTAAGTTCACGAACTGTTAATATTTTTTTTTTAATAATTTTAGTTTTTTTCGAAAAAAACTTATCACTTTCTGTTGGCCGAGCACTAATTAATAGTTCACAAAAATTGTAGATAAGAACATTTTCAAGCGTTTTTGGGCTACATATGTATGCACAAATAGCAGCAAGCACAAACATGTAGGTAGTTTTAGTTTGAAAAATAATATAGAAATATATTTTTATTATAAATTATTGAAATGAAAACTTTATATGTACACACATTTTGAAAATGTTCACCCATATTTGCAATTGGAAAAGTTAAGTTAAAATACAAGACTGGTAGCTCCTATGCTACATTGTCGATTTTAACAAATGAAAAGGTGTTTGAGTTGGATCGCTTAGCAGATAGTAATGTATTATAAAAGCTTTAAAATCAATTCATTGAGTGCGCTGCAAGCAATATAATGACTTATGATTTGTGGCCAATTTCTCTGTAATTACCTTTTGGACTTAAATGCGATTTTGTACTAGGGTACCCTTTCGATATTTTTATCTACTTATGTGGTGTTTTCCGAAAATATTTCCAGCTGCTAGGCTTTTGTCGACTTTTTTAAGGTTTTACGACACTGTGTCATACATTTCGACATATTTTTCTGTTTGATTTTTTCGACCTTTTCGAAGTTTTTCGAAGTTTTTTGATACTTTTGATACTTCTATGGACATTTTCGTTACATGTATTTCGTTACTTCGCGACTTTTAGCAAACCTTCTTAAAAATACATATCTGGATACTACTCAGCTTACCGATGTTGTTTGATACTGATCACTTCTATTTCGATATCTTGCAAATTTTTCGATACCATTCGGCTATTATCGACTATTTTTCTATGTCAAATTTTAATTTCGATTTAATTCGATTTTTTCGTTTGACTGCTTCGATATTTATCAATACTTTCCAACGAATTCTTCAAAGTTTTTCGTTTTAACTGACTTCTCCGGTGTTCTCGGATAATACAGGAATTCTATCGATAGATTTCAATATTTTACCAACATTTCCTATGCATTTCAAACTTTATCGATTTTTTCGATTTATCCGCCCTTCGTGTCCCTTTCCCTTCCTTTTAAAGTTTTGTTTGTTGTTGTTGCTTAGCACTTTTGTTAGATTTCCATGCCCACCACTGATTTAAATACACAAATTGTTTTAAACTTATTTTGATTTTTATGTATTTCACCACCAGTCGACTTTCATTATTTGTTTCGATGTTTTTCGATACCTTCGACATTTGCAATTCGATTTTTGTCGACTATTTCTGCATTGCTACTTGACTTCCGAAAGTTCTTTACTTTGAACAACTTACGCGAAATTTTTTAAAACATCCCCACTGATTGAAGTTCTTTGATACTTTTTAACTCTTATCGATTCTTACGATGATTTTCAATACTTTTCGATTATTACCGACATTCCATGTTTTTATAGATTTTTTTTTAAGTATTCGAATAATTTGAGATTTTTGTCAATAATTTCGATGTAGAATGTATGTATACCATATTGACATTTTTCAATTTCTGATGTACTGGGTGTTTTTTTTTTAGAGGTTTGTTTTTCGAATAGAGATAAAACTGGCATTTTATGGTCAAATCTGGCAACTCTAATGTCATTTATGTTCAGTTTGGTTTGCCATTTCATCATGAACAGGTTGACAAAAGAACAACGCTAAATTTGTAGCTTAATGGTGGTGTGAATTTTTTTGTTTGTGTTGTCCGAGCCCCACAGCATGCTGGGTAAATTTTTTCTAACATTTATGCCTTAGACCACGTAAATTTATACATATAATTATTTTAATATATATATGTCTATTTTTACATGGTGTGAGTGGGTATGTTGAGAAAGTGCGATAAAGCTAAGAAAAAATTATAAAATAAATAACAAATTAATGTGCATGATAATTTTTTCTATTCCATTTTTTATTGAATAAGCTTTTTACTTGGTATAAAGCTTCAATGCTAAAAAGCTAAGAAGGCTATAATAGCTGTAGTAGCTAAACTCTATTATTATTATTATTAACGCTTGCAAATCGTGCAAATTTATTTCGAAAATAATGGTTCAGTTCGCGAAGTTTACCGCAAGCTCCGTCCATTTTATGGTCGACATAATCGTCCATCAGAGCAATTAATTCGGTTAACCATGGGTCGTTTTCGCACTACGTTTACTCTATGTGATAATACGCATCCGCAGAGACGTCGAACAGTGCGCACCGAAGAAACAATTGCCGCTGTAGAGCAAAATGTTGAAGAGGACCCGAATGAATCGATTCGCCACCGTGCACAGCAATTGGAGCTTTGTCCATCAACTTTATGGAAGATTTTGCGCAAAGATCTTGGCTTGCGACCTTACAAGATCCAGCTTGTGCAAGAATTAAAGCCGCGAGACCATGCAATGCGTCGTGATTTTGGTGTATGGGCCGAAAATGAGATTGATCTCGATGCTGATTTTCATCGCAAAATTTTGTTCAGTGATGAGGCTCATTTTTGGTTGAATGGCTACGTCAACAAGCAAAATTGCCGCATTTGGAGTGAAGAGAATCCACATGAGACCCTTGAGACGCCATTACATCCACAAAAACTGACTGTTTGGTGTGCTCTATGGGCTGGTGGAGTCATTGGGCCATACTTCTTCCGAAATAATGCTGGAAAGTCAGTTACCGTTAATGGAGACCGGTATAGAGCCATGATAACCGTCTATTTTGTTCCCGAATTGGATGGCATGAATGTGGATGAGTTGTGGTTCCAACAAGACGGCGCTACATGCTACACAGCGCACGTCACAATCAATTTATTGAAGGAAACATTCGATGAGCGCATAATTTCGCGGAATGGACCTGTCAATTGGCCACCAAGATCGTGTGATTTGACACCATTGGATTATTTTCTTTGGGGATATGTGAAGTCGCTCGTCTACGCCAATAAACCAGAAACGTTAGGGGACTTGGAAGCCAACATTCGTGGCGTTATTGCCGACATACGGCCCCATATGCTCGAAAAAGTGGTTCAAAATTGGACCTGTAGAATTGGCTTTATTCGAGCCAGCCGCGGCGGCCACATGCCCAAAATCATATTTAAACATTAATGGCATAAAATTATCCTTCCAATAAAGCCAAATTGATGGACATTGAAACGATTTTCTTGTGTTTTATTTCAATTCGAAGCTCTATACCCCAAAAAAAAACACCCTGTATATATTTTGATACCGAACAACTTTAATCCATTTATTCTATGTTTTTCGATACTTTCTGTTTTTTTTTTCGATAATATATAAAAAGCTTTGACTTCTGCCGATTATTTTAGTGACACTATTTGATTTCTCACGTTACTCTATACTTTTCCAATACCATCCGGTAAGTCGAAACATAGGCTTTATTCATGATCCTATTCATAATATTGTCATTTTGTCAGTTAGTAAGCTTTTTTGTATCGATATATAATTTTATTTGAACTTCAGTCAACGTCTCACTTCTGGTGTATTTTAAGTGAAAGATGTATATTAGGGTGTTTATTTTGAAAATTTTATTGATGGATTTTATTTTTTTACCAATATTTTAGCTTGAGGAATAAAAATAATTGTATCAATATTTGAGCTTCCTAGCTCAATCCTTTACCATACGTATGTATGTATGAGTTTTCAAAGGATTTGACAAAATTTCAGCGAACAATATAATTTTTTTATAATAATAATTGAATGGTAATGTACTCTTGAATTGAATTCGATATACCATTGAAAAAAGAAAGTGCCATCGTTGATTTCTCATAGAATTTTCAAATAAAATAGTAACATTTTTAGGTTTTGTTTATAATGGAAAATATAAATTTTTGATTTTCGACAAAAGTCGCTTTACCTTCTGAAGGTTTATTACTGCTCTACGATCTAAATGTTATTCTGCTGCCCAAACGTTTGCGGAAGTGTCTAACAAACATGATATACGAGTATACCATACATGCATACATAAATACAAAAAATATTAAAATCCTAGACACAAATTGAGGCAATTTTATGAATTCCCACACAATGCAAGTGGTATAACACTGGCAACCACCACCTAATCCTACACAAGCATAATTTTATCTCTTGCTACTTTTAATAACATGAAAAAACAATGCTTGCTGCATGCCTCCTTTTTTACAGTTACAAACGATATGAATTTTTAAAAAGGCAAAAAACTGCAGTTGCATCTATAGGCCTCAAAAAAGATTATTACAAAAAAAAAAACTTAGCAACCTTACCTCAAAAATGTTCAAGTCAGACAAGAAAAAATTATGCACACAACGAATATGTTGCACCAAATGCATAACAATGATGACAAAGTCGGCAATAGCAACAGTAACAGCAACAATTTCATTGCAATAATAAAGACGATCCTTAAAATATTTACTTACTCACGAGAAGGAAGACTTGATCCCAAATCGACTGACAGCGACGACAGAGGCAACGGAGACGACGACAACTATGACTATGATGATGATGATGATGACAAAGTCTTGCGCAGGCGATTAGAATTTAGAATCAACACAAAACTTTGCAACAACAAAAGATTGTCAACATTGTCAGTCAACATTGTCAATATATACGAGCACTCGTAGTTATAGGAAAAATGAAATTTGGCGAAAAAAATATCGTAAATGTTCATTCGCTGAGGAGGCGAGGTTTCAATGGATCTGCGGCTGCTGCTGCTTCTGATGGTCGTTTGTTGCTGCTGCTGTTGTTGTTTATTTTACAATTCAATTGAAAATTATTCAACTCACGAACTACTTATGCCGCATATAGATTCTACCATATCCACTCGTAATTTTCCGTAGAAAGAGGGGATTCAGTTGCAACGGTAAGCATTCAGTGCTCGATCGCCAGCAATAATAATATTGCACACACGTTGAGAAAAACATTATTGCGAAAGTTTCTTTTCAATTCGAATTTGATAGTTTTATTTTAAGCTGCCAGGAATAGTACTGCCGACAATACTTTCCAGCAGTGGCCATAGTAACTATTATGAATCTTATGAAAACATTTTTTTCGATCAAAAATTCTCGTTATTTTGGATTTTTATTTTTTCGAACCAATATTCGAGACATTTCGAGTTTAATTTTTTCCACCAAAAATAATCGTTATTTTGGATTTATATTTTTTTCGATCCAAAGCTCAAGACATTTTGAGTTTAATTTTTTCTATCAAAAATTATCGTTATTTTTGATTTTTATTTTTTATTTTTTTTGATCAAAAATAATCGTTATTTTGGATTTATATTTTTTTCAATTCAAGGCTCGAGAAATTTTGAGTTTAATTTATTCTTTCAAAAAATATTCGTTATTTTGGATTTATATTTTTTCAATTTTTTAATTAGTTTCGACTTTCCCGGTATCGATTTTCCAATGTTATCCGATAAGGTACACATTTTTCGATAAGTTTCGACAAATATTGATATTTTTGAAAAAAAAAATTAATATGCACTGGCTTGAAAAAATATGCGTAAATATACAAAAGTAGGCGTGTCATCTTCAATAAAACAAAAACAAAGTCAATAGTCTCTTCTAGGAAATGTATTTAAGCAATTACATTAATTTTGTTTGTAAAAGACGATAAAAGGCGAAAGAAAATTTGACGTCATTTGTTTCAGATCCATATAATATTTGCTCACTTTTTTATTCTCAAAGAATTCTACTAAATTTTTTCACAGCTAAATTTTTTCCTATGTATTACCATATCAAATGAAACATAACTTCAAACATATTGCTGTTGTGACGAACGCTAGCTACTGTTTCTTGTATGCTGGGCTGCGATCATTTGTTGGGCTTTGAAGTCGAGTTGTTTACATTGGCAAATGAACGTTCTACGTAACGTACGCCGCAAAGGATGACTATAATAAAAACGCGGCCAGGGAATGCAATGAAGAAAACAACGCGCGCGCGCGTTTGCAGCCGCTTGATCGGCGGCTTAAATTGGACAAAGCCAACCAAACAACCAACATGACAATCGATTTGTGCAATACGCGATCATAGTAAAATACACGATTTCGATTCTGAGGCCGCTGCTATCTGCACTGCATGCGCTGCTCAAGCGAGCAACGATAACAACAAACAACAGCAACTACAACATATGAACCTTAAAGTTCAAAAGGGCCAAGTTAAAAGAGTATTTTATCTACCACTTAACTTGACTTAAGCTAAGCTCGTACTCGTACATGGATGCATGCAGCTGAGTGCTCTTTGCCTATTGGCAGTTGTTACCATGTTGCTATTGCTGTTGCTGCATGTCCGTCATAAGAGTTTGCGGCATAAGACAAAATACTAACAAAACTGCTGCTGTTCATCTCAACTGATCTCAAGTGATCGCAAGTTGATGGAGAAATTGTCAGCATTGTTGCTGATTTTGTAAATTGAAATGGGCAAAAAAAAGAAAAAGAAAGGAAACAAAATAATTCCCCAAACAAACAATCAAAATCTTTTAATCGGTGAACGACGGGCATCTGCACATCACATATTACGGTGGTTGTAATGTCAGGAGGCACACAGTGATCTCGTATGATCTGTGAGCGCTCATGTTAGTCAATTGGCAGCATTTCATTGTATGCTAATTAGTTGCTGCTGTATGTCAATCAAGCGTTTTTGCTTTTATTTTTTTGTTGATTTATCGAAACATTTAGTTGAAATTCGTGCAGATATTAGCTGAGAAGAGTTCTTGTTTTCAAGATTTCGAAAATTCTGTGAATCAGACAAATCACTCTGTTTTTGGGAAAAGTTAAGAGAAAACATGACGATGTATCTTATGCCATATATGCTTTACTTATATATTTACATTGCCTTCTGCATTCCACACTAGAATTCTTTGCAATGCCAATTACTTTTGATCCACCAAATATAAAATGCACCTAGCCACAATAGATGGCATATGTAAAGAAAATAATCGGGTCAACTCTCGGTTCTAAGTTCAGCGAAATGTAAAATAACGATCGGGGGCTCAAAGTTTTTGTAGGTAACTTACGATTGAATTATTATCTTAAGAAAAATTCATTGTGGTATGTTAGTCCAAAGAAGAAAACCTCAATCCTTGTCTCTTCCTGCGACAGAGGTTATTGCAGGGAACACCCAAACTCCCAGCTTGTTTGCTAAAACGACAGTGGTCAATAAGGATATCTACCACCCATTTTATCTCTCGGTTCTCCAGAGTTAAGAGATCTTTTGATCACCCGTAATCCAGCGTCGCGATCGGCCATATTTTATGCATATTGTGCTGGAAGTGATAATGGCATCTCAGCGATGACCCTTTTATTTATTTATTCAGTCTATGGAAAAAATACCTTACAGACTATAACATAATACCTTAGGACTAATAATTAGACTAAAACTGAACCATAAATCAAATCACTAACTTATTAATTAATGAGATCACAACAAACTTGAATTTACATTTTGGAAGGCAATAACTTTGTATAATTTATTAAACATTAAAGAGTTCTATTAATTGGCTCATTTATAGTATAGTTTGATCTATGGCATTTTATAAAGAAATAGTCAAAAGAACGTAAGTTTCTCAAGAGAATATTGAAAGAAATATAACTTAGGATAGTCGGACAATCAGTGTAACCATTAATAATGTCATATATGAACATAATACTTTGGATCAAACGTCTTTTTTCTAAAGTCTCAAGATGAATAAGATTACATCGAGCGTTATATGAAGGAATAGGTTCATTATAGGGGATGAAACGCAAATCATATTTTAAATTTTTTTTTTGAATACGCTGCAGACGACCAATATGAGTCCTATAAATTGGATTCCAAATAAAACATCCATATTCCAGATTAGATCTTACAATGTTTTAAGGGTAAATGGATCTAAGAATGAGGAGCTATTTTGTTTAATAAAAGCTTAGATGGAATAGGTTTTTGGTATCACTCGATAAACATGACCATTTCAACTAAAACGTGAATCGAAAAATACACCGAGGTCACGTATGAAGACTGCAAAGGCACTGCAAGTTTCGAGAAATCAGGTGGAAGCATTTACCGAGATTTAGAGGTAATTTATTATTTTTGAACCATGTGTAAACACTATCCAAATCAGTTTGTAAACTTGCACAGTCAGAGTAATCATTTACTTTGTAATAAGTCTTGAAATCGTCGGCATATAACAAGAACTGAGAACAAGAGAAACACAATGAGATATCATTGATAAACAGGATAAATAGCAGTGGTCCAAGAATACTACCATGTGGAACCCCAGATGTAACGTCAAAAGATTGTGATTTTACATTGTCTATTGATACGAAAGAAATCCTATTAGTAATGTAGGATTTAAGCCATGTAAGAAATGAGGAATGAAAACCCATTTTGTGAAGTTTTGCTAGCAATAGATGATGGGATACCTTCTAAAAAGCTTTACGGACGTCTGCATAAATTACTTCCACTTGGCATGAATCCTCAAACGATGCGATGCAGTACCTCGTGAAAATACTTAAATTAGTCAAAGTTGACCTTCCAGAAACGAAACCGTGTTGATTGGGGCATATTAAATTTTTGACAGCAAATAACAACTTTTTTTTAAAATTTTCTCAAAAAGCTTAGATTTGGAAATAGGCCTATAATTTTCTATATTATTTTTATTGCCTGATTTTAAGATGGGACTTATCACTTATCAATAAAAACACTAGATGAAAGTGATTTATTGAAAATCATTAAAAGAGGAATTGATATAGATTTTATACATTTCAACAAAAAGTGGGAGCACAGACCATCGAGATCAGACTTGTAGGAGTTTTGCAGTTCAAAAATACCATCTTCTACATCAACTTTTTTGGTGTGATAAAGAGCCAAAACTTAATGCTGTGTTATCATCACTCATAATCATCTGATTATTCAAGTTACTATCATTTTCAAAGTTGGAAACAAAAAATTTCGCAAATAAATCTATAGTTCCATTCAGAGAGAAAGACTCTTTTTCATGATACAACATAGAAGACGGTATGTAGGAGGAACTTTTTTGCATTGAATATATTTCCAAAAAGATTTTGTATGTACTGTTTATACAAAAATATATTTATAAAAATATTAAGTCTATGTAGTTCATACCTTTCTTTAAATTTCAAGCAACCGGAAGACTTAAATTTTATGAAAAAATTTGTTACGCAGATTTTTAAGCATTTCAAACCAAGGGAGCTTGAAGATCTTTTTCCGTAGCGGAATATTTATTAAAACATTCGTAGATAACTTACTTTTCAGACGCAAGAAACGAGAGCAGGAAAGGCACGAGCGTGAGAAATTCGAAGTGTTACGGGGCAGGAATGATGCTTGAAAATTTTACCAACAAGTCAAGCGTCTGACCCAAGGTTTCAAGCCCGGAGCATCAACCTGTAAAGATGAACATGGAAATCTGGTTACGCATACGCAGGATACACTGAGATTATGGAGGGAACACTTTTCCAAGCTGCTTGCTGGCAATCACTCCACCAATCCCGCCTTTGGAGAAATTAACCCGATGCCACCAATCAACGACGATGGTGTGGACGTACCACCACCTAGCCATGACGCGGTACGAGTTGTGATCCAACGACTTAAGAACAACAAAGTGGCTGGTGCCGATGGCCTGCCTGCTGAATTGTTCAAGACCGGCGGCGATGAGCTGATAGGGTGTATGCATCAACTCATCTGCAAAATATTGCTAGTAGAAAGCATGCCCGACGATTGGAATCTTAGTGTCCTTTGTCCTGTACTGAAGAAAGGTGACCCGACAATCTGCGCTAACTACCGGGGAATCAGTCTTCTTTCCATCTCTTACAAGGTTCTGTCGACTGTACTGTGTGAAAGACTTAAGCCGTTTGCCAACACACTGATTGGGCCTTATCAGTGCGGCTTTAGACCTGGTAAGTCCACCATAGACCAGATCTTCACACTACGTCAAATCCTGGAAAAAACCCACGAAAAACAGATCGATACCCATCACCCACCCATCATAGCCCGATACGGGATTGCCTGTATGCCACCATGTCTGAATTCGGTATACCTGCGAAGCTGGTGCGGCTTTGAAGAATGACGTTGAGCAACACAGCCAGCTCCGTCAGAGTAGGAAGGGACCTCTCCGAACCATTTGATACCGAACGAGGTTTCAGACAGGGCGATCCACTATCCTGCAACCTCTTCAACTTTGTGATGGAAGGTGTTGCGAAGAGCCAGTGTACATCGTAATGGCACTATTTTCTACAAAAGTGTCCAGCTCCTTGCATATGCCGATGATATTGATATCATTAGACGTTGTAAGCGAGATGATACTGCTGCGTTCTCTGCTATCGAAAAAGACTCAGCAAAAGTGGGTTTGACGGTGAACGAGGGCAAAACAAAGTATATGATGTCCACAAACAGGGAGACGCGGCGTATTGGATCCTTTGTTACTGCGAACAACTATACTTTCGAAGTTGTCAAGAAATTCACCTATCTTGGCACCGCCGTGAACACTCAAAACGATGTCAGCCTGGAGATAAAGCGAAGACTAACTCTTGCTAATAGGTGTTACTATGGTCTCAGTAAGCAATTGAGTAGTAGAGACCTCTCTAGCCCGACAAAACTGACACTCTACAAGACGCTCATCTTACCCGTGCTACTTTACGGCGCAGAAGCATGGGTTGTGTCGCAGACTGATGCAGTCACTCTTGGGGTGTATGAGAGAAAAATTCTTCGCAAAGTCTTCGGTCCTGTTCACGTCGGCGACGACTACCGTATTCGAATGAACCACGAACTGTACGAGCTCTAAGCTGACATTGACATAGTCAAGAGCATCACTATCCAATGTCTGCGCTGGCTGGGACATGTTGTGCGTATGGACGAAGAAGCTCCGGCGAAAATGGTGTTTGATGCGGAAGCCGCTGGGCGACGACGAAGAGGAAGACCATGCCTCTGATGGAAAGACCAAGCCGAGGAAACCCTATCCACGCTTGGTGTGAATGATTGGAGAAGGCGCGCGCAAAGCAGAGGCGCCTGGAGAGAGCTTTTGAGGTCGGCCGTAACCCGGTAACGGGTTGTTATGGCCACCCAAGTAAGTAAGTAAGTAGATAACTTACTAAGGAAAATATCAAAAGAATTTTTAGTATTTTGGCCATTGAATAGATTGTACCAATTGATGTCATTAATGAGACCATTAATCAATTCAGAATTACATTTCTTGAAATCAGAATAATAAAGAATTAAAGCATTCGATTCAATAAAAGAATAAAATAATATTTCAAAAGAAATCGATGTATCGTTGGTTCTGATATAGGGAAAGCACTTTCAAATAATTTAAATTTTACAAATTTACTTAAAAAGATTATGTCCAGTATACTTGATAGTTTATTTGATACAGAGGTAATCTACACAAGATCCATACTTGAGAAGATATCAACTACACAAGTTACATATAAAGATGCTGGATGTGAAAGAGGCATCTCTAACTGAAACATCGCACTCCATTTTTTTCCGATTTCTTGGAATATAATTTTTTTTACAATTTTTTTATATTTTTAAATTGCAATTATTTTTACATACTTATGTACAATATACATCAATATCAATATTGATTGCTCCTCTTAATGAGTTAAATACATAAATACAACCATTTCGTTTGAGATTTACATCGTAAATAAAAATAGGTAGTTGATATTTACTTCTTTAACACCAAAGTTGCTGAACGTTAAAAGACTTAAAAGCAATTAAAACTCGATAAATATTGAGGCAATAAAAGTTGCAACTTTTTTGCAAATTGACTTTCGATTTTTACATTCATTGTACTTGTTTAATAGTCAATTATTATCATTTTTATGATACAACTTTTTGTTTATACCAAGTTGAGAACTTAACTTCAGCGCTTTATAGAAAAAATTCATTAATCCTCTTAAGTTCGCACGCAATACCATTTCGGTAGAAGTGATTTTTATATTAGCTCTGCTGAATATCATGTAAATGTCATTAAAATGCATTTTATAGTTTTGAATTATTTGAATTGTCATGCTATTTATGACAAAGCAATAAAAATATACACATAAATAGTTTAATACCTAGCTCACTTAGAGCCACTAAACGATTGCTTTCTACCGTATCCAATGCAAACCACCTTCAACGCACTGTACAGCACAGCAACAGTGCACAACGCTCACTTTACTTTGCATACGACGAGAAGCACATTGCTGTTCCTAGAGCGAAATCATCGCCGCTGACCATTTGGCGCATTTTTACATATGATATGATACAACTTGCAGGTATTGCCTATATATTTCTGCATCTTTTTGTGCCAATTCTTATCATTTCGATCACATGACAATCCTTTGGCCATTTTTATTTTGCTGCAGCGAAGATTTGCACTTTTTTTTTTTTTTCTCCATTACGACAATCAGCATTTTTTTGCTGTCACATGACTCAGGCAACAGGTACTGAAATGGGATATTTATGTGCTGAATTCGTCTGCAGGTTTTCAATTTACCGCCGCACATTTTATGATCACAATAACATTAGCAAAATGCAATATATGTAAATAATTTGATATTCACCCGAAACGATCCTTTGCATGGTTTGCCAGTTTATTTGCCTTGTGCGCACTATATATCTCCATAGTTGGAGATTTGTGCTCAATTTGCTTTTTTATCTGTAATCAGAGATTATAAATAAAGTTTCATCTCTCTTTAGTATTAGACTCCAATGATGATTGCTTGAAGTATGAAATACGCATGATAGTAATAATAGCAAAAATACATTACGGTTTTGGATTTCAATGTTTGCTAAAGTTTTGATTTTTATTTGGATTCTCTTCAAAATCTGTGGTAAGGATTTTAAATTTTAGCTGATTTTTCATTTTCGGCACATAAAAATTTAGATAAATTATTATGACAATTCTAGTAAGTGTTTTTCGAGGTGGTCTCAATTTGGCAATAAACTATTGCGATTATGTCAGAGAATTTGACACATCGATTTGTCGTTAACTGTTTACAATTTTAATGAAAGATGCAGTGAGTTTTTGTTGCTGACACACATTAGAAGTTGAATCGTTGACAACAATCCTCTCAATATTTTTGTATATAGCCTTTCCAGTTGAATTCAGAAAATCCAGGGCATTGTGTTCTTCAAAATGTTTGGTTTTGAGTCTGCTGACTTGCCTCGGTAAAATATATATAATTTAAACAAAAATTCGCCGGTCCTCTAACAGTTGCAGAAAACCAAACCGCGATCATTCTCCTCAAAGCCCACAAAGCAGCAGGACAGGACTTGACAGTATATCCCATCACAGAACAGGCGCGGATCTAGAATTTTTTTCCGGGGGGGGTCACAGGATAGAAAAAAATCAAAAATAACAAGAATAACCAAATAAACAAAGCAAGCCGAATTTCTTCAATGAATAAAAACAAAGCCAGAATAACTTTATGCAAAAACTTGTCCAATTTGTTTTACTTGAAAATTCATTAAATGTACCTATATATAATTTTATTGTTTAAATTAATTGAATTTTAATTGAATTTACAGTCAAGTGCAGTAACCAATATATTGGTTTTAAGAGTACATTTTTTATATAAAAAAGTTTATAATTTTATATAAACAATAAATTAAAAATTTTTAATTTGTTTTAGTCGACTGAGTAAATTCAATTAATTTAATAATACTCAGTCGACTAAAACAAATTAAAAATTTCTAATTTATTGCTTATATAAAATTATAAACTTTTTTTATATAAAAAAATGTATGTACTCTTAAAACTAAGAAATGTCTTAGCTGATGAATTAATGATGATGAACAAAATAGAAAATTGGATTTTGTGTTATAAATGAAAAGCTGAGATGCAAAACCCGCCAAGTCCATATTTTGCGTTTTTGAGAAAAACGAAAAAACTGTATTCCACTGAAATTTAACTTTAGTAAAAAAGTAGATTGATCCATTGTAATAGTTGTCAAAAGTTATTAAAATTCTGATTTTTCATTACATTTTATGACATAATCTATAAGGACTATAGTAAAAAAACGTTTGGACTTGGCGAGTTTTGAAACAAAAACTGTGGACTTGGCGGGTTTTGAAACAAAAACTGTGGACTTGGCTGGTTTTGAAAGTGAAACCTCGGGACCTGCCGTATTTTGAAAAATAATAGCAAAAGGCTTCGAAATCATTTTTTTAAAAATGGCTTGGTTTAAATTAATTTCAAAACATTTGAATAAATGCAGATTGAAATTTTAATTACACAATTTAATTTCCATTTTAAAATAACACAAAACTATTTGTATTTATGAAAGCCGCATCTTTTTTGATGAAAAATTGGACTTGGCGGGCTTTGATTTTCAGAAATGTGCACTTGGCGGGCTTTGATAAAAATAATTTATCAGAAATTTTTGCAATCAAAAGTTTGTGAAGGGAAACATTTTTTTTTTACAATTTGGAGTATGTAGGCTTGTAGACAAATATTTTTTCTGCCCCCTCCTACAATATCTCGCATTTTCATGTTTTAGGACTTGGCGGGTTTTGCATCTCAGCTCTTCAAATGATGCTTTTAGTTGGAACTTGTAAACAGATGATAGTATATCAAGTATAGCTACAATCCAAATATAGAAAAAATAATTAAAAAGTCAGTCTGGTTTAAGAAAATTAGTCAAATTTGTTGATTTAGTCATTTCTGGATTCCAATTTTTTCAGAGTGCAAAAAATAACTTAATTTTGGTCGTTTGGTTAGTTTCAGGTTTTTAAGTTTGCAAAAACTAGGTTTTGTTCGTTCGTTTTTTTTTTGTTTTTCGGTTTGCAAAATATTGTTTCAGCTTTATTTTTTGAAATGCGGGCTGTTTTGGGGGGGGGGGGTCATGACCCCCGTGACCCCCCCCTTGGATCCGCGCCTGTCACAGAATAACTAACTTTGAAAAGTTCAACGTGTCTCTTTTAATCTAAAGATGCAGTAGGGAATAGTTAGGGAAACTTATAGTGGCGTATACAGTCGTAGTGCTCATGGAGACAATGATGGTAATGCAGTCTAGATTTTGTATCTATATTTACTGCACTTAACGGGAGAATGTGTCAAAGTTTCAAGTTTATGACTTTGTACTCATATATTAATCGCAATCCCACTAGGCATTTTTGCATTTATTAGGCTCTTCAAGAGTTCTATATAACCATTCTTTAAGAGCAGAACTCTTGGAAATATTCGCTTAAGAGGTTTTAAAACACAGAATAAATGCTACTTAAGACCAAAAGGGCACCTTCTATGGGGACCTTCAAGAGGTTTATGTAAGAGTTAGCTATGACGTTTTCAAAACCTATTCAAGAGTTTAATGAATTAATACACCTAGAGGTCTATAAATATTTTGTGCTCTTGGAAATATTTATACACAATTTTTTTTCGAACGGAATTTTAATTAGGTTTATTTTATTTTGACGAAGTTTTAATAAAGATTTTGTTTTTGGTATACATACTTTTTGCAGTATTACAAAGTTAAATAGATAAAAAGAGAATAGCAAATGGAATTATAAAATGGCAATATGAAAATGATGCAACGAATAATTATGATTTTCGGCACAATTATTGACCAAAATTTACGTGCGAGCAAAGATTTATCGTGAAGTTTGGGGTTTTGCTTCGAAAAACTTAGCGCGCTTCTGAAATATTACATATTAGAAAAATAAAATATTTGGGCTAAAATTAATTTTTAGGTTTTTCTTTAATATTTATGTCTCAAAATACGTTTAAGTGATTTTTTATGTAAAAGCAAATTGAAATAAAATGATTTACTGCACAAAAAATCATTATTTAGGCAAAAAAAAAAAGAAACGCATTTATTTTTTTGTTGTTGTTGCTATTTCGTCAGCATGTATATTAAAAAAGATGGCCGACGACGCCAAGTTTTTAAAATTCCTCGATAAGTGGCATATAAAACTTAAGGATTATCTCTAAAGCTTCATAAGAGGTACTTTAAACTTAAGGATTATATTAAGGGCTTAATAAAACTTGACAGTTTTAATTTGCTAAAATTGTTTATTTAAAATAATTTTGTGTCCATTGTTAGGGTTACCATATGAACAAGTGGCAAATTAAGAAAGAGATGTTTTATGAGCTATTTTCTTTATAGAAATACGAATTATAGCCCAAATTCGAACAAACATATTTTGGGCCATCTTGCGTTTATTTTTGTTTTCTCAATTTAGTTTTGGAATTTGTGCCTCATATTTTTTTTAAACAAATTTAGCAGTGGGTGATAATTAATTTGTATACGCTTTATTTTGATTACCAATCTACAAAATTTTGTAGCAATTTCGTAAGTCATAGATGTTTCATTTGAAAATGCTGTGTGTAAGTAATAAAAATGGTCGGTCGCCTGCCCATACACTGGTTGTCCAATAGAGATCTGCGTTAGCGTATTTAAATCGGCTTTTAAGTCATTTGCCACATTTCAACTCAACGTAAGTTTTTATGATTTGAATCAAAATTCAAATCAAAATAAAAATAAAAAAGCAGCAAGAGAGGTGGTCGCTGCAACCGCAAATTAAATTATCAACACAATACAAGCGCAAGTATTAGGGCAAATCGTACGTTTTCATGCTTCCTTTTACTCTTAATTCGATTTTGTCTGTTGCGAAGCGTACTATGGAAGAGGCTAAGTTTAATTCAACTCCAAATTTTTATAAAACCATACTTTTCTTATGTAATTTTAAATTTTAGGAATGAATATGTAATCAAAAATCTCGGTCATATGTAGTTTCGGAGATAAAACTGCCGAAAGTTGCGGATATAGCTTTTGTATAAATCAATATAAGGTAGAAACCCCTAGACTTACATATATCCAAATTATGTGTGTCGTATGGAAGATAGTTTAATGAGCTACAATATTGGTTAAAAAATCATTCAAATTTGACATACAATTTTGGAGATGTGATGAGTTTTCTGAAACATTTAAAAATATTTTTTTAAGCATCTGTTATTTTTTTAATGAATGTTAATAACCTACTGGACGCTGGCGTTAATGTGCGCTTTGTTGTTGTTTGCTTGTGCGTTCCGTATATTTTTTCATAAGAAAAACGACATTGTAGTTTTATATCGTATGTTGTGTTCTCAGCGTACCACAAATCATAAGCAAACGACGCTAAATCATTTCGTTGCATCGTCCTGTTTCGTGCTACTGTTACTGATGTGCTGCAGAATGTCAAACTTGATTTAGAAATGTCAATAAATCCAATAGTTTGACGTAACAGCAAGCGCATTTACGCAGATCTCTATTGTCCAATGCCAAGATCTGGATAATTAAAGAGGGCGAAAAACGTGTTTTGCTTAATATCTCGGAAAGTAAGCTGCAACAGAAAAATATATTAAGGCCAATGTTCTAGAGAAGATGAAAACACATCGATTTCATATCAAAAAAAATCTTCGTATCACAAGATTTGACCCTCCTTCATAGCCTTATAATTTCCAACCACCATCGCGATTTTCGAACAAAAAAAAGTATTTTGGCGAAAAATGTTTTAATGGAAACTTTTAAGCTAATATTACTTGCTTCCGAAAACTAAATTTTTCGCCCTAAATAATTATTTCTGTTCAAAATTAAAGTATTTATTGTAAGTTTTAATCAAAGTTGGGTCACTTGTCACATGGAAATTTTTCGAGCATGAAATCGATGTGTTTTGATCTGCTCCTCTACAACACTGACCTCAATATATTTTTCTGTTTGTGGCTTACTTTCCGAGTTCTTGAGTAAAACTTGTTTCTCGGCTTCTTTAGTTGATCAAATCTTGGCATTGGACAACCAGTGCACGGATAGGCCGCAATTTTTATGACGTACATCACTAGCATTGTCGAATGAAATAATGTTTAACTTTGCAAAAATGTGAAAACAGAGTAAACAAGTCAAAAAAACGATACTACTTTTGGGGACTTGAATCAAGAATTTATCAAATTCCAAAACTTTAATTTTTAAGAAAATGTTTAAGTTATAAGTTATTTACTATTTTTATAAGAGTACTGGCCATTTAAATTTTTTTATTGAATTGCGGACGTTTGGTAACCCTACTTTTCGATAAAAAGTTTTATGGAGCTCTTGTGAAGAGTTCTATAAATGCATGAAACAAAAAAAAAGTTTTATAAAGCTCTTGGAAAGAGTTCGATAAATACATTAACTCATACAAAGTTTTATAGAGATCTTGAAAAAATTTAAAGAGGTATTTAAGTGAAAGTACAGTTATTCTGATAACGCACTGAGCACAAGCTATGTAATGAATCATTGGGCAACAACTGCAATTGTCATTTTAAGCCATATGCAGCCATTTTGAAAACTAGTTCAATTTTAAATACGATTTAAGAAGCTCTTCATTAAATGTTGATATTTAAAGAGGTATTTTACAAGTTCACGTAAGAGTTGAAGCTTATATTGGCACTTATATAGCACTTAAAAACTCAGAAATTGAAGAGCTCAATAAAATGTATGGCTCTTAAAGTAAAAAATAAATTTTATTTATTAAAAAGCTTTTATCAAACATTTTTTAAAGATCTTGATAAATATTAAAATGTTTGAATACAAAAATATTTATAAGCGTTTTATGAAGATCTTCCGAATCCTTCTTAAGACCTTATAAATACCTTAGCTCTCCTTAAAAAAGAAACTTTTACAGACGATTTAAGAACCTCTCACAAGACGTTGTTAAAACTTTGATAAATACTTTTAAAATTTTGAGTATTTTTTGTATTTGTAAACATCTTAATTGGGAGTTTTGAAATGCTTTATAAATAATTTTGATCGCAAGATTTAATTTAATTTTTTTAAGAGGCGAATAAATACTCTGGTATAAGTTAAGAGCTCTATAAATGTTTATTAAATGCTTTCGAAAATTCACAAGAGCTGTGGATTATTTTAATGCCCAGTGGGATGTTTTCGCTAGTCCCTTATCAGACCTTAATCTGCATTTCCGAAGAAATATACATTTCTTCAACAGCGTGGAAGAAACTAAGTGTTCCTACTTTCATTTTATTTGTAAATAACTATGTTAGTCTAACAGGGACTTATATAAAACAATATTCACTTACGGATCATTTCCTTTCCGGAGAGAAAAAATAAATGATTTCAAAGCCAAATCTCTTTAAATCAAAGCGAAACAACTTTGATTTTATTTATTGTCTGGGATTAAAGTAGCATCTATTAATGCTATTTGGAAAAATTATACCTTTCCCATAAGATCTACAGTAACTGTCGTGGTATCACTGTTTTGTCTGATTTTCCAAAACTAAAGGAATCTATCATTCTCGAACGAATAAGGTTTAGAATGGAGACCCTACCCCAAAGTCATAAAGGGGGCTTTCGCAGTGGTCGAACGAATCGTATCAACACTTTGTATATCAATCTCGTGCAATCAGCCGAGTTCAGGTTACCGCTTTACCTCATGTTCGTGAATTTCGAGAAGCCTTTGAGAGTCGTGAATGCATATGAATAGCTCTCAGACTCATTCAAGTTGAACAAGGAGTGAGATAAGGGGATACTCTGTCGCTGTTCCTCTTGTTACTGACAGTAAATGATATACTGCCTGCCACATGCCAATGATATCTGCTTCTTGGGAATTACTATCAGCGGGGTTGACGAGATGGTTCAATCATTGCAGTCTTTGGTCTAAAAATCAACGACAAAAAAACAAAAATAATCCCCATAGGCCAGCGTATTATTCTGAAGCTGACGTCGATTGAGGAGGTTGAAATTTTCATAAGAAATTTGTAATTCACAATATGTTCAATACAATAACTACTTAAAATGTTCGATGCAATTATGCTCAATAAATTTAAGATAAATTGTAACGTTTCTCATCACTTGATAATTTACTTTTCTGATCACGATCTAAACATAAAACTTTTTCCCCAATAGATCCTCCAACCTTACACATTTCCGAAAACAATTTGTGTTCATTTGGACTGGATCTTTTGAGCCTATCCGGATTATTTCACATAAGGTTTGACGATTATTATTATTGACGGATGCGAAAATCTGACCCGCTCCTGATCATATATCAGATAAACTAGATAAGAATCGGATCCAAACCTGAACTAATTACTAGTCGGCGGTGTTTTTGATAAAACGAAACAGGTACTCCTATAGTTTGACTAAAGGATCAATATTCTTTAATAAAATAATTTGATTGCAGAGCTCCGAAAATGGGTTAAAAACTAGCCGCGACTTAAATTTACCAAAACTTTAGTGTCAGTCAATTTACGAATATAAGAATCGAAGATATCAAAATATAATCAACTCAAAAAACTATTTCAAAATATAAACTCTGCAGTTTCTCAAATCTATGTTATTCAACCATATAATGCAAATGACAACAGGTGTAATCAACTCAAAAAACTACGCTTGTATTTTAAATTCATAGAATTCTATTCTTCAGTTTTGCGTTAAAACAGAAAAAAATAAAAAACTTTAACTCTCTAAAGCCCAAGCAGGCATATGAAAAATATCACTCCATCATAGCGGTCAAAACGAAGCGCAACGCTACGAGGTTTGAATGCTTAACATGGACTTGCGTTACAGCGGCATAGTGGCGTGCCATGGTATGGCAATGACATAGAGTTTATACCAACTATATATGCGTTCTATGGCATAGTGGAGAGTGTTGTAGAATTGAATTGAGGAAAATAAAGTAGCAGCGTGACCAAATCAGATAAGAAACTTGACACATTTTCACCATATATTTTGACATTTGACATTTTGAATTAGACGTGTGCGACGACTGACTCTCTGTGCTGTGCTGTGCGGTGCGGTGCAGTGTTCTACGACGAGGCAGCGCATTGTAGGCATTACGTACAACATACGTAAATATTGCGCGACGCAAATAAGTAGGGGTGCCTACATACTACGTGCATACTAAGGTGACCAAATGTAAATGCGTGTTGTGTACGTACAAAAATGAGAAATAAAAATTTACGAACGGATTTGACAATAATTTTCAATGGGCTAAAAAGTTTGTTTTTTTTTTTTTTTGCGCAGCCTTTTACGAAGGGAGTTAGTAAGTTAGTGTAATATGTGGTGGACAGTTTATTCCTATAGCCGCCGTTAATTTACTCTTTATGTAGTGTGCTGCGATGGCAGGGTCATTGAACCTGTCATTATGTGGGAAGTGTTAGCGATGGAGTACATTTAGTTGTGGAGTTTATAAAAACTGTGTGTATGTGTGTGTGAGTGACTTGTGAAAAATATCGTTTAATTGGATTCATTAAAATTAAATTAGGTAACTGATACTTATGCACGTTTAGTATAATTTGTGCTAACTAACTTATATCATATCATAATGGGTGACATTCAAATTGTAATTTGGTTATTAATTTGTTTATAATTTGAATGTTTCGTTTATGCAAATTTTGCTTAAAGAAAAATGTTGAAAATATTTTTGACGCTGTTAAAATAAAATTGATTCAAAATATTTGATATAAATGACTCGGCGTGAGTGCAGGTGCAGGATGGACCAGGATTGTGACAGTCCATTAAGGTGTGTATCGTATTCAACGACTGCTGCAGACACTGTCATAAAACCGTTGAAGAATAGCTAATGTTACATCTGTTTTTTTCTTTTACACCGCCTTGGCAAGAAATAGGTTAAAATATTTCCGTAACCCATAGATAAGATTTTTGAAGTAAATTGCAACATCTGTCCAAACTTTCCCACTTGACATGTATAGTTTCGTTATCCTCTCAGAAATCTTTCACATGAAATTTTACAAAGATTAAGTTACGTTTCAGAAACTTCATTTCCATTTAAGATAGCTTACTGCAATGTGTCAATTTTAATTTTATATGAAACGTTACTGAAACGTTACAGAAACCTTGAAAGGTTAAGAAAAAGCAACAAAAATTTTATTGAATTTTCATCGGACCCTAAAAGTTTTTTTTTCTCGTTTTTACGTCATTTTATATGCGACGGTTTCATAAAGTCAATTGTCGAAACGTGTTGAAAGAAATCAAATAATATTAAGATTTATCAAAGGTAAAACAGTAACCTAAGGTATCGAAAGATATCAAAAGTTGGTATAAGCAGATAAGCGTCGAGAGTTATCGAATGCAGCAAAAAGTCTCAAAAATCAGAAAAGTTGCAAGTATTAGGAAAATGTTGCAATGCACCGTAAAATCTCAAAAGATCTTCGAAACAAATTCTGTGATAAAAAAAAATAAACAAAATTCTTAAGTCATCATAACTTGTTTTGTCACTTTAAAAGTAGGTCTCTGTACTCGCAATACAACAACGCCGGCGTTTGATTCAATCATTTATGAATTTTCAGATGACTAATTAAAGAAGAGCCCTCAGCTTCAGCACAAAACATAAAGTCTTTTAAATTAAAATTAAAAAATATAAAAAAGTATTTAGAAAACATAAAAAATATAAAATTATCACATTTTAAAAAAAATTGTGATGAAATAATTAAAATTTTTTTATGCAAAAATTTTGTAAAAACAAAATACTCATATTTTAATATTTTTGCTAACAAATTATCAACTAAACAAAAGTTTTTAACTTAAAAAATCAACAAATTATTAAAAAAAACAGAAAAAAATTGAAAAAAAATGATAAATATTAATAATTAAATGATTATTGAACTTTAGCCATTTTTCGCAGCGATCGACATTTTTATGTAAAATTTTACAAGTTGATACAATGCTTTATGTATTAAACAAACTTTGATAACAAAGGAAAAAAAAACAACAACAAAGTTTGTTTAATACATAAAGCATTGTATCAACTTGTAAAATTTTACATAAAAATGTTGATCGCTGCGAAAAATGGCTAAAGTTCAATAATCATTTAATTATTAATATTTATTAAGAAAGCCAATAAAACAAACCAAAAATTTCTAAAAGTTGATAATGCTAAATGTTCAGCTAAAACTGAAGTCATAACTTTGTTATACGTCAAAAAATTTAAAACTGATACCATATATCAAAAAAAAAAAAAGGAAAAAACCGTGCATGCAGATTTTAAAATAGCCCATGGCTAGACGTTACATCGCAAGTAGTTACTATTCATACATAGCGTACTCTCTATACGAGTAGCGCTAGTATTAAGTACGAGTACGTACATAAATGCCATCATTCTAAACATCATTCGGTAGTCAAATCAGCAACAACTTAGTGACGGTGTCTACATACTGCCACTATGTGCCCGCCGCAAAAACCGTATGGTACGATCAATGATGGAAAAATCGTGCATATTAAACATATTTATCAAAGCCATTTTGAAGAGCATTCAGAATAACGAATAAAGCCCAAACCAAAGTCATGATGTATATACCGTGTGCTGCTGATAGTGTTGGAGTAGGTGATGGTAATTTTGCTGGCCACTACCTATCAGTAATACACGGAGAATTTAATTCTCAATGTTTTCTCATATTATACTTTATTATATTGAAAACTAAATAGAAATTTAGCATGAAGCAAAAATGAAAAATTTATTAATTTTAAGAAATGATTTTACACTGCATTTTCTGCTATCGAAAAAGAGTCAGCGAAGGTGGGTTTGACGGTGAACGGAGGCAAAACAAAGTATCCTACGTTACTGCGAACAGCTATACTTTCGAAGTTGTCAAGGAATTCACATATCTTGGCACCGCCGTGAACACTCAAAACGATGTCAGCCTGGAGATAAAGCGAAGACTCACTCTTGCAAATAGGTGTTACTATGGTTTCAGTAAGCAACTGAGTAGTAGAGACCTCTCTCGTCCGACAAAACTGACACTCTACAAGACGCTCATCTTACACGTGCTACTCTACGGCGCAGAAGCATGGGTTGTGTCGCAGACCGATGCAGCCACGCTTGGGGTGTTTGAGAGAAAAATTCATCGCAAAATCTTCGTTCCTGTCCGCGTCGGCGACGACTACCGTATTCGAATGAGCCACGAACTGTACGAGCTCTAAGCTGACATTGACATAGTCAAGCGTGTCACTATCCAACATCTGCGCTGGCATGGACATGTTGTGCGTATGGACGAAGAAGCTTCGGCGAAAAAGGTGTTTGATGCGGAAGCCGCTGGGCGACGACGAAGAGGAAGACCATGCCTCCGATGGAAAGACCAGGTCGAGGAAATCCTATCCACGCTTGGTGCGACTGATTGGAAAAGACGCGAGAGAGCTTTTGAGGTCGGCCGTAACCCAGTAACGGGTTGTTATGGCCACCCAAGTAAGTAACTAAGTAATTAAAATATAGCTTCTGGTTAAGAGCAAAATTTGTATTAATCTTTTCTGTGGAACTGTAACTTAAAATTCCAGTAAAATTAGCCATAAACAATTTAATGTCAACCCTAGAAAGCTATATGACTTCAAGCAAATTTTATATCATTGGCTGCTGAGGAGAGCGTGTGGTATCATTTTTATTTAATACCTTTGTATTGCAACTAACTTTTTGCTGACTAAACAGTAAAAAATTAATGTAAGCTTGTAATTGGCTGATACGAAAACTTTGTCGTATAACGAAATTAATTTGAATTTCAGTAACTTTTCAATTCAAACGCTTTAATTTGCTGAAGGGTCACTGAGGAGAGCACTTTCCAAAAGTTACATTGTATTTATAATATTTTTAGCTGATTTTTTTTTGTTAAAACCAAATTTCATTTAAGTCATAATTCATGGATTGCTAATGAGATTTTTAGAACAGCATTGTCTTAAACTTTACCAAATTTTTTTTATTATCATACATATTTCATCGAATATTCTCTCTGTGTATCGAAGCAAAAGAAAATAGTCATGGAAAAAAAAAAAAAAAAATTCAGCTCATAAAAGCGCAGCAATAGCAGTGGCGACGTTTGTAGACGTTGGCCACATATTATCAAAATCAAAATTACAGTAATTCACATCTATTAGAGTGCATATTAATGCTCTAGTGATGGTCTATTAAAGGCCAACAGAATAGCACTACCATCACTGCACACACAGTTTCATATGTGTTCAGTTCAGTTCGTTTTGGTTCATTCGAGAGGAATTGCAAATGCAAATTCAGTTGCTTAGTTATTGGTAACACATCGGTTAAAGTGGCTGATGAATTGCTATCTTTAGGCAATTGGAGATATATAACCACAGTTTCATAGAAGTAGCAACAGCAGCAACACAAAAGCAGCAATAAAATCCTTGATTGAGTACTTTGGGGTAAACGTGTCGATATTAAAGCAGTAGTTGGTATATTTATGACTAAAATAAGGAAGTGAAAGATTAAATAGAAGCAGTTTTTCAAAAACGATTTTTAATAAAATTAATTGAAAAAAAAATATATACAAGCAAACAGTTTTAGTTTTGGATCATTTCCTATTCATATTTTGAGCGATTTTTTATAAATAAAAATAGTCAAAAATTTTCAAAAGGATTCTTTTACATATGTCCCAAAAAATTTAAAAAAAATATTGTGTGCCAAATATGACATTTAAGCATTGGTCTTTAGCCTTCCTGCGTTATGAATAGAAGTTTAAGTTTTCAGATTTTGAAAACAAGTTATACTATTTTCCGCAGGATACTCATATTTTAAGTTGAAAAGAATTTTCAACCATCGAAAATTGTGAAAATAATGAAATAATTGACTAAAACTGGTTGAGTTCGCAAGAAAAGATAGTATGGGTATTCATCTAAGCGTGCAAAACCCTCGCAAGCTGTGCAAGTTGTGCAGTTTTGCGCCGTCGCAAGCTAACTGTCAAAAATCGTATGAAAAGTTTTTTGAACAAACTACAAAAGTTTGCGCGATAATTTGCTCGCGCAAACTTGCGCTGCTAATCTGTGCAATTGTTGGCACTCTCTTTTTCCATACGATACTCTCAGTAAAAATTTATTATTTACACATTTTGTATTCGTCAATTTCTTTTCCCATACGATTCTCTCACAAAAAAATTACATGCTCATCAACTGCCACAAATTGCACAAAATATTCGAAGGGGCGTTCGTGAAACACATCGCGCAAAATTGCCTATTTGCACAAATGGGAAACTTGAGCGTTTAGACTCATGGCAAAACTTGACTGTGGATTGAAACGATGAGAGCAATTCACAAATTGAAATGTAACCTCGGCATACTCGTGCCCTGAATTCAAAAAAATTGATCAAATGAAAAGCAAAGTGAATACTTTGAAAATATGAATACTAATACGAACACTTGATATACATTTTCGTGAGAACCTCATAATTTAAAAAAAAATTTTATTTTCTTGGAATTATTTCTTATTCCAAAATATTTTTCCTTACATTTTTGAAAAATGTTATTACCTTCCTTCACTTGAAATGTAATTTGCTCGTATTGGGTTCATTCTGCTAAAAAACTATTTTTCATTTATTGTGTTTTGTGAAAACTCAAAAACAAATAAAATAATATGTTAATAAAAACAACAAGTTGTTTAGTAATTTATACGAGTGCAAGTACCTCTATTCATATTAATCTACTCGTATTCTATGTCAAGCAATTTTTTATACATCAAGCTAAAGTATTGTATTTATTAAAAATATCTATATATTTTTTATGAATATAATCGTTTTCTTCATTCCAGTCACATCCACCACTTAAGCTCAACGCCTGTCATTTATAGCTGTCAAGAACGAAAAAAAAAAACAAAAAACAATGCCACTCTCTATATTCTGTAGATACTCGAACCTAAGTAGAAAAGCTCTTTCCTACTCATTTTTCAAACATTTTCCATAAGGAAATTCATTAGCTTCGCGTAGTATTTGCCAAATATGGAGTAGGAATTAAGCTGCTGTTGCTGCTACTGACTACAAGGCATTGATGATATGAGGACAAGATGAAATGAACTGAACAAAGATCGACAAGATCGATAGAGGGTTGGTTGTAGCGGTTTGCAAACAACACAACCAACCAAACAAAATTCTATCCATCTATCACAAATGATTCTAGGAACTAAGAGGAACATTTCATCATTTTAGACATGTGCTCCATTTATTTATTATTGAAATACATTATGTGGTATGATTGCATTCTAAAGTAAAGTTGAGTGCATTGCGATCAGCATTCAGCATCAGCTTCGGTGATCTTTGCCAAATGAAATTAAGTGAAGTGGCTTCGTTTAAGGAGCAGACAAAGCAAAAAAAGAAGAAGAATAAGCTACTCGTCGTCATGCTATGGCGACTTAAAGATTTCTATCATATTTGAAATAGAGCAGTATTCGATAGGAAATTTCCACATTAAATAGCGCTATTAGTGAAAAAAAAAAATAAAAATGACGCAAAATGAAATATATTGAGCAAAGGTTGCTTGAGATCAGCCTGTAAATAGAGTGGCCATTGATCTCGTTTCGTTCGAACATTCTAGAGATTTCTTCAGAATTCTTGTGAAAAGTCATAGTTACATTCCGAATAATAATCAGCTTCAGTATAGAAACACAATTATGCTGAAAGAAAACTACCATTCAATCCTATTCTTTCTGGATTATGCTCCTTTCCTTAGATATTTAATGCAGTATTTATTATAAGTTCTTGAATATGGCTCTCAAAAACGAACTTGAAAAACACCGATCTCAATGGAATTGTGAACTTAAAAGATTATTATAAATAAATGATCTAAAATCTAAGGGAAATTTTTTGGAAACCTCTGCATTAAAAATACACACTGATTAGGTTCCTAAAGAAAGATTTGATGCTGATCTTTAAAATGTCAGCCTCCGCATGTCAATACCCATAAACCGGATAAAAGCGAGCACCTCTTGAAGTATCTGATCAAAAAGAGATCAATATCGGTAAGTGGCTTGTCGAATAGTGCAGAAATTAGAAATGTAAAGAAATATGTAACGAATTCTTCCTGCAACTTTTCATTCGAAAGGATTGAACGGCTAAAAAGAATAAAGACACTCATACTATTATAAATACATTTTCCTATAGTCTTGAAATCCCGAAAGTGTACCTACCACTTCAAAACCATTATTCGAGTTTTCCACTTATTGTAAAGCGTAAATTATATGGCAACTCTGGCTAGAAAAGGGAATGCGAATTTATCGGGGGTTGACTCACATTAGTAGAACATCAACAATAACAGACAATTTTGTGTCTTTATATAGTGCCGTATAATTACATTGGAATGCTGCATTAGGTCATATGATACAAACAACGATAGCATTGAAAATCGAATATATTTCTAAGAAATTTGATGGAAGTCCATTTTGACATGAAAATGATATTGATGTGGTGGCACTAATGATGATAATCACTACTGCCTGGCATAACAGTTTAAACGCTAGGAAGCTTAACGCTAGTTGGTTAGATGGTTGGATGGATGCTGAATACAATATTGGAATAACATAAAAAGCTTACGGTATGTTATGGTGTGGAATATGGAGCATAGTTGTTTGTTCTTGGGCAAAGCCAAGGTGATGATGGTGATGATGACAGCAGTACAATGGAGTGCGATTGACTTTTTCGCTTATAAATTACAAAAGTAAATACTTGAACAAATTTGTTGGTGTGTTTCGAATTGTTACGCACTTGGAAAATATAAATGATTTCAACGTTTAATTATTAAACTTTAATAGAACTATAATCGCTTATGACTTAGCGCAAAAGCTAAAAGTCTTTAAAAATTTATGATTTGTATTCAAAAAGAATGCACATTGATTTGAAGTGATTTCATATATAATTCAAAGTGGCAAAGCCTGAATTTTGTTTTTCAAGAATCTCTTTTTAAGACTGATTTGTATATGGAGATGTAAGGGTTTTGGCCTGTTGGCTGCATACTTTGTATGTGAAGATGTAGGCAATTCGGTAAACTATACAGGCATTTAGTAAGCGATGTTTTAAGGAAATCTGCCTTTCCCTTGCCACACATTGTATATAGAGATGTAGGCAAGCTGCCTACAAAGCGGCCATCTCTTTGTAAAAAACATTTACAGTTATGGCTGGGGTTGTGAGCATTATTGCCTACAATGAGTATAGCTATTCATAGATGTTTTGTATAACATACTTGCCGCTGGGCAAATATATATACATATTGTCAATAATATTCTGCTCTACTCTAAGAGAAAAAATTTTTTTTTTCATCATTTAATGTTCACCCATGAACAAAATTTGATTTTGAGCTCGTAACATTGTTGATATTTGAGTGAAAGCAATTTGTATGGAGACAATTTAGAAAAACAATAAACTATCTTATTCAATGATATGTAAAAATATGGCTCTGATTTTTTCATTTATGATATGAAAAAATCAAAGTAAACATATTTTGCATTAACAAATATCTAACTTACACCACTGTGCCTTGTAGTTTTTTCAACGTTACTTAATCTTGACGTAGACATACAAAAATGGTTGTCATCCTAGACGTTAATTAAATCAAACCAAGGTATTTTGACAAATAGTTACAAATGGCATTTGAGCTGTAGAAGGCAATCATCATGTTGCCATAAGTGGCAACTATCCATCAGCTGAAAATTGAAGAAGCGGAAATTTTCATATCTACAATAGATAGATAACGAAAAAACAACAAAAAATTTACTGCAATTTTTAATGGGAATTAAAAATTTTCGAATTACTTTCAAACATTGAATAGACGACGAGTACTTAGCATTTTTCACTGATAGATCGCATCGCGCAATTTTCAGTTTATTAACTGGACTTTTTTACAATTTTTCGTACCACCATTCACCGTCGTAGTCACCACCTTTCATCAACCATTTCGCAAACCATTCACCGTTAGTTGCAATTAAAATGCAATTATGCGCATCATTAAGGAAGCGCGAGCGCGCGCGGCTGATGCGCTGATGCGTACACATGTTAACTTGTTAATCCAATCCAATGTAGCGCAGTGCATTTGCGCATGCGCATATCCGGCAGTATATGTCGTCTGCCCCTTCCATCATCGTCATGTTGTTTGTTTTACACGTTCGTACTGTTGCTGCCATGCTGAGTGTTGAGTGTTAATTCCGGAATTAAATGCATACTTTAATCGCTAACACATAATTTAATCAAGCCGATAAAAATGCAATAAATAGAGCGTTAATTCTATCCAATGGGTAAAATAATGACGAAGCCAGCCGTTAAATAAGAATGGTAAGTGCAAAATGCTCTACTTAATCGCAAGGAAGAAGTCTTTTAATCCTACCGAAAAAACTGAAGATTAATTCTGTACCTACATATATACCTGTAATAAAGGAACTTTTGGCTTGAATTTATGTTTTTTAAGCAACAAAGTGTTCTTCGAAAAAAGGTGACTAGTGCTATAGAAACCATTTTTTTTTTTATTTGATAAGCAGCTAGTAAATTAGACACTTCTGTAGGATTTTAGCAAATTTAAATGATTCCAAACTAAGCAGCATTCTTTTGGAATTTAAAGTTTAAAAGAATAAAACAGTATATCGACTAGATTAGATAAAATTGTTGCTTTTGTATGCGTACATACAGCTGTTGACACCTAATTGGAAACGAAATCATTCGTTGAGTTATTGGTAGTTTTTTTTATTTATTTTTCTATGTGTACCAGAAAACTTATACATAATATAAATGTGGGACATATAAACTTAAAAAAAAAAATATAATTGAATTCAAGTTCATAACGCAAAAAAAGTTTTATGAGAGATTTTCTGCTGAAACCTCAGATTTGACTGAGTCAACTAATTGGAAACAAAAAAATAATTTCCAAAAAAAATAAAGAAAAACTTGATGAAAGATTCCAGAAATGATATTGTCAAGAATAAGAACACTTTTTCATACTTAATCATGGGTAGTGGTCCAGGCGCGGATCCAAGGGGGGGGGGGGGTCACGGGGGTCATGACCCCCCCAAAACAGCCCGCATTTCAAAAAATTGAGTTGAAACAATATTATTATTTGGTTATTCTTGTTATTTTTGATTTTTTTCTATCCTGTGACCCCCCCCAGAAAAAAGTTCTAGATCCGCGCCTGTAGTGGTCAAAAGTTAAACACCGGCCATGCGTAATTTAATTGTTGAGTTTGGAAGGCGGCCATGAGATATCAGGTGATGGCAACACAGCTAAATTGCTCCAAAAAGATGGTACTCAATGCACTTGATCATTTCGATAAGTATGACACAGCAAAAAATGTTCCTCACAAATAAGTACCTCGTAAGACTTCTGGGTACAAGGATCGCCAGATTGTGCGCAAAGCTAAATTGGATCCTCGTAAGACTGCTGCAGATATTCATCGCGAAATAATTGATCAATATATCAATTGTCGGGTGTCGATTGGATAAAGCTGAACTCCGTGGACGAATTTCACGCAAGAACCCATTGGGGACAGTTCAGCAGAGGAAAAGCCGCATACAATTCGCTAAGGCGCATATCGGTTGGCTGCTCATTAAATGGAGGCCACGGCGGTTGATCTTTGTCTTATCGTTCATTACCACATACTTACATTCAATAAGCTGTCAACATTTATATTATGTATAAGTTTTCTGATACACGTTGAAAAATAAAGGAGAAAAACTACCAATAACACAACGAATGATTTCGTTTCCAATTAGTTGTCAACAGGTTGATTAGTACACGTTGTTCTGTACTGACATCAATGAGTTTAGTTTTGTTGAAAAATTAAAATTTAGAACGAAGATATTATTTTCACACCTCCAAGCAAACAAAATGACTCCATCAAATAAGGGTCTTAAATAAAAAACGAAATCTAAAATTACAGTTTTAACAGTGAAAATCGTTATATGAGGCGCCCGGTTTCAAAACCGGCCAAGTCCATAATTCATACTTTTGGGAAAACAACGAAAAACGTTTGTTTTCATCTATGTTCATTGAAAAACTAAAAAGTATTTCACACATGATAGCTTATAAAATTTCTTACTAAAGGTACGTCAGATCAGATATTTAAAGTTTTATTTGCGAATGTTTTTGAGAAAACAATTTTGGACTTGGCCGGTTTTTATTCCAATGAACTGGACTTGGCCGGTTTTGATTCCAAGGCGTTGGAAAAAAAGTGGACTTGGCAGATTTTGATACCAATGTACTGGACTTGGCCGGTTTTGATTCCAAGGCGTTGGATTGGTTTTGAATGCAAGTTCATGGACTTGGCCGGTTTTGAAACCCATGAACCAATAATAAATTAAAAAGTGTGTCAAAATTTTTTTTTTTTAATCTAAAACCATTGTAGAAAGATAAAGCATGGTCTAGATTTTTAAATATGAGAATATCTCAAATTTTTTTTTTTTTTTGACTTGGCCGTTTTGAAACCGGGTGCCTTATATGTAACTCTATTAAATAACTCTGAAGTACATAATTGTTAGTGAAGCAAGAAACAGTTTTCATTACCAACTTTCCCAGGGTTCTGGGAATCAAAATAAGACCTCACACACGATCGTAGCCATTGTCTCGGCAATTGATATACGACCCTTCTGCGATTGAAAATATTTAATGGGTTGTGGCTAAAACTACATGCTTTTGCATTGCATAGTTTTAAGAAAACACAGTTTTTATCATTTCGTTAGCCTACTGATTTATTGATATATAAGTGCTTGGGCAAAAAATAAATTTGGTACCATTTCATTCAAAAAAAGAGTTAGTTAAAACAACGGAGTCATATTCTTATATAACTTTTAAAAATAGTTTCGTGAACGATTTCTCCTTGAGATTCGGAACTTTTCCGGAAAAAAAAAACTGTGGTGTTCTTAAAAAAATTGTCGGAACTTCAAAAAATCATTATATATACAAAAAGAGCCCAACGAATGGTGATATAAAAAGTATTCAGCATTGTGAAGAAGAGCTTACAGAATCGATTTCGTTTTAATTTTTTGCATTACAACTAACTGAGCAAGATCCTTTTCCACAAAAGGGCTTTAACTACTTGTAATGTCATTACCATTGCAAATGTTTTTGATCACAGCATATCATTGTGAGCAAACATATACTTAGCAGGACCTTTGTACGTTAGTGTGAAGCACAATAGATGTTGAGGGGAAGCGAAACGCAAGCTGTTATAATGAAATGAAATTCTCTCTGCTTAATATAAAATAACAGTTTAATTTTGCATTAAGATTAGTAAATTGACACTTAAATGATTCAAAGCTATTGTTTTTTTTGGATGCCGCTTTTATTACTGCACGTTACAATGTAAAGCAGCTGCACACAAAAAACTCATAAAAAAGCTGTTAAGCTAATGCCAATCACTGACTGGTGTGACCGTATCAAAGAATCATTAAAAGCCCATTTAAAAATCTATATATTGCAATACATATCATACAATAAATCACAGAAAGGAAAATATAGTCAATATTTTTCTAAAAGCATCTTATCAAAATTCAACAATCTATGATCACACACGTACCGCAAGTACAACATCAATAATTTTCATTTTACGAGTACGAGTATCGCTATGCAATACCAATCCAATCAACTTAAAGTATGAAAAATAACTCAAAAATTTCATAAACAATTCCTCGCGACTATCGTAGACAAATCAAATTTGACTTTTGATATAAAGTGGCTACCATTTTGACGGCTACCGTTAACTTGCCACCTCAAATACTAAAATATTTTTTCTATAAAATTTTACCGTCTTACCATTATTCAGCCATAAGTCTTTTATTTTTATTATTGAGATAACAACGGCATTTATGCCCCTTCACATGTAACGAAAATTTATTGAATTTACTTACTTTAAGATATAAAAAATAAAATAAAATAAAAAAAAAAATCATAATGGGACTAACTTGAGTCATGTCAATTATAATTAAATTTATCGCGGTCTCAAAATAAAGGCTAAGAGATCTATAGACTGCGGTCATAAAAAAAAGAGACACTTTACTCAGGCACTGCGTCACACATATGTTGACGGTCAAAGCAGTGCAATTAAAGATTTTTAGAGAAAATTTATGGATTTTCGGATGTAAAAGAATAAGTCACACATGCACTGTTGACTTAAATGAAAAAAACTTAAAGGATACATTTGATTTATTTTGTGAAAACTTTGTTATATGAGTTTTGGACTTTTATGAGCCGCATGAATGCGTACAATGTTGTTTTACTTAGTTGGCTAATAAATATGTTGACAAAGTTGTGTGTCATAAAAAAAAACAAGCTATATGTTGTAACACCTTATATTATGGGTCATTTTAACTGCTCTGACACACATTTCTTGATTTGACCACTTTTAACAGGAAACCAAATTTAACTATTTTTGTATAAGCGTTGGTTACGTAAGTTACGCGGTGCAATATATTATTAGCACCCATTTTATTCCAACTTAATATAGGAGATTCGGTTTTTTAAGTGTATACCCAAAAAAAAAAATTCGAAATAATATGTTATTTTCAAACTCAACAATAAAAATTAGAAGACGTTAAAACCCCAAATCCTAAAAAAAATTACATGCCGTCTGTAAAAGCGATGTAAAACGTTCGGTAGTTTTTGCGTAATTTAAATATTGAAATCTCTCTTAGTGAAGTTTTTTTTTTGAATTGTATTTATAAATCGTTCATCATTTTTACAGTCCGAATTTACATACGGCAAGTTTTCTTTCTTCAAATCCGACTTCGTAGATAAAAGAAAGGCGACAAGCACAGACTTCGTTATAAACGAAAGTTTTCTTTAAATATTTTCACATTTTATAAGGGAAATAACTTGTTAAAGTGAATTTTTCGTGTGTGAATTGAGAAAGTTTTGGCTAATGATCTATGTAGCTTTCAGCCGTTGCTAAGCGGAATCATCAGTGACTTTTAAGCCGATTCGTATGAATTTCTAAGCCTTATATATTTCGTTTTTTGCATGGATCTGTTGAGAATGCATTCTTAAAACAAAGCAAAGTAAAATTCTTTGTTTTGTTTGTTTCTGTATTTTCTTTGATATTTCACTTTTTCCTGCAGTCACTGATGAGATCGCTAAGCCGTGAATGAAACTTTGTTAAGTTGTATGACTTGCTTAATCCTATTTTTCTGTTTAACTTAACTTCCTTAAGTGAAATTTTTTTGATGTTGGCACACAAGTGAATAAGGAATACCTCTTTTTTACCTAACGACTCTTGGCCTGATGAATGACTTGAAGGATCACCTAAAATTTCTAAATAGGCTGACCTTACTCCATGTAAAAATTAAAGAAAATTAAGAAAAACAAACAAGCCTGCATGTATAATTCGTCGACTTAACAGAAATTTTCGTTAGCATTAATAGAGATTCGAGAGAGCTAAGTACGTTCCGACGATTGTTATAAATTGTTGTGTCAAATTTGAAGTAAATTAAACAGCATAAGGGGGATCGAAATAATTTTTGATCTTTATTCGACACTACATTTTAAAAAGAGTTTTCGGATAATACCAGCAGTATAAAAATGTTGAGTGTTTTGCTTGAATCATAGTAAGAAAATATAGCATTATGTGCCGTAAATGCAAAAGAATCAACTTCCAACTAACTAAATGCTAAGCTCCTTTAGTAAGAGCATATTTTTATTGCTAAGAATTGTGACTCACTCTTTGCTATAAAAGTGATATTCCCTGTATACTTAAAAATACAAGACCTTTATAGTGTGTCAGCTGTTTCAGTGCTAAAGTGCTAACCAGATCTTTAAAAAAAGTGAAAGGTTTCACGAACAGACTTCAAGAAAACAACAACAACAAAAACAGCCAACACTTAAATCAGAATCTTATGCAACCACAATAACAACAGCAACAACACACAAGATTCTGGTGGTGGGAATCAAACCACGAATTCATTCTTAAGCATTTCGTTGAAGGTAACAACACAACACAGCAGAACACAGCACAGCACAACAGTCAACAGAGTGTTACAGCAATGGCACCAGCAGCAATTGAAACAACAACAACAACAACAATATTAACAGCAACTGCGACAACTACAGCGACAAGAGCACAGGTTGCTACACTAATAGACATTTTGGCACGCCATCCAATGTCTATGGTATACGACAACGGTGTTCTCTACACTGATCTACGAAGTACTACATTAGCGCTGCTCAATTTTGCGCACTACACTGCTCTACTTCACGTCGCGTCGGTTGTTTGGTGCTGCAGTACCCAAAGTGCGATGCTATATTTCAAAAACTGAAAGGAACTCATAAATTGTGCCATATGGAGGCATAGCGCAAGAGAAAAATAAACGGCAAAACGACAACACTACAAAAAAAAAAAAAAAAAACAAAAACCAAAAAAAAAGTGTTACCGCAAATGATGAATGGCATTTGATAAAAACGATCTGCAATGTGTAACGTACAGTAAAGCAGTAATACGAAAAAAAAAAGAAATAAAAACCTCAAGAAAGCAACAAAAATTATGATACTTCGTAGTGGATCTCTACAAATCTGCTACTCTAAGCTCTGCAGCAAGTCGGCCGATGTTGCTGATGCCGTTGCCGTAGCTAAATGCGATCATGTTCACTTTTTATAATAAGACAAACACTGCTTTTGAGAGATTTTTGTTTTTGTTTTTGTTTTTTTTATTTATAAACGACGACTTAGTTTGACAAATTGAATTTGTGAAATATAACCCTGGTACAATCGAGCAATCGATGAGGGGACACAAGTGTCTACAAGTCAATAGAAATATAAATGCATCTATTGGATTTATAGACTTCGAATGAATTGTGCAGTGCAAGAAATTGCACTGAGCTTGTAATTAAGTTATATGTAAGAATATTTTTGCTATGGCCGATTGAGTGTTTGAAGCTACTTAAAAATTTAACAAATTTAACGACAAAATGTAATTTTGTGCTATGGAGTTAGACATTTTACACAAAGTACAAAAGTTCGCTATTACTTATAAAAAGCCAATACCATAAAATGAATAATCAAAAGCGCTTGATTTCTGCATATGTACAGCCATCACTGAATCCTGCAAATAAAGTTATCCAAAATCAACTCCAATATCTTCAGTTGCCAAGAAGATCTGATTGAATTGAAATGACGTAAAGTCTTTCTGAAAGGTTTGAAATGAAATCCATCAGGTTCCATTACTTGAACATGAATTCAATAACTTAGGAGATATGTCACGGTGAAATAGTTTTGATAAGGCCCAGTGATTATTTACTGAGAATAGAAAGATAATGTTAGCTTCCCAGCGGCAAATATGTTATAAAAAACATCGATAAATAGTTATACTCATTTTAGGCAGAAATGCTTACAACTCCAGCTACAACTGCAAATTCTTTTTACAAAGGGATGGCCGCTTTGTAGGCGGCTTGCCTACATCTCTATATACAATGTGTAACAAACGAAAGAAAGATTGTCTTAAAACATCGCTAACTAAGTGCCTGTTTAGCTTAGCGAGTTGCTTTCATCGGCACATACAAGGCATGCAGCCAACAAGCAAGACCCCTAACATCTACATATACAAAGCAAGCAGCCAGCAAGCAGACTGCCTACAGCGCCATATACAAATCAGGCAGCCAACAAACAAACTGCCTACAGCTCCATTACAAAGCAGGCAGCAAGTAAGCAAATAAACAAAATATCACAGTAACAATTTCATTTGTGAAACATACAACACAAAGTGTATAGCTTTTCATACATGAAAAATTAGAGTACTTCATCGATTTGCCGCTGGGTTATAATATATATTGAAAACTTATGCTCTCATAATTCTAGAGCGCTTTTTGGACCTATGAAATTGTAAAAAATAGCTTGCATAAGTGTTTAGAATTCAGAACTTAAGCGACGTAAAAAGTAATAAAATCAGCATTATAGAGCAACGACTACAGTGAATGATAATTATGAAAAAGTCTCTTATATGATTTAAGCTCGAACTGACTTCGGCTCTGAACTGACACTGATGGCGAGCATCGTATGCTAATCAAAAGCAGTGGAACTTGAAGACAACATTTTCGACGAGAAAGCATTATCAAATGGAAAAATCGGTTAACTTAAGGCTTGTGGGGGGATGTTGGGGGATTTTATATAAACCAGCATCGGCTGAGAAGGAACAATTCTGTTAACATAGTAAATTAGTTTTAGTTAAGGCACGAAAGTATTTTATAAAAACAGTAAAAACAGCATCTGATTGCAAGGTCAAACTCGCAAGAACTGATATAATGAATTTAGAAACTATTTTTTCGTTCCATATGCCTTTTGGAAATCCAGAAATTTAAGAATACCATGATATCAGAATAACTATCATAATAATCATTGAAATCACAATCAAAGAAAATTTCAGCATATCATCGAAACTTAGTGGTAAATTAAATGAAAATATTTTGAAAATGCAATTATCTGATAAAAATGAATATCTTCTAATCACTAACTAATTAACTGTCAACAATATGAGTGAACACTTTTAAGAACAACAATATAAATGATTCATTACAAAAACACTTTCATTAAAATTGCATTCTGTATTTGTCATTCATTTAGAATCACAGCATGAGTAGTCTATTTTTTTTTTTTTTGCAATAGAAGGCAAGTCAAGCAAACACATCAATGGTCGCAACAGAAATGCATCTACGTATCAAGATCCATCCATCAAAAACGAAAGTCAACAAAAAGTCGTATGTTACAAGTACTTACACCTTAATAATGATATTCATACAAAAGTGGTAGATATAAAGGAAAAGGAAAAACAAAAAAAAAACAAAAAATCAGAGCCACCCATGGCAACAACGCCTCATGCCGAAATATCATATATGATATGACAGTGAGTAAAAAGTGATTCATCCACCAAGAGACATCTTAAGGCAACAAAAAATGAGTATGAATGATATAAGAACAAGGTAAGGATGATGTGGGCGAAAAGGAAAAAAAGTCATACCACCATAAGCTGAACACACACATAACATACGCGCATCAAAACCTATTCAAACGCTCACAAACTACCCAACCCAGCAAAGTTCGCTGCTCAATCTTTTGATATATCACTGTCATATGCGCACTCTTTTGCCTACGGAAAATGGAAACCTTTAAAAAGAAATAAGCATGCTTTTGAGCACGTAGGAACACTCATCCTTAACATTATGCCATCCGAAGTGGTGCTCCATAATGTTGACGAAGGCAACAGAGATGATGACGACAATGTGGAAGACGATGCATGTGATGGTGGTGATGATGATTGTGATGCTGACAGTGATGTTGACTACAGTATCCATGTGATGTTGCTGATGATGATGTATCATGCATGAAGCATGATTCCATTTTTTTTTCTTTCTTTCGTGTCTTGAGTGGCCACTTATGCGCATGAAACTTGCATAGCATTATCCTTGGCGAGGCTACATACGTACTAACATATAAATAGGTAGATATATCTCTGTAGCTTGTTGTCACAAGTGAAAAATCAACTGTGTATATATTTTTGAATGGCATATTTTGGGGGTGGATCGAGTTTACTTGCTTAATAAGCTATATCTATAGATATTAGAATGACGCACAACCTTGAAGTTAAGCCGAATAGCTTGCATATTTTTCTAAAACTTTACTAGCTACTCTTAAGCAGAAATGGTTACAAATGCCAATTTCCTTTCTTAAAAAAATACTTCAACAAATATTTTATATCATTTTCCACACGGAAAGTTTTCTTTCTTCAAAGTCAGTAAGAAAAACACAGTTCTCGAAAAAGCTTAAGACATTTTCGCGCATTTTTAATGTTAATGAGTTGTTTGCCTAGAAATTCGTCAAATTGTTTCGTCCAAAATTGGAAAAGGCCAAGTACCTCTTTTGCTTTGTCAACGTTCAGATTTGTGTGAGTGCCATATTGAAGTTTTGAACCAATTGTTGAAATTTTTCCAAATTGCAATATAATTTTCGACTAATATTTTGGCTTAACTGAAATAACTTTTTTCGCCTATTTTAATATATCTCGAGCTTTTCAATTCTATTCACCCTTAACATATTTAGATTTTTTTTCAACTATGTATTTCGTATTCCTTCAATCTTTACAATGTTTTTCAACATATTGCCGAATATATTGTCAAAACATAGACATTCTATTGAATGATAATTTTACCCACTGTAATTTAATCTCTAAAATAATTCAAAGTATATATTTTTATAAGAACTACTAAATGGTTTTGCATAAAAACTATGTTATCTTAATCTTTTTCCCCAGAGAATTCCATTTGATATGCGCAATTGACTTATTTTCTGTTGCAATTTGAATGCGTATTTAAATGTAAATAAGTGATAAAAGATAACACCATTCAACCAAATAAATGCATATATCAACACACAAGATTCCACTACCAAATAGCAATATTTTTACTTATTTTATTCTAGCACTGATGGCAAAGGCCACCTTCGGTTAGGTATTTAAATTATGCAAGTTGAAATCATTTCCAGTATGCAGAATGTGCATACCGTTGCCAAATGGACAATTCCATAGGCAGACATGTGGACGGGCAAACTCCTTTACTGTATTCAGTACCGTTTTTGTCATCAATAGCATGTTCATGAATTTTAAATTGCGTTCCAAATTGCAAAAAGATTGATATCCAATCTTGAGTAAACACACGGACGACGCAAGAAGCATAGACACCGAAGGAACTCCACCGCCCAGTTGAGTATGTAAACAAGCATCAATCTCATATGTACTCTCACCATAACTTACCATACCAATAGCATACCATTTTATGACCATACCATCCCAGAGTGCCAAATGAATTCGTTCTTCGTACTATTCATACGAAACGGATTCCATTACGAATTCGTCTCGAACTCGTTTTCGTATGAAATTCCTCTCGAAAATACGGAAGGATCGTTCGCATTAACGAATTCGTTTCAAATATAATGCAAATACAATGCAAATACAAATACAATTACAATTACAATTACAAATACAATACAAATACAATGCAAATAAAAATACAAATACAAATACAAATACAAATACAAATACAAATACAATACAAATACAATGTAAATACAATGCAAATACAATGCAAATACAATGCAAATACAAATACAAATCAAATACAGTTCAAATACAAAACAAATTACAAATACAATACAAATACAATGCAAATAAAATGCAAATACAATGCAAATACGAAACGAATTCGTATTTGAACTCCGTTACGAATTCGAAACGAATTCGTTTTACTTACATAAAACAAAATTCGAAACGAATTCGTTTTATTTGTAAAAAACGGAATGCGCACAAACGAATTCGTTTCGAATTCGAAATGAATTTGCGTTCGTTTTTGTGCACATTGGGATTCTATTAAAATCCAACTCACTCATTGAGGGTAGGTGTACAAATGCTTTGGTCGTGTTCCAGCTATTCAAGCGTTGCTGGAAGATGAAAGAACAGGTTGCATAGTTTAAATACATTGATTGAGGCAACAACATGCGACATCGCGTCTGGTTGATCAATTTAGTATTAGGCGCAGAAATTGATTTAATGGTCAGGCAGCAAGGCTAAAAATGTGGTTTGAGTATTATGCCATCATGTGGTGGTAAGTAATTGACTACCATTACTACTAATCATATAAGAGAAGTGTAGGTAATTCTAATTTAAATAATTTCTTAATATGATAGGTTGAGTGGGAGTGAATGGGGAATCCTCCTTTCGAGTACCAGCGACGGATTAAGGTATGACTATAGGGGAGTTATAGCTCCAGTGCTTGAGCTCAAGGGGGGATGCCCAATTATTGGAATACTAAGCCATTTGCTAGTGGCCTAAGATAGGTTATGGAAGAGACCTTTGGTGTTTTTTTGGGGAATCGAAACAGTATGACATTTACTCACATAAAAGAATTTTATTACGGGTCCCTTTCCGGTAAAAATTTTTTGTTTTTTGAATTAGCTTTTTTGAACATCAGTATAAGTAATTCTCTATTGCAATCATAAAGATTTATTTTGTTGTTTTAGTGAGATCCTTTTCTCCTACTCAGCCCGCTTAGTCATTTATCCTTCTTATACCCTACACCGAGGGTATATTCACTTTCTCCTTCCGTTTGTAACACATAGAAGGAGGCGTGGCAGGTATAGAAAAGTGTATATATTCTTGATCTGCGTCACCATCTGAGTTATTTAGCGATGTCCGTCTGTCTGTTGAAATCAGGTTTACGGGAAAATCAAGAAAGTTAATTAAATGAAACTTTCACACACAGGTCATACCTTCTCGCAGGCATTTTGTTATTGAAAATGGGCGAAATCGGTTAACGGACACGCCTACCGCCCATACCCTATGTATAGTTACCCAGGCCAATTTTGAAAAAAGTTGCAGCGATTTTGATGAAACATGATGATTTGGTGCACATTTGAATGAAACAAGATTAGACTGGGTTTCAAGTTTTTAAAGGATCGTACAGAGGCGTGGCACAGCCATAAATTTTATTCTTTATACTACCATATCTTGTAAACCGTTCAAGATATTGCTATGACATTTCGTAAACGGATACATATCAAATATATCTTGAATTGAGATAAAAGCGGGCGGAATTGAAAAGTGGGCATTTAAAAATTTCGATTCCGTATATCTCAAAATTGGCACACAAGATTTTCATAAACATTTTGGAGATGATGCCTCTGAAAGCAGTCATCAATACAAGCTCAGCCACTTAACTGAAAAAACTCGTTGAAAGGCGTAGCACAGCCCACAATATTTATAAAATTATACTAAGAGAACTAACAGCGAAATCGTTTTAAATTTAATGAGGTAGATATAATTTCTATAAGGCATGTTTTTTTTGCAAAAAATTGGTGCAATAGAGCATGTGGGCGTGGCACCTCCCATAAAAGAAAAAAACGTTTATTCTTATAGATATTGTGCTAATAGAGTAATCTTCATAAAATTTGGTGAATAGATGTCAGTTAATATAAGATTTAAAAATAAATAAATTTTGACGGGATTGCATCAGTGGGCGTGGCACCTCCCATATAAGCATACATTTGTATGCGCTGTTTTAAGTGAACTATTGCAGCAATTGCTATGAAATTTAATGTGAGCGGTTCAGTTGCCATAGAGTATATCTGAATCAAAGTGGCTGAAATAGCACCAGTGGGCGTGGCCCCTCCCACACAAATAAAATGCGGCAAGTTGCATATTTATCGAAATATATGAGCAATCATACTAAAATTTGGTGTAAAGGGTTTGCTTATGGAAGCTACTTCTGGATCAAAACTGGGCTGGATTGTACCAGTGGGTGTGTCACCGCCCTAAATTTTAAATTTAACCGCGGCATGTATTCCAAGCAATTGTGCTAAAATTTAGTAGAATGTCGATCACGAATATAATTTATTGAACCAAAAGTGGGCGGAATTGGAGAAGTGGGCGTGGCATATTGTATATTTTTAAGTTTCTTTATTTTTTCGACTTTTTCATCAATTTTGAATTGTTTCAGATTTTTTCAAACCTCTTTCATTTCTTTTAGAGTTTTTCAACCTCTGCCAACCTTTCTAACATTTCACATTTTTTTCGACTTATTCGACCTCTTCAACGTCGTTTTAACATTTATTTAAAAGGCACTTTCAGTGCAGTGTAGGGTATGTGAGTTTCGGCCTGGCCGAAGATAACACCTTAACTTGTTTTATTTCATTTCGTTTTTTAACATCGATTTCTCGACATCGACCGGAAGTGTTTTTTACTTTACGAAGTCCCACAAAGAACATTAAAAAAAAGAGGTCGCGAATAATCTCTCGAAGTGAAAAAGTGATACCGAAAAAAGTAAAAAAACTTTGCAAGAAAGTAAAATCTTAAAGCAAAAAAAAAAAGTGGTAAGATGAGCAAATTTATTTAACTTTTTAGAGCTTCATAAAATCTGACAAAGTTAACTTTATGACGAAAATGATAGTCTGTACTTATTTTAGAAGAAAAGAAAAAATTATTTTTGGTATGTACAATGCCATAAAGCTCGTTTTTTCAAGCTAACAAGTCTTACCCTATTCATTTATTTTGACAGTTTGCAAAAAATAGTTAATTTAGCACAAATTCATGTTAGTTAGCATCTTTGACTAGCAGCATTGTATTTAGAAAATGACGTTGTTAAATATGACAGTTTTATATATTTTCATTTTCATAAGTCATGTTAGGCGTTCAGCCACAAATACATGTTCGTAAGATATGAGATATCTTTACTCAGACTTTTTTTATGTCCTAAGTTGCTTTCCTCAAATAATGAATATGGAGAAAGTCTTAAGTTTTTTGGGACATTACATTACCTTTTATTTGAAGGAGATAATTGAATTGCAAGCATGTCAAAATAAAGCTATTGTGAATAGTATTTTATTAATTTGTACCTTGTACAGGCATTCATAACTTTCATAATAAGCAAATCATAAACAAAACTTAAGCATTGGGAGAGGTTATTTCCGTTCGTGTACATTGTCCCTCAATATTAAGTAAATAGGTACCTGTCGATATTTTTTGTTTTAACCTTGGAATAGTCAAAATATGGATATAGAAAAAAGCTGTTAAAATTGAGCTATAATTTAATTTATCACCCATGAGCCAAAAGTTATCTTCCGGCAAAATATTTATAAATAATTTTGAAGAAAGTATTAATATGCATATAAAGTGGTAGTCTAAACACAAGCATGATTACATACCATATGATGCAGTTTCTCTCAAAATTTTATTTTTTTTTTAACGGTTCCATAAAACAATCCTTTTAAGAGCTTCATCAACATTCAAAAGCGTTTTCAGAGGACTTTCATTGTATAAAAAAAGTGCACCAAATTGTTGTGTTGCATTCATTGCACAGCATCAAACACTTGCAAAGCCCTCCATTGGTACCTCGATGCTGACAGGCTGCGTTACTGGCGACAGCCTTGCCTGCATTTTTAATTCACATGTCCTCGCATACACATACAGCAAATGCATTCAAATTCATAAGCACACACATTAAAAATGAAAAAATGAGCGAAAAAAATTATGAAAACTCATACACGTAGCATAGAAATAAAAACAAAATCACATTTTTTTTTTACAAAAATAATAAAGAAAAAATTTTATTTCGTTTTTTATGAAAAAAAAAAAATCCTTAGACGCCTAACGAGGCGTTTGTGCAAACGCCTTTCCCACTCATTTCGCGTAGAGTAAAACAAAATAAAATGAAAAACCCTCTAGCGCGGAGGTATTTGTAAAGGATTTAAGGATCAAGGACAAGCGGAACTTTTTGCGAATATGAATGTAAATGCACTGAGTTGCAATTTAATGAGTGCGCAAAAATACTTGGCATAAAAATCATAAATATTTATGGGAATACGTTTGAAGTGAGAGAAAATTTCAAGCAAAATATTGAGTGCAACAACGAAAATATTTTCACAGTGTACACTCAAAGAACGAAATAAGAGATATCAAAAGCATTTGAATTGTTTTGTGGAACAGTTGCATTCATCAGACACCATTTCTTCCGTTGCAAGGAAGTCACGAATAATTTTAGAAAATTTTTGTGACATGATGCGAAAGCATTATTATTATAATTTTGAGTACCGTCACTTTCGTTGCAAGTTCGTCACGAAATACAATAATAATATCTTGTGATACATGTTTATAAAAAATTTGGCATCTACTGTTTGGTCACTAGCGTCACTTTTGTTGTATGTTTGTCACGAACTAAAAAGAATAATTTAATGCCAACGCACATTGAACTTGGACGTAGTTAAGTTAATGTTAATATATTATTTTATATCAAATCTTCTCCCAGCATAAGAATGTCACTATTGTTGCATTTTCGTCACGAACAAAAATTATAAAATTTAAGACACATATGGAAAGATTTTTTTTTTTTTTAAATTCCAATAATATTAAGTGCTATCTTCATCACAATGAACTGGCATCACTTTCGTTGCAATTTCATCACATCATTTGTAGTGCTAAACCTCATCACGTTACCGTCAGATTCGCTTATTATTCAACTCTTTTTATGAAAATTAGAAAAAAAACAAAAACAAATACAGAGCTTAAAGTAATGCAAACCGACTCAAATGAAACAAATTTAAAAATATTTGCTCAAACTGAAATTAATTGTAATATGTCAACGTCACTTTCGTTGCGTGATTAGCACAAGTAAACGTGCTAAAAATTTTTGGATCAATTAAATTTAAATTTAAGATTACTCTACTAAAACCATTTTAGACCTGTAAAAACTTTAACATTTTTACCGTCACTTTCGTTGCACATGCGTCACGAAAAAAATTTTTCAAACTTTTTCACACTTGCAAATTTTCAGTTCAAAGAAATTTGCTAAAGCAAAAAAAAAAAAAAATAAAACGACATTTTCAGTGTAATCAGCGCAATTGCAACCGCAATGACGCGAAACCAACGCCAGCAGGATTTTTGCATAACATCGGCACAGCGTTAATGTTGGTTGCATCAAGCAAAAATGTTAAACAAAAGAATGTCTCAAGTGGTATAGAAACATGCACACACACACACACACAAAACAAACACACGCGCATATTAAATGAAAGTGAACCAGGATAATGGCAGGAGTAATGAGTTCGCGCTGCATAAAAAAATGAAAATGAATCCATTGCTGCTGCTGTGATAAGCCACGTACTTTGTTGCTGTTGGTTTCTGCTTCTTCTGAAACCATCAAATCCTTTTTTGCTAAAAATTAAAAACAAAAAAAAAAAAACCAAAAAAATATACAGCAAATAAACGTAAAAAAACGATATTTAAAAAAAGACTTCTTTCATCCTTGTGTGTAATTTTTTCTCCTTTCAGTTTTAAGCGCGCACAAAGGTTTTACAAATGAGAAGAAATCCTTTCTTTTGCTTCAATGCACCACCGTTGTTGTCGTCATCAAGCAAGCAAGCGCTGATGAGAAATGTTGGCGACAAAGCTAAACAACAACAACAACAACAACAACAACAGCAACAAGGACCTTCCCAAATGCATCAAAGCAAAAGGAAGCAATTTTCTGTGATTAAAACATGAATTTGATGTGAAATGGTCGCGTTGTTTTGTTTTTAATTCTGCTGCGATTTTTTTGAAAAAGTAATTTTCGGCATTCAAAATTGAGTCTGTCAAGTATTGAGAATTGCAAACGGAAGTCATTTGAGAAATGTAAGTCCATTTTATTTTTACCTTACATTTGCGGGACATTCTTGAAAACTTGACTTTTTTGAAAGCTAAGTACTTTCGCATTAAGTTCATTTGAAATAAAAATGCAAGTATTTGATAATGCAATGGATTCTTAAAAAGGTTTTCGAATTTAAGACATTCATTTTAAACTTCAAGCTCTGATGGGATTTGGGTTTTGTAATGAATCATTTAAAATAGCATATAAAATACACATCCTTCGAGGTTGAGTATTCATCAGTTAGAATTTTATTGTCCAATCAGGACAATTTGTACAATCAGGAGCCACAATTTCGTTACTCATGATAATATGTATATTGTTGAAAAGACACCTTTTATTAATTACTTACAATGAAATTGAAAAAAATCCGATGCTTTGAGTTTTGAGAATCAATTCCACAAGAGTTTATTAATTTCCAACGTTATGGTGTAAGGAAATAAATGCAGCGGATATTTTTTCAAAAGTATTCTGCTGAATTTTTACCAACTTTTTTACTGCATTGTACAGTATTCTTTTATTCATAGTCCGAACATATGGCGCCGTCTAATATATTTTTATTACCATTTTAATTTTCTATATATTTTGTTGTTTTTCAATCGCAGCAAGTAGATAATTCATGTGCTCATCAATAATTTCATAGCACGTAATTGTGGCTTATAATCTGGCGACACTGACTGCATCTTAAAAGAAGCGAATACGTATTCTCTAGTATTGCATTTCTTCGATTGTTACGTCAATTTACATGTATAAATGTGTGCGCATGCGTCGTCGTTCCCCATAGTACCTGCTTGCAACAAAGGAAAACAACTTCAATCAATGACCAACGAATGATCAAGATAATTCACTCGCTTGCGCATGCGTATGACGCGACATACTTCCGATTGTAAGCATTGAATGATCATACGATAAATTGATTATGTAGGCTACTCCATAAGTGTTGACTACACTAATAGGCAATGAGTTGTATTCATTATCAAACTTGAAACATCTCTAATGGTAACGTTATTAATTTTTTTATCCTGCAAAATTGCTTAAGATTTATTTCCAGGAACATTGCATTAGATTTGATTTTTTTTTTCTCAAGTTTCAACTTTTATGGAATGTACTATGTGCACTTAATGCTATGTATGAAACTAACAAAAATTGTCAAATCAGCAACCTGTTGTGATTGCATTACGATAAGCATTTAACAAACAGGAAATAAAGGATTTATGTTAAAAAACAAATGACAATCACAGATGGATAAATAAAACTCACGTAGTAGATAGCTTCTTATTATGTGCATAGCAAATATTTTAATATTTAAGTGGTTAAAAGGAAAATAATATTACACAGAGCTATCGAAATCGTTACAAATGCAAATGGTGACAATAATTTTTGACTACAACAGATAGGGTAAATTAATATTTTCCTGATTACAAACTTCATGCATTAATTAAAAACAAAATTAATATTGTGGGAAAATAATAAAAACTATATGTTCCAACAGCCTTAAGGACTGAATGTTCTGTACTGTTCTTTAAAGTAAAGGACGGATGGTCACCGTCTAATAAAATAAGTATGCGGAAATCTCTTAAGATTTATTTCATACAATAAATATTAATTTCTGATGGAGCATCTACTTGTAAAGATCAGCATGGAAATCTGTTTACGGCTACGCAGGGTACACTGATATTATGGAGGGAATGCTTTTCCAAGCTGCTTGCTGGATCCCGCCTTTGGAGAAATTAACCCGATGCCACCAATCAACGACGATGGTGTGGACGTACCACCACCTAGACATGACGCGGTACGAGTTGTGATCCAACGACTTAAGAACAACAAAGTGGCTGGCCTGCCTGCTGAATTGTTCAAGACCGGCGGCGATGAGCTGATAGGGTGTATGGATCAACTCATCTGCAAAATATGGCTAGTAGAAAGCATGCCCGACGATTGGAATCTCAGTGTCCTTTGTCCTGTACTGAAGAAAGGTGAGCCGACAATCTGCGCTAACTACCGGGGAATCAGTCTTCTTGCCATCTCTTACAAGGTCCTGTCGACTGTACTGTGTGAAAGACTTAAACCGTTTGCCAACACACTGATTGGGCCTTATCAGTGCGGCTTTAAACATGGTAAGTCCACCATAGACCAGATCTTCACACTACGACAAATCCTGGAAAAAACCCACGAAAAACATATCGATACCCATCATCTCTTTATCGATTTTAAAGCTGCTTTCGATAGCCCGATACAGGATTGCTTTTATGCCATCATGTCTGAGTTCGGTATACCTGCAAAGCTGGTGCGGCTTTGCAGAATGACGTTGAGCAACACAGTCAGCTCCGAACCATTTGATACCGAACGAGGTGTCAGACAGGGCGATCCACTATCCTGCAACCTCTTTAACTTTGGGATGGAAGGGGTGTTGCGAAGAGCCAGTGTACATCGTAATGGCACTATTTTCGACAAAAGTGTCCAGCTCCTTGCATATGCCGATGATATTGATATCATTGGACGTTGTAAGCGAGATGTTACTGCTGCGTTCTCTGCTATCGAAAAAGAGTCAGCGAAAGTGGGTTTGACGGTGAACGAGGGCAAAACAAAGTATATGATGTCCACAAACAGGGAGACGCGGCGTATTGGATCCTTTGTTACTGCGAACAGCTATACTTTCGATGTTGTCAAGGAATTCACCTATCTTGGCACCGCCGTGAACAAAACGATGTCAGCCTGGAGATAAAGTGAAGACTAACTCTTGCTAATAGGTGTTACTATGGTCTCAGTAAGCAATTGAGTAGTAGAGACCTCTCTCGCCCGACAAAATTGACACTCTTCAAGACGCTCATCTTACTCGTGCTACTTTACGGCGCAGAAGCATGGGTTGTGTCGCAGACTGATGCAGCCACGCTTGGGGTGTTTGAGAGACAAATTCTTCGCAAAATCTGTCGGTACTGTTCACTTCGGCGACGACTACCGTATTCGAATGAACCACGAACTGTACAAGCTCTACGCTGACTTGACATAGTCAAGCGCATTGATGCGGAAGCCGCTGGGCGACGACGAAGAGGAAGACCATTCCTCCGATGGAAAGACCAAGCCGAGGAAACCCTATCCACGCTTGGTGTGACTAATTGGAAAAGGCGCGCGCGAAGCAGAGGCGCTTGGAGACAACATACGATATTTTATGATGTTAGTGTGAAGCAAACAAAAAAATCAAAATTGCGATATGGAAATGGCTCCTTTTGATCAACGCCCACTCCACATTTTGCTAGAGCGACTAGAAATTTCTTATGTGGTATCACAATGAACTAATTTTGTTTTAGGCAAGACTATTTTTTTCGGATGCACTACTACCTAGCTAAAGGTGGGCATTTTTGGAAACAATTATTTTATTAAAAAGAAGTGAGAAAAGTCAAAATAACCGGCATGAGCTTTTGCATCTTTTGGCTATGCATTTTGATTTACGAAACGTCATCATTAAAAATACAAATTTTTGGCCTTCGTATGCAATCACTGTAACGTAACTAATTTATTTAATTTTATATTTGTGTTAACTTCATATCATAACTAATTTCAAGAATAAACAAAACACCCACAAACTAAAGCTGTTTTTCGTTTCGCCAGACTAAAAAATCCGTAAAATTCAAAACGGAAACAGAATTTAATTTAATTTGTTTCAAGTGGAGTCATTAGCATGAAAATTGGTTTTTAATTATGAAATTTTGATGCTAATGATAATGTTAATGAATAAATTATTTCATATGATAACTTGCATAAAAATTTAATTGTTTATGCACAAAATTAAATATACCATAATATTTAGAACAAAGGTAGTTAATTAATTACCGGGATAAGTTAGTCTTTGTTAGGTGTTTTTGTTTTAAGTTTATATGATCATTAATAAATTTCCAGAAATTACTGTAATTTGTTTCCCAAAAATCAGTCATACCAAAAATTTTAATTTTATGCCTTATAAGTTATTATAAGTTACTGTAACACTGTGTAACAGAAATTTTGTAAAACAATAATTTACAAGTTACATAATTCAGAAAAGTATTTCAAATTGTACATTAAAACAATTCCAGATTTTCAAAAAAAAAAAAACAACACCATTATGAATAATATACTGAAATAGGAGTGACATCAACTTGTGCTGCTAAAGTCTTGTCATCAATATTTTCATCACTAACAAAGTGCATATTTCTTTGTAACAAAGTCACAATTGTAGAACTCTGTCTTTAACTAAATTTTTTTCTGCAAAAATATAAATTTATTCTTCTGTTGTGAACCTCCTTATTTGTTTTTAATCTATTTATTGTAAAATAATATTTTAGCTTCCTTTTGATATGAAAGTGAGTAAATAAATTTCTATAAACTGTTGAGTAATAAATACGTGTACGCCTTTAAAACCGTCGAACACTTTTCTGGTGTGGTCCGCTTTATTGTCCTGACTACACAGCACAAAAGCCAATTTAGTAAATGGGAGTTAAAGAAAAATTGTGGCTTTTCTTTACCAAACACTCACATGCAAACGATTTCCGGTTAAGAAACGGAAAACTTCTTAAAAGAGCCGTTGGCAAAGCTGCTCCTCTCACTGCTAATGTAACAGTTGCTGCTGTTACGATTTTTGCTTTTTACATCAAAGAAGCCGAAGTTACTGACTTCTCTAATAACTTTTTGCTTTACTGCTCCCTTTTAAGAATACGAGCACAATCCAATCCTTTTGAAGTAAACGAAGCCGTAGAGTGTAAAAACGTCAAGAGTCTCAAATTTTAAAGAAAGAAAATAAAGAGGGAAACTTTTCCAAGAGCTCAGCTTTTTTTCACGCTGCCCCTATTCGCATAAAGTTTAAATAACAACAAACAAAATAAAAAAAAAACAAATAAGTTTTATTTTTATTATATTTAAAAATGTACAAAGATTAAGTTTAAGCTCGTTTACAGTTACAACAACAACAACAAAAAAAGAAGAAAAATCTAACATGTTTAACGTTAAATTAATCTTAGGGGTATTTAGTTGAGGTTGCATATTTGAGCCAGCAAAGTTATAAAATATTTTGAACAATTTTTGGAAAAATTGTAATTTTACTTCATAGCATACTCCGAAAAAACTGTGCAAAACATGCAAAATTTCGTTCAATATTTGAGTTTATTTTTTATTCAGGTTAAAATAAAGAATTACAAAAAAATGTTGAAATTTTCTTTCAAAATTAAACGTTCTTTATTCGATTTTGCTTTCAAAAAAGAGCTCCCTTCAGGTTAACCTTTAAGAAATATTTCTTACACGTTCACGGGATCATTTTGTGCCTAAGGTCTAACGAATTTTTGAACACTTACACAATTAGATCAACTTTATCCTTGAACGAAGTGAGCACATTTGAAATTTTACAAAAACGTTAACGAAATGGAAGTCGAAAATGTTCCGTCTGAAATTAAGGTGGAAAAGTTTTCTGAAAAATTTAGTCCAATATCCGAAAAAAGTTGTATGTTTTCGATTCAAAAAAGGAGCTGGGTATGCTGAAAATTTTCGTCCTAGTCATGAAAGCACATCACTACCATCGAATTAGTACTATCTTGCGTTATCACTATCCATCAGATGATTGCTGTTTAAAGTGTTCAAAGCTAACAACTTCTGCATTTTCGCAAAAACTAATAAAATTGAATGTCAATAAATAGATATCGCAATAAATTGAATCGCAATAAATAGGACTTTTTCGAGTAACTATGTACGAAATGTGGATCCACCATAACACACCAGTGACTTAGGAATAATTAAGGCCATGAAGTTCTCTTGGAGAATCAAGAATAAAGAAGACTAAATGGGTCTGCAGCTGACAAGGTGATGGCAACTGTTTTTTACGATGGCAGTGGTATAACGCGCATCGGTTACCATGACAGAATGATCACCTTAATATATTATTAGGAGTTGTTTAACCGATTTGAATCTGATTTGAAGTTTTAACTATTACTAAACTTATTGAAATTGCTTAGGCGAAAGAGATTTCTAGATAATCTCCGCGACTTTGTACGCGTAGCCTGTTTTTAATTAAGTTATAATATAAGTTATTTCGGTCACTTATGAACATAAAAGTACTGGGCAATAAAATGTAATGTGCCATTACCTTATTTACTACATCCAAAAAGACGTTAACGCACCAGGTAATAATGATATGGTGCATATTAAGTAGTACGAAATATATAAACCATTACCTCTAAGTTCCTTCTAAATTTATTTGACAAATTTTCGAACACAACTTTAATAATTGTTCAAATATTTTCTTTTTAAGTCAACAACTTTTATTTTCAGACATTTTAAAATTTTATTCAAAATTTTTAGTAAACAATTTATTTACTTTTTTTTTAAATTGTCATGGGAACGACAAAAACAAAGCACACACACTAACTTACACATTCAATTCCCATCCAACGATTTGTTATGTTTACATAGTTGTTTTTATGTGTGAAATTAGTTTTTTTAGCAATTTTAAAACTTAAATATTTTGATATTTAACAGGAATATTGTGACAATTTTAATTGGAGATTGAGACCAAGCGTCTAAGAAATAACCCTAAATAAATTTGATTGAAATTGATCAAGCAGTTTTTGCGTGATATGCGAACATCGAAAACATCTATCATTTTATTTATATAGATGAAGAGGTCATCTTTGAAACAAATACAAATTTTGAGGACCTCAATTAAGCGGAATGCAGAATGCTAATTTGAACAGATTTCAATGGAACATAACTAAAATTGAGAGAAGCGCAAAGAAATAACTGGGCAGAAAACGGAATCAGAAATCTTCGAATTTAATATAGATTTTTCTTTCAGGCAAAGTTCACCCAAAGCATCAAAAAGTCGGTCAAGAACCAATTTTTTCGGTTAGTTAATTTTCTACCACCGAAGGAAGATTTTTTGCCACATGAGTATATTAAAATTTAAAGCTTTGGCTATAAATTCGACAAAGAGCTGAATAATTTAGCACATTTTAAGGCTTATTTCTGGCGCAAAACATAGAAAAAGACCTAAATTTTTACTGACTTTAAAATAAAACTTACCTTTTTTTGTTCTTAGGTAATTTTAGATTACATTTGTGTTAAACATTGCCAAAAATTAAAACTGACACTTATACATGCATATGTTCACAAATCAACTAACAAAATATCCTGAATACTCCTTATGCATAAGAGAAAAAACACTGAATTGTACAAGTTTGCGTGTTTAACACTGAATATAAAAATACTGCATGTTTTCATTTAAATTTTTGTTTTTCCCTCATCACTACATACATACATATATGCAAGGTGGAGCTATTTGCCACAATTTGATTTACAATTTAAGAAATTATGATAAATTTGCTGAATACATTTGGTGGGCGAAATAAATTATATTCCTGCCTTGAAACAGCACGAATTCATATTCAATCGAAATACAAATCTTGAAACAAGTCAAAAACAGAAGTTAATTGCTAAGCAAAAATTGCTACAGGCGGAAACAGTTTTATTTCTGCTTAATTTATTTATAATACCCACAAATCTTCATCTACCGTCACCGCTGCTCCCTGTTTACTAATCCAGATATGGTAAATAAGGAAGGAGTAAAAATATCCTTGCCATTCAATTAACACAAGCGCTAACTCACATTCAATTTTGCTTCTTAGTCGCCGCAGTCTAACAACAGCAGCAGCAGCAACAAAAAAGTTGATAATTAATAAGAAATGTCGTTGAAAAAGGTAGGTAATTTGAGCCCTTTGGAAAAATAAAACCTGAGCATTGCATGTCAAAATAATTAGCGACATTTGAGCACGACGTTTGTTGTCGTTCATAGTTAAAGTCCCCAGTCGATGACATTTTTTTTTTTCCATTTATTTATTTAAGGTTTTTTTGCTTTTTAATTAAATCATAAATCGTACTTGGTCTGGTTGTTGTTGTTGTTTTAGTTGTTGTTGATGGTGGTCGTTCAGCGATATGAATGGGCCCCTCTCTCTGGTTAATTTGCCATAAATTCTATTTATCTTAAACCGGTTATTAAACAAACCTTTTATTAAGAGACCTTTAGTGGCCACGAAATGCGAGCGCAGGTAAATTGAATGCATTCGTGATCTTGATAACGATATATCGTAATTAGTTGATGATTGCTCGCGCGAAAGTTGAAGAAAATTGCTTGCGACATGGTGATTTTGAAAGTTTTCGTAATAAATTTCATTTATTAGAAGACTTAAGTGACTTGCTTGCTGCTTGTGAAGTAGGGATTTCAGGAAGTACATATGCGAATAATCTTTATAGATATGATTTATCCGAAGAAGCTTTTATATAGCCAAATTAATCTCAATTCAAAATCAAAAATAACAAAATTACTGAAGCTGTTTAACAGAAATTGTGAGTCATCTCTACGATAACTATATGAAAAACGTGAATTTGAACCGAAATGGCTAAACTTAATGGGCTAATATGGAGACCACCATTTTATCAAAATTTAACAAAAAAAATTACGTTAATGCGCAGAAATCAATCGAATTTTAGATTCGAAGAAAAATCGTTTCTATTTGAGAAGTAATAATATACACACACCCCCAAAAATCAAATGGTTATAATAAAATTGAACATGTGTGCAATGCGCAGCATACAAACAATAAACAGTAACAACAACAACAAAAACATTTACTCACATGTGGCAAATAACGCACGATAACCAAGTCAAAACCCCACCCACTAACCGCTCAACCCAGACACACTCACAATAGAATTCATTTAATTCTAAGAAAAGTGTGCTTTTGCGTGTGAAAGTGAAAGTGACTTTTGGCAGAGCACAGCACACAACATCCCCGCCAACACCAACAACACCTCTATTCGAACAATTTCACCCAATGACAATGACCAACACAAACAAAGTGGAATTTATATGAATATGACGGTGTGAGTAGGAACTGACTACGAGTCATAAAAACTTCTTTTCTTTCTGTAAAATTTACAATGCATAGGAAATAATTTGACACTTTGAGTTTTTTGCAGGAATTTCCCTGAATTGCTTTTGTACTTGTTTGCTTTTATTTGGCTTCCTTCAGGCATGCTTTTTTTTGGCCTGTTGTAATCTAAACTTGCCTTAAACGACAGGAGGCCGTCTGTTAACATTTTGTATTGATTTTTTTTTCCTCTATCCATTCTGCTTTGATCTGAGCTCTGACTACGTTTTCATTTCTGTTTTTGATTTGTTTTCACTTATTGTGACAAATTTTGAAAATAATTCAACCAAAAATAAAAATATTCTGCATGCGAAAAATTTAAATTTTCATATCAAGCAGTGAAGAATGCACACTGAAAAGTATATCTAACAGAGCTGTGTAAGAGTGCATTCATTTGCAATTGAAATCCATTGAAGTCACTGCCAAAACACAGCATTCAGAGTGCAGCTATTTAAAAATGAAGTCACCTGTAGACTTCAATGCCATAAATTTGCAGGCTTTTTTATCACAAAAGAATGCAGTTATTTTGGTGACGTCACATTTTTGATTGGAATCATGATTGGAAGAATTTTGATTGCATTAAAGTCACCTCAAATTGCAATCACTTGAAGTCGCTGCAATCACTTGAAGTCACTGCAATCATTTGAAGTCTCTGAGGACACTTAAAGTCATCTGCTTTGAATTAACTCGAAAATCTACACAAACATATATAAATATATAAACTTAACGAATAAATTGCCCACATCATCAGTGACTTCAAATTTTTTATTTTTTATTTGAATGTAAATTTGGTTACTACTAAAGGAACTTTTTGAGTCTGGTTATACAGTTAATTTCATAGCGAAGGTTTTTTTTATTGTAGTCTTTTCCTTCGAAAAGTTAAGCTCGCTCCCAATATCTGTGATAAATTTATAAATAAAATGATAATGTTCTAGAATTAAGGTAAATGTACCATATGTCTGTAAATTGTGCGATAACTTATTTTTGTAACGTTTTTATTTTCTACTCAATAAACATTAATACGAAAAAGGCTGCAAACTTATGGCATTGAAGTGTACAGGTGACTTCATTTTTAAATAGAGTTAAATTTGAAAATGAATGCATTCATTTACAGCTCTGATATCTAACTTGATTAAATAAGCTTAAAAAATTTCTTAATAGAGACTATTAAATCTAAGTGTTAATTTTGCAATGTAAAAAAAAAATAATTTTCGCAGAAAAAAGAAACAGTGGCCCCTTGAGATTTAAGGATTTAACAATTGTTTGAGATTATTAACAAATTATTCAGCCAAGTTATAATGGCAACTATCCTATAGTAAGAAATATAGAAAAAACTGCACAGTAATTCAAATGCATATATTATAAGACGCAACAGTTTATTAAGGCCTGAACCTTGCCTAGGATATAGTTAATTTTATTAAAAATGTCGAACGACAAAAATTTAAAGCGTAGAATTGCTAGTTACTTGCAAAAGAAGTAAAAATCCTATCAACCATTCTCTATCGATTGGAAGAAAAAAAAATTTGTTCCAAACATTGGACAAAAACCGTAACTTCCAGGGTTCGGAATCTTATTCAAGTAGCGATCTCACAATGATGGAAACTAGCTTTTAACTTTTAAACAAAACTTTTTCATCATGTGGTCAGCTTGCTTAGTACAAAATAAGCCGGACCATGACTTTTTTGTGCAATACCACGGATATGAAGGTGTGGGTGTTTTTTTTTTAGTTTTTCCCCTATTTTTCTTAATTTTTGTTTTATGTTGGACGACATATCCTTTATCGTACTTAACGTTTATTTACTTGTCGTGGCGACTATTTTTGGCTAACGACTTTTTCAAGTGAAAGTATTTTACTCGTTGTGAAGGTACAAGCATTCGCGTGCGATTTTGACATTTACTTGTGTTGACATATCGTCAGCCATAAGTTATCCTTGTGCAAGGAATTATTAGGAATTAAGCCTTCGTTTTTTTGTTGTTGTTTTTTTTTTAATGCACTTATTTTGTTTTGTATTTCACATAGAAGATTCGAGATTAGCATTTTATTTTACGTGACAAAATCACGTTATTTTCAGACAATATGACTTTTTTTTCGAGTGTTTACTCAGCGCTGGATCAACAGACATTTTATGGTTTCCTGTAAAAGTGAGGTTTGATTTTCAGAATGTCTAAATATTTGCTAAATAAAAATTCAAAAAAAAAAAAAATATTGAAAATTTTTATGTAGATAACAAAAACAAAGCCGATTTTTTTTCTCATAATACTAAGAAACCGCTCACATATTTTAATCTGGCTTGATCAAAACAACTTGCCTGTATTTTACCATTTTCAAGCTATTTGCATTAATTTTTATGTAACTACAAGTTAATTGTTAAGAATACTAAGTTATATGCTCGTAGATAAGTCTTAAATATAAGTTCACAAAGCAACCAAAAGCCATTGGACAAAGTAAGTACCTACCCAACAACTTAATTATATTTTGTTGCAGAATTAAAGTTAAGTTTTCAAATAACTCAGTTAATGTCAGAGCGATAAGCTACAACAACAAGTAGTGCAATTACAAGCTTAATAACAATGCAACTGAAATTATCTAAAACTTATGCTAATTTTAATCTTGACTCTCTACTTTGACTCATGACTTAGTGTGGGAAAATTCAATTATTAAGTTGCAGATTTTTGCTTTAAAAAATTAAATGTTTGGTTAACATAATCGTTGGACAGCAAAAAAAAAAAAAATTTTTCAAGATGACGTCATCGATAGGAAAAGCCTTGGAACGTTAGTGTGGTTAGCGGGTTTTAAAAGAATAAGTTTTATCTCTTTATGGTGTAACCATGTCTATCCAACGATTCCAAAAAAAATAATTCGAACTGACAATCAAGTCATATCTGAAGATAAAGCAGAACCGATAAAGGATGTTTTCAAGAAGGGCAACTCGAATCTGAGAGTTCATCTCAGGCCTTACAGTAGATAAGTAATTCGGATATGAAGACTGCACTAAGTTTACGCTATATTTCAAAACCTTTTTGATATTTCAACTGTTATATACTGAACAGAGAAAATTATTTTTGAAACGTAGGTTATACCAGAGACGTGAGTGAACGTGTGGGGATTGTGGAGGACCTAGTTGCTTCCTACAGAAATATATGGCGAAATGTAACGGTGGACAATTTCTTCACTCCAATTGCTTCAAGAATGCATAACTTGGAAATGAAAATCATAGGTATCTTGTAGAAAAAGCTATGTTCCCAACAGAATTAAAAGCGGTTAAGAGGCGAAAGGTTCATACCAGTAAGCGTGGACTCAGTTCGAGTAAAACGAAGTGCTGCTATACCCCAGCAAGAAGGTGTGTTTATTTTGTATGTATTTGCATTCCCCAAAATGATATCCAAGCACAAATACCTAAGGCAAACAAAAAGTTTGCAATCAAGACAGTCTTGAATAAATATTGAAAATTTGAAAAGAATTGATCAATCTAGAACTGAAATATACTGAAAGGTGAGACTGTTATGTTGGTAAATGATTTTTTTTTAGAACTCACATCGACTTTTCCTTTCAGGCTTCAGTAACCAACAACAATGAGTTAATATAGCTGTAAAAATTTTATTAACATACAAGAAGAAAAACTACATACTTAATATTTAATTGCTTCTATAAACAGTAAACATGGATTTCATATATTTTTGATAGACTTTTTCAACTTAAATTATTTTTTATTGCACTTTAATTAATTTAAGTAACTTAATTTGTAAGGCATAATAAAATTGTCCAATCTATACCAATAAATTTACACTATATCCATTTTTTATGTTTCTATGTATTTTTTCCTCAAATTCACTGTCATAAAACTTGATTGAAGTGCTTGCAATTATTTCAATTTTAAATCAATTCAATTTCAAACAACATTCACAACAAGTTTGCACAACAATTTTAAAGAACCTTTATAATGCACGCTCGCTATAAGAGTGATTAGCACCACACAATCGGAACCAACAAAAATTACGAGTATTAGGTACCTCTACTGTTGCTGCTGGTACAACAAAGAAAATACTTGGTACTTCGATAAATGAAAAACTGCTCCGCATTCCATGTGTAACCGACATTAATTCAATTCGCACAAATAAACGTCTGTCACGCTCACTGCAAACCAAACCATACCAAACAAAACCCAACCAAATTGATCCTATGTCGATGCCGACCGACGCTGTCGATGACTGTTGGTGTCTCAAGAATTAATCCAACAAAGCAATGTATCAGTTAGTACCCCCTATTCCTTGTTTTTTTTTTCTTTTCTGTGAGCAATAAATAGACAACCAGCTGTTTGCAAGGCAATGGATTTTTGCCGGCTGATGGCACAGTATGAGAAAAGTGTGAAATTTTTAAAGTTTATTTTAAGAAATCAGCTCAACTTTATGCACACTGGGTAGTTCGTTTCTCATCTTTTAGACACTTAATGTTCTGAATCAATAGTATCCTCGTCTTGAAGTACCGGACACTGTTTGATATTTTTTAAAAATATATCATGCTTAACTTAACAGGAGAATACGAGTTAAGATTTTAAATAGCGAAATAAAAGGTTTCATAGCACGTACAATTTGCATAGTTTAACTTATTCACTAGTAAAACTTAATTCATTTGTCTCTATCAAATAGAAATATTTGAGTATCGATGACACTGATTTTTTCCCATTTCATGCTTTCAATCAAACGATATCAAAGTAACGAGCTATTTTTTTTTTGGTAACGAGTCCACACATAAAAGTAACGAGTATTGTAGAAAAGTTATTCATACATTCCTGGATAATGAATGAGGACAGCAAGGTAAAAAGAGTCGCACGTTATGATAGTAACGGGGATCGATTTTTGAGCACTAATTTTTAAGTAACGAACAAACCTAAGTAATGAACAAAAGTTTGATACTTTAAGTCTTCGAACATCTGGTATACTAGTTACATACAAGTAATAATGATTGTGACAAATTAATACTCGTAGAACCAAATAAAAGAGTAAGATCTTCGTACATTTATTCAATTGTTTCCTGAAGAAGACTTCTGTAGTTAATTGAAGATTTTTCCTTTTTACATTTGCGAGTAATAAATTAAAGCAATGTTTTTGATAGTTTTAAAAGTCAAGCATCCTAGTAGGAGCTACATCCTTATGTATAGCTAACAGAGATCTGCATGAGTGCACTCGAAACGACCATCAAGCCACTTGCTACGTTGCCTGTCCATCGATCCCTTGTGCACAAAAACCACAAATTAAATCAAAACAAATCGAAACACCAAGCAGGAGAGGTGAGTGCTGCACTTGCAAATATATCACAAATAAAATGTTCCACAATTTCAAGCACACGAAGTTCATTGAATTCGGAAGTTTATATGAGGGTCGATTCGAGTACAGACGTCTAAAAATTTTTGCTTTCAATTAACGAGTAGAAGCTACTTTCATCAACTTCTTGCTGTTGATAACTTGGCACATAAGTAACGAGTAAAAGTTGTAAAGTAACGAATAAAACGATTTAAAAATGGATGGAATTATCAAAAAATTTTTGTGAGAAAGAGAAACTTCAAACTGTAAGTAATAAGTTATTGATATTCTAAATTTGTTCCACTGTATAAATGCCGGCTGCAGTTATTAGTAGATTTATTGAAGTTTTTTTGTTACGCGTTATTTAGTTGACGCTGGTGCAACTGGACAACTAAAAAACGGTGCTGCTGCTGCAACTGGCGCTAAGTCAATAAGACTTTAATTTAATTATGCGACTCCAACTTAATTAGTAACCGGCGTTTGTTAGAGGTTGTTTTTTCTCTCTCTCTCTCTTTCTTGGTTCATTTTGTTTTTGTAAGTTTTCAATTTTTATTAAAAATAAAAATTCATTTTTTCCCCTTACTAACTATAACCATGTAGCATATTTTTATTCGACCAGTTTATTTTCATGTTTTTCTAATTAAATAAAAAAAGTTGCAAAAAAAAAATTAAATATCGCAAATACAAATGCAACATTATTATTAGGCAGCAGGCAGGCATAAGTTGAAATTTAAGCCCACAATTGCCCATGTTGAAAGTCGTTGATCAAAATGTTTGTTCATTTATTCGTTTGTTTGTTGCTGTTGTTGTTGTTTGTCTGAATTTGAGTTTGTCATTCATTTTCAACGAGTTGAATGCGAAATGAAAGTTGCACTGTGGGTTGATTTGTGGAATTTTTGCGGCTGCTTGAATTATGTGGGTTCTACGGGTAGAAACAGCGCGGCAGCACCATCACCACCAACCAACCAACTAACCAACATCATATAGTATTGGGCGCCAAAAACCAAACAAAAATTTTTGTTTGAAATTCGCTCAAGTGTGGGAAAAGTAGTTTTTGGTGGTTATTGTGGTTGTATAATTGTTATAATTGTTGCTGTTGCTGCATTTGAAATGTTACGAGTATTATGGTGGTCAAATGCAGCAAGTGGTTGGTAACAGTGGAGTTGAGCTTTTGTATGAATAACTCTTGAAATTACTCAACTGATAGTAAATTGTTTTACTAAATGTGGCATTGATGAGCGGAAGTGCCCCTGAACATTACATTTGTTGCTTGGTATAAGAAAGAAAACTTAAGTTAAAATTAATCATCCGAATTTTCAGTGTTACGCAAAATATCACTGGAGATAGAAGTTTCAAAATTTAACTCTATCGGCCAATTTAGTAGCTCTTTATATTTTAAATACTTTTTTGTAGAGTTGCAGGCAGTGCATGGCAGTTCATCATATATTTTTAAATACTATTCACAAGAAAAAAAGGTCTGTGAAATATGAGACTTACAGGTCCTTCCTCTTTTGTCCTGGCAAAGAATTTCAATGTGAATTTATATTTGGGTCACTCTTTGTCAAATGAACCACCTTACCAGTGAATATCAGTTTTTCAGATAACAATTTTTCAGATAAAAAGTTATAATCAAGCTTTAAGTTTTCGTTGAATCAATTACTGTACAATGCCGTGTTGCGTTTTTGCAAATTTTAAAGCGACAGCTAAAGATGACGTTCAAAACGGAAAAGGTCACGTAATATTTTTGTAAAATATTGGAAAAAAAAAATATAAAAAAATCAACAAATATTTCTTCTATCTAAGTTCTAAATTTTTAGATTTTACGTCAGTGATAAAAACAGTTTTGGTCAAAATTTTACATTTAATCACTTTTTCTCTTTAACTATCAATTTTCAACAAAAATTGCACTGCCTAAAAAGTTTTCAAAATTGATCAAAATATTTAGAAAAATAAAAATTTTTTATGTTATTACAGAATGAGAATGGGTGGTAGGCTATAAGACTTTTATTTAGCATGCATATTTAGGGTGGCCCTCATACAAATTTATTTTTATAATAGCATTTTCACAAACACCACTCCATCGTTTCACCTGAAATTTACACCACGTGTCTTTTATATAGGGTGTTTTTTTTAGAGGTATAGAGCTTCGAATTGAAATAAAACACAAGAAAATCGTTTTAATGTCCATCAATTTGGCTTTATTGGAAGGATAATTTTATGCCATTAATCTTTAAATATGATTTCGGGCATGTGGCCGCCGCGGCTGGCTCGAATAAAGCCAATTCTACAGGTCCAATTTTGAACCACTTTTTCGAGCATATGGGGCCGTATGTCGGCAATAACGCCACGAATGTTGGCTTCCAAGTCCCCTAACGTTTCTGGTTTGTTGGCGTAGACGAGCGACTTCACATATCCCCAAAGAAAATAATCCAATGGTGTCAAATCACACGATCTTGGTGGCCAATTGACAGGTCCATTCCGCGAAATTATGCGCTCATCGAATGTTTCCTTCAATAAATTGATTGTGACGTGCGCTGTGTGGCATGTAGCGCCGTCTTGTTGGAACCACAACTCATCCACATTCATGCCATCCAATTCGGGAACAAAATAGTCGGTTATCATGGCTCTATACCGGTCTCCATTAACGGTAACTGACTCTCCAGCATTATTTCGGAAGAAGTATGGCCCAATGACTCCACCAGCCCATAGAGCACACCAAACAGTCAGTTTTTGTGAATGTAATGGCGTCTCAAGGGTCTCATGTGGATTCTCTTCACTCCAAATGCGGCAATTTTGCTTGTTGACGTAGCCATTCAACCAAAAATGAGCCTCATCACTGAACAAAATTTTGCGATGAAAATCAGCATCGAGATCAATCTCATTTTCGGCCCATACACCAAAATCACGACGCATTGCATGGTCTCGCGGCTTTAATTCTTGCACAAGCTGGATCTTGTAAGGTCGCAAGCCAAGATCTTTGCGCAAAATCTTCCATAAAGTTGATGGACAAAGCTCCAATTGCTGTGCACGGTGGCGAATCGATTAATTCGGGTCCTCTTCAACATTTTGCTCTACAGCGGCAATTGTTTCTTCGGTGCGCACTGTTCGACGTCTCTGCGGATGCGTATTATCACATAGAGTAAACGTAGTGCGAAAACGACCCATGGTTAACCGAATTAATTGCTCTGATGGACGATTATGTCGACCATAAAATGGACGGAGCTTGCGGTAAACTTCGCGAACTGAACCATTATTTTCGAAATAAATTTGCACGATTTGCAAGCGTTGTTCTTTTGTCAACCTGTTCAAGATGAAATGGCAAACCAAACTGAACATAAATGACATTAGAGTTGCCAGATTTGACCATAAAATGCCAGTTTTATCTCTATTCGAAAAACAAACCTCTAAAATAAACACCCAGTACAAGAATTTTCCTGGGTTTATTGGGCATAAAACACAACGTCGAATTCTATTCTTAATAAGACTTTATTCGTGTTTTTGTTTTCTTTTGAAACCAAAAAGATTTAACACAGCAATTTTCTGCTTAGTTTAATGACTGTAACGCAAATATGACGCCATGCAATTAGCAAAATGTTGCATATACATTACGTTTGTATGCTTTCAATACAAAAAGAAAAAAAAGCCCCAACATTTAATTTAAATGTTAAAATCACTTTTGATTTTTCTTTGCAACATAAAATTATGGGCTGTAAAAATTTTTTTTTATTTTGTTGTAATTTAAAAAAAAAAATGTACTTTTGCTTTTTGGCAGCGTGTAACATAAAGCGTGTCCGCCTGATTTTTGTCTAATGTGTTCATTTAAATAATCATGTCTGCGTCAACAACAATTTTATCACGAAAATGCGAAAATTAACTTGTTGTTGCTGTTGCAGTTAATATTGCCGAGCGATTGCTGGTGATTTCTTTACTGCTGCTGCTGGCGCTGAATTCTGTGTTTTGCTTTTTAAACATAAAAAAACAAACAAACTAACGCAAAGTTTTATTTAAAACCATGGCTAAAATATCAGTTACCACAAAGTTGTTGATGTTGATGTTGCTGGTTCTTGTTTATTCACAGTCAAGCGAACTACTTTTAAACAGCCGCACAACAATAATTATAACAACAACAAAAGTGCTACAGTTGACGAACGTAATGTGCAACAAATACTAATGAAAAATCACGCAAATTATTTAGAGGAAAATTGTCAATAATAATAAAATGGAGATGGTTAAACTTTCGTCAAATTAAATACAAAAAATATTCCATAAACGGAATGTTTTCGGTGATTTTTTTAAAAATTTTCTGAACCCGAACTTAGTAGCTGTTCTCTCAGAAAAATGGATTTATGTTGCTACGAAACTACATGCAGTGTCTAAAAAAAAGTGTAACGAAAGTACTTTGTAGTACATTTGCCTGTACTTCGAAGTACAGCGCGGTATTTCACAAAAAGAAGTAATTACTGTTCTTCCAAAACAAGTACGGTTGGTCACATTAGTCACGCGCATACTTAGAAAGCCTAATTATATATTCCAAAAATGTATCACCCAAATTGCATAAAAATCACGCTTTAATAGAGTGTTATCTGTAAAATGCTGCACTAGCGTTGCTTATATTTAAATCAAGTACCATGTCTGCCAATGTAAAAATAGGCGTGGCTAACTAATTTACTGGCATTTTGTTAATTTTTTATATGATGATGTCTTCTTTAGTTGAAGTTTTTTTCTTTTCTCTTGCAATTTTAGTTGTTGTTCTTGCAATTTGCTGTTATTATTGTTGTTGCTTTCGCAGCTGCTATTACCATTGCGGTTGCCGTTGCTCTCACTTGTTGCTGCAACATATTAGGTTTGTTTATTTTGTTAAAGCTCATTCAGGTAATCAGTTAAAATATATATGTATGTATGTATGTATTTGCTTTATTTTTCATTAGGCCCAATTGGTTCGATACGTATGAAGCTCTGTTGCTCTGTTGTTTTCTTATCTGGTTTATTTTTTCTTCGAAAAAGTATTAAATTTCCATGTAAGCAAATATGTTGCTTAGTTTCTTCCTCATACCATGAGTTTGAAATTCTAAAGAAAATGGTTGCATGCTGCATTTTGAAGCGCCTTTACCAGCATCTATTTTAAGAAATTCATATTTCATTGGAATTTTGGTTATAGTTATGTTCTTAGGAAGAAATTTAAAACTTTCACAGTTACTTTAAATTACTGGCGCCATATTATCGCATTTTTGGGACCATTTAAAGGCTGAACCCCTTTTTTTTCATTGTGAGCTGTAGTTAAAAAAAATTATCAAAATCTTAAATTCGAATACTCTTTCTACGTACCATTTTTTCGAGTAATGCAATAAAAAAACATTTATAAAGATTTGATTTAGATTTTTTTTTTTTTTTTGGGTTTTCTTATTAGAGTGTCGTAGTTTTGAAATGAAATAAGAAGTAAACAAATTATTGAAATGAATTGAATTTTGGCTTCATTTGATAGATAATTTGTTGTCATTTGAATATGATTTTGGGCATATTAGTACTGCGACTGGCCCGAATATTTCGCAGTTTCTGTGTTCAGTTTTCAATCACTTTCATGAGCATCTGCGGCAACATTTCGGCTCTGAACTCAAAGTTAAAATATTTTAGCAAACTTGCAAAATTTCCACAATTTGCAAACAGTGTCCTCTCCATGATGACATTGCAGACCAGAGTATAAGTGATACCAGCGCTGTTAGATTTTTTGTACTTTTTGACGATTAATTTCTATTGAAAAGTACGAAACTCTAAACAGGAAAACAAGCTGTTAAAGTGAATTTATATATCAAATTATTATGTGTCAGCTTAATCATCTTTTAGTTCAGGTTTTCCAAGCCCACGCCAGTGACCCGACGTTGAGTACAATCAGCATGTTTTCAATATATTTTTGTGATAAAAATTCGCAAATTTCAAATAAAAGCGCTTTGATCTCACTGTGATTTCTGCTTCTTAAACCCGCCGTTGGGAAAACATTTGGATAGTCACATTCGTACCCAATGGGTCTGGCTGGACCCCTATCTGTTTTCATGTAATCACATGTAAATATTGCGTTTTTGGTCATGCGCTTGAACGTATATACTCACCAGCCAGGTAAATATTTTCGGATTCTCTATTTTGGCACTGGTTCTGGAATATATTTTCTTATCTGTAGTGGTAAAAACACTGAAAAAATATATATGACCTAAAAAAAAAAAACGTTTTGTTTTTCTGTGCATTTTTTCATTTTATTTTTGAATATGTCAATCTTATAACTGAGTTTTAATATGAAATATGATAAAAATTATCATCTTTCATAGCGATTCGTTTGAGAGATGATTATGAACGAAATATTTGGAGTGAAAAATTTTTTGAACACTTCAATTGAAATGGATTTTCATTCTTTGGGTCCAGCTCGAAAATGAATAACATTGTGTTGGCGCACGCGGACATAAGCAGTTGGCTCCATAGTATTCCATTTGGTGCCGTCTTTACGATAAAAACAAGTAGCACTTTGTTGTTGAGATTCCGTAAACGCCTCTTCTTTATCACTATCAATCATTTCATTTGGTTCGATTATCAATTCGTTTTTAATAACGGATGCCTCATCTTCGTCTAACACATAATCTAAATCTCTATCGTCCTTATCATCCAAATCATCCAAAGATGGATTCAATCCTCAAACATTTTCTCCCTCCTCAGTAGCTCTTTCCCGTTCAATATCATTTGCCAAAGCTGCTGCCAATCGCGAATAAAATTCTTCATTACTGCGGCGAGGACGCGTATTGTATAGAAGTTCTGCTTCATCACTCATTTTGATCAAATCACAAATACTTAGCACTAACGTCTTCTACGATCAACTTTCACTAGGCAATTGACGCGACCGAATAGAAAAAAAACAACACAAAATGGGTGCGTGGGCATAAAGATATGCTTAGAGCATATAAGAAGCAATTGTATTCAAATTTAATAGAAATTACCGTGATAAAATAAAAAAACACGAATCAGAATGTTCAAATCGCATCAACTTTCATGCAAAATACATAGGAGTCTGGCTGGACCCATTGGGTACGAATGTGATGTATACATCACAAAGTGCTCGTAGTTATCCCTTCATTGGTTTGGTTTTCTCCTAACTTTTTTTGTAGTAGATAGCTATTAAATAATTATTTATACATGTGAAGCTCTTAAAGCGCTCAAAATACAGAAAAAGAGAAGCGCTTCTAGTGTGCTTCATTTACAGCAGAAACAAAGCGTTCGATTGAATGGCAAATGTTTTAAAAGTCCCTGGTATAAACGAGACAATTAAAACTTGACAATAAAATTTAACGGCTTTGAAACATTGGTTTAAACAGATCCTTACATCACGAAGAGCGTTACTTATCGAATATTTGCAAAAAATTAGTTAACTTTTTAAGCACTTGAGACTTGACTTTTAGTCGATATATGTTAGTTAACACATAACCTACCTATTTTTAAATGAAAGACAGAGAACTTTAATCTGAATTTGAATATAAAAAAGAATGATAGGTGAGTGCAGGAGGCACTCACGGCATCATATATGAGGTTAATAATGTTTTGTTAGCTTAGCACAGCAAATTTTGAAGAAGTTCAAAGTAAAGAAAATGTCGAAAGAGGTTCAAAATCTCTTGATAAAGTCGAAAAAATGTTGATAAGTTCGAATTTTAATTAAATCTTAAGTACGATGGCATTCCAAGACATTTCTTACGAGAGAGACATATTAAGTGAATCTCATGTGTGGGCCAAAACAACTTATAAAAGTTTGAAAGCCACTGCTTTATTCTATCAACTTACACTTAAAGGGAGCTATGTAGCTTTGCAAAATAAAATAAAATTCAAAAAATTCAAGCGATGTTGTTCTAACCGTTAGTACAAAATATTTTACTGCTTTTGCAAATTTATCACAGATGACTTTTTGCAACTCGCCGTACATAAAATGCCACCATCATTGGCACAAGTGGCATCTGAGAATTTTTCATATTTATGGTACAAAACCATATGTAATTTCATTTTATTAACCATTTTAAGCGACACCAACCGAGTGTGGCAGCATCAACAACAGATGGTTGGGATGGGATGGGTTGGACTACGATAGAATGGTATGAGCTGTAGAGCCATATAGTAAAGGAAGAAATAAGACAAAAAAAAAAGAGAAAAAATTTGAAAGTGAACATTTATTGCCAATGCCTTTAAAAAGTCAATTGATGAGTCGCATATTGCTGTGACGGTGTACCTATAGTTGCATTTCTTCTTACCTCTTTTCTTTTCGCTGTTTTTGTTGATGATGACGCTGATGACCATATGACCACTTGCCCCCAAAAATGGACAAACCCACCATGTACCGCAAATAGTTGAAGTGCTATAGTAAATACTTTTGCGCTTCAATCATGGCAATTTTTATTTTCTTCTTTTTTTTTTTTTGTTTTGGATACAATGGAAATGCTGATGCATAAAGTTGATACGCATCCTTTGAAACATTGAGGCAAGTTTTCAGAAAAATGTACATAAGTGTTAGGGTGTGCATTATTGAAATTTCTGAGGAGTTTTTATTATTTTGGATCATCGGCTATTTGAAGTCATTAGAAAGCAAAACGAATTAAAACAAAAAAACAGCTGCAAAAAAAGGAGCTTTTTGAGGATATCTCGAAAACGATTTTTAAGAAAAAAAAAAATAGTTGTCATTTTTGGAATCTACGCCCCAAAATACATCGAAAAAAGTCTATGAGAAACCAGATTTCGAGACGAACTCCAAATTTGTAAACTAGTGTAGTAGGTACTTTGCTCACTTATCGAAACCCTTTTACTTTTGAGCACCTCCGTCATATGGTGCTGTTTGTTATAATTACGATATATTGGTAACTATAGTAAGGAATATATTATAAATAAAAATATACTTATATCAAAAGAGATTAAAATTTCTGAAAACTCAATTTCGTTTTAATTTATTTTCGCTTAAAAATACACCAATACAAAAAGTTTAAAGTTCAATTATACAAAGAAAAATATTAAGTTAATTACACCCTCATACATTTAAGATATTTTCGAAGGCAGCTTTTTATTTGCGTCATTCTTACATATAATTTCTATAAAAGTTTGCGCATTCACTCTATTGAAAATACGTCAATTTTCCCCAAATTCATCGCGTGTGTGCTTTCTATGACAAATAAAAAAAACTCACATGCAGCGTGCGCAAGACATTTGTCTGATAGTAACTCAGTCAGAAGATGACCATCACCATTGTCTGGTTTTCGAGTTGGCAGGTTGTTACATTCCAAGCCAAGCCACAGCCTAAAATATTTGAGGTCATGAATGCTGTTATTTGGCCTTTTCAATATAAATTGCAGTATATTGTGTATAGGAATGACATGGTAAAAAAAAAGTCCAGCGCATAAGTAATGCGTCTTCAACTTTGAAGTGTCGTTAGTTCAAATTTATATTCATTGTCAGTCAAGAAGTTTTTATTGCAGTTTAGTGTTTGTATCAACAAGTTCGAATATATAAAGTTTTTTTCACCAAATATATCATGCAGGTTGTTATGTTACTAAGTGATTCTACGAATAAATATCTAACCAGATGTACATCTAAGCAAATACCAACCATATTTGAAAGCTACAAGTAACAGTTAACAGAAGAAGAAATTGTACTTTAAATTAAATTAAAATTATTCCAAAGCTCGTCCATATGTGCCTTATTCCTCAGTCCCATGAACCCATTATGAACCCATGATATAAATACATACATATAAATTTGAAAATTTCCGGCTAAAGCATTTACTTTTAATTTAAGTCTACAATATCTGTGATAAATTTATAAATAGTATGATAATGTTCTAGAATTAAGGTAAATGTACCATATGTCTGTAAATTGTGCGATAACTTATTTTTGTAACGTTTTTATTTTCTACTCAATAAACATTTATTATTAATTTAAGTCTACATATTTTAACACACACAATAATGTATAAAAAATTAATTTATTAATTAAAATTTAAAAATTACTTTCAACAAAAATTTTCTATTCTCAAAACGAAGTATTCGGTTGAATAGATGGCATAAATTTGGTGAGTGATTTTCGTTGTTATTGAATGTTTTATCGACTTTTCAGTAGTTTCTAACATATTTCAACAGTTTTCAAATATTATCGAATCGTTCGAAATCTTCGATATTCCCTGACTTATTTAAACTTTTCGACAATTTTCAATTTCTTCGATATTCTTCAACATTTTTCAACTCTTAAGAACTTTTCTCCTATCGATTTCTTCAATACCATTCAACGATATTCGCGTAAAATCAAAAGAGTAACGAAAACAAATGCATACAATAAAAAAATATAGAGCTTAAGCCCACTGTGGTTATATTTTGTTATGATTCTTAACTGGTCAATGTAAAAACGAAGGCATGATATACATGGAAATTTTTAAACGTCGGCTAACAAAGCTTACTGATGATACCATGTAGCAGTGGTTGAAACTAGTATAAGCGGCTAGTTGCTATTTTTTCTTCTATGCATATTGCGCTGTCATTTTTAAGTGTTTTTTGAACTAAAAGTATTCAGGCTCGTACCAACCCGACTTTGCGTGGGGAGGACAAACAGATTTTATTTTGCTAAGAGTGAGACCAATGGTCTAAGAAACCCACCTTAGATGAGACGCGTGAGTCTGAAAGTGTTGCTCAGTAAAAAATAAAAAAAAAAAGGTATTCATTTTAATTCAGCTGTTTCGATACTTATCAAATTTAATCGACTTTATCGTTACTTTTCGTCATTTTTCGGAATAATCGATATTTTTCGATTATATGGCACATATTTGAAATTTGTCACAAGTAGTAGTCAAAATTTAGTAGTGTCGAAAAAATCGATGGAAGGCGAAAAATAGCTTATGTTATCGAAAAAGTCTATAAATGTCTAAAAACATCAAAAATCTATAAAAAAAGTAAATACAAGTCTAATCATATCGAAAATTATAGAAAAATTTGTTAGATACCTTGAAGTTTTGAGTCGCATCAATAAGGATGGAAAGAAATGTTAAAAGTTTTAAGGAATTGAATAATATTGCAAAACGTAGAAAATATCGAAAAAGTCGGACGGTATCGAAGAACATAAAGAAAGTCGAAATGATTGTACCTAAATATAAAACTGAAAAGACTACCTTCGAAAATAAATTTCATTAAAATTCAATATGCAGTTAAATTCATAAATATTAAGAAATTTTGCCCACAACGCTCGCTATGCTCACATTTCTGAAGACCCAAAATCGCAGTATTTATTATGCCATGGTAAAGATCAGTGGTGGGCACGTAGTGTTCCTATACGCCCTCATTGCCCGAACCGTTATACGACGCACAGGCGAGTGAAAAAAAATTCGCAGAATTTCAACGCTATCGAGGCACATCGTTGACTTTAATTCAAATGAAAACAAAACACAAAGGCATAAGTGACGGCGCCGCATTGTGTCTTGACGAATGTAGCAATTGTTTTTGTATTTAATGCAATTTGTTTTTTTTTGTGCTGTTGGCCAATTTGGAAATGACAGCAAAAAAAGTTTAAAATTTTGTTGCTTGATGTTGTTGCTTAGCCCTTTTGTAAGTGTGCGTCCACAGTGCGCGCTCAAAGCGGAGCCGAGCGCAAAGCTGATCAATGCGAGAAGCAATGCGAGAAACTGGCTGCATACAATTTCATACGAAATCGCGCATGGTGGTCACAGTGAAAGCCGAGCCGAGCGCAAAGCGGATTGAATGCGAGAAAACAGTTTTGAAGTGTTTTTCAGCGCCGACTCGCATTACAGGTGTTGATGATGTCATGTGTAGTTGCTTTTTCCAACTGAATTTGTGTTTTTTCGTCGTTATTGTTTTTCATTATTCGTAAATAAAAAATAAAATGGACTGTGAATTATTGATTAGTAAAATTTTTTCTCATTCTGCTCTATGGGACCAAAAAAATAAATGTTATCATAACAGAAATTTAGTAGAAAACTTATGGAGGTCAATTTCAACAGAAATGAATGTAGAGATTAACAATTAGTAGTTCACAAGGAGTTATGGGTATTTTAAGTAGAATTTAGTAGAAAATTTAAATTTCAACAGAAATGAATGTACAAGTAGAGAGTAACAATTAGTCTTTCACAAGGAGTTATGGGTATTTTTATGAAATTGGTCCATTTTTTATCAATATGTTGCGAAATTTTTTTGAGAATGTAGTCAAGAGTTTCGATGCTCATTCGGGTATATTCAAAAAATTTTTCTGGGTATTTCCTCAAATCTTCATATAAATGATGAAATTCACCAAATTCGTTCTTTTTTACGTTTATTGGATGCTTTCCAAATTGTCTTTCTTTTAAAAAATAGTCCATGACAATCGGAGAAACAAAATACTCTTCATCAGACGAATCCATTGCTTTTTACTTCAATAAACACAAATGAATGAATGAAGTAAATACGTACAGCAAATACGAATATGAAAATACGAACGACAAGCAGAATTTCAGCGCCGATTCTCGCATTCACTGTGGCCACCCAAAATTCCGCTTCTCGCATGAAAAATCAGCTTTGCGCTCGGCTCCGCTTTGAGCGCGCACTGTGGACGCACACTAAGATTTCCATGCCTGCCACTGGTATAGATGACGAATAGACAATTTCCACGCGGTGTGTCCTGAGTAAAACTAAAATCTATGACAACGCCATCATACTGGCTGAATTTTTTTATACCGAAAGTGATTTTCAAACCAAAAACAGAGGCAAACACCTTTCATTAAAGACAATTAACCCGATTTAAAATCCTCAATGAAATTATGTCACATCCAGCCAAAAGCTCGTTAAAAACCTCATGTTCCTCAATTTTTTCGGGGAAAAACAATTGAGTGATGTAATTTATTATTTATTTTATATATTTATAATATATTTAATTAAGCTTTTATTAAATTTAGTTCCATCTTTCCTGTTGTATTCGAAAAAAAGCGGAAAATTTTGTTCTACTAGCATATTAATATTACTCAATAGTAGGGATCGGCTTGTTCATGCAGACAAAATTCAAGTTTGAAATACGGTAATATTACTTCAATTTATTTTTTAGAAAATAAGTAGAAAGAGAAAATGCTAAATAAATACAAATAACTACATACTAATAAAACTTTTAAATTGCAAAAAGTTCTAATCTAATATGATTTCAAATAGACTGAGATAAAACTTGTAAAATTTGCAAAGTATTTACACTAACGAAATCATGCCCAAGAAAACGCCTCATTTAACAAAGGATTAACAAGTTTCACCCTAAGTTGATTTTATTCCAGGGATTTGCATGTTGCACATACAAAAATAGAAATTCTTATTCTGATTAGGATTACCTGCCAAAAGTGATAAACCTGCAATGAAGCAGCAACACTAACAAAAAAGGGTTCTTCCAAAAATGTACAATGTATGCAACACATTAATTAATACTAATGGTTAAGGGTCTCCACCTCATGACCAAAAGAAAAACTTTACAAAACAGTAGCAAAAACAATTGCATGTTAATGGAAAATTTTGAAAAAGTTAAGAAAACCGTTAAGGTTAGAGCAAGAAAATTTGATAAAAACAAAACTCAACATATTCTTAGAATTTTGGCTAACCCATTAGCTGCTGTTGTTGCTAAAAGGTAATACAGTTTTTACTATCAAATTTGACAAGAAAAATTTTCTCAGAAGCGCTTACTTGTGCCATAGCATTGCAAACACCTTGTTAAATATTGTCAGTTGAAAAACCTGTCACCTGTAAAACTTTTGGAACCGAAAATTCTAATGGATTTCTGTAGTCGAAATGCAATACAATTTTCCCTAATAAAAAGTCGAATAAAATTGAAATAAATATACAATAAACAAAGTTCCATACAACAAGCAAAGGAATCAGCGATTTAACAAGGTAACATTATATGATAATTTTTCTGCTCGTTTTTGAATTTGTAGGCCTATTTTGCCTTGGTAATTAAACCCTCTAAAATACTCTTTGAAAATAGGGCAGCACGACTTAGTTCGATGTATGTATTACATAGTTTCAGAAAGTGCAAAAAATCATAATTAACTTAAAGCTTAAAGCTAAATAGCTAAGAAGGCTAATAGATGTAGTAGCTAACTAAAATGTGTTAAAATCAAAACAAACATTGAAAACATCAAATTAACAAACAACAACAACAACAGCAATCAATATTAAGAAGCGTGAAAACCTAAAAGGGTGCAGTTTACAATTTTGCCGAAAATCTACTATTGGATCAGTCCCAAGGATTAACTAATCCTTGCCTACAAAAAAAGAAGAGAGAAAAAAAACAGAGACAACACAAATAAATGGGTAGGCTGCCGACGTACTTCTTCAGAATGCTTGTATGTACTTATAACAAAAGCTTTGCTCGACATCGTCGTCACCGCTATCTTTTGTATGTATCTCTGTAAGTTTTGATGTTGCACACAAATTTTAAAAGGCAGGCAAACAATAATAGCAACAACTGCAAGAAATTGCTGATTTTTTTTTGTTTTTCAAAGGAAATCCAATATATTCATTGCAGACATGAGACAGACGAATTCTGTCTAGCCAGCGTATATCATATGCGAATCGGATGGATTTCATGTGTTTTAAATAAAAATTGCAAATAAAAATTTAGGGAAAAGAGTTGCATTTCCTTTGGACAAATTTTGTCAAAAATATGCGGGTAGCGTGGCATAAAAATATTAATATTGGGTGTTTTAAGTACGGAATCTTTGTTATTTATTTTATTATACCCTACACCGAGGGTATATACACTTTGTCTCTCCGTTTTTAACACATCGAAGGGAGCGTGACAGGTATGGAAAAGTGTATATGTTCTTGATCAGCGTCACCACCTGAGTCGATTTAGCGATGTCTGTCTGTCTATCTGTCTGTTGAAATCAGGTTTACGGGAAAGCCAAGAGAGCTAATTGAATGAAACTTTCACACACTGGTCACATCTTCTTGCAGGCATCTTGCTATTGAAAATGGACGAAATCAGTTAACGGACACGCCTACCGCCCATGCTCTATGTATATTTACCCAGACCAATTTTGAAAAAAGTTGCAGCGATTTTGATAAAACTTGGTGATTTGGTGTACATATGAACCAAATTAGGATTAGCCTGGGTTTCACGTTTCCAAAGGGTCGTACAGGGGTGTGCACAGCCATAAATTTTATAATTTATACCACCATATCTTGTAAGCCGTTCAAGATATTGCAATGAAATTTGGTGAACGGATACACATCAAATATATCTTGAATTGAGATAAAAGTGAGCGGAATTGGAAAAGTGGGCGTGGCACTTTTCAACTGTTAAAAATTTTGATTCCGTGTATCTAAAAATTGGCACAAACGATTTCCATAAAAGTTTTGGAGATGATGCCGCTGAAAGCAGTCTTCAATACAAGCTTACCCACTTTACTGAAAAAACTCGTTGAAGGGCGTGGCACCGCCCACAATATTTATAAACGTTATGTTAAGAGAACGAACAATGTAATCGTGATGAAATTTAATGAGGTAGATATTTTTGCTATAAGGTCTCTTATAACAAAAATTTGGTCCAATAGTACCTGTGGGCGTGCCACCTACCATATAAGCAAAAAACGTTTATTGTAATAGATAGTGTGCTAAGAGAGTAATCTTCATAAAATTTGGTGTTTAGATGTTAGTTACTATAGGCTTTAAAAATAAATTAGTTTTGACAGAATTGCATCAGTTGGCGTGGCACCTCCCATATTAACATAAATTTGTAAGCGCTGTTTTCAGTGAACTATTGCAGCAATTCCTATGAAATTTAATGAAAGTGGTTCAGTTGCTACAGAGAATATCTGAATCAAAAGTGGCTGAAATAGCACCAATGGGCGTGGCACCTCCCATACAAATAAAATACGGTAAGCTTCATATTTGTCGAAAAATGTGAGCAATCATACTAAAATTTGGTGTTAGGGGTTTGCTTATGAAAAGCTATTTCTGGATCAAAACCGGGCTGGATTGTGCCAGTGGGTGTGTCACCGCCCTAAGTTTAAAATATAACTACAGCATATATCGCAAAGTATATAAGCTATTGTGCTGAAATTTAATATGAGGATGTCGATCGTGAATATAATTTGTTGAACCAAAAGGGGGCGGAATTGAAGAAGTGGGTGTGGCACATTTCAAATTTGTAATTTTTATTCGATTTTTTCAACATTTTCCATATTCTTTCGACTTTTTCAACCTTTAACTTTTTCCAATATATGTATTTGTTCGACTTTTTCAACCTATTTCAACTTTCTTCTAAAGTTTCTTTATTTTTCCAACTTTTTCATCAATTTTGAATAGTTTCAAATTTTTTCAACTTCTTTAATTTTTTTAGAGTTTTTCAAACTCTCTCAACATTTTACAACATTTTGCATATATTTATGACTTTGTCAACATTTTTCAACCTCTGTCAACCTTTCTAACATTTCACATTTTTTTCGACCTATTCAACCTCTTTATCGTCTTCTTAAGATTTGATGGAAAAGTACTTTCAGTGCAGTGTAGAGTATTTGAGTTTCGGCCTGGCCGAAGATAACACCTTAACTTGTTTTTATTTTGTAAATATATTTTTTGTGAAAATAAATTATTTATAGCAAATCTTTCTAAACCGAATATAAGCAGCATAATAAGTGCGAATAAATCGCAGCGAAAAAAGAGCTTTTTCATATGAATGACCTTTTGTATAAGCAAGCGCTTTTATGCTGAATATTGGCGTACTATGAAAATTTGGCGCCCGCGAAGAGATACCACCGAGCCTAGATTTCCTCTCAAGACCCTTACTATAAAACAACAAACAAAACCATTAGAAATTTTTTGAAAAAGCACGAAGTAAAAGCAAGAGAAAGTGGAGGCAGACATAAAATTTTTTTCGGTTAAGCAAACATTTTTTTTTTTTTTTTGATACATATTTCAAAACGACCTCAATTTTGAGCACCAAAAATGAAAATTTTCTTTTTACGCCCGCCATTTTGTCAAAAATTAAAATTTTTCGATAATCAACAATTAAACAAAAAAGTATCTTATTATTTTTCGAAAAACTCCCGGAGGCCCTTAAGATGATCAAGCCACATTCACTCCGCTTGCGCAATCTGCACACAAAAAGCTTAATCGCGGTGCTGCAAGTTTCGGGACTCTATTTTTTATTTACAGGTAGACGTCCCCCAAGGCTTATGCGGTATCTATGCTGACACTGAGAAAGAAATATTTTTTAATGGTGCAGACGCCCGAAAATCTGAATGGCTTTTTTGTGGGAGTAATTGCGCTAGAGAGACATGAAGTTCTCTAAAAGCCATACCGATTATAAGGAGGAGGTAGAATGAACTAAATTATATTTTGAAGTTTATTCCTTTGGTGCGTTATCGACTGATGCAGATACCACTTTTCATAATCCATCTTTGGATTCAATGCAAAAAACCGACAAAAAAACTGTTGTCAACAGCAAAAATGTTTTTTTATATAACCAATTTGAAGCAATTTGACACTTTAAAAAATTTCAAATTGATTAATTAGTTCTTTTAAAAAAGCATTAGCATCATGCAAAATTGCAATTAGTGTCAAAAATGAATTCATTCATTGCTTGCCACATGCAATTGCAATACATTCACTTTGCACCAAATACCGGCTCATATGTACGATGGCTATCAGCGATATTCCACAACAAAGTCTTTCATCATTTAATGAAATCTTCAATGAAAACTAAATCAGTGCAATATTTTTTTAACACCACATAAATCATTTTTTTTACACAAAATTAACTGCTGCTACCGTGTTGTTGCTGCTGTCAAATGTTCCTCATCATCGCTAGCATACAGCAGGTAATAGCACAATGGACATGAAAATCTTTGCAATTTTGCAACACTTTAAGTCACTTCAACTTTAAAAAGTGGCATCATATATTTTTCAACATTTTATGAATTTAATTTTTCTTGTGAAGTTTTCTCAAACAGTGGCAACACTACACGTAAAGATGGGCTGTCATGCGCGGACAATGCGCAATTATATCGTAAATCAAAAGAATTTGTTGTTATTACTAGGTGGCTCTGTTCAAAATTACGAGTAAAACCGAGAAAAAAGTTATGATACGTAGTTAAAAATTTTAAATAGTTGGCATTTTTCTTATACAAAATATTATAAAAATAATTGCTCAGCACAAGAGACGGCTTAACAACTTGTTGCGCTGTCATGGAAAAGTCAGTAACAGCAGCACCAGCAACATTGCTCGTATATATCATTTTTATTAAAATCCGTCGATCTCAGCGATTTAGTTCGTCTGTCTGCCGAAATCCTCCAGTGCTTAATTTTCACATGCAATTCGCGGAAGGCCTGCAATGAATAATTTTCGCACCCCGTATTGCTGCTGTTGGTGCCAAGATTCCAATTAAATCGTATTTAAGTTGAATTTGTGAGGTGAACGCGTGCGCATGCGCATTCGTGATTCAACACCTGCTACCCGCCGCTGCGCGCGTCGTCTGCCATTTGTCAGGAAGCATGAAGCATCAACAGAAGGAGGCGCGACACAGTGAGAATTAATATTTCCCAATAAATGAAAACTTTGAATATATCGCATTGTTCAGTTTTGTAAGCGCGTATTGGATGCAGTGATCCTGATGTAAGACGCAATTACGGCTAAGTATTGAAAATTTTGGCTGCCATATACTGGCGCAGAGTAAGCTATTGATAAGGCCTCAATGACTATTCTATTGGTTTTTGGTCTCTTACTTTTGCAACAAATATAATAATACTTGTGCAATTCACAGTTCATTGTAAATTGGGCTGGTAAAATTAAAAGTATCTTACGAGGTGGCAACTTGTGTAGTTATTGTTTCCCATATAAATGCAAATTACCACAACAAAGAGAAAAGCTTCAAGTGCATAAGAAAAAGAGCAATCGGGTGGCAGATCTAAATCAGCTCTTTCAGTTTATTTCGCATTAGTACGACAATTATGTTTGACCTATGAAATGTTACTGTTCGATTTTTCGATAAAAAGATATCTGAGTAGAACAATATAGTTAGCTGCTTTTGAAAAATTTTCCATGTAGCTATACCATCTATGCAAACTTAGGTTCCAAATCAAGTTTCTCTCAAAACCTCGACTATTTCTGGAACTGTGAAGAGCCTAACTTTGCAACCTATATACATATGATAATCTGGTCACATATACGATAGTTTGCGAACGTACTTATTTCCTAGCAATGCTCAAATTTTGAACAGCTCTGCCACTTTTTCAGCGACTACAATTGCACAAAATTTGCGATTAGCTAATAATCTATCGGTTCGAGTTATCTATTATTTTGGTACATTTTGATCAAAACTATCCCTCCGAGTTCCATCTCGTATACAGGATTATGACCCTATGATCTGTCCTTACAGTCACTGACCAATATTGTAAATATTTTTCTGTATTGAAGACATTTTTATTTCTCTCAATGTTTTTGCCACCTCATTGCCTAAGCAAGCGATGATCTCGTTGCAAATATTTGCGCACTTTCACAAACGTGCCAATTGCTGTTGTTACTGCTGCTGCTGCCGCATATTACAATTTATGCTGCCAATTGGCAATGGTGTTGAAAAGAGGCGTGGTTGCTTAGTTGCAGGTCAAATTGAAAATTGTTTTCAGGTCAAGTAGTGGGGATTTGATAAAGAGCTGCCAATTGTTGATTGAATTATTGAAGTTGTTGCCATTGCTGATGTTGCAATTGCAGCATCACGTGCTAGCATGTGAGCAATATTTTTACTTTCATAAAAAGTAGCAGCAACATTTTGCTGTTGATCAAATCGTTGTTTTTTCAATTGTACATGTTGCAAGTGAACGCGTTTATTAGTAGTTGCAACAACCTGTTGCTTCATAAATTTTTAATAATGTGAAAACTTGGTAATTTTAAATAATTTTTGCGTTCAAATCGAAAATTAAATCTTTCATTGAACTTGTTTATGACTAAGGAAGCGCTTGTTAACTTAAGGTATCTTACAGTTTTTTTTGTTTATAATTTTCTTTTTTCACTTGTATCTCACAAATCCTTGGAGATGATGAAGCAGGATTTACACTGTGTGGTGTTTGTGTATATTGTGGCTTGAGTTTTTCATGTTTTCGTTTTTTTTTTTTTGCTGTTTTGGCATGGCGTTGCGTTGAGTGCGCGCGTTAAACAAACGCGGCAAAAGATTTTCATGGTTTAACGCTTGAATTTATTATTAATCAAAATTTGAAATTTTCTTTATGCGTCCTGTTGTTGTTTCCTTTTTGGCTTTTACATTATATTTCCTTTTGTTACATGTTGATGTAGGTACTTTGTGAAATTTTTTTTTTTTTCGAGAATTTCAACGTGCTTCAGCAAAGCCCTTGTGGAGTTAGATTCATGTAAGCAAGAGAAAATTGATTTTGTTTCTTTGTATCTAAAAATAAAACATTCAATCCCCTTTTCTTCTTTTGATTTAAGAGCTGGGTTTTCTTTAAAAACAATTCTTGTTGAAGGAATAAATTCTTAAAGTTCAAAGTTGATTTTTCACTTTTTTACTTTTAAGTTGGCACTTATGGCACTAAATGCTGCTAACAGTTTTACTAAATATTCATTAGCACCAGTGTTGAAATTTTTACTTTTTGGCAAATTCACTAAATTTTGTGTAGAATGTACTTTAAGGATATGAAGCGTAGTCTTATCCGAAATCCACCGAAAATCAACAATGCAAGGTGTACTCGTAGGTCGAAATGCCCGTTTGAAATTTTTATGTTTAAAGTTATAATCCGTTCTTACGCGAATGAAACTTTGTAAATCTGTAGATCTTCGGAGAGCAGTATCTTCCATAGGTGAAGAAAATGCTAAATTATATTTTGTCATTTTTGACAGTTGCAGTTGTGAGATTTTGTACCAACCAACCTAGCCAAATATGCGTGGGATTGAACATCGGGGCGTCATACTTCTTATATAACAAAAACGCTTTTAAAGCTTTATCTTGGTTGTGAACCTTGAAACATGTAGGTTTACTGGAATAACCATGCGTCCTCAGTTTCAATTTCAATAATATTTCTTCAAATTTGATCAAATCAGAGTTACATATCAGACTTTCCAAAGTTTTTTTTTTTCAACAATTTTACTCTGTACTTTTTTAATAATTCGATTACCTAAGTAATCTTGGCTTCGTCCTAATGAATGCATATGTATTCATATTTGCGGATTACTTATGTTGAACCATCGGATGTTTGCAATTTTCCAACATGACACACGGATAGTTCCTAAGCTTTTATTGTGATATTTTTAATTGAATGAATTCAACACAAAAGAAAGCCATGCTCTTTGTCTCCTTTTCACAGAGTTACTCCAAAGTTATAAAAGGATAATAAAGGTGACGGAGTCTGGTTCTGGCCAGGCCAGGACAGTGGCAGTACTCTGTTGTAACCATATTTTCGTCACTAAGCACTGCTCAACCCTTACTAGTCTTACATTCTAGAGGTGCTTTTTAACCCTGCAACGACCAATTAGGAAATCTAACGATTCGAATGCAATTTTTGTTTAGTCAATGGTATTTTAGGGAACACAGATGTTTCTAATGTAATAATTACGATTAAACTCTATGTTATACCCATAAGCGCTTGTGGCAACTTTTTCTTATTCCTTGTAACCGTCTGTTTAAATGTGACCGTTCTGTAAAAGCTTGGGAGAAGTATAATCCCAATTTTTCTTTTCGAGAATGGAAACTTTAAAGTTTTGGGTGAAGTTGGTTCTGGGAGGGCAATGTTCTTAAAGACAATTTAATTGAAATCGACCACTTTTTTGTCCTACATTTAATAACTGGCGCTTCTTCAAAAATGCGCTTTGTTATAAAGTTCAGCAAATCACTTTTGATGAAAAGATGCAATGAGGGATAATTTTTAGCTACCCATGAAGCTAAAGGCCTCAACCCATAGAGTCCGTCAAGTCCGTTGCATCAAAGTATACAACTGACAACTGAGATGAAATCTATTCATTTGTATTAAGTGCGGCCAAATCAATACTTATCCGTCAACGAAACAGATGAAGTTGAGCAATTTTCAACTTTTGACGTACGTTGAATAGTTTGACAACTGCGAGTTTGTGTGAAACATAGAAAACAAAGAAAAATAAGAAAATTAAAATTGTCTTCATATATAAAAAAAGTATATAAGAGCAGAGTATACAAAAAAAAAATACGAAATTTATCATTTAAGAATCTGTTTGTTGATTTTTTGTTTGACTTTAAATGCGTTGCTGACCTATTCATTGGATCGCCTGGTGTTATCTACATGGCATCGGATTTGTTGCTGGAAACAATGGATATGACAATGACAGTTAAGTTTCAAAAATCCAAATTACGACTGAGTCAACTCTTGCCGACCAGTTCATAAACTTCACCTCCTCTGGTGGCTATATTTTGAGGAAAAAAGTGTATGGGCACTTTTTTATAAAGCATTTTTGGCTTGAATAATTAGTAGACATGAAACTTTTTTTCGTATAAATCTGCATTCAACTGCAATTCGGTTAATTTTTAAAATTTATAATTAGTTGCAAAAAATCAACAAGAAGTATAATTTAAGACAGTAAATTCTTCTTGCATGAATTTAAAAAACCGGAGAAACTTTAGCATTGATCAAAAAACTCCAGCTTTAATTCTAAAAGTGAAATTTTTATTGAAGCTTTCAACAAAAATCTCCCCATTCAAGCAGAGACTGGTCACTTGGTAATAATAAAATTAATTTTGATGCTTTAAGATGATGAAGTGCACAAGAAAATAACTTTCTTCGCAAAGACGCTGGAAGACATTGTCTACGTCGTTTTTTTTTCTACTCTCTCCTTCACTTTGAACTTCTTCGTCCTTTCTTTCCTTGCGTTATATTGAATCTTAAGCTCAAAAATACAGTCTTTCCCCATCCACTGCGATCGAATTTTACTGAAAACTTTTTTGCAACAGCATCATTCATAGACTGCGGTTGCTGCTGCTGCCGGCAATTATGTTGGCATTGTCCTTGCACGTGATGGGTCATGGAAGTGGTCGTGGTCGTGGTCGCGGTTTATGGTTGTGAACGCAATTGTGAAAAGGTCAATGTACACCACCAGTTAATGTTGGGAATAAATTAAAAAAAAAAAAAAGTTAAGTGGAGCACGACATTGACTTTGTGCTGGCTGGTGGAAATGAAGAAAGTGTGTCAATTGCAGTTCACATTTGAAAGGAGGATGAAAAACAAGCAAATAATTTCTAAGAGAATTCAATATTTATTGAAATATGTTGATTTTCAATTAAATCGATGAATTCAACAATTAATTTTAGCCAATAATTTTATTGTTGAATTTTGAATAACACACTAATTAAGCAGCAATTTATAAGCCACGCTATATGGCAAAAAATGCAGTTTAACATTGCGACTTTGAAGTATTTATTGTTATTGTGTTTACTTTAGACATTGTAGTTAAAGTGGCTATTGTTGTTTACACTAGGCTACAAGTTATTGTATTTACTGTTTTCTTACCCTATCCCTATAGTTTTTGAGATATTTGGATTCAAAAAATGTTCAGAATAGGTAAAAAACTACTAAAAATGTTCAATTTATCTATTATTTTGTTAATGTGTTTATGTGACGCAAAGTATAATAATTAAAGTAAAGTAATAAAGTTTTTTTCGAATCACCCTGTAATAATCGACACAATCAATTTTTCATTATAACTTTGTTGCCTGATATAAGATCGCCAAATACAAAAGCATTTTGTAAAGCTCTATACATAAGGGCACATTTAGAGCTTCACCGCAGAGAAAGATATTTGGGATATCAAGAATAAACTGTCAACATTCCTCGCAACAGTGAATGAATGCAATGGTTCTAACTCTAGCAAGCCATCAGATCACTTGTGGAAGCCTTACATTTTGATTACCGTACACTTTACGGAATCCTTTTTCCGGAATGGACATTTTCCGGAACGACCAAAAACCCGAAATTTTTTTTTCCGGAATCGGTTTTCCGGAATACATATACATTTTTCGGAACAACTGAAAATTACAAGTATTGTGTACGATGATTTATACAAACAAATTTATACAAATTTCATACAAACACAAAATATTTTACTCATGACGCATAAGTTAGTAATTATTATTTCCGAAAAACAGTTGTTCCGGAAAATGTACATTCCGGAAAACCGATTCCGAAAAAAAATTTCGGGTTTTTGGTCGTTCCGGAAAATTTCCATTCCGGAAAAAAAATTTCGGGTTTTTGGTCGATCCGGAAAATGTCCATTCCGGAAAACGGTTCCGGAAAGTGTGTGGGAACCTATATTTTTATGAAACTTGGAACTTCTCAAAGTAGTCATACGGTGATTTCGGAGAGCGAAAATATTATATTCCTTACGGAGGGCAGAAACATAGTTTGGATTGAACTAAAGATCATCTCCAGACTTATGACTTATGGCCTTTATGCCCTTAGCATAATTATTGAGAAAACGTAGAAACCATTTGAGCTGTTTACATCCAAAAAGCAACCTGAACGTTTGGAGTAATTTATCTGAAAACGCGAAAAACGAAAATCCAAAAACAGGTGCGTTTTGGAATAATTATTCAAGAATAAATTTTGCACAGAAAAATTAAATTGAAAACATTATTATTCTTATGAATAAAATAAATGTTATCGCAACTAACCGTATCGAGCAAGCGGATTATATTCAACAACAAAAATTAGTAAAAGTTCATAATGTGATTTTACAATTTCTGTTACACAGTGTACTTATTATTATTATTATTGTATTATTGTAGGCGTCTACACATCGCATGACAAATGCAATTCCTCCATTCAATAAACGCTGGCTTTTTCTTTGAACAATGGCTTTGTCTCGTCGCTTGGACATGTCCAATTCCATATCTTTTGGCAACAATCATACATACACATGAATGTACACACCCACCTGCAACTCCACCTGCGCGCTTCCTTGCTTGGCTTTGGTCATTGTGCGAAAAGATTTCACCATTACCATAAAATTTTCTCATGCATTTCGGCAATAAAAATAGAGAGAAAATAAAAGTTTCCAAGTCAAAACAAATTGCGTTTTGGCCTTTTGCAGCCTTTGTTCAATTTGTTTATCTCTCGGCCTCTGTGATGCTGCAGCAGCAGCAGTCACTGAATACTGAACGCGTCGTGTAGTTTAATGCATCGTATGCATCTTCATTCAATTACTTTGCAGTATTTTTTACTTACATACGTGTACCACATTGAAAGCACACATTTATTGCATTGAACGTGGGACATTATCGGGATTAGTGTACAAATAGGAAAACAATTTAATGGCAATTATTTCGTTTTGACAAGTTTATGAAAATAAGAAATTTTTGTTATTAAAATTGAGAAAATAACTTTTGAATTAAGAGGCTAATAAATGTAAGCTAAGAGTGCTTGTACTTGTACTTTTCGAAACTTAAGTACTCCATTAATTAGAGATTTTTTGAGAATATATTTGGACAAAATTTAATTTGACCAAATAGAAAGGCGCTCTTAAGCAAATTTACTTGGAAAACATAATTTTTTCTGGTCAAAAACATTAATTTTTTCATTTTTCTTCCTGCAATGGGGTGATTTGCTTGAATTACTTGGTATTATATTTCATTTAAAGCAAATAATAGATAGTAAATTATAAAAAAAAAACCTTCAAATAATGTGTGCATTCTTTTGGAATTAATATGTCGCCTGAATATTGTTGAATTCTTATGCATTCCACACTTAAGCAAGGGCTCTCTGTTCGTTTTTCACGTCAACAATGTTCTTATACTGCACAACAGCATCATTTTGCATAGCTTTTGCATGCATGAATACTTGCAAGGATATTCTGATCCTTTTATTTAAAATTCAAGCACTCACTTGTGAGCAATGTGTTGTTGTCTCATGCGCGCATTATTATTATTATTTTTATTCAAAAATGTGAAAAATTGTGTGCATTTCATATTTTTTTTTATATTTTTTGCAGCACACAGGGTTTCACAAAATTTTGTTTTTTTTTTTGAGTTTCAACAATACAGCAGCAGCGTCTCCATTTTTATTTTTATCATTTTGTGCCGGAGGATTTTTTGCTTTGTAAGCATCATTGGTTCATGAATTTTTATATATACATATGTTTAGAGTTTAGCTTTCATATACTATATGTGTTTACATTGCATATCCTTCGTTAATCATTTTATACGTAACACAATGAAAAAATGTGAGATATTGAAATGTATGTAAAATTTTTGATTTTATAAAATAGTAGAATTTGAAGACATCTTGTCAATCGCAAAGCAAATTTTTTGGAACAGATGTACTTTAGGGCTCTACGCCTATTTCTTTCTCTACTTGGAGCAAATAGGATTCATGGAGAAAATTTTAAAAGTGTAATCAAAAGTTGGGAGATGCACCCAGTTTCAGCGATATAGCCGTTGAAATTTGGAATACAGCTCTTCATAAAATTGCTATAAGTTGTGTACACCTGAATTGATTTTCAAACAAAAGATTCAATATCAAAAGTAATTTAATAAGCAACAATATTGGCATGTGAAAATTTCGATTCAGTTTCATATTTTTTGGAATATAACGATAACTTTCTAAGTTTCTGACAAATGTTTCCTTTAAGAGTTGTTATCTTTTAAAAAATATGTTAGTAACTTATTAACAAAGCTCAATTTGTACACTCTTAATAGGTGATGTATTGGAATTTATTTTTGAAACCCAACCCAAAAAAAATTAAAACAAAGAATATTTTATTATTTTAATTCTACTTTTTTATCAATTTTCTTTCTTTTTTCTATTTGAAATGGAGTTATATAGCTTTCAATATACTTTCAAAAACTGGGAAAGTCTTCTGCAAGGTCATCAATTTTGCGTTTCCGCAGATACATACACCTTGACAAATCATCACATAACATTTTATAACTCTTCTCAAAATTTTTATAAGAAATTGTGCAAGTTTTTACTAAAATTTTGCTATCAATTTTTTGAGAAAATTTTGTGTATTTCATTGTTGGTTATGATGTTGTTTTTTTGTAAATAAATTTCACAATTTCAAGACAACTTCTTGAGTTCGTTAATACATCTTCCGGAAAAATTTGGGATAGCAAGAAAAAACCAACAAAAAATAGAATATTAATTTATAAGACAAAGCATTCTTAATACAATAATAAAAATGTTTAATAAAGAAACAAGTGAAATTTTTACAAAAAAACAAAGATTTTTGCTTTAAAAAGAACTTGGTCAAAATTCGAAATTAAGAGAAATTGTCATGTCTCGAAAACTATGGCGTCAAGTTTTCAAAGTTTTTATGAATATTATACTTTTACAGAGTAAAAATAATCTGCGTTATTTTACGAGATAATTTTATTGCTTGTTATATTATTAAATTACTAATTTTTAATTTGATTATTGTTTTTTTTTATTTTTGCGATATCGTTTGAAAATTTCACAACTTAACGTTGTGTGCGAAAGTGGATATATGACATTTAATTAATTAGATTTTGTTTGTTATATATTAAAAAAATATTAAGACATTTATGCTGCATATATTTTGACAGCACTTTCTTTTTGGGTTGATACATAGAATACGTTTTTCTATAAGAAAATCGTTTTTCTTTTGTATAGGCCTTTGATTTTTGAATTTTACATGATTGTTTGTAAACTGATTTACAAAAGATACTTGATTAGTCTGCAAAGTATTTCAATAGCTTATCAATAGCGAACTTAAGCAGTCAGCTGAACTTAAGCACGTTAATGCATAAGGTCATCACCTCCGATATATAATAAAAAGTCATACTCATGGCGATTGGGAACTTTAACGCCAAGAAAAACCTTAATCTACCAATAGGACAACATGTCGAACAGAGCGCACTTTTTGGATAGAAATTCAAATTTAAAATCCATTTCGAAGATAAATTCGTGGATCAAAGCTCTGCAGCACTAGGATGCGCACCTATTTCCAAGACAAAGTAAATATATTTCCACAAAAAATTTGTTATTTTTGTCGCTCAAACCATTTTCTTTATGAATTTTAGCTTTAAATAAATGAAATAAAATAATGTGTTTTTTATTTTTGAATTTCATTTAGTTTTGGGCCTTGCAAATTTGAGATTTAAGGTTAATAAAAATTATGCATTTTGATCTAAAAAGGCGTAGTTTCATGATCTCATGAAACTTTAATCTGGGAACCTATTATTCGAAAGCCTTACAAACTATGCCTTCAAAAAGAAACGGTTTCGTCGATACTCAATTCATTCTGCTGGAATATAAATTTTATGACTGAAGCAAAATTGTAAAAAGACTAAGTAACAGCAACTTTATCCTCCAGAGTTCAACTCAAACTACATGACAAAACATCAACAAAAAAGAGTCAGAGTTAGGGGAAAGCTAGATTTTCTTATAAACCTTCTTTTTGTGGTTCTAAACAAATCCAAAAAGTCCACATCGATACGTGTGCCGCCAAAAATGTTGCTCGGGGTCAAAGATCACCAAAAACAAAATATTTTTTGTAGGCAACTTTCTTAGCTACAAATTTGATACGATCTGTTTTTCGATAAAAGTGACCGTGAACGAGATTTTCACGAAAAACCGTCTTTGGCACCCTGTGACCCCGTGCAACATTTTTAGCGGTACACGTATTGAACGGGACTTTGATATTTAGATTGGAACTACCAAAGGAATGTTCATACGAAAATACAGCTTTCCCCTAATTTTCCCGAAGTTCAATACCTTTATTCGCCGTAATAAGAGACAACACTTATCGTCGATTTATCGACGCAACCTGGGAAATCGTAGAAAATAAGAGGGCTGCAAAAAGTGCAAGCGATGAATCGCAAATAAGCCAATCGCAATTCAACGCATAGACGTATAAGGCACTTAATGAAAAATTAAATGCTTCGAGAGGCCAATGTGAATAAAAATTATAATAAATACCTGACGAATTTGATGCTCTGCCTTTGGTGCTGGGTCTCCTCTGCCGGCGTAGGTTTTGGTGGCGATGGTTTCGTTATTTCACCTCTTGAAAAGCCGACGATGCAAAGACCCAGCTTTGCTGCCCTTTTTCACTATAATTTATAACAAATCGTAACACTTCACAGATCACTTTTATTTCTTAAAACACAAAAACCCAATTATTCACTGAGTTTAAATTGATTTAAAGTTAAATTTACTCTAATTCAATTACACAATGAAAATATTTTATGAAAACTATGCACATATGTATGTGTGTATGTATTCGCGCCCGTTAACATTACTCGGTAGTAGCAAAAGAAAAAAACGAACTTGTTCCATTGACGGTTAAAAACGACTGAGCAAAATTGCAACTTGCAAGTTCAATGAGTAGTCAAAGTTGTCTTTTTGGAATTAATAAGACTTTCCAATGCTTAAGCGTAAGCGAGAGAGAGATATCGCGTGACAGTTCCAATTTTTATATGCTACATACAAACGCAATGGAGATCGCAAATTTGCAAGTTTTTGGTTTTGGCTGCAAGGTCGTCGTGTACTGCTCTCTTGTTTTCTTCCGTGCATAAGCGCAAGAGTTAAGCCGCGTATGTTCATATGTGTATATTGCACGCACTCTGCCTCCCAACTCGTTGGTTTCCATGGAGCTTTTATTACTTGTAAATTAGCAATCACCATTGCGTTTTTATGCAGCATATGAAAGTTCGAACTTCGAACTGTCTTGTGTTCTCTTTCTCCCTCTCGCTTATGCATAATTATTGGAAAGTCTTATTAATTCCAAAAAGATGTTGCAATTTTTTTCAGTCGTTTTTAACCATCAATGGAATAAGTTCGTTTTTTTACAATCGAGTAATATCAACGGGCGCAAGCATATAGTTTTATTTATTAAAATATTTTCATTGTGCAACGGAAATAGTCAGTATTAATTTGAAAATTAAATGCAAACTTAGTGAATTTGTGATTTCTATTGTTTAAAAAATATCGAAAGTGCTTTGTGAAGTCTTCCGATTTCACATTTTTTATAGAAAGAAGTTTAATAAAAGTGCATGGAACGCTTGACCTTTGCTTCACCGGTTTCTCAACGCCCGTTTAAATCAGCACTGCGGCGAAATCATCAGAGGAGCCCCAGCACCAAAGGCAGAGCATCAAATTTGTCAGGTATTTCTTTTAATTTCAATTCAAATTCGCAAAATTTGGTCCATACATGCAAGAAGCTTTCACTTGACCATTGCGGTTATTTTGCCCCTGATTTATTCGCGATTCGTCCTTTGAACTTTTTTTCTCCATTTTCCAAACTGCACCACTCAGCCACTCCAAATATTGTTTCTTTCCCCTAAATATCAATCCTTGTGGTTTTGCCTATTAGTTGGAGTTGAGCTTTTGAGGATAAGTCTTTTTGCAAAGTTACTTCAGTCATAAGGTTTATGATCCAGCAGAATTGAGTGTGCATTTTTGAGTAAAATTCAACTTTAAGGCCAATTTTCTAAACAACAAAAATAGATTCCTTAATTCAGAGTCTTATAAGATCGCGAAACTTTACCTTTGAATATCAAAACGATAAACTTTCATTTACTAAATCTCAAATTTGCTAGGAAAAAACTAAATTTAATTTATATTTTTTTAAACCTAAGATCCGTTAGGAAAACAGTTTCCAGCAATTAAAAACGAAAATGTTTTTTAAGGGCGTCCGGGAGTTTTTCGAAAAATTAAAAGACATTTATTTAAAATTTTTTTTTTGAAACTGAATTTTATTTTAAACCAAAATTTTGTTAACATTATTAAAGTGTCACTATTCAAAATTAATCCCTGAAATTTTGCTTCAAAAATATTTCCCAATAAGTTAGAAAAGTGTAATGCTATGAAAGACCTCAAAATTTGCGGTGAGCAAGATATCTCGAGACTGGTTGATCCGAAAAAAGAAAATTAAAAAAATTAAATATTTTTTTCGGTTAAGCAAATAGTTAAGGGGCGTTTGAACGTTGATTTTTGAAAAATATTGATACTAGACAAAATGGCGGGGATACAAAGAAAACTTGAATTTTTTGTGAACAAACTTCAGGTCGTTTTAGGCTATAAATCAAAAAATACGTACCCAATACAAAAATCGAACGCCCCCTAACTATTTGCTTAACCGAAAAAAATTTAGTTTTCTTTTTTCGGATGAACCAGTCTCCAGATGTCTTGCTCACCTCAAATTTGGAGGTCGTTTACGGCACTGCACTTTTTTAACTTATTGACGAATATTTTTAGACCAAAATTTCAGAAATGTATCTTGAATAGTTATACTTTAATACTGTAAAAAAAAATTTGGTCTAACATAAAATGCAGCTTCAAAAAAAAATTTTAAGTAAATGTCTTTTTATTTTTCGAAATTATTTACTTTGACTCGCAAAGAAGCTACTCTCTAGAGACAATTCTTTGAGACAAGTGAAAATTTCTTCGATCCCAAAATCCCGATGGTGAAAAACTTTGATCTACGAACCTTTCTCCCCAATAAGCTTCAAAATATAATTGCTTCCCGAAAAGTGAGCAAAAGTACACACATTTCGACATGTTGTTTCATTAAAAGCTTAAGTTTTTTACCGCTTTCCACTTTGGCGTTAATTTGGCCGATGTATAACTTCATTTCACATTTCTGGTATCTTGAACTTATGCATTATGAAAATTTCAAAACTATTCAAAAATCAATACCCCATATAAAACGATTTCGTTAAACAAAAAAGCATTCCCATGTAAAAATTCAAAAGGATGTCGCTGTCAAAAAATATGCAACATAAATATCAAAAGTTGTAAAAAAAGTTAAAAAAAAATGCTTCAAATATTTTATATTTTCCGGCAAACCGTTAAGCTATGAAAATTTCCGACGTTAACTAAAAAAAATGAATAAAATATAAAAAAAAAATATTTAATAATATTGTTTGATAAAGCAACAAGCGATCAAAATTAAATTATAAATGTAATGGATTTTTTTTTTTGCTGTTTCATAAAACCTCACAATTATTTCGATAATTTGATAAATTAATTTTCATTAAATATTTGCCCAAAGGCACTTATGCTTAAGTATATTTACACGAGTGTACATATGTACTTTCATTTGGTCAGTTCAAAAAATTCGATAACATAGAGTCTGGTCCCCTAAAAGTTTAGTTCGTGTAAAGAAACTAATATATCCTAAAAATGGGCAGCTCAAAAGCAATTTTCAACTTTGGTAGTGAAATTTTAAGAATTACGTTTCTTGATAGCTCAAAAAAAAAATCGGTTTCAGCAGAGTCACCGACGTACAATCTTTACAAAAATTACTTCCGTTTGTGTAAAAATAAAATATTTTTTTTAGTAAAAAAATTGTGGTACGAACATTTGATGAGTAGGACAAACATATTTTTTCTTGTATTTATTTGAACCAGATGATGTTTTATGCTGAACGTGAATATGGCAAATTTATTTTGCCCTGTCGTGGCTTGCATTTTTAGTTTGCATATTCCTGCAGTTAAGTCCCCAAACTGAAGAAATAAGACCTGAGCTACCTAACAAACTAATTTTAACGAATATTAGATTTTTCGCATTAACTGGTATTTTATCGGTTATAACTTAAAAAAAAAAGGGTTTGATTTTTGTTTTTTTGAGACCACTCTAGAGCATGTACTTACGTCATAAAGTTTTTTTCATATTGTTCACCATGTCCGTTTTATTTTTTTATATAATAAAATACCATTGATTGAATTTTCATGAATTGCTAACAGGCGTAAGCCGGACGTAAACAGGAAACTCATATCCTGAGTGCATATCACTCAGTTTTTGAACAGTATAAAGTTTGTAATTTTAACCATTTTGCATGTTTCTGAACAAAAACTTTGTAATATTAAATAATTTGTATAAATATATTAATGAGGGTACCACATCTTATGTATGTATGTAGTTGACATTTTTATTGAATTTTCAATTTTGTTGTCATTGATTGAACATGCATCTTCTAAAATTACTTATTTCATTATTTGACGTTGATTCAATTAAAACGTTTTTTTTTTTTATCAGCTCGTTCTTTTTCCAACAAAGTGCTATTAAAAATAACTTTTATTGAAATATTTTCTTTAATATTTTTCTGTTTGTACCTGAAAACGTAAATGTACTTCAAAGCAGTATTTATTTAAAAATTAATTTTGTAAAATCGAATTAAATACATACTAAAGCATACCAGTAGTACATGTTTTTACAAATCTCTTATAAATCGCGTCATACTGGGATTAAGATTTTCCATCGTGATAATACCAAGATTGGGAAAAAAAATTCAGAAATAAACTCCCTGATAGCTAAAAATTATACATTACTATACATAAGTAAATACATTTAAAATTAAAAATTGCAATTGTTGTGGATATTGATATGTTAAGCATTTCAATTGTTTCACGAAATAATTAATAAGCAAATCCGAATGCCTGTAGCTGCAAAAATATTTCACAATTATTTTTTTATTTTATTTTTATTTTAATTAACATAAATTAAAAATTGTTAATGGTTAATTTGTAAAGCGAAAAATACTTGCCAATCCAAAGCTTAACCAGAATGCATGCGGCAGCATTCAAATCCCACATACGTTAAATTCTCAAATGAGTTAGTGGAAACAATTTAGTAGCATGTGGAGAGAGTTGCAACCCTACCAGTGCTGACAAAAAAGAAACAGCAGATAAACAGTTGTTGTGTTAAAATTCATTCTCCAATGAATTCCAAAAATCACGCCACCAACTTGTTAACTCAAGAGTTTTCCATTCATTAAGCGCAGCGCATGACATGACACCCCAGAACTTGACGACGACGACACTTTGGCACTTTCATTAGGCATCCTGACATTCAGCCAACCCAAGCAGTTCGGTACGGTATATAGGTTGGCAGCAGGCTCAAAACATTCAGGCATGAATACTTAGCAATAGCGAGCGAACTCTCGAAAGACTTTTGTACCAACATGGTAATGAAGTTTACTGTGTACAATGGATCAGATTGGCGAAGAAACATGAGTAAATAATTTATTAAAATTTAAGATACATAAAAAAACATTAAAACAAGAAGTGAAAATACTTTTCGTTTTTAGTCCCAAATTTCAGAAATTTAACTCTTTGGTTGTTTTTTATATAAATTAAAAAGAAGATTTGCATCATTCTCTTTTATAAGCATTTAAAGAACTTGAAATAGATGGCATTAAAAAATAATTATCATTTATAATTACGCAATTAACATTTCATAAAAAACTGCAATATCTCAATATTACAATGTGTCATATTGACAGCTGTGAAAGCGCTTTTTTTTGCGTAAAAGCATTTTAAAATTTATTGACTTGTCGTTATTAACATGTGTATGGGAAACAATAACAACATAATTTAGCACCTCGTAAAATATTTTTCAACTGCAACATTGTATTTTTACCAACCAAATTTATGACGAAGTGTGAATTGCATAAGTAAGTTTATAACAGGACTTTTCTTCCATAAAATGTTTTTACGTTATTATAGTGGCTAGCTACATAAACACTTCAGTAATGGGTGTTTTTTTTAAGCGTAATAGTTACTTAAATAGCGATAGCTATCAAACCAGTTGTCATATTTTACAAATTTCACAGTTGTATTGAGATAGCTTTAAAGTTTCATCATGGTATTAAATTCACAAAAATATAAAATAAAATTCTCATAATTACTTGATATGACGACTTTATTTGACCATCAAGCTCATGTGATTTGATATCTCCAAATTATTTCTTGTGGGAAAATGTATAGCATTTGGTTTATGCAGACATAGGGCTCAAGAAGAAATTATCGAAAAATCAGCGTTTAAGTGCTCTATTGAACTATCGCTTAAGTGAGACCAACGAAATTATCATCCGCTGTATACAGCTGTCTTCTCTAACGATTCATAGTACTAAATGGCAAATAAAAATCACCGGCTAGTGTTTGCTTTCTCACACTTTTTCGTATATTTGAATTCTTTTTTTTAATACATTAATTTTTTTTATGTGGCGATATTTCTTTTCAGGCAAAAATACTTAAGTCGATTTTGACCACAACTATAACATCTTTGACCATTTAACTGAGAAATAACCTTGGAAAGTTCGAAAATGCATTTAGCTATTCTTTTCAGGAGTTTCTTTTGGATAATTTTCCTTTTTTTTAGTGACTAAACTTTCTGCTGAAAATCATTTGATTTATAGCTTGCTTATAAAAGTTTTACTTAGATTTTTGAAGAACAACACATATCAGAAAACAGGAAATTGCTATTTGAATTTTAAGGCTATCTTGTTAATTTTGATATTAAAAATAATTTATTTTATTAAAGTTCGCTGATCTGTAGCAGATGTGCAAAATTATTGGCTTGGCTTGGCTTTAATTTAAAATAAAAAATATGCGCCATTCTACTTTAGAGCCAAATTATTTATTTTGAAATTAACGTTTGGTGTAAAAATTTTAGAAAAACTATTTCCGGAAACCTATTCACTATTTCCTCAAAAATCGAATTTTCGTGTTGGATTTATGTTCTGTAAAAGATATCAAATTGGGACCTGAGTTTTTATGGTTCCAATATGGGCTTATTTCAGAATTTGATAGGTTGGTCAAGCCTGAAAAATAAATGTGAACTTCATATAATCTACGAGTAGATAACTTCTGATTTTGATATCCTTTTCATGCGTACTGCACAAAGAGCTTCGAATTGAGCTAAGAATTAAATACTCCAATAAATGATATCTCAAATGTACAATATATATAAAAGACATGTAACACAAAGATTAAAGATAAATCTCTTACTTAATCAAAACGTACCACTGTTCTTCACGACGACATTGTCAAATCTCATTGAGCTGGAAATCCACTTCAAATAGCTTTCTTACTTTGAACACAAAAAGAAAAACCACTACTTTTGGGTCGTAAATGAAAAGCGTTCTTGGCATAGCTGAAAGCATGATATGTGCACCTTCGTTCGCTCCAACATAGCACCGGTGTATTCACTTCAATTTAGTTCAGTTTTTTGCTCAAACACAATGTCAGCGACAGCGACACATGGGGATACATCACGTACGCGCTAAGATCGCACGCTCCTTAATTAACGAGGTGCAAATTGCAAATGCGTCGTTTCAAGTGCTTTAGCTGCGCGTACAAACAGCACAGCTCCAGCTTTAGCTAGAACGACTAAATGTACGTGTACGACGACTCTTAACTCCAACTCCAATATGACAGTGTAATGTATGGCTTTTGTGCCGCAGCAGCAGCACCACATTATCTTGAGATCATCTCAAGGGATTCTTTGTGCGCGCGCGTTGTCTATGAGTAACTCATACGATGTGGCACGCAAAGTCGTTTATTAAAATAATTACTGGATGAAAATTTTGTATACCTTAGAATTTGTTGGTGCTTATTAAATTCAAACAAACTTTGATTTGTTTCAGCCACAAATCCATATATATTTTTTTTTATCCTCAAAGCTCTCCAAAAGCGAATTCTAGTTCTTAAGGAAATGCCAATCTTTTTTTTCTATCAATAACGAAATTTTAAAAAAATTTTCCATGTACTTTAAGAAACTAAATTTTGCACATTCAAGGTAAAGAAATAAAAAAAACATCAGTGCGGACAGCAAAATAAAAAAAAAAAAAAAATCTACCGCACTAAAGCACTCATGTAAAATATTTAAAGAGGATCACTTGTGTTTGCAAGTGGGTCCTTTGAGTGTTTGTGAAACCACTCAAGAATATGACGCGGTTTGTTCAAGTACGGGTAGCTATGCAAATCACGGCGCATATTGGCCTTAGTACAAAATTTACGTTATACAAAAAATGTGCAAAATATAAAATGAAATGTAAAATAGCAGATTAAGTAGCACTTGGAAGTATGGGGTGCAAAAATGTAACCAGAAATTTTAAGTTGATTGAACAATGCCATATAAAAATCTTAAAACACTTAAGATTTATTTCTACACAATGCATGTAACATATTTTTCATTAAGATTGCAATCATTTTGATTAATGCAAATTTATAAAAAAAAATCAGGCTTAAAAGAGTGACACCTTTGCACTCATTGTAAAAATTACAACATTTTGTACAAATTTCAAATCGCTTGTTTTTAATTTTTTTTTTTTTCTAAAAATATCAATCAAAATCAGACTGTGGTGGCGGCAAACATTAAAACGAAAAAAAAAACACATCGTCAAATCGCCAGCCAAACCTTGTACAGGAGTAATGTAATTTTCCGCAATTGTACAATATTTTTGTGAACCCAAAAAAAAAAAAAAAGAAAACGTGATCATTGCAAATTGGCCCTGTGGCTGCATTTGGAAAAAAATTTGCCACAAATAAAAAGTTTAATTTAACAAAGGCGGAAAAAATGGAAAATCGGACGCTGTTTCTTGATTTTAAAGTGTCACTGAGATCGTTTTTAATCAGCGCGGAAAAAAGTTGGAAATGTTTTCTTAAAAAGTTTTCAAAACCGAATAGAAAATTTACTAAGAGGTGGACAATATCATTGGAACGTTACCTCTCACAATCCCATTTCGATACGACAATATCTAGCAAAGAATCAAGGGGAGTAGCTACTTTGAATATCAAATGAAGTTTTTAAAAGTCTTGAACTGTTTAAATTTTATAAGGAAAGTCTGAACGGAAAGTATTCGCACTGTGTACGACCTCCTTCATCCTTCTCAAAACAACTCTCAAGAGGACTTTTGTAAAAACATGCACTGGAAAATATCTTTCAGAAGCACTTCTTAAAACGATCTCCTCAAATTACTTTAAAAATTATTTCCCAGAGATAACTTTTTAAAGACTACATCCTTTAGACAAATTTATTATAATTTTTGCTTTGGAGAATTTTTCCTAACATAGCCCCAAGCAAATTTTTTCACTTTTTTACTTCAAAATACCTATACTAACTTTCTCACTGAGTGCTTAACACTTAAGAGCTACAAGAAATTTCAATTCAATTGTTGAATTGTGCAATATTGTTGCTGCTACAAATATTGGTTTGCAATACTGACACAATACCTACAAGGCAAAACATTGTTGTTCTTGTTGTTGCTGTTGCTGTTGTTGTTGTTACTGACTGTTACTATTTAAAGTTAGACCATGGAACGCGAATACCGATTCGTCATTTGTCAGGCTTTTAAGATCATTTGAAAGAGTGATTTTAGGGCAGATGGTAATCGATCATAATGAGTTTGTCTCGAAGTGTTTTTCGTATTGTTTCTACTGTTGTTGTCAATTTTTTACTGTCATTACGATTGATCGCCATTTTGTGGTACGTTAATATGGCGTTATGATTAATTGTGGTTTCGTGCGCAAAAATATTGGTTACTTTTTTTTTTGCTGATAATCTAACTGAATTTGTGCATTGTTGATGGCAGTTTTTTTGTTTTCAGAAAAAAGTGTTGACATTACAGTTGGAATTTCGTGATTTAATTTCGAGAATATCAATTTTGTGTTGCTAGTGACTTCGTGACAAAAAGCTATTGATTACCCTAGAAGCACTTGATATAGAGCAGTAGCTTAAAGCGATCATGAACTTGTCAAGAAATGACAAGTTGAGCATAAAAATATTTGTTATAAAGTTTAATTTTATTCAAATTTAAAGTCCTGTGTCTTTTCTCAATTAAAATATAAATGTACACCTTTAAGATTGTTCGCCATCATATTGATTAAGTAACGTACCAATCAATCATCACCAATAATTTTGTTTTTTACCAAAATTGTCGATCAGATTTTAAATTAATTGATCTGTGATGACCTCGGCAATAATTACTTAATTCCTTGAAACCTTATGTACAGCTATAAAAAAGCAACCCAATATGAAACTCATATCGGCCATATCATCGCAAAAGTTGTAGCGTGTTACGTGCACAGGCGTAACTAATGAAACCAAGGAAGACCTTTTGACACATTGCGTGAGATTTCGCCAAATAGGTAACCATGACAGCAATGGCATCATTGCAGGCACTGGCACATAAAACTTAAAGAATGTCAAAAATGCGGCTGCCTGCATTTACACGCGCAGTAAACGTTGTTTAAGGTGCGGCCAAATGATGAACGCGCGCTGATTTGCTGTGATATGACTAGAAGCCAATGCAGAGAGCTTGCCTATGATGATGATGATGATGATGGTGCAACAACAATTATATTCAATTGAGTTAAAAGTTGCTTTAATTTTATTTTATATGACTTTTTTTACTGTGGTCTCTGTTACTTCCAGTGCGCGCTTCATTGACTTACAAGACGCCCGCGCATGACAATCAGCAGCAAAAAATTGAAAACGTCGCGTGAGTACAATTCCATACGGCATTAGATTGCAGCGCGCGCACACACGCGCTCTATGATGCGCACTTCACTTACTCGCCATTTAGTTGGCTCGCTTAGTTAGTGAGTTACACGCTTGAATTTGTTGCAACTGTGCACATGAGTTGACATGGAGATCATCGCTGAACGACGACGCATCGCTTTATCACGATCTAACAGAATATAAAATGTAGTATGCAGTTGCTGTCGCACAGTGATACGTTTGCGTAGATAAGTTGGACGAAAATTAGTTTTAGTTTCATTTAGATTTTTGAAATTTTTTGAGTTTTTTTTTTACTTAAAATATGCTGAATGCTGATCCGATGCAGAGGACACGGAAATTAAAGTTTAAACTAAACATTTTATTTGGCCCAAAATAACTGTGCATTGTCTTCTAATTTTTTGAACGTTGTGCCCAGTGGCGCTCCAATGCGCTGATGCGCATAACCAGCAGAGTTCATTTGTCGTAATTTTTGTTGTTGCTTGCAGCTGCCTGTCTGCTGTCATCATATCATTGCAATTTGCGAAATATTGCAGAAACAGCAGCAACATATGACAAAAATTGTATGCGATGCAATACGATGCGCTGCGTTGCAATGCGTTAAGATCATTTAAAGAGTTTCTTTATTTATTTTTTATTTTTTATTTCACTAAAAGTCAACTTTAACTGTTTTGGCTTCACAACCTCCAACCTCCTCAGTCTTTTAGTTGATCACTTAGTGAGCATCATAAATTCAATTGCTTAGTGATGCTGTTGCTGATGCCGTTTCCACGGAGACTATTTGTTGTTGCCATCAGTTTGTTGAACACTTTATTGGTGTTGATCGTAATTGTTTTTGTTGTCATTGTGGGTGCATCGATTTGCTTAGTTAGTTAGGATTGCTTAATGTGCGAAAAAGATTTTTTATTTGAAAACTAAATTAAATTGTTCCGATATAATTTTCAACTTCAAGTGGCAATGGTTAATGAGTAAAAAGTAGTCTTGGTCAGAGGCGCAGACTTTATGTTAAGTATTTGCTCGTGTGGTGTCTTAAATCCAAAGCAATAACCATTTTGTAAGACTTGACTGGAGGGCTGTTTGGTGCTCTAAGTACCGAGCTCTTTGATATCTTGCTTTAGAATAGCAGCTCTATTACCGTTTTAGGTGACCTAGAGCAAACACAAATCTTTCCCGATTTAATCACGATTACGGAAACAGAAAAAAAAAAACATAATTATGTAAGAAACCGCTCCTCAAAAAGGTTGCTGGTATGCTAAAATTTTCTTTAAATGTTATTGACGTCATCAGGAAATGTAGAAAATTTGGTTGCTTTATCTTAGGTAACTCTTTTGGTTACTATTTCAAGCTTTTGCAGGTATGGGAGTGCCACGTCTTCTCGTCCGAACCATTTTCGATAATAATATCATTAATAGAGTTTAGCTATTACAGATATTGGTCTTCTTAGCTATTCAGCAAAATTCTATAATCCAAGCAAGCCAAAGAATTTTAAGTTTATTTTGTAACATGCTCTTATTTTTGCACTTAATTTTTTCGAACATAACTAAATAGAGGTAATACCACTTACGAGAACCGCACTGAATTATTAAAAATCCCTTCCTCGCTAGTGCATGACTTCAACGTCCGATTATTTTGACAGTTTTATAGTCTAAAGTTTGAATTTAATGTCTTACCGGCTTAAGTTTAGTGTCCACTACAGTGACTTATTTTATTTAGTGTCATACTCTTATGGAGTAGTTTTAATGTGCACATTATTTTTGTCTAAATTATAGCACTAAATCTTGATTTTAGAATGTTCTATGTGTATATTAATTAAAAAAGTCCCATTAATTGTTATCTTAATATAAGTTAAGTGTTGTAGCTGTTAATTTTTAATTGATCCTTTTAATTTTATTTTTGATATTTAGTTTCTAAAGCCCCCACGGTTTCCTACCATAATCAATAGCAAGAGTTTAATAAAGAAATCAATTAAAACTAAACTTGAATGGCTACTTTGGATGCCTACTTGGCGTTTTGTTACCATAATTAACATTTCATAAATTTTAAATCAGATAACGAAAATTTCCATTAAGAATCTATTAAAATGCAGGCGTACACTGCTGGACTACAAGAGCCAACTAACGGCCAATATATGTACTAAAAAGTACTGTATGCTAAGAAAAAGCCAGCAATTTACTTCTTTTATTTGCTGTAGTGGTCGTTGCTCGCTTGTACTACTTTTCACATGAGATAACATCACATTGGCAATAAAAGAAAAATGAATTTTTATTTAAATAACATAATAAACACTTAAAATTGCAATAGCAATTTCATGCATTGCTAATGCAAATACTTGTTCGGTAATCATAAAATTATATCAGTAAAAGAATAGCAAAAGAAAAAAAAATTGAATTTAAATCAAAGTATTAGCATGTTTTAATTAAATATTTGTTTTAACAATTTGCTAGTTTTTATTCGTTTTTCTGAGAGATTTTATCATGCATTTTGTATTCTAAATTTTTTTCTTAAATTGTAGTTACTATGAAAAAATTGTTACCTAAACTATTTCTTTTGCCCGAAACGTAATTTCAAAATAAAGAATGACGAAAAAATTCATGCAAAACTCATGTGAATTTGGGCATTACTTGGAATTCGTTTCATAATTTCTGCAGGTGTTCAAGCTTGTTTGGATAATTGTTCCCATTGATATCTTAAGAAAACTAGTTCCAAAAATCAAGATAAAAAAGAAGTTTTCAAATAAAATCATAGTTAAAAGAGATGTCTACTTATGAGTGTTAACAATATTGGAAATGATAAACAAATTCTGATATCCCACCGAAATTCCCCTAATGACATGAAATTATTTATTGAAATTTTTTTTATATATTTTTGTTCCTTCCACCCGACTTTCAAATTTTTGGCCCCGTGTCTCGCGGTTTGTCTTCAGGCTAATAAGTTTTAAGAACTCTGACCATTTTTTATCTATACTACAGTGGAACCTCTTTATGTTGATATGTCGAAAACCTCCCAAACTCGAAACAATGTTGTGTTTCCTGCCCTTCAAGCTCCAGAACCTCAACAAATTTGACTCCTGTATAAGTCGAAATAATTAGTGAATTCCTACAAGTAAATTCATTAGATATTTTCCCTCCATAACTCGAAAAAATTAAATTTGACTTCTGCATCTCGAACATAGCAATGTTTGATTTTATGAAATTTACAACTCTATTATTTGAAACGAAGAAAAATAAGATACCGACTTTCAGAATACGCTGACAATGTACATAATTGTTTCTTAGAAATCAATGTAAAAGCCTACTTACGCAATAAACCAATTCTATGAAATGATAAAGGAATTTATGACTGACGTTAACACATGATTTCATTTGAACTTTAGCCAAGTTACTTTATTGTTGTCGATTGAAAAATATTATCAGAAATAGTTTGGTCCTACTGCAGTACACACTAATGTTTAATTCCTCTATTACTAGTATTTTTATTTATTTCACCTCTCTAACTCAAAATTAGTTGGAATAAATCTTAACCTCTACAAGTCGAACATTTCCAGACAAAATTCGCTTAAGTCGAAGTCCTCCATAAGTCGAAAACTCTAGAGCTCGAAGTTTTTAGCGTCTCCCTTCAAGTTCAACTTACATAGGTTCTACTGTATTATAAAGAGAGACTGACCTTGTTTGTTTATATGAAAGAGATTGGAGCATGAACTTAAAAAATAGAAAGACTTGGCCAAGTTTGGAATTTCATGTCAAGGCCAAGGGCGCGGTATCAATTGAAAAATTTCTGAAAAAGCCGGGAATTCAATTACATACATATGTAATATATTTGGAACACCCATACCTACTTAAAAAAGTAAAAATTTTTAATTCATCGCCGAAAACCACGTCAAAAAATTTCCCAGTGCAAAAATATACAACGCCAATTATCAGAAAAATTGAACTAAATTTACAATAGCGAAGCCACAAACCAATGCACGTAATAAGTAAATACGGCAACGCTGTCACAGCAAATAAATGAAAACAACGTACAAAATTTCAACCCCCAAATGTATTGTGCTAATGAAGACCCTAAGTAATAGGTACATTTCTACATGAAAAATGTTCTTCTATTTACAGATTTTGCTATGACAAGGGTAGTTTAATGGTTTGTGTAGAAACTAAGAACGGCTTGGGAAATTTATTTTGTGAAGAAGGAATAAGGAAATTTCGTGAAAATTCAACAAACTAATTGATATTTAATTGTGTGAATTGCAAGGAAAATAAATTTTTTATGGTTTGATTCTGATATGAAAAATATTTCTTAAATTATAGCTACAAGAACTGGTAGCAAATTACAATTGTCACTTTTCATGATATAAATTTTCTTCGATTAAAGTGTGAAAAATATTTTCCTTTGTTTTTATAATTTATTAAAAGAACAATGTTTTGTTTCAAGTTTTTATAGCAGCTTCCTTTATAGTTGTAGGCTTTGAATTCTTCAGAAGAAACGTATAAAAATTACTCGCTTATTCACAGTCACTACAGATATTTGGACATATTTTGGCTAATGCGATTGGGTTGCACATAAGACTAATCAGATCGTAATTACTGCTGAAATATCAAATTAAATAAGCAACAATGTTAAGCAAACTCTTAGATCACACAGAAAACTAATTAAAAGTATTGTAAAAAAAAGCCACATATGTAAGTATATGATAGCACTACAAAATTGCTTGCGCAAAATGCTGCTGCTACTGCAGCATCCATATAACTTTTGCTGTTGCCGTTTTTTTTTTTGTGTGGCGCTTCTGCATGCGTCCTCATTGTCTGCTCCAAAGAAAGTTGAAGTTAATTCACGTATTAGCCTTTTGACATTTGGTGAGCCACAAAAAAAACAAAATAAATCGAAGCCACCAAAAAATTCCTAAAATACAAAAAAAAAAACTGCTGAAAATAATGAAATGAAATAACGCCTTTGGCTCAATATGCAACGAGCTATTGCCAGCTGCCAATACCACGTTCCACAGATTCTTCCGTGATGCAGCGGCAGCATCTTACTACGAGTCTACCAGAGAAGCGCTCCAATAACAAACAAACGGGCGGGAATAGCAGCGATTTGTGAAACGCCGCCACCAATGCTCAATTGCAGTAAGGCAAATTTCAACGTCTGCGTCTAAGCAAAACCATTTTCACACAACACTTGCCGCAGCAGTGTTGTACTAGTGACATTTTCGACATGTATCGATACATCGATAGTTTAATTAAAAGTCAATTTAATAGTGAATTTACTCTAATGATAACATAGTAATCGATTAGCAAAAATGGTTATCATTCATAACTTTTGAGCCAGCATAGATCAGGGAAATATTTTCACTAAATTAATGACGAGTTTTCGACCACTTAGAGTTTGGCTGGAACTACAACTTTTGTAGCTCCAAAATTCATCTACAACTTACTTTTCTATACGCGAACATATTTCCTGAAAACTTAAAAAACTCTGGGTAAGCAAACTTTTGACCCTTAACTCATTTTGCCTTACCTTTAACTTCAAGATGTTTACATAGCAGATTCAGGATTTAACCAAAAATGTATCGATACTTTGACATTTCGACACATTTTCAACATTTCTATGATTATTGACGACCTATCGCAGAAGCGCGCGCAAACGCTTGTGTTCGATGACTTTCAATTAAATCAATATTCATCGTTTGAGTGTTCGTTCCTCGGGCGGAATTTTTGTAAGTACTGTTGTTGTTGTTGTGTCTGTGTTTGCACTTTATTTGGGCGGTGGAGAGCGGTGGGCCTTATGAGCGAGAAGCGTGCAATTTCGTTTTGTTTCTAATCCAACTAGAAAAACCAAAAATTGATTGGAGTCGACAACGAAACTTTTTTGTAGCCGCAGTTACAATCATGGGAAAAAATGCAATTTTAAGTGGGACCTACAAAAAAACAACAACACCGAATTCGCCTTCGAATTGCGCAAAGTTTTATCTGCTATAGCTAAGAGGTGCCTCTAACGTTGCTTCCTTTTCATAAATAAAATTAAGGCTTTGTTACCCCCCACCCCAGCCATTCTTTCATGCCCGCCCATTATGGGTGTTTTTTTTTTCACCGAGGTGGCAACGCAATCGCAGATAAAACAAACATTTGGCAATTTTATGCAACTTTCACGATCCAGCCAGTGCAAAAAAATAATTAATGTTTTGCCAATAATTGAAGACACCTTTCAGTGCAACTGAATGACTGTATGCCTGCCTGGCTGCATTGCCATAAAATGCTACGATCTACGACGCCGCAGGTTATGCAAATGAGGCATTTGCTTGCTGCATGCAGTAAATGGAACTGAATTTACTACTGCACTCGAAGCGAAAATTCTTTGCCGATAATTTTTGGTTTTGGTAGTAAGTTAAAGAGTTTTGTTGTTGTTGTTGTTTTTTTTCTTGCAGTTTCCTTAATTAGTTGAAACTTTTAGGGATAGATGCAATAAAATTTAATGATCTCTTATAGAGAATGATCTGGTGTTTGAATTTCGCTTAAGGCTTGAAATACTTTTGCACATAAATCAGTTTTTTTTGCTTAAAGCCATTGCACGTTTTCAGACTCTTAAGGTTTTGATGCGTTTTGAAGATTTTAATGCTATCCATAAGTCACAGAGTGTTATTTTTTTTAGTGTCGTAAAGGACTAATCAAATGAAATATAGAAATTTTTGATTTATATCTGTATGTTTGAATTTCAGAATTTGTAGAAAGCAAAACTCATTTTTTTATATATGAGCATTTCTCTCATGTACACTTTTAAAGTAGAATAAAAGTCAAAGTAAAACACTTTTATTTTTTCTGTTACTTTAAGGAATAGCCCTTTGATAGCACTATATTGAGTGGTAAAGTTGATACCAGACGTAATATTGCTTCCAAGATAGAGGCAATAGAAAAGTAATTCAAACGGGACAAAAAACAGAAGTGTTTTTCATGGCCATCTATAGAAAAGCAGAAGTCAGCGAAACATGGCAACATTTTTTAATGCGTTTCTGTAAAAGGCGTGGCACCGCCCACTAAAAAAATTATGTTTTTACTCAAGTTTCAATCTATCTACATACCAAATTTCATAAAAATCGGTGTAGTGGCACAGTCGTGATACCGTTTTTTCCCATTTGGACCAATTCCCCGCCCCTTTTATAGAGTTAGAGTTTCTAATAATCTTTCTTAGGACTCAATCTATCGTTAAAAAAAATGTCATCAACATCGGCCCATTAGTTTAGCTGTGGAAACGTTTTTTTCCGTTAGGGGCGTGGCACCACCTACTATTAAAAAAAACTATAAATGTCCCTCCTTCTCTTCACAACCTTTCCAACAAAAAAAAAAATGCGATTATGTTGTGCTATGGCTGTGAAAAAGTGGTTTAACCGTTTTCAATTGCCTATTTATTATACTTATGTTTACGAACATGACCAACTTCAAATAGCTCCAAAAATTTTAAATTTAATTTTTTTTGCACCTGCTTTTTTTTTTGAACTATGTACATGAAACTCTGTTTGCACAAAAATTTTGACACACTTGCTGCTATTATCAATTTTGAAAAGAGAACATACATATGATGTTTTTCTATGTTATTTGTGACTTTAGAGCATGAACTTAAGCAAATTAAAATTTTACTGTTAATAGAGATTTGTTTGATGTTTTTGCATTGTTTTTTGCTAATTGACGTTGGAAGAGAGATTTTTCGGAAAGACTATCATCATGTATCGCCTCTCTTACACACTTAAATATTTAAGGCAAAATACTATTCAGTATTACAAAAAAAAGAGAAACTGCATTTATGCAGGTGGTTTGCTCAATGTGATAAATGAATTCTGGTGTAAATTGCTTAAATTAACAAAATTTGAATATTTCCTAAAAAAATATCAGATAGTAACGCTTTTAGTGAAAGTGAAGTTTAAACTTTGGTAGTGTTGCTGAAGATTTTTATATTGTTACATAAGGTCTATTGAACACAAACATGATTATATCTAGTTTACAATTTCTTATAATATTGTATAATGTACAAGTTTCCATGTTGATACCACAAAATTTTCTATTTGGAAGTAATACTAGGAAATCCCAGCCCACTGTTTGTGGAACTTATTTAGTTAAAAATCGTTTGTTCCTAAATACAAGCACGAGAATATAAAAGCTCTTTGAAATGGCTCTGCCTCAAAATACATTTTAATGCTATGCAAGCAACTAAGTAACTGACTATAACATTTGTATATATTTTTAAATATCAGCAGACTTGTTCAATGATCCGGTATACTGTCAAATGCCATTTTCTATATGCTACATCAAAAAGGGACCCCCAAAACTTTCAAACTTACAGATCAGCTAAACTGCTTCAAAAAAAGTCGCCAAATTTAGAGATCCAGCAGGAACTTTTTCGTAAAAGAGTTAAGAGAATGCGCAGTAAACTTTAAAGAAGTCTTAACGATCTCCGAATACCAGTTGCTTAGATTTCTTCGAAACACTAGTTTTCGTTATATAAAAATAATTAAAGTTTTTGTCATTGGCAGTCATTTTTGATCTATATGTTAATCTTTCCGATGAAACTTCATACTTAAATACTGCATCCAAAACATATATTTAGAATTAACTCTTTCAAGGCTCATATATTACTGGACGGCTGATCTGAACAAACAGATACTTCTTACCTTTTTGCAACAAAAAACGTTTTGTGACACACCAAAATACAACGATTTTTAATGATCGCACGGAATGCTCTTTATTTTATGATATTAACAAACTTCAAACTAATGAATTTAGTAAATTTTTCGAACTTAATTGGCACAATAAATAAAGATATTAATATTAAATTTTCTTTAAAAGCCATTTAATTAGACTCTAACAAGATCCAAAGAATTTGTGACCACCTACTTACTCGCGACACATTTCATGACAAGAATTTTAAAATCGCACATAACAAATACTCGCTAGTTGCCAAACAAATTAGCATTTAACTTAATTAACTGGCGCAAATCCTAACAAATTTTTAACATTTTAAAAAATGCACAGAGTTCATTAATTATTTTTGCTATAAGTGCTACACCTTTTTAAAATGTGAAACCTTAACTCAACCTAACACTCCTATTAAAAGTAAAAAAAAAAAAAAAAAAAAATTGAAAATTAAATTTAGCATTTATAGCTTCTTGACATTTGCCACATTGTCTTACTGATATAAATCATTTTTGGAAACACCCTCTCACTCGCATACACTGGAAAAAATTAAAAAAACAATACAGTCAAGCACATATTCATATGAGTGAATATTTTTAAATAGAGGGTGGGTGCACATAATAAGATCAGCATCCATGATTGGAGCCTTTCTAAAAAAAGGCAAAAATCAAAAAAAAAAAAAAAGCAAACATATGCGAAACATTAAAGCGAGCATGCAACTGCGACAATATCAACTACTCAAAGTTGCCTCTGTTTGCTAATGAAATGTTAAAAATAAAATCTAAAAAAAAAACATTTTCACTAAAATTAATTAAACTTAATGCACAATTGATTTTACTATGTTTAATCAAATTTTACTGTAAAAATAAAAATAAATTTAAATACAACTAAAAAGCAAAAATAAAACATTAGGAGCAAAAACAATTAAATGACTATAAATTAAGTTAATAAAACGCTTTCAACCCAATGCAAAAAGCAAAAAATAAAATCAGCAAAGTACTACAAAATAACGTAACAACATTTTCAATTGACACTTGCTGCTGTGCGGCACGGTGCGACGTTGCTTGTAACTATGGTAACCAGGCGGCAAAAGCGGCAACTAAATTAATATGCCATTAATTAGGCACTACAGATACGAGCACAACAACAACTCTATATATATAATAATACAATAAAAAATTTAAGACTTTGTGCGATTGTATCGAACGATCGTTAATGTGCAGTAGATCAATATAAACACGACACCAAGTGGTTTTTGTATTTTGTCAAGCTCCCCACTAGCAACTCTTATCACCTACCCTGCTGCCTATGACAATTACATTGTCGCATTGAGTTCTCCTATATTTAAGATTTTATTTGTAAGCCTTCAATCTAAGTATCTCTTTGATTTTGTTTAACCCATTGTATATGAAAAAAATGAAAAAATTTAAGAGAGATTTCGTAAGATGATTTCTATGTAGCTCGCATATAATAACACTGTGGGCAAATAATATAATATAATAATGGGTAATTTAGTCAGGTTACAGGTGCGAGCAATAGGGGATGCTTTAGAATAAGGATCGGCAAAAAACAATGTGTGTGACGTACTTCAGCTCAATTGAGCTATAGAAAATCAAATTTTGCTGACCCCTGCTTTAGAAGAAATATGAATTCAAACGAATCTGATTTGTTAAAAAAACCCAGAAGACCTCACTGATGTTTCGCAATCTACATCCAAATCCGATGACATTGTGGAGAAAACTTTATAATTATCTTTTCTTAAACGAAATAATTGGCATGCAGAAATATATGCCTTTTATAAAGTTCGGGTGGAGAATTTGTACGAATAGTTAAATTGAAGACAACAGACTTTAACCCATTGACAAATGTCAGTAGATTCAAAGATTTAATAAGCTTTAATAAACAAAGTTTCTGAAGGAGAAAGATAAAGCTTGAAAGTACTCAACACTCGAAAAGTTTTCGAGTGTCGAGTACTCTACACACAGGACACACCTTCTGCCGGCCCTGATATTGTATATCGTTTAAAATTGAATTTCAAGCTTTATCTTTCTCCTTCAGAAACTTTGTTTACTAAAGCTTATTAAGTCTATGAATATACTGACATTTGTCAATGGGTTAAAGTCTGTTGTCTTCAATTTAACTATTCGTATAGCTGATCACACAGTGATCAACGAAGTGCTATCGAACGTTTTGATTATATATTTATTTATATATTTTTCTTTTGATCGTGTGACTCAACCCACAGTGCAATTTGACTTTAATTAATGCATTTTAACCATTTATGTAAATTGCGGGAAATAATTTATCACTCATTGATCGATCTTACTAAGTTCCTTTGGTGTATGCGATCAATCGTACGATCGATGAATGGAAAGTTTGTTCGTTTATTTGTTTGCTTCTTTGCTTCATCGTCGTTGGAACAATTTAGCGTACAGTCATTTGACACCCCCGCTTTAAGGTTGTGTCATTTTTTATTTTATTTTTTTTTTTTTAAGTAATAAAAGTTAAATGTGCATTGGGGTAAAAACTAAATTTATTTTACTAAGTGAAGTAGATTTCTTGATTTAATTTTTTTTTTGTCGCTAACCATATCATTAAATACTTATATCGCAGTATTTTTATGTTTTTTTTTTTCAATAAATATTGATCGGTCATTGATGATTTTCTTTTCTAATGATCATGCAAAGGTTAACAAGCATGACAGAACGTCGTCAATGCTCTTTAATTATATGTGACTCATATACTTCTATTAAATTCTTCGTAATCAGTCACCAGATCTCTTGGCATTTATTTCAGCAATTTTTCAGCAGCCATTAATTAAATTTCCATTTTATTTCAGAGTGTTGCTAAGTTCGAAAAATTGCTCAGAACTTAACGACTCTGAATTACATCGAAAATTAGCTACCAGTGTTTGAAGTTTTGAAAATATGCACTTGCATAGGAATCGAAATGTATTCATACGTCATGTGTGCTAAAATATACAAAACACTTAACTGACTTAAGACTTTTAGAGTGAATAATGACTGCCATCTGAGCCAAATTATTAAGCTGCCATTCCAGATGTACCCTTCAGAGTCTTAATACGTAGAATCTAATGAAAAAAACAAAAATTATTGGGAAACAAGCTCCCTTTTCAAATTTTAAAGTTTCAAAGTCGACAATAAGAGTTTGTGTACTGCTGATATAGGAACATACAACGAAGAAAATGTCTTGTGGTAATATCAACAATTAATCTTAAGCAGTTCAAGCTAATAAAAACACTAATTTGATCGTTTTTCACTTCATTCAATTTGTAACAAAAAATTAATTTCTTAGAAATAACCAAAATCTATCACCTCATTACCTAACACCTTCTTAAATATTAAATATACCGTTTTAAAGATAAACAAAGTGAATAAAAACAAAGGCTTTTGCAATATAATCTCATAATATCATATTGAGTTTCTGTGTCATACCAACAATGATTTATACATAGAATCAAACAAAAAACAATAAAAATACGATCGATAGTACCAAAAATAAAAAAAAAACACACACAAAAGGAGTATTTGAAATTTGAGACGATCTTCTTACTTTTGGTCTTTACTTAAAAAAAAAAAGAAAAAAATGAAAAACTGAATGTGATCGTAAAATATAAAATGGCATTTAAGTTTGACATATACTGCACATGTCTCTGCTGTCTAACTAACAAATGTTCGAGTATATATGTACATATATAGGTATACGTACAAACAGTATACAAGTATATTTGTACATATACCCAGTGTGCCAAACGGATCCGTTTCGAATGTGAAACGGACTAGCTTCTTCGTACTTCATAAACGGATCCGTTCCGGATTCGTTTTTGTAAATAATACTAAAAAATCCTCTCGAAAAAACGCAAGGATCGTCCGCTTTGTCGGATACGTCTCGAACTCGGAACGGACTTCATATACGGAAACGTCCCGGATTTATTTTTTGTAGATAAAACGTATCCGTTCCAGATTCCATTTTGGATCCGCTTCGAACTCATTTTCGTACGAAATTTTTCTCGAAAAAAACCGACGGTTCATCCGCTTTGTCGGATCCATCTCGAGCCTGGAACGGACTTCATATACGATACGTTTCGGATTCGTTTTTTTGTAAATAATACGGCTTGGATACGGACTCGTTTTTTTTAAGTAAAACGTAATCGAGACTGACTAGGTTTTTTATATGTAGCGGATTCAAGACGGACTCTTTTTTAAATAAAACGGATTCGAGACAGAATCGGTTTTTTTTTTTAAATAAAACGCAATCGATACGGACTCGTTTATTTTTTAAATATAATGAATTCGAGAAGGTCTCGTTTTTTTAAATAAAATGAACTCGAGACAGACTCGTTTTTTTTCTAATGAAACCGATTCGGGACGGACTCATTTTTTAAAAATATTAATATGGTTTATGCAATCACAATTTAAATAAAGCAAATAATTCCTCAAAAAAGCTTAAAAATATCAAGATTTATTTTTAAATAACTAACAAAAAATGCTCTTCGAAAGTTTTATTTACAAAAAAGGAATCCGGAACGGATCCGTATATGAGGTCCGTTCCGAATTCAAGACGGATCCTTCGAAGCATAAAAAAACGGAATCCGCACTGACGGATCCGTAACGGATTCGAAACGGATCCGCATCCGTTCTTTGTGCACAGTGGGCACATATAAACACAAACCACGAACGATAATGGTGGCATACATGTAAACATTATAAGTTTATGATCATATTGCATGTTCTCGCATGGAATGCGTTCAAAAGGCCAAAACTAATTTTAGGGGGGTTCATATGTTAGAAACCCTACTGATTGTATGTCAGAGACAAGTGATCATAAAAAGTTTCACATGCCACAAAATAAACAACAAATACACCAACAATAACGACGTTGAAAATGTGTCAAAAAAAGTTCATATGTGAACGTGGTAGGTGTTGTTGTGGACTAACTATTTATGTGTAGTAGGGACATAAACAGCATTTGACATAACTACCATTTGTATGTTATTCATTAATGTCATTTTTAAGAGTTGTAAATTAAAATTAAGACTTCAGAAAACAAACGCAATTTATAATGAGTATCTACAAAGGAGCTATATTTTTTATTGGCAATAAAATGAATCTTGTGAAAGTTAAATGTTCATTGTCACAAAGTTATAGCTCGAAAGATGTTGTTTTCTGTGGGGATTTTGTTTTAACACTTTTAGTGATTACTGCATGTATGTAGTGCTAATTAAGAAGTTCTAAAGGCACGTACGAGTATGCCAAAATATTTGCTAAAAAACTACAGATTTTTAATCTTGGATTAGTTTAAGAAAGTTACTCTTACTGCTAAGAGCAAATACACCAAAGTGGCATTAGCCAATTATGATGCTTTTACTGGCATCAAACTGCAAGTCTATGTGATCTTTTGATACTAAGCGTTTCCGAGAAATTATCTGTTTCTAATTCAGATTCTATCTTTGACTCGTTAGTATAAGTGTGATTTCATCTCTTGTTAAAATTATGTTTTATACCCAAGAATTAATGTAGAGATGGAAGTAAAGAAACACCTCTAAAATCATGTGGAGGAGGGCATATAAGTAGTTAGTGGAAACCGATTTTCGACAGATTTTCTTAGCGTCTTTCTTGATCGTGTGCCCTATACATGGCTAGTGTCTTATCTTAATCTCACATAAGTTGAGATATAAGTATGGTTGATAGCCAAATGAAATTCTGAAGTCAAGATCATGCAAGACGACTAAGCTCGTAATATCTATTTCAATTACGAACTTACGAAATTTTGTATTCGAAATTTCATGAGAAATTGATTTATCAGGACTTTTTTTTAATATTTAAAGGAATATTTTTTAAAGTTTTATTGCTTTGCAATTATTAGAATTTCTTAGTTCATGCTAAATAGCATAACTTCAAAATTATTCAAGCTTTCGAACAGTTAAACATTGACTACGAAAACTTTTCAAAACACTGCTTCATTATTAAAAAATATGCTACAATATTATACCATACCATAAACTACGTGGTAACTTTTTCGCTTTATCACTGAAGCAAAATCATTTGGTTACCCAATAACAGCCCCTTAGGCAGCTGAAAAGAAAAATCAATTTGAAATGATGGCTATGACTTTATCAACATACACAAATCGCATTACCTTTAAAGGGTAGGCGTATACCCTGAACATTTGAGTTCAACGCATATTACAAAAATCCCAACAAATCCGTCAACAGTTCACTGAGTACTCAGCGCATATTTTCGAGCATAGCAATTACACTTGCATTCATTCATTCACTCAGTTAGTTATTCAGTCATTCAAGCAATCTATGTTTTCATCACATTCTCATCATCGTCATGTTTTCACTACGAATATTTGTACGAATTTCCAATTTGATGTTTTGTCGTCATCAACGTTGATCTTTTGGTCGTCGTATCGGCTATCAAATAGATCTAGTTGTCTGACCAACTTATTGTACGTTGTCGGTACTATAACATAAATTGTGTGCGAGTCAATAGACCATAACCATAACTTGGTTATAAAAGTAATAGTTAGACGTTGATTTTTTCGGATATTCGTTACCGTTTCTTTTGTTTTATTTCTTATTTTATGTTATCTTTGAAGTTAGTTTTCTAGTTTTGTAAGCTTCTTGGACAAAAATATTGTTGCCTCGTTATCTTTATCGTTTGCCTTTGGTCGCTTACCCGCCTACAACTTATTTTCACCCCAAAAATAAAAGAGAGAGAAAAATACCACTTAATCACCAAATCGGCAAACTAACAATTTTCAAATCAAAGCTTTCAACTAATGTCAGAGATTAGCTAAATGAGGCGTTAGTCGGGCCCACAGAAAAAAGTACGCTAAAAAAAGAAAATAGATTTCATGGAGTTTATGCAGTAAATTTAAAAAAAAAAATTCTGTAGCTGTTAAAACCTAAACAAGATTACTTTAACCATTGAACATGATATTGTTTTTGTTTCTTTGATGTGAGGTAGATTGAAAATAATATTTAAGTCTTGAAATTTTTTTTTTTTTTCTTAAAGAATGAGTATTTTATACAATAGAGGTATTCATCTAAGCGCTCAAGTTTCCCATTTGTGCAAATAGGCAATTTTGCGAGATGTATGCCACGATGACCCTTCGAATATTTTGTGCAATTTGTGGCAGTTGATGAGCATGTAGTTTTTTTTTATGAGAGAATCGTATGGGAAAAGAGTGTGACAAATACAAAATGTGTTAACAATAAATTTTTGCTGAGAGAATCGTATGGGAAAAGAGAGTGAAAACAATTGCACAAATTAGCAGCGCAAGTTTGCGCGACCAAATTTCGAGTTGTTCAAAAACTTTCCATATGATTTTTGACAGTTCGTTTGCGACGGCGCAAAACTGCACAACTTGCACAGCTTGCGAGAGTTTTGCTCGCTTAGATGAATATCCATAATGTATTTTAGCACTTTCAAATACGAGTATTTGCTGCACTTATTTAGTGTTTTTTTTTTAAACCAAGACTTAAAACAATAATACTTCCTTGCTATTACTTAAAATAATTAGTGGTGTCAGAAAAATTGCATATAATGAAAGAAAAAAGATAAAAGATCAAAAAAAAAAAGACAAATGTAAGAACAAACAAACTATTACATTGCCTAATTCATTGTTAAAGATAGGTAAGATTCCATTGCATACTTTTAGTTGTTAAAGCAGGTAGAATTTAGCTGTCAAAAATAAAAAAAAAAGTTCTGAGAAGCGTGCGCCAGAGCATACAAGCGAAGCGAAGTTTGTAGTGACTGGGGGTTGACAAGCGGAGTGAGCAAGGGGTGGAATCGCCTAGTACTTACTTACAAATTTTAGCTTTTAGAAGCATATACTCAATATGATTTCAGGACAATTCCCAAAATGAATTTTGCCTTAAAAATGTGGGAAAAATGGAAAAAAGTACAGTACTAGATAAGAAATGATGATTTTTCGAAACACCCAACTGACCAGTCATTCGCCGTCAATTCGCCTTCTTACTGCGTTTACTGTACGACCATTTTTTTTTTGTTATTTTCTTTGTCTAAATTGCATTGCATCGAATCTGTGCGATGATCTGTGTTTTGATCACCGGCAAATGATAATGGGTTCATCCTGCAGCCATATTTTTCTACATTTTTAGTATTGTGGACTCTCGTGTGCTTCCCTCAGTTTTTTTTTTCGCTTCGGTTCGCCACACTGAGTGTTGCTGCACATGATGGAGCTGGAAAATTTGTTAATGTGCTGCGATTTATTATACTGCATTTTGTGTAGATTTGTTGCCATTTTGACAGTTCATGCTTGACCTATTGATATTCATACTGTCAAGATGCGATGCAATGCGATGAGATGCCCAGACAGCCAACCAACTTGAGGTTAATCAAAAATTATTGACCTCTGAAATATTTGTAGATTGTAAAAATTGTATACAAATTTCATTTTGAAAAAAGGTAATAACAACAAAACCTGCAATTTATCTTAGATCAGTAAAAAAAAAAAATATGCGATTTATTAGATATCATGTAATAAACTTCAAAGATTTCTTAATCAATTTTGCATGAGTTATATTAATATGGTCAAGAGGTCTAAGCGTGGCATATTTGTACATGGCCTGAGTTATTTGTCAGCATTCGATTAGGTGTTTACTAAGTATTTGAATAGCTTAAAATTATATGCTATGTTGTTAAAACTAAATTATGTATATATTCTTGATAGTATTTAGTTAAAATTAATTATACACGACTTAGGTATAAAAAATTTATAAAAATAAATAAAACAGCCATTAGAAAAACTATTGCGCTTTTCTATAAAATGTCATTTTCATAAAAATGTGCATTGTTTATATGAAGTCTTATAGTACATTTCGCTGAACCTTAAGGGGTATTATATTCTTGTGTTTAGTTTTACATTAAGCACACCTAATCGCTTAATGTTCTATGGCTAATGTACAAATAAAAATGCTAACGCCAAATCAAGACAACTTAAATATTTTTTTCAAAGAAACCCCCAAGTAATTAAGTTTCTAATATTCAATACTTAAAAATTAATGACTCAGCACTTAATTAATATTGAGTTGGTCGACGTCGACGTACTAACGTTTATGTCTTACACATAAAGAATGAACTTTATTTTATGTCAAAGAAAAAAGACGGAAAATCATCCTGCCATTTTAAATTCCATTTTAATTACAGTGCGCCACATCCCAGACGATCGGGCGATGTTGGCCTACTATGATTACTGACAGTGTTTTTGCGTACATATACAAAGATGCATACCATATGCAGCATAACACATCACTGCCTTTTCTACCGGTAACCAATGGATGGGTACGCCACTTGCAAGTTAAATATTGACGATAAATCTCAGTAGCTAGCAAACTCTAGACGTGTGAACAACGCGACATGCATCAAATCAGGCTGGCGTAGGCTTGGGCAAAATATGTCAATTATCGATATTTTTTTCGATAAGTATTGGCGATTTTTTTTTTATTTTGATGTATCGAAATTCGAGTTTATTTTTCGACTATCGATTTTCGATATTTTTGTTTAAAGGTAGCTCTGTATCCAATTGATTGCGTCGCATATATGGTATTGGATCTTCTTTTGTGTTTGTGTTATAACGTAAGATAACGCGGGTTGAAAACCACTCCTGTGGTCCCAGCCTAACAAGATAGAACTTTTTTGTTATACTCAAATAAATGCAACTGTGAAAAGTTACATCATCGCTGGTATGAATAGAATTTTTTCAGCAAAAATTTCGGTTTTCGATTGTTGATATATCCGATGTTTTTTCTCGATATATTTCGATACTGTTTCGAAATATCGATCATCGATAATTCTAGAAAAGTGGGAGATAAAAAAGAGTGGTGTATATCCATATTGGCCATTGTATTTTTGGCAAACATGTTAGACATTTGGGTGTTACCTGTAATGACTTCTTTTGGAGCAGTAAGCTGGATGAGGAGAAACATGTTAAATATATCTTTTTTAATTCTCCAACCCTTTGTAGCATTAAGATTGGACAGTTGTGGGATTACAGCTTCGTCGTCTGTTTCACTAAATACCATTCCTTCCTATATATTCTCATCGATTTACCGCACAGTGGATGGACTTACTATATGACACCGTGTCCAATAGAAACAATAAGACTAAACTCTTGGAATTTAGTACAGAGGTTTTTTTTTTTAGGTTGAAAAAACATAAAATTGTGAGCATGAAAAAGTTCCGTTCACGGAAACGCCTCTCTCCCATAAAAAGATGTGATATGGCTGAGGCTTTTTCTTCAAAATATGTATCAATTTCCATTAATTTGGCAATGATCTCTTACAGTTTTAAAGTTGTTAGATAAAAACCGGTTTGAAGAATTATCTGTTCTGTTTTTGAAAAGCATCCGATTTTATGTCTTTTGTTTCTTTTGTCCCAAAGGCAATCAACATGGTGAAAAGTATCCCAAACAGGAAACCTTCCTCTGAATTGAGAACCTTCGCCGAAGGAAAAAAATACTTAATTCTTCAAATCATGTCTTAATGCTGGTACTTTGAACTTACTCTATTTATAAATGAAGAAAAAGTCTCTTTTTTACTATTAAAATTTGCGAAATTTCTCAATGATAACATTTTTTGCTTTATTTTTCAGCGAAATTTACATACAAAAACTAAAATATGCGTTTTTCACAAGCATAATGCACGTGCTATTCAGTGATATGTTAGCTTTGTTCATTTTGATACAAATAAATATATAAGATTCTTTCATTATATAGTACAGTCATTTGGTTATAAAAAAAAGACGTTACGCGGAAAGTTTTCCGGTAGTTTTGAAAATGAGTAATTTTATAAATTTCGATGTGCTCTTTCCGAATCTCGCGCCGACATATTGGAAAAATGGCGCCTAAAAGCAGTTTTTCGACAATATCTCCTTTCTGACTCATTTTACGATAAAAATATTAACATACAAAATGAAACTAAAGGAAATTGCCTACAATTTATGTTATAACCTTTATCTTCGTAAAATCAACAATTTTGGCGTACGAATGCTTCTATAATATAATTTTTATCACTAAGTTTTCAATCTTTTTTTTGGAAAAAAATATCCAATGGCATTATCGTATTTGACGGAAGTGCACTTTGCGGCACTCGCACGCCAAAACTATTGATTTTACGAAAAAAAACGTTATAACATAAATTGTAGGCAATTTTCTCTTGTTTCATTTTGTATCTGCATAAATATTTCGTAAAATGAGTCAGATAGGAGACATTGTCAAAAACAATATGACAATATGGCGGAGCGAGCGGCAAAAATAAGAGGTGGCAAAGTTGAAATTCGGAAAGAGCACATCGAAATCTATAAAATTACTCATCTTCAAAACTACCGGAAAACTTTCTAGGCAAAACTACCAAATGATTGTACTAAAAGTCAATGTATTGTGTCCCTCCAAATAATCCAATTGGAAAAAATTAACATAAAAAAATAGTACAATCCTTACGTTATGGTAAGCTCAAAATGGAACTAGGACGGTACTGTACTGTAATTGGTTTGTTCTAAGCCTTGTAGATGAGGGTACTTCAAACAAACTACTAAACCTAACCACAGGTGAAGTTGGACCATCAATCTGGTACCACGGGTTGTCTCGAGCCACCACTTTGAACAATGTAGCACAAGTCCCAAAAAAAATAGATTTTTTATAGTTTTTTTTTTCACTTCCCCAAGTATTATCTGACGATTGCCGTAAAAAATGTTTAAGTCATTTTAATTTTTTTATATATGTATACGACCACAATCTTCCACTGTGCACCGTAGTGTTTTATTACATCGCCAGTACTATTGTATAAACTTAAGGATTAAAAAATACAAAAAAATTTTGTTCTGCTTAATGTGCTTGAGCTTTTTAGCGATAGTCATGTTCTATTTTCCGCCCAATTATGAAGCAATCACATTGTTATACAATTTTATGAACTTCTTCTATAAGTATCCATGTTGGATAGCGAATGTCCCAAAATATTAACGTCACTAAGCAAATGCGAATCAGCATATAAAAACCATTTAGAATGCATACCTACTTCAAAATTTATTAAATTTTCTATTTTATTTTTTTTTTTTTTTTTTTGATTTTTGATGAATAAACACAATTGACTTTAGATTTTTCAATTGAAAGTTTTTAAAACAATTTTATTATAAGATTAGATTCACATTAATGCATATTTTGAATAAATTTGATTGATAGCAACATATTTGATTAATTATTTTGCACTTTATTAAAAAATCCATTGCAAACCTCATAGGAGAAAAAACTTTTTACTTTTTACGAAAATAAAAAGAAAATTCTATAAAATCACAATAATTAACAATAATATATATGTATGTATGTGTAGTTTGCAAGTGTATTAATTGATAGGTCGTATCATCATTGTAATTTTTTTTATATTGTAATAATAACCACGAAAAACATTCCACTTTATTCCTCCGACTCGAGTACCTTTTCTTTTTAAATATTCGCCAAATATATTACTGAAACCAAAAATTCAATGTATATAGTAAAATGTCTTAAGTTTACTATTACTTAGTAGCAAAGTAAACACATACCTTGTTGAACAACTCTTAATCCAACCAGGGGCAGCTTTCGAACTGTCGCAATCACCATCAGTGTGATCGTTGTCCTTCGCAGAAAATTTATTTCCTGCATGATATTCAAATGAGTCTCCACCTTTTCCAGAATAGTTACGCAATAGATATAACAGATAGGCATTATCTGCATTTTCAATTGCGAAAGCATCAAATTTCGCTATTCTCGTTTCATTTCCAAAATCTTCGATTATAAACATAAGCTCATGTAGCGTATAGCTTGTTAAGTCATGGAGTCTTTCAAGACCAATAAAAAATTCTCCATTTATGTTGCCAAACCCTTTAACACAATCATTCCAATTGCAATTAAAGTCTTGCTCACCATTGTACCTATGAAAAACAATTGTCCAGCCACCATTGTCAATTTCTTGGTTACACTTCACATAAAATGGTTCGTTGGTAATGCTCACTTGTACCTGCACTATGTCTTGTCTTATTTGATTCAATGATGTTTGGTTGGTTAAGATTTTATTAAGATCCTTACAACTTGTTGGAAAAAATCTCTCCGATTCCATTGCACTGTTAATAAAAAATCATTGTTTTCTTAGTTATTTCATTATAAATTTGGGTAAGTGAATTGGCAATACCTGGCTTTAGTTAAAAATATTGAATTTATGACAAAAATAATTGACAAAAAATAGTTGACCTTAAGTTGTACCATGTTGTGAATTGAAGCTAATTTTGTTTGGAAGTATTCGCACATAGGCACCACAAGTCGTACTGACTTTGATAACAGATGCTTAACGAGATTTACATAAAGACATACATACATATATGTATGTATGTACTTATAAGTAAATGTATGTACCCAGCAAACATTTTCATTCGTGGAAAAGTCAAATTTTCAAAGCCGCGGCGACCAATCTGTCAAACGATATTTTGCTGGGGATTTATTTAAAAATATATCTTGACTGCGTTATAAATCATCGGGGTCCTCGCAAGCGGTATCTTTATCTTGATAAATTTGTTTAATTTTTTTCTTTAACTTCTACAGAGAATACAGACAAAACTTCAGGTGGATAATTTTTTCGTTTGCGTAACTGAAAATATTTTTCAGCTTAAGACATCTAATAACATTCAGTAAAAAAAACTTGTATTAAGCTTCCTTTTAATAACAAATTTTAAAAATATTTAAGTTTTAGTTGTGAGGGTGTCCACAAAAAAGCAACAGAGTTCTAAGCTACATAAGCATATGCAAATAAAATGCTTAACACTTTACAACTCTAACAAATGCCTCAAAGTATGGAATAAAAGTATTAAATTCCACATACTTTTCTAGAAATATTATAACTTTATCATCTGAAATGTGGAAGTTTCAATAGTCTTCCAAATGTTTGCTGGGTACTATTAGATGATGTACTTTATTTTAGGGGTGCGAAAATAACTTATATGGGTCATAATAATGAAATAATCAAAATTATACTCTACGCCAATAAAAAAAAAATTGTCGATTGCCATTTTTTTTTTTTCTGAGATAAAAAATATAATACAATTTTATGAATCTTAGGACAAAATTTTATTTTCGATTCTTCATTTAAGAAATATTCGACACGAATAATAACATAAGTAGCCTTATTTCGAAAAATTTGATAATTTCTATGTTTTAAGGATGCAAAATGCCTTCTTTTTAATCCATCAATACATTTCGAAAAGTTGAACATTATAATTTTTTTGAAATTATTAATGACGCGGACTTAATTTTCTTTTGTAAGAATTAAATAATCTATTTGAAAATTCATAAATGAGTTTTTTATCAAAAAGTTGAAGAAAAATATAAAAAATTTTTCAGTTTTTTCAATTCTACGATATCGACGATTTTTTAATCACATTTTCCAAAACAGCGGCTAAAAGAGTACTTATGAAATACTTTTTAACAGAGAATCATTAAAGATTATATCGTAAAAATTTAAAAATTGAACATAAGAATTGTAAAGAATGATTTAGAAGTATTTTGTTGTAAGTATATATTTTACATATATAGCAATTAGATATTTCTCATGTCCAATGTCATTTTTAGTGTGTACTTAAAAATTATCTATTTCATGTTTGGTAAATCAGACAAATGTCAATAATAATGCTCTTTCAAAATATCAAATAAATCTACACAGATTGAATGTTAGAACAGCATTTCATGACGTCAAGTGAACGCCAAATCATTTGATTTGACCCATTTGGCATTTTATATTTGAAAAAATTTGTTTGATACACTAAATTTTATGGAGCAGAACTTTCCGGGAAATATTCATTAAATCTCATCGTTATTAGTTTTTCAATTAGTTTGATATATTTGAAAATATCGTTAAACTCTATATAACTTAAAATTCGTTACTATTCGTTACTATTTATCATGGTTCTCACTTTTGCTCTTCTTTACTTTAAATTACATTTTTTTTTTTTGACTGCAGTTAAACTTGAATATTTATAATGCTGATTTTGTATATTATTAAATGAAATGTACATATGCTTTTGATTTTACGTGAATATGCTGAAATATATGAAAAATATGCGAAAAATACACGATTAGAAAATAAAACAATAAGTGTGTTATGTTCGGCCTTGACAAAAATTAAGTACTCTAAAAGTGAGCGTTTATCTTGAATTTCTTATCAAAATATTATTTTTTCCACCACAGTACATGGCTGCTTTGACTCAACGTACCCACATTATATTTCACAACATTCATCTAAATAGCTCTCTGTTTAGCATTTTGAAGCATATGCTTGTATTGGGGGTATATGCAACATTTTTTTATAAGCCGAACAGTTTCTGACCGCCACATTTTTAAATCGCTCCAAATTTTTTTTAACGTTTTCTATGCATTATATCAGTGCACACGTGTGCCGCGAATTACTTTGTTATAGATGATATCGAGCAGTGAAATTCGAAGGTTTTACGTTTTATGGTGTTTTATGGTCATATTAAAATTATCATATCTCCGGCAAACTTTAACGGAAAAATAATTTTTTTATATCGATTTAAAGCTAAAAATATCCATGGCATCTGATGAAAAACTTAAATTTTTTATAAAAAATAAATTGTTTAAAGTTGGCCATTCGATACGAAATTAAATAAAAATCCACTAAATTTCTCGTCGAATTTCCTTTAAAAAATTTTTTTTTTCAGATTGATAAGTAAATTCGGACTACCCCAAGAAAATGAATTCTTGCGCGCACTCGAAAAACGCGAAAACTTGAAAGTTTTCGAGATTGCTTTCGAGAACACCCCTATCAATGCAAACGCGTTAATGATTGAGTAATGACAATTTGACAGTTCGATCACCATTTCGATACACGGCAACACTGATTCACTTTCCGACTTTTCGAGGCTACTTGCTCAACTAATTTGCCTAGAAAGTTTTCGAGGGTTGAGCAAACTTGCCTTCATACAAATTATTTTCGAGGCTCGAAAATGTGCTCAGTTTTCGCAGTTTACGCAGTTTTCGAGGCTTTTTCGCGTTTTCAGGAATACCCTCATTGCTTCTTGGAAAAAGCCAAGAACAAAAATTTTTTTTAAATATTTTTAGTTTCAAAAATTGCTACAGACCGGAAACCTTGTCGGAAATCAACATTGATTGATTTTAAAAGAAAGTTCATTTCAGCGCTAAAAGATTTTCGTATCACAATTTTGTAAAAAATAAATTCGTTTTTAATAATTCTAATTTAAAGCCAAAACATTATTTTTTCAAAATATTTTTGGGTTCAAATAATGCTTGATGGTGCAAGTTTTGTCGAAAATGAACATTTTTTTTTAGTGAAAGCTAGCAAAAACGCCTATTACTCGTCAGAGCCTTAATTTCGAAAAACAGTTTTCGGTTTTTATTATTTTAAATTTAATAAAAATATTAATGAGCAAATTTAAATATTTCCTGCTGTAGTAGGTATATGAGCGAGTATATAATTAAATTTTATATTTATAACTTAATATTGTGGTAAAAGTAACAGAATTATAATCATAAATACCAGGCACTTATTCATAATAAAGTTGATTGCTAATTGATACTTTGTGTCATAGTTATTTTTGTTACTGTCCCTTTGCACATGGCTTTAAATCCAATCAATGTTTTTTTAGTCCAGTGTCTATAGGTTTTTTGCGAAGAAACGCTTTTACTTTGAATGGATAACCGAAAAAACTAGGTTTTCAATAATGTGTCTGAGGGTAAAATGTATGTATGTACTGACCGTTTTCTTGGTTTTTTGCCTGACTGACTGCTTGTCTTCCTATCCATAGAAGTCACATTTGCATAAAAACAATTGAAAAGCTTAGCTTCAGGGCGTGGCACCATCACCACTAACAAAAAACTTAAAACCAAATTTTACGTAAATATTTGGAATGACTCGGACAATCAGGAAGCAAAAAGTTGGGTAATTTTGACAAAATTAAGTGATACCATAAAACCGGTACCGGTAAAAACGCATTTGAGACTCATTTAAATCAACGCTTAGAGTGAGCTTTAACGTCAATAGTGTGCTTCAGAGCAATGAATTCCGTTCGGAGAAGCATACGTTGCTGAAATTTATCGCACTGGCATGCGAAGTTTCTCAAAAATTGGACTAATTTTGCGCTCAAGTTTGTGAGGTGAGATTTGTTGTCGAAGTGACAAATTTAAAGACGTACATTTTTTTGTTGAACTGAAACACTTCAGACACTGGACTACTTATAAACTGTGATTTAACACCTAAGACGTCAACAGACAGCTGCTGTTGTTTGCGGCAAGAAAATTTGCCTTTGGGCATATTTGACAGCCACATGGAGATACCAGTAATTTAATTACGTCCTACATATAGTTAGTGTTATTAGTTAAATGTATGTGTGTGTGCAGTGGCGTACCGTGCACATCGAGCGCCCCGAGCAAAGTGATTGTTTGGGGGGCCCTAGCAAAAAGCAAATTTCTGTTTTTTCCAACATGGAAAAATTTTATTAGATACTAATAAAAAAATTCTCACTTTTGGCATCTGGAAAACCCTAGTCAAATGACATAAGTACATTTCACATTAAATTACAAAATCTGCACCTACGCATATCAATTTACTATCTCCAATTAGAAAATAAATAAAGTTCAACTTTATTTTACCAAAAAAAAAAATTTTAAATAAATAAAATTTTAATTATTTTTTGCCGCCCTAAAATCGTTGCGCCTGGGTTTTTAGATAAATCTACCATTGCACTTAGTACCAGGAGACCGACCATAGCTCGGCTTTTCGTTTTAAGGTCATCGAAAAAGTGTAGAAAATGCCGATAAAAGTTGAAATAAGTCGAAATACGAGTATATGGAAAATACTTATTCCAAATGTTTAAAAAAGTCGAAAGACCCCAATTGCTAGCTTTATTAGCTAGATAACTTAATGCATTTTAGCAGTTATGTATGAGTGTTGAAATGTAAGCGGTGAAACTGACCAATATTTAACGCAGTCTTAAAGTCAAACTTTCGATCGTTTTTAATAAAAAATTGAGTAGTTATTTCGAAATTAACATGAGTAGCATTTCAAAACGTCAGCTCAAATCAGGAACTACACACATTGCCAAAATAAATAATTCAGTGAAATCAAATCACGTGATCTGCTCGGCCAATTGACTTCACAATTGCAACAAATCATTCGAATTTTAAGAGAATACAAAGTTGAAATTTTTGTAAATTTAGTAAAATTCTACAATTTGCAAAGGTTTTTCTGGCTCTAGTCATGGTAAAATGGCGAAATTTACTGAGTACAAATCATCTATTAACTGCAAAATTGATTGTCTCTAGGTACAGTGTTGCTAATTCGAAATCAAAACCACTAAATAAAACATAAGAATGTGGCATAAGGCATAAGCTTCATAGTCCGTGCTTTTTATGTGCCAATTATTTAACCATATTGTAGCAAAACTTTTTAACAAGCGAAAATTTCTAATCAACTTAAATGTATAAAAAAATATTTAAAAAAAAAATTTTATAAACATCAAGCAGCTTCATTATTCCCTTTTATATTCTAATGTTGATTTTTCCGTGCCAAATTCTCTCGAGAAGCTAAAATTTCACAACATTTAGGGTAGATTTTTCTGAATAAACAGCACTGCACTGCGGTGTCAGCGATAAATACTTATGTGCCAAAATTAATTTGATTTTTATGATTTTTATTTTGAAATAAGCCTAAAAGATCTTTATTACCATAACTGCATTTCAGCTAAGATTAAATTTAATATAGACTTTTTTGTTTGTGTCAAAAAGATATAATTTTTATTGCTTTTTTGAGATAGAGAATTAAGAAATTAAATTTTTATGATTGTTTGTAATGTTTTAAGTATTTCTTCGTTTTTATAGCTTAATAACGTTGATTGTGAATTGCGTTTAGTTGACGTTCGAAATCGCGATACTAAAACTAATTTTATATAACCAATCCACACAGTATAGTTAGATGTAATGTTTATTTTTTAATTCGCATTTACATTTTACTGCATTTTTACAACACCAATTGTCTACGGTCAACTAAACTTTATACGCGCGAATATGTGTGCGCAAAGGAAAGTATCTTTTCGATGGTGATAGGGTCACCTCTCTCACATTAAAACACCAAAAAACACAGTAGTACGACATTGAATTAGCTTATATCATATATGCAAATACTGCAGTGAAAAAGGAGTGTTGCTTCTGAAGAGCTAAAATTAGAAGTCGAAAGAAAATGTGAGAAAAGCCCGCGATCAAAAATGTATTTAGAAGAAAGAACAAAAAGACACACCAAGCTTAAATATATGAGTTGAAAACTGAAAGTTGACAACAAGCACAGGATGAGTCACGAACCACAGGGCTACGACAATATTGTTACGAAATTCCTGTCTCTTAGACGATAATTTCGATCTCTTACACTTTTCTGATTTCGATCACTGGATTGTGTAACAATCAAAAAACACACAAACTTATTTAGTTATAAAATGGTTTATTTAAATCACAATAGTTAGTTTTTACACGGTACAGTTGTTTATCTCATTAACATTCAAATATAAATCTAACACTTTATAGACAACTGTTTTACTTTACTACGGAACACACTGTATTACTTTCAAAATAAACTGTTCTGTTTCACTGTTTGAATTCAACTGTTCTGCTTCACTGTTTCAATTCAATTGTGTCCGAAAACTCAGATGACACCCTTTTATACTACAGGCATCACTTTCTCGAATAATCCACTACCTCCTAGATGGCGTGTAATCTACCATTATCCATAATTTACCAGTACCTTCCAAATGGCATATCGACGTTGAGTTCGCAACTATCTAGAATGTTGCTATTATGCTCTAGATGGCGTTTTGCGACGGCGATAATTTCTCTCAGTTATCGACTTTTATAGTATACTGCAGCGTCTGTTCGGTTTATTATTTGCCGCTAGATGGTGTAAAAGTATTAATACAGCCAGTGATGCTAGCTAGTATCGTTTAGTTTTCTTTTGTTGGTTTTTATTTCGAGAATTTTTTGCAGCTGCTTAAGGAGCAACAAAAAGATGTATTGAATGAAAATCAAGTAACGCCACTTTCTTAAAGAAAGAAAAAGAAAGAAAGAAAAATATGGCACTATATTTAGAAAAAATAGTTTCAGATGTTATTAATGATGAACTGATATCAGTATTCCCTAAAGCAGGTGACAATGCTTCAATAGTGTGCATGCATCAATTCATAATTCTGGAGAGACAAATAGCTGCGTGAGGACTGAAGTAATAGGCTCTATTTCCCACATCTATGAAATAGACGATTCTATGTATTACAAGAACTATCGAAGCATATGCAGCATTTCGTACTTTCTCTCTCTTGTGTCCTTTATTTTTTATCTCTATAAAGGTCTGCAAAAGACTCTTTATACGTACATGGTCAGATGTTATGAATGATGGAATGATATCAGTTCTCCTAAAAGTAAATAGGTGACGATACCAAAAATCATAACTCATTTATGGAGTGACAAATACCTGCATGATGACCGGAATATGTGTAGCTGCACTTCACCTATACTTATATAGAACACGCGATACTTTATCCTACAGTTGCTATCGAAGTATTTAACTGTTAAGAGTAGCGTTTCTATTTATATAAGAACCGCTTTCCGTATTCCTCTCTCTTTTTCTATATTGTGCCCTTTACCTCCTCACATTGTCTTAACGTACTTTCTTTATATCTCTCTCACTTGTGCCTTTTATTTCCTCACGGAAATTATGGCCTTTACAAAACTCTTTCAACGTACATGATCAGTTTCGAGTGGCTTTAGGTCTCTCCAATATTTTTTCGTTTCCACGATGATTTAAGACGAGCGCATTTTTTGCTACTCTGAGAGTTTCGCTCTTATAAGTTATAATTCAAAAATTATAGTATCGTAGCGTTTTAAGTGTTTTTGTTTTTCGAAAAATGTCTTGTCCCGTTGTTCAAATAATTCTAAACTATGTTGTAAGCGTTTCCAACATCAAAGCAAATATAGCCTAAGAATCTTAGCTCAGTTAGCTCAATACTTTCTAAGTCAATAGGTAACATACTAACAGATATTCATTTTTATACATTTATATTTTATGGGGAGCAAGCGTCCAAAAAATAAAATGCGCTGAATGCTCTTAGTCATAGATGGGCAAAATTTCTGGAGCCAGGAGCTACTTACAAAAATTATAACAACAGAAAAAAACCACACCATACATTCGATCGCGATAGCAAAAAAAAAATCTGCAATGAACCGAAATCCAATTACAAGAATCAAGCAAAAACAATTTAAAAGTAGAAATAATAGTACACTGATAAAACGAAACAATAAAAATGTACGTAGCCGTGGTGAGTATATGTGTTCGTTGTTTTGGTTATTGTTCTTAAGAAAAACGTTGTGTTTGTTATAAAAAATTGTCTCATTTTTCCTTTTATGCCCATCGCTGCTCTAAGTGTTTACTGAACGATAAACACAATATTTTCGACGAGAGCAAGAAATCGGCCAGACACTTCTCGTTTTCGTCCACGGTCATACGAGAAATATTTTTTTTTATATCTTCTTGTTATCGGGATCCCGAACGATAACAATATTCATCGGTTTTCGGAGAAACACTAACTACAATGCTTGCCGGCAGACTTAAGTTGATGATTTCCGCAACGTGTGTCCCAATCCATTTTCATTTTTGCCGATTGATTTGATCTTCACGGCATCTGATTTTGAAGTTAGCCGTGGCTCTTCAAATTTGCAGAATTCGGTTAATACAATCATTGGTGAACACTTGTAAAGTGTTTAGCAGAGTGCTGTCGGTAACTCAAGTTTCGCAACCGTAAAGAAAAACTGGCTTCATGATAAACTCAAAGATTTTAAGGGTATTGCTCTAAATGCGAAAACCCGAAAGTTTTCGAGCTTGCTTTCGGGAACACTCCTATCAATGCGAACGCGTAAATGATTGAGCAATGGCAATTTGACAGTTCGATCAGTGCTGCCGTGCTGCAGTGTTCTAGTCAAAACGTCCACTATTTCAGTTAGGGCTGATTTTGTTGAAAATTAATCAAATTTTTCATTAAATTCTTTGTCAAATAAAATAGAATCCTTAAAATGCTGCAAAACAGTGAAAAAATAAATTGGTTCAATTTATTGAAGAAAATACTACTTGTCCTCATACAAATTATTTACGAGGTTTGAAAATGTGCTCAGTTTTTGCAGTTTACGCTGTTTTCGAGGCTTTTTCGCGTTTTCAGGAATACCCTCCTTAAAGTTTGTTGTCGGGAATATGGACCGCCAGACATTACGCAGATGCCATTCGCTTTAATTGATGTCCTAGCAAGGATGTCCCCTCAGGCTGCCCAATAGCAAAGCTAAAATATACTTTCAACATAAAACACCTACATAGTCTGAAGAATATTTTTATTCATTTTAATTAACTCTAAATTTTTGATGCACCAAAATAACATGTAACGATTTGAAAAGCAAATTATCTTCTTCTTAAAGTAAAAATACAAGCAGTTATGCTCCAATAAGATCTATTATTAACTCTTTATATATTTCAAATGAAAAAGCAGCAACAACTTGATTGGGCGTCAACTAAAACATCGTTAAATGAACTAAACTTGCTGAAATATTAATTTAGCCGAACACTTCCTAATTACGCCCGAGAGAGCTGAAACGCTGCCTTAACGAGTATGTGAACAAGCTTAAATGTTGATTGCTGATCATAGTTTTAGCAACTGCAACAAGTTGAAAATCAATCAAGCCTTAAGCCAAATTACAGCGCGCACGCGTTGAAACCAAAATGAGCAAGCAACCAACCAGCTGCCAGCTAGACACTCCGCAGATATTCGTATGTCCGAAGAAACATTTGAAACGTTAATCTTAATATGCACAGAGCAAGACATGTTCAAAGTATGTAGATACATAATTATCTAACTACATATGGCTAAATTGTTGGCAATCAATTTCGACTTCCACTGCGGTACGACAGACAGATTCATTGAGCCAATTTTTGCATTCCTATAGCCCTATTTTGCAATAATTAAGTCAATTCACTGTATTGGCTTGACTTTAAGACACAATTCACCACGGACTGCATTGACTTGACGTTACGTCTATTATTATTATCAAGCAGAGAAGTCGAAGAAGAAAAGCATTTTATTGTAAGACTGGCGCGCGGCAGGCTTCTAAAGCCGCTTGCCAACGGTATTCTGATTGGAATTTGCTGCTGTTCATTTTTATATCTTTCACTCTCTTCTAATGATCAACAACAACAATGCGATCGGCAGGCATGCAGATGCTACCGCATCATCAATAGAATTGAAATTATTGAAGACCTCCAATTGATGTGCTGCTTGAGGATCCTAAGCTTTGCGACAGCGGCAGCGACAGCGCCAGCTTGGCATTAGGCTGACTATGTTCAGTTGTCAGTTTATCTGTCTGCTTGTCTGTTGACTTGTGCATTCTGCCGCCTAGAATTTAATGATATGCCATTAGCCAATATTTCAACGCAACTCATGCGTTCATTAAGCTGTTGTTAGAGCAGCGAAAAATCGCAAAAAAAAAATAAGTTGACATCGTAGCGATTTGGTTTGATTCTGAACCTGTTTCAGTCACAGACAGTCAGATTCTATGGCAATGTTTTTTTGAAGAGGGTCTTGTGAAGAACTAAGGCGATTGCGAAGTCTGTCGAATGAAATAAGAAACAAAACAGAATATCTTGCCCGTTTATTACTTATTTTTCGTCCATTTATTGATACTTTTTGTCAGCTGTCTTGCTAGGGCTACCAGATGGCCTTAGTACAAAAGTAGCACATCCTTAGTACAAAAGTAGCACATATCAATTTGGAATTTTGTAAATGAAAACCTTAATTTTTTTTAATTTTCATACAAATATTTTTGATGAGCAAAAAAAAAAAAAAAAAAAGGTCCTCACTTCGTAACAAAAAACCCCAGCAAATTAACAAATCAAAACAATAATTTCAATAACTTTGATGAGCAAAAAAAAAAAAAAAAAAGGTCATCACTTCAGTTGAAATATTTCATTTTACACTGCAAACATGAAAAGTAGCAAAACCAAAAACAAGGTAGCAAAGACCTTGCAAAAGTAGCACTTTTGCTACTTTAGTATCGCATCTGGTAGCTCTATGTCTTGCAATTATTTAAATTTTTAATTTTCTTCTACTTTTCTCTTAATTTTCTATTATGTTTTTCAAAGCTTTAGTAAACTCTTCCTTAATTTTTTGTATAAGCTTATATTCTTTTAATTTTGATTGACATAATTTTCGTTCCCTTATTTTTACTATTCGATAGTTTTGCTCTCAAAATTGACTAATAACTTATACAATTTTGGCTTGGTTTTTTTCGTTAATTTTTCTTTCAATTTTTATCCCAGATTACTGCATACATCCGATAAGTTTTTCAACTAAATCCTAAATTCGCATGAGTTTTTCTCGTTATTCATGAAGACGCTTTTGAATTTTTGCATTGAAAACTGAAATGAATCTTCTGGCTCTCTGCAGGTGTTGCTAATTAATTTGGCATTGTTTCGCTGCACAATACATAACGGCCGACGACGCAATCATTGCATGATACGCCCACTTTATTTGAAAATTTTTATTCTGTGTTAATTGAAAAATGTGGCCATTTATGGCAGCGCATTCCCGATGCTCTCTGGTGATACACACACGCACACAACATGCAGCGACACATACTGCCTACGGCGCCCCATGGTATTAATGAGCCTATTTGTAAATCGTCACAATATGACTTTCGATTTGTGCCTTGCAAGTTGCGCATGCGCAGCAAATTCTGCGCTACAAATCGATGCACAGCCGTTACCACAATATAGGGTTGCCAAAACGTACCGAATAAAATGAAAAAAAGTTAAATTTGTTATTTTTTTTGGCATTCTTGCTAAGCTGGCAACACTATCTTAAGGCAAATGTCAAATTGCTTCTGCTGCCGCAGGTGGGGTGGAAGCTCTTTTACGGGCCGATATTCTCATGAAATGTCCATTTTCGAAACTGCTACTACTGGCAAATTCTGTTAATCAGCTTCAGGTGTTAAATTTAACAGCTATTCGACATGTTTAAGCACATCGTTGTCGCTTATTGCGGTGTTGCCCCTATATACCAGATGCATAATAAATAGCAGAGTATTTGACATTTAACTGTATAGGAAAGCGATAGAGATTGGCGTATTCCCGCCGAGTGTGGCTTCAAGATTGGCAAAATTTTCAAATGAATCGTATTGCCAAACAAAAACAAACCAAATAGTATTTGGTAGCAGTCAGCCTTTTTGTTGTTTTTGGATTTTTTGTTTTTTTTTTTTGTCTTGGTAGAATTCAAAAAAGACATCCCTAGCCTAAAGGCAATTGACAAATTGCATACAGGTTGCATGCAGTGCAATTGCATTTGCGCCTGCGCAACACAGCTTTGCAACATGAAAACCCACCGAAAAATTAAAATCCAACAAACTTAAGTTATTGGCACACGCAAACATTGTAGACGTTAAATAGTGAGCAGCAGTAGTTGTATTGAATTGGTCGATTGATCGTAATTTTTAAAATTGTACGTTTTGCTAAGGGAAATGTTTACTGGATTTTTCATATAATATATACACTTTATAACAGGCTTAACATTTTTGTTTTTAAGTCAGACCATTAGTAATTATATCTGTTATATTATGCTCATCAAAGTAGTTCGCTTTCATTTCATCAATTTTCTGTGGCTTATTGTTTCATAAGTCGTCCATTTCTAATTGTTAAGCCCAAAAGAATATTGTTCCTCATGTTAATGCCATTTTACCTAAAAATCTACTTATTCACGCAACATAAAGGGTGATTGTCTTCAAGTGATAGAATTTTAAATTAAAACAAAATGCAAATGTTAAGTTCATTTTTATTGAAAACATATGCCCTATAGCGACCAACCATCCTGTATACTGCAATTCAATCCCGCATTTTATATAATTGACGTAAAATCGCAAAAAATCTATATTGGATTCTGGAAGTTCAGCAGTAATTTTCTGCTGAAATAATACTTCATTTCGCTTGGATTTTCAAGAAAGATCAAAATCCCACCCAAAAGTTTTCCTCTTAGCAGAAATGCAAGCAAATTTATAAGGTTTTATTGCCTTGCTCTGTTCGCCACATTACTATTGCGTACAAATTTGGAAAAATGGTTGGCCGCGGCTCAGAAAATAGCTCGATGGATGGTTCCTGGTAAAAGGAGACGATTTTCGCCGGCGTGTTATCAAAAAATTGCCCTAATGATGAGAAAAATGTGTTACTAACAATGGAGCATATTTTGAATAAACCAATTTTTCTCATTCTTCCAAATTTAAAGTGCTTTTTTTTTTGAATAAAATTTACACGTGATATACCTTTATGCTAAAAAAATATACCCAGGAAAAAATTGTTATTGGATTACCAAGATAAATAGATCTATAATCGGTGTTTTAATGTTTAGATTATCTCGAGCAATTGTTTTTCTCTGTGTGACCCATTCTTCTTAATGTTAGAGATATTTCCAACTAGCAACCCACAATGCCCTTTGTAAATATAATACGTTCTTTATTCTAAAGCGATATTGATAAAACATAAATGATCAGATAAACCTTCTCATTATGGGTATTTACTTCAACAGCATGTTTCCTTTTGAGTAAATCAAAAACATATTTTTTTAAATCTTAGTGTGGGACATCCCGAATAGATAACATTCCATGAAAAATATCGGATGGTAAGGCTTGTGGACTATGGTTTGAAGAGATATCTTTCAAACGCAGTTCTGGTTTTTCGCCTTATGAGCAGAGATATCTAAAAATCATGCTGGGTAGCAGAAAAAAAATCTTAAAATGATTGATGAATTTCTTGAGCTCACTAAATAACAACGATAATAACTTCCTTACGTACAGTTCTTCGTCATTTTGTAGCTGTTCAATCGAAGAAAGAACTTTTTGTTCGAAAGTCATCAATAATTTATACAGTTAATCGTGGCTTAGATGTGTCAGAAATTAATTTTTAACAATTAATATTATATAAAACATTTAATCACAAAGTGTTTTTTGTTTTTCTTAATTTAATGACTTATTATCACTTTAAAAAAGTACCCTTTAAATGCATTCTATTTATTCAATAAAATGACCCAACCCTCTGGCACTGCGCTAGTTAAAAATTGTTTAACCAAATTTGGCCACATGCCACACGTAAGCGAAAGCGGTAGTGTGGTAATACCCCAGAGAGTTGCATAAATGGAATTTTAATTCAGTGCGAAAAAATGTTAACCGCCCAGCATGCATTGAGACTGAGTTTTTTTTCGCGTTTGCTTAGAGGCGAAAAGTTTAAGTGATCATTAAATTATACATAAATATGTGTAGCATTTAGGCAAAAATACTGAATTCTATTGGTTTTTTTTGATATTTATTGATATTTTATGCAGAACTTTGCCAATGACTTTAATTGTTTTTATTATTATTATTTATTTTTAAACTTAAGATTCCAAATTGAAAGCTTAAAATATTTTACAGCTATGGCTACTGAGGCCTTAAATTGTTAATCTAAAATGCTGCATAACAATGGCGTCCTTGGGGTAAATATGAGGCTACAAACTTTTTTTTTCTATTTGATAAATTAATATGTATTAATTTGTTGTTGCCACTGATATATGTAATTTGATATCATTTTAGTCATGAAAACAGAACTTTCATAAAAATACTTAATCATTTCAACAGAAATCGTAATTTAAATACTTGAAGTTTGGAACTTTTCAAATAAATGTTTTTGTCAAAGGCTCATAATTCAAGAGTTTAATGGCACTTATATTATAAATTATAAAATTTTCCACATATATAATATTAAAAATGCAAATGTACTGCTTTATAAGTTTGTGTATTTATATTATACTAGTTGTTCTCTGTCCTTTATCCGCACCAATACTTCTTTTAACTATTGTATTTTATATTTTTGTATGTATCATCATACCTAATTGTACCGTTATCTTTATCTGCATCTACTCGTACATTGATTTTGTCTTCTTCATCGAAACTCCCAATTTCTGTATGGACAGTATTTCATCATATATGTAGTGTTTTTGCACAGAGTTCATTATATGTATATTCTTGAATTTCTTTTCTTAAACGAACATTTCAGCTATTTACGGCTATGAGTGGCAATATGCCCTGCTCATTGGCTTAAGTCCGCCTACTTTTCGCTTATGACACATAGTGCTCTTGTTTCGAGTCACGCCTTCTCACCTTTCGTGCAAAAATATAATAGTGCTATTTTCCAAATGGTGGTCTTGAACATGATGTATAATTGCCAACGCTAACAAAACATTCGGCTTATGGGAAACATTTCCTGAACGCTCTGATAATAAAAATAAAAAAGCGGCGAGAACGAAATGCTGACTGATTTTTTTTTTTTTTTTTGTGATATTTACAGTTTTGCATGGAAATAAATCGAAAAAACAAACAAAAAATTTAAGAGCAGTGAGAAAAACTTTGATATATTTTAAAATAAATTTTTACTTTTATAGAAGGTGCCACCCCCAATTTAATAATCGCACTCACTTTTTGCTCAATTCAACTTTATTTAAGTCATCTTGTGGTCGTCACCCATTTTCACTGTCATCAGTTGCTTAGATTTTGATAAATGAATTAACAATTTGTGGGGAGGTACCACACCCCTCAGAACTGAAAATAAAAGAAAAAAATGTTCATCATTTCCATTGTATTTTTTTTTCACAGCCACAGCGAATGTCAAATATACAAAATCAGGCTTGGATTTTTAGTCTCTTGGAAGTAATAAGAAATATTTTTGTGGCACTGTGTTGAATTGAAGTTTCCTAGTCCTTGATTATATACGATTGCAAATTATATATATTTTTTAATTGATTTTTTTTATATGCTTTAATCAATGCAAAATGATTATGAGTACAAAAATGTCAATTGGTTCCTTACTTTATGGTTACCTTAAAAAAAAAAATTACTCCTCTGAGGAAGGTTGCCCTGATAAACAAAAAAATGTTTCGGATCAAATGCCTTTCTTAAAAATTTCTCGCTATCTAATGCTGAGGTGTCAACAGCATGTGATTGATTGAGAATGCTTTTAAGAGCATTAGGAAAGTGACAATAATAAAAATCCATAAGTCAATATGTGACCAACTGTATAAATCATAAAGTAAATAAACAATTCATTAAATTCGCATGTAAATGCTAATTAAAGCTCATCAATAAATTACCATTACAAAACTTAAGAATCACAAAGGCAGCAGCATTTGAAGTCAAACACCTGTTGCAGGCTGAAATGGCAAAAAAAAAAACGCCAAAGAACAACAACATAAATACGACAATCAAAAACCACAAAGCAACCGAAATGTTACTGTGATGTCAGGCAAAACAACAACAACAACACCAAAAAAACAGAGAAGTGAGTGTCACACACATTTACCGGACAAAAAAGTGGCACACGCACTTAATTCATGACAGCAACAACAAAGCAACATATTGCCACCACAAAGAGACACAAAACATAACGACGCAACTAATTTCTCAGACATCATTCAAAAGCTTTCAACTGAATGTCCATCCAAATTGTTGGCAATCAATCAAATTGTTTTTCTTGTTGTTGTTATTGTTGGTATGTTGCTGATATTTTACTTATTGTTGACGATTTGGTTGTTATTGTCGTCGTCATTGGCCACATGCAGACATTTAAAAATACATTTGACTAAAAACATACCACTGAGAGAGATACTTAGAAAGACCATGAAGGCACACGGTGTGCAAATCAGAGTAAAAATAAAAGTAAATTGTTGCATTTGCAATTTTCTTCATGGATATGATTGCCGGGTGATGGTGTGTCTTCTGAGTAATTTTCGACAGAAAGCAATTGCTGACATCGGTCACTTTGAGTTTTTAGAGGTCGATATGTTGAAAAATATATCTTCGTATATGTTAATGTCATTGACACTTATATAAGTCTCAAGATTCGCGGTACATACTTTAATCTCTACAAAGCAATCAATAAGATCAGTTAGTTTTTCAAAACCCCAGAAGACAACATATCTTCCAATACGCTATAGTTTATGTTTCAATTGCAACTTAAGTACAATACAAGTTTTATTATCGATTATTACTTCATCCGAAAGGCCATTTTTAGTACTCCAAATATTGCTACTAATTGATTAAAATAATTGTTTCTCTGCGGTTTTGTCCGCGTAGGCCCAATTATCCAATCCCTGCAACATTTTGTCACGTGCGTAGTGCAACCTATTTAAATTCATAGTGTCGATTTTCCAAACTATAGGTGTCTAGAACTACCGTTTAATGCGTTTTTATTGTATGGGAGATGCCACACCCCGTTGTGAATCCCCCGCATGTATTTTGTAAGGTTCTTACGCAAAAAAATTACATCCAAAGGTGCCAAGGTATGACGTTTAAAGTATTTAAGTTGTATGGGATGTGCCACACCCTATTGTCCAACTACGCCATATGAGTAGTTGAATGCGAAAAATTTGCATCCATATTTTCAATTTCAAGCTTGCAGCTGCGTTGGGTGACATGATGTTGCGTTTTATGTGTTTTTTTTTTTTGTACAATAGGCGCTATGTCCCCTCATTCAATTCTACTCACATTTTGTAAGACGCTAAGGTCTAAGTATTAAATTTCCCAACTGTAGCTGTCATAGGTTTTAAGTTACTGTGTTTTGAGTTGCTTTTTTTATTTTGTATGGAATGTGGGAGGGGCCTCAAATATTTGTCCTTAACTCACGCACTCTTATGCCGAATAGCTCCGTATAGCCTTTCTGACTACTGCTGATGTACTAAAATCCATGGATATAAAATCGATTAAAGATTCTAGAAACTTACAAAAGTCAAGGGAAATCTATACTTCCTAACACATTGTATTCAGTTTTGGATAGTATGTAGTTAGTCCTATCTCGGTTGCTCCAGTCGTCTTAATCTTAGCCAAACTCAAACAAAACATTTTTTTTTTTTCAGTTTCGAACTTTTTATGTGACAAACACTATAATTCATATTATAACCTCCCACTAACATGTAAAACTCAAAGGTACAAAGGTTATTGTTTCCCCCAGGAGTATAAGACCAATCATTGTTTGCATATTTTTTAATATAGAAACTATCATTTCACAAGAGCTTCATATGTATATCATAGAAATCGATCAATTTAACTATATTTGCAAGTGATCCCAAACAAATTGCGTATGAGATCCTATATTGACCACTGAATTCTTTAAGAGTTGACTACGGATTTTATTGTTTTACAAACATTAAAGCTCTGACAAGGACCTTTCAAACGATATATCAGTGAGATTAAATGCATAATTAGGATCTGCCAAATAGTTAAAGTACTGTAAAAAATATTTTTACATATTTCAACCTCAATGGGTATTGGTATGAGGTTTCTTAACATGCCATCTGTGCAAAAATTATTCTATTTAAGCAGTCCTTTCAAATGAGGTACGATTTTTTGGTGCAGAAAACATTGAATTTTGTTACCAGTTTTTGCATTTTTGATTTTTTTTTTTTTTTTCAAAAAAAAGTGACCGATTCTTTTTTTTTTTAATATTACAATGAATGTGATCCTGTCATTAATTATTAAAAAAATATATAATATATATTAAAATCATTTTTTTGTTTCTCTATTTCGAACACCGTGGACAATCAAGCGAACAACAACAACAAAGGTAACAACAGTTAAGCATCAGCAACATTTTTATGACGTTTACGTGCGACTCCGTAAAATATATCGCACCTTTCACAAATGGCAACATTGGCTGGCACTGGCAACGTTAACGCAATTCAAAGCAATGAACTGAATTATAAGCCGCTAACGCAACAACAATAAAACAATTTCCAAGTCAATTTTATAGACTTTTAAGGCATGCGTAGAATTTGCAATGCATTTGTTGTTGTTTTGTTGCAGTTGTCTTTCGTCAACAACAACAATGGCAATACATGACCTGCTGCAATGCATTGCCTGCAGATTGAAATTATCTGCACAAATATTTGTTTTTCTTTCAAAAACTGAATTACTTACAGGTTTGGCCAGGAGTTACATCCTACTAAAATAAATGAATTACAAATTTTCTTTTTGGAAATATTTTAAAAGATTTTCGTTTTTTCTTGAAATAAAGTGGAATAAAACAAGATTGCTGCTTTAATTCTCACTTTGGAATTAAATTACTTGTGTTATGCCTTTAAACGTTAGGGAAATTCTTATTATGAAGAACTTTACTATTCTCGATAGAGCTCAGCTCAAATTCCCATACTCGTATATGTACTTAGTTCTATGATATAGTAGTCATAAAAACTTAATGTAACACCACTGTCAAACAAAATTTAGAGCTTATGATGATGTTAAAATGTAAACGAGACGCTCGTATTTTAATTAAATTCGTTGGATCGTTTACCGATTTTAACATATGATGCGATTAAGCCTATAAAAATTACAAAATAGCAACAACAGCCATAGGAATGGCAATAATAATATAATAGTGACAACAGCCGCAACAACAAGTGCAGCTGCAGCTGACAGTCAAAGAAGTAAATGTCAACAACAAAAACGCAGCGACCGACGCAACGGCGATAGTGCTTTTACTTCAAAATAATTATGAACAAAATAACAAAGAACAAGCCAATGCACACAACGCTAAGCAATAGCAACAACAACAACAACAACAAGAAAACAATCACCATGTTGCGCGCCAAATTGACGTTTGACTTTTGCAAACAGTGCCACTGCATTAATGACAAATTCGCACAAACGTCAAAGTGACAGCTACATGCGTTTGCTGATTGTTGCTATAGCGCACGAATGCAACGACAATGACAACGAACACTGAATACGTCAGGCTTAACCCATTTTTATACAATTTCATAATTTGCTCGTATTACTTTGTAGAATATTTGAATTGATTTTAAAATATTCAAACAATCGCAAATGGTGGAATTTTAAAAAGTTTTGCAAACGGAAATATTCAAAATAAAAATTTGAATAGAAAATCAGGAGGATAATCCTATTCCTAACAATAATTTCTAATAATTGGCATATCGTTTCAACCGGACCTGAGGTGGTCGAAAGAAGCGACCAAGTGTATTGGTGTAATAAATACTTCACTCCAGTTGATCTTTCGTACTGTCTTCTTCACTTATATTAAACCTTAACTGGAGTAAAACTCACACATTTGGGCTGGGGCTCCAAAAACCACCTTGGAGTTGCTAGATCGTGTTCAGCGACATGTGATGAAACTAATAGGTGATGAATCTGGCATCGATTCTATTCTATCTATCTCTATCGATTCCCTTCACTACCGGTGTTTAACCCTTTTCTACAGGTATTATAACGGGTTGTGCTCTAGAGAGATACGTGAACTGATTCCATCAGCCCGGACTTTCTCTCGCAGCACTTCGGGTGTCCCATCAGGCCCATCTCTTTTGCGTCAAGCCGGTGTTCAACAGGACATCACACTTTTGCAATAATTCTTTTTTTGGCCGAACTATTAACTTGTGGAACAGATTGCCTGTGTTTGTCTTAACCGGCAGTTGCAACATCGATAAATTCAAGAAGAACGTTCACCGACATTATACCATCTATCCCCCTTCCCACTAACCTTTCTCCTTTTCTCAAAGCCAACGCGGTGCAATGCATTTATAGGGGGCATCTAAGCAGCTGAGCGTTGGCTTATGCTTAAAAAAAAAAAAAAATAATAATAATAATAAATATTAACTGGTCAAATACCCATAAAAAAAAAAATATCGAAATCGGAGACCTCAGTGTCTAACTCCTTCTGTTTTGACAAATAATACCACATATGTTATTAGAAGTAATCGTTTTACGGAAATACCATATATTTTGGGATAACAAATTGACCAGTAGACAAATAGAGTACATTTAGAAAAATGTTAATCCAATCCCTTGTAAAATAACAGGGTATTTAACTATACCTTCTCGTTCAAGCAATCAGATTTTGTAATGAAACTTAGCATATGACCTATAATACCATATCTAAGATCATCCAGGTCATCAAATAAAAACGAACTAAGTGTCTTGTGTTGTTTTCTACCAAGCGCAAGACAGGAGCAAACAACATTTTTAATATTTTGCTCCTCCCTCAAATGCCTAAAGCTGCTACAGATGTAAAAAAAAATATATTCTATTCTTATGTATTTTAATGGGACAGTGGCCAGTTATGACAGTAACAACTGAGGGGACACCATGCCTGTTGCAGGATATTAGTTCTAGAGAGCGCTTAGCATCCCATTCCAGCCAGATTTGCCTTGTTATAATGCAAGTTAACCCCTGGGTCCATCTTTTGTTTTCTTTTTTTTAACATTACTGCAACTTGCAGGTACCAAGTGAAATGCCAACACTTTTCTTGTTCTGAGGAGTTTGTATAGTTGTCTGCTGTCTAGTAAGTTCAACAGCCTTGCAATTGTCATCAATGTTGATTTCCCCAGGTAGCCAGATGAGCTGAATGTCAAAATGTTTGAGCCATCTCATAAAAAAGCGGCATTTCTTGGCATCTAGTGAGTTAAAGATAATTGAATACATTTACAGACACAAAACTCATAGCAAAGACACTTATAGGTCATATAATAATATTTCAGCAAATATGTATATTGAATTAAGTTTCTAGTTTCCTAAATCTAACACTGCCAATAGCAACATACGGCATCTAAAGGTTAATAGCAAGCTATTAATAACAGGTCTCATTTTAAGTTAATTTTAATAGCAAATAAGGAAAATGCGTTGTCACACTCGCATCTACCGGTTAGTTGAAGTTTTGACTGCTAGATCCAACTGTTACGTTTCTGGTTCTTGTTGTTTATGTTGAAGGACATTACTTTCTTATTTTATTTCTTCTGCATGCGGTTGCACTTCGACTCACTCATGCTACTCCACGTACACGTTCACGTACTTGAGTTGTTGCCAAGCCAACATTATAAATAACCGTTAGTTATGACAGGCTCTCATAAATAACACACGCCATATGTATGTATGTACGGCAAGGTTAAGAGTCTAATTATAAAAAAAAACGGCGAACACGCGTTTAATTAAACCCTAAATACTATTTATGTTTATTGGCTGTTATTTCCTCATGTACCACCATTACGATCAGACCAGATTAGTTTAATCTCGATTATGCTTTAACTTTCATCACCTATAAGAAGTTATGCAAAAAGAGTGAGAAGAAAAAAATGAGAACCTTTCGAACGAGCTGAACGACATGGGTGAAGAGAAAATGCATACCACATGCATACATTTTGCTGCAAACTTGTTAGTGGCTATGTTAAAACGCCTCTAGTCAATTAATGCGAACGTTTTCCGTCTTTAAATGGAAGTTTTTGTTAACTAAATTACACGTTCATTACTGAAATGAGTACAACTGTTGATGGTGCAGAAATGTACGCTCCGGAATTTCGATCGATCAGTTTTAGTTTGATATATAGTGAACCAATATACTGTTGATCCTGATTCAGTTCGTGTTATTAGTGCATCGTTGTAGCGCTTTTGGCTAACTGCGCTACGCTTCAACTGCAAAGGTACAGGTGCTTTTCGCATTTAATGCGTGTGCGCCCTGTCATGTACTCGTACACACATAATCTTGCGTTAGCAACACTGGCTGGCATATTGTCAATTATTCTCAATTTATGTTGATGGTTTCAGGGCGTATTTGCAAATTGCCAATATGCGCAATAATGCTACTTTTAATGAAATCGAGAACACATTTCGATCGCATCCCAGGATAATAAAAATTAATGAGCTCATTTAAAATGGAGAGCAGGAGAGAAGCAGTCTTACACCGTGCAACAGGTATTGAATGTTTATTGAAACTTTTGAACTTAAGCATGTTTTTACGATATAACCTATGTAGCCTCAACACTTTTCTGTTAGAATGACAATATTTCTTTATTGATCTTTTTAAAGTTCCAGCCTAAAATGATATTATCTGTAAAATAAGGAGTGGTTTGTGCACTTTTAATTGCAAAACGCTTACTTACATTGGTCGTACCCATAGAGCAGTCTAATGCAAAAAACGGTTTTGACATTCCATTGAAACTTTATTAGAGTTTTGTTCGCATTACGCAGGAAATCATATGAAATACAATATTGATATGTTGTCGTAGAAATTTGATCAGAACTTAGCAGAACCTCTGTAATATCTTGATCATCTTTAAATTATTAGTCCTCTGAGATACTTTCTATACAGAACTGAAATCCTGGTGTTCAGTTCAACAACAGCAACAAGACCACTTCTTATCAAGAAGCCATTAGCATTTCATTTATGAAAGTAAGCCTCTTACCCGTTGCCACAAAGGTTCCTGTTGTTGAACTAAAATTTTTTATTCTAATTACTGATTCCTGAAAATTATGTCTTGTACCAAAAGTCTTCATGCAATGCTATGCATTTTTTGAAGAGTTTCACTTTTGTCCATAAGCTTCCCGAGTTTGAACACATGTGACAGTTCCGATCTTACATCACTCTTCGCTGATTTTTTTTTTGATTACAAAAAGAATGGAAGAGATCCTCAGTAAAGCTTCAAGGGTTAGAGAAGTACATGTGCTTAGTGCACCAGTTATACCTAGGCGAATTAGCTTTTGAACTTTGGTCAGCCGTAGTGTAAAAGATCACTGCACAATATAAGGTCACCAAATAATGAATGCATTAGACGTTATGCTACATTTGAAAAGAAAACTTCAAAAACCTCTTTGGGACTTTGTTACAGATTGAATTGTTAATTCCTCACTTATTTTTCCATTGAAAACAATTTTTAGACAACTAATTTCAAAAGGGAATGCAAAAATGATCATTTTTTGTGGTAAAGAACCAATAGCCACACATCCATTCCTAGTTAAGAGCACTGCTATTGTTTTTGGATAGTTAATAAAGATTCATTTACTTAAATAGCACTTACAAGTATTGGACAGAGCTTTAGAGCTGCTAGACAAGTCATCTTTTAAGTAGATGACTTTGCAAGTAGCATGAGGTATGAGGTTTTTTCCAAAAAAAATCAAATAATCCATTGAAGTTCGATACAAACTTCATCTTTGCTGCTAGCGACTATAAGGCCCTCATCCTAAATCTATCGAAAAATTCCTTCTCAAGAATTTATTTCCTTCTCCAGAGAGAGAGAAAGATAGAGCATTTGCAATCGTTAATATTTTGAAAATGGAAATTCTCCTGGTATTTTCCATTTGGTTTTGACAACTGAAGTTAAAAAACGATTAACAAAATTAAGCGATTTGTGTCAAAAATTAGTTTAAAAAACAAATTATAGTAAATTGCAAATTACTTTGAAAAAACAACTTAAGAAACAAACAAAAAGTGTCAAAATATTTCGTCTCCAGATTATTGTCGATGATTTAACTTTCCAGTAGATTTTTTCGCTCACACAAACATGGTCATTCGTGATAAAGTCCTTAAGCTCTTTCGAATAATTTAAGAAGTATTTCAGTCTACTTTCATCCCTGATTGGAACGTTTTCCATCTAACTTTGTTTTACGTGAATATGAAATAGCAGTTTACACTGATTGGTGGCAAATGAACTCTGGAATAGAGTATATTATTTTCTTGAATATACTTAATATCATAGAATTTTATAATCTATCAGATTATTGTAACATTTTCACAGTCATTATCCGCACCATTGATTGAAAAGCAAGGGTCGTTGGCTCAAAAGACCTCTCCCCAACATGTAAGAAACGATTAAGGCGTAAAGTTCTGCACTTAACAGATCTCGGAGACTTGGTGAGCTTAGGAACTCACTGAAGTGAACTCGGTTAACTTACCTTAACATTCAAACAACGAATGGATGAGTACGCAGCCGTATTGGTCAGAAATGAACTCACAACTTTCAGATTGGACAGTATGTCCATTTACTGACAGGAGAACTTCAAGAACATCTTCTTGAAGAAAGATTTTATTAAAACCTGCGTAAGATAATGAATGTGCTCCTCCCTACTTTTGCTTATTTTATAAGAAGATCGGGTAGTTTTTTCCACACTTATTTTTTCTAGTACTTAACACTATAATGAAGTTATCACAATTGCCCGACGACCTCGATATTATATCTTTTTAAGGTACCAATATACATATGTGTTTTTTTTTCAAGCTGACCATGCAAAAGAACAGCTGACAGTTAATTACTCCTGCCAAAATTCCAAATATTTAGCAAATTAACGACCCAACACAGTCAGCAACAAACGTAAATGGGCATTGATTTGGCAACGTGTAGATGGAATGAGGTTTACCTTGGCAAGGTAATGCCATGCCATACCATAAAGGATTAATTTATCTCATTCAAAAATATTGCCAACGGAAAAATAGAAAAATGTGCAATGGCAAAATTATTGCCGCCATGAATTTTGACGGAGTCGCATTCAATTCTTTCAACAACAAGTCACCGTCAAAGGCATTAAGTGAACAATTTTTGACAAAGCATAAAAATGGGTAAACAAAATAATTATTTTTCTTCAAGTTTTTCTTCTTTTTTTTTTTTTTTTGCTCCCGGCTGTACTATGGGCATATTGCACCAAGGCGAGATGTATACCTACAAACATATGAGTGCTAAAAATATTGTTAACCTGCTGTTGTGGTTGTTGTTATTTTCGTTAGGAATTACCGCTGTATTTACGCGGTTTGCATTTATTTTGATATTTTTTTTTTTTTTTGAAAATTTCAAAATTTCTTGCACCTGGCTGCTGTCAGCCAGCAGGCTGCAGGCATTGGACTTTAAAGAGACAGGTCAGTTGGCTAAATTGCTTCGAAAAAATAGTGGCACTTATTGTTGTTTTTGGTGTTGTAACTGTTGAGTTGCATTTGAAAAATTAACAAGAACAACAAACAAACTGTGAATATCACATCAGCAACATTGGTCATAAGCCAACAGTTCAGTCCACACTTGCACATTAGTGTGTTCTGTGGAATTCAAAGTGTTTTTTCGAATCAAATTTTTTTCTTTAGTCCATTTCGAATGGATCGTTGCCCAATTTAAAGTTATGAGTTGTATTGATTTGGTCTTATTGCTTAGCAGAGATTCTTAAACTTTTGGGGATTTAGTATTTCATTTAATTGGTGGCCTCCTGTTGCTGGATTCTTCAAAAGAGTATATCTGTGAGAAAAAGAAAAAACCATTTAAGTCGACATAAAGCAAATGTGGCTCAGTGGTCTGACTGAAATTCTTTGAAATTCTCGTCCAAGTTCGACAACTTTTTTTCCATAGCTTGGCTAAGCTTTTCCTAGTATTTTGGTTTCACCATATCAAGTAACTCTCTCAATACAGCGTCTTAAATGTTTTTTCTTTATGGGCGGTAGGCGTGTCAGGGAAACGATTTCACCCATTTTCAATATCAAAACAATTGTTTCAATATGTGGTCTGTGTGCTGAATTTCATTCAATTAGCTTGCTTTTTTCTTCCGTAATCTGGTTGTTGCTTCCTTGACAACGGTATTTCCCGTGAGTCCATTGAATGAGGATCTTTAGGGAATGGGAATTTGATTATAGATCGGCGGAGAAAGATAAAAGTTAAGCATAATCCAAATGGATATAACAGAATGTGATGTAATACTTGAACTCGAAATTCATTAAAAATACGCAGCCTCCGACCAGGCTATTTTTCGGGTAATTAGCAGTAGAATTGAAAAAGATTTCCAAGAGCTAAATAACTACATAATCTTATAATATTTTATATATAACAACAAAATTTTAATAGCGTGTCATAGCCTCATAATTTGAGAGTCGCTATTGTTGAAGGATTTTATTTTAAGCGCATGCTGCTGGTTAAAATATTTTCGATGGAATTTTACAAGTTTTTTTTTTCTCTCAACTCAGTTTTTTCGGCTTAAATTGTAATTAATAATGTTAACAATAAATTCCGTTCTGGAATGTGATTTTTTTGATTGTAAATTTTCAGCCACTGTTGGTTGTTGCTGTGAATTTTCTTAAAAAAAATGTTGCTAACAATTAATGTTAACTGCTGCCGGTGTTTTTAATTTTTACAAGAATCGTAAGTGCAGCACCTGTGACATTTGGCCGGATATTACTTCTGGTGAATGGGGGTAAGTGACAACGACTTATTGTTTCTAGCAGATTGTTTTTTTTTTGCTCTTTTGAATTCATAGCTGGCTAAATGGATTAATTTTGTGACAGCTGAGTCTAAATGTTCAAAATGTTTGATCACATACAATATTTTTTAATATTCTAAAGTTGAGTTGGTTATGTGATCGAGTAGTGATCATATGGGAAAATTCTTAACATTAGCCACATCAAAACTTTAACTTTGAAAACTTTATGTGTGAACTTTTTTGTAAATATGGACATCGCTAATAAATAGCAAAAACTATGAATAATTACGAAAAACAATGAATGATACTGAAAAATCATTCATAAATATTTCATATATCATATTCTTAAACATGAATATTTATGGCTGACTTAAACCATTCTGAAAACTAACAAATCAATCTACATATTCAATATAATTTACATATTATAAAACATATATTCTCTAAGCATAACCACAGATTTTTCTATTTGTTCTCTGCTGCTTAATGGTTTTATTTAGCATTTAAATTGAAAAAATAAAACTAAAAATTATTTTACAAATGAATTGTTATTAGTTATGCACATGTTACAATGTTGATATTATGATAGACTAAGCCTGTAAACCGTGTCAAATTATAAGCCAACATTCTTTTGCATATATAACAAATAAGCTTCCATGTGACTGACATCGAGTGTAGGTATTATAAAATAATCATATCTATTGCCTTCGCCTACGCCTACGCAGCAGCAGGCAGGGAACAATTTTTGGTGTAAATTTTTTTGACTTTATTCACATATAAGTCAGTCAAGCAGTCAGGCAGTCAACATTCAGACAGACAGTCAAGAAACGGTAATCTATGCAAATTCTTGCAGTTGCAACAGTTGCAGTTGCACCATCAGCTGCAACAACATCGACAGTGGCAGCAGTAACAGCAGCTCCAACACTTCTACTTTTCACTGCATTCACAGTAGTGGACGACAACCTCCGCTGCAGCTGCTGTCGCTACCGCATGGAGCACATTGTTTCGCATTTTCGCATAGTGCTACAGTGCGTCTGACAGCTGTTGCTGCTGCTGCTTGTTGGTTCGCACTCATTTGGTGGGTTATTTGTTTTCGTACTGCATATGTGTTTTTTTTTTTTGAGAAACGATTGATCGTCCTGTTATAGAGTAAAGAAAGCAATAAGTGTGCAGCAGAGAGTTGAACATTTTGCTAAATTTAACTTTTCAAAAGGATGTTTTGAAATTATGTTGTCTAACATAACATAGATTGAAATTGATGGTCGGAAAATGCCAATTGTAAATAGGTTTGAATTTTAACAGCATGTTTTCATTCAGATCGCCTGAGATCTCTAGTTTCTATACATTGAAGAGGACAAACAAAGTTTCTCTGAAAGTAATTTTTCCGTAATCGGCAGTTATATTGTGTCATCAGTGAATCATCTTTATGAGAAACAAAAATCTCATCCGCGAAACACCACAATATCATGCTTAAACGATTTTGATGAAAGGGCCCCGATATCGTTTCAAAACATTTTTGAAAAATAAACTTTATGGCATGACAATTTTATATACTAATTTATGAAGTCACCAACAGAATAAAGTCACAAAGAAAATATTTTCAAAAAAACTCGATTAATCATTCATAACTAACATAAAGGTATGATGATACAGCCGAATAAGCTTCTGTTAATATTAACGAAATGAAATAATTCCGAATGCACTTCAAAAGAAGAACTGACTATAAAATATCTTACTTGTTTCTTAATATAGCTACCAATTGCAGGGTTATGAACTGAAGTAAAGAACATTCCCCATCTTTTGAACTTTCGCGATCTGATGTCGATGATAAACTGGTCTTCGAATATCTGCTAGCCTTTCCTTCTTGAAACTGCTGGCTTTGAGCTGAGGATTCTCTTCTTAGATCCTGAACTAAAAACTTTCACTATCTTCGTTACACTCACGTGTCGAAATTCCAGATCTGTTTAAAAACTTGATCCTTAATTTCTTAAACCAGTGCATTTTTCCGTCATTGAGCATTGGCGTGGTAGTTTTTCGGTCCCCTTGTCTATACTCCAATCGCGCCAATGATCTCTTTTGTCCAGACAAGGACAGTAGTTATATTACCCTCAACGCGCCATTCCAGCTATTTACCATATATTATATACATTAATATGACGCCTTCATTTTGGGAGTAAAGCAAATGACTATAGATGTAATATACATTACAATTAAATCAAAACGGAAGTTATAGAAAGATTGAGTACAATCCAGCATGCATTGCTTTCGTACCAAACTCTGGCTGGTACGACGATAATATATTGGAAGGCAGAAGAGTATTTCTAAGAGATATAAGGTCGAAAGTAAGAAAAATATTGCTAAGTACAAAACTTTTTTTGTTTTGTTATAAAACGTAGCTTGTGCATTTGTGATGAAATCAAAGAAAAGGTCGATCACCATTCTGGCAAACAACTGGAGAGAATCTTAAGTTCGTCAAAACTGGAGATGCTGTTATCGGCGACTTGGTTCTTTCCAAGCCTTTGTGTGTGGGAACTCTCACCTCCAAATCGTTTCACTGTGCGTAACATTAATAAGACCATTGCCGTCTGTGATATCAAGTCCGTCACAATAGTCAATTCAAAGGCTCATACTTTCTAAACATAATTTTTTTCCGTCGATGCTTTTAAAATCAGCATTTCAATTTAAATACTCCAATTGCTACTAGCGTACTTTATGCTAACTCTACCCTATAAATCTCTTCTTACTACGCAGTTACTCAAGAATGTCACTTTGACTATGTACTTCCAGCTTAGTTTGTGCCTATGCCAAGTGCATGCGCACGACGACTAGGTCTTTCCGTTCATCCATCTGACTGTCTGGTCACAGACGGTAAGCGACATCTAATTTATTGCATACATTAATGTTTAAGCAAGAAACTTAAAAACAATTCAATTACACAAATTCAGATACGAGTGGTGTTGAATGGTGTTGCATCCATGATTTTTACCAATTTTTTCTCTAATATATTGCCGTAACGGTATGAAGTACGCAGTGCGCAGCTGGAGTTTTGGCTGTAGTTGGCCTTAATGATGGTGTTGTTGGCGTTGAATTAATTGGCTGATAATGCACGGTGTTTCTTGGAACGCATTAAACTTTAACACTACGAATTGTTTTCAAAAAAAAACATTTTTAGCTTTAGTGTCCCGCATAATATTGATTGCTTTGAGGTTTTACAAGGCTCATTAGCATTTAACCTTATTAGGGAATCGCAAGATCATAGAGGTTGACAATTCTTTTTTGTGTTTTATGTCCATTTTATTAAAACATGGATTTTAGTGTTTTATTTTTTTTTTTTTTTTTCTGTCAAATTTAATGGAATTTTTGTTTTAATGAAGGTGATGCGGTAAAAGTTGCTGATTACGAAAATATGCGCAATCAACGAGAAATTAAATTTAAAAACAAAATAAAATTGCTGTCTGTGAATAGTTGTTGTATGAAATTTTTGAATTATCTAAACGATTTATGTGACATTATTAATGCAGTAATGCATGGTAATCAAGAACAGTATTATAACAAATATACATATATATACATATTGATACGACATTTCAATATGATATTACGTTTCAAGTAGAAACAGCATATCAGAAAAGGTGAAATCGATATATTTCTATAATTTATTGAATTTTAAAGTGGTCTTTTGCAGCTGATACTTCTGCAATTTTGTAAATGCACTAATCGGACCAGGACTGACTTAGAATGAGCAAACTGCGAAGACTACTAATAGTTTTGTTAACGAAGATTGTCAAATAGTATTTTTAATTTCATGCTTGGAAGTTTCCTAAAAAATGAATGAAACTCCTAACTGAAATAGTCAGGGAAGAGAAGAAATATTAATCATATACATAGTTAAAGAGGTCAAGAAGCAGTTAGTGCAAGCACTCGCGGTGTAATGTGTGCACTTAAGTTCCTTATGTTGGTATAGAAAATGTTGAAAAGTAGAAATTTGTTGTCAAAACATGTGAAAATAAAATTAGACAAATTTTAAAATAGTTTAAAGATTTTGAAAAAATCAGATAATAATGAAGAGTCAAAAAAAAAATTAAAATTTAAATACAAATCGAAGAAGGTTGAATAAGTCGATAGTAATGTCGATGAAAATTTAAGAAGCCAAAAAAAAGTCGAAAATTTCGAAAAATTTTTAAAAAATTTAAAGATATTGAGAAATGTTGATAAATCTTAAGGCAGTCGTCCCATATTGAAAAAGTCAAATATTATTATTAGCGCCCAATAATGTCGAAATGTCGAAAAATGTTGAAAACGTTGATGATTTTGAAAAATTTTATAATTGTCTGAAACTATCAAAAAAATGTTGAACAAAATAGTAAATGTTGAAAATGTTAAAAAAGTTTGAATAATATTAAAAAAACGAATAATCTTGAAAGACGTTAAAATATTTGGAAAATGTCGAAGAAATACTTTGAAGAATCAATTAATGTTAAAAATGTTAGCAAGCAGTTTTATTCCAAAATCAATGAACTGGCATCAAGTTTGTATCGATGTTCTTAAAACAACGAAAATTTTATGTCTTACCGATCCCATCTGCAAGCGCACATAACATGACACTTACCGCCGTATTATGTAAGCCGAAACAAGTGAGTGACTGAAAGTGACACATCCACCACAGCCGTTTGAAACTTGCAATTAAAGACTTGCTCCGACTTTTATCTCAAAGACCATAATTTGGAAAAAAAAGTCTAGATTCAGACTAACACATTCAAGATATAGGCAGACAAAAAGCAGTCACTCACTTGTGTCGCCTTACATAATACGGGGGTTAATCTTTTTTTCGACATTTTACCGCCTGAACATTTTTCTCCTTTGAACACCATCGATTTTTTTGGAACTGCCCGAAAGAAAACTGCAGTTTCGTCGCAATTCGCAATGTCATTTTCATCATAGCCAGCAATAATCGTCGATTTTTTTTTAGTAAAAAATAATGATGATTAACCAAAAAAAAGACACGTCTGCGACGTTTTTCGCTTAGACAAAATTTCGCACGAGATTCATCTCATTTTCTTATTGGAAGGTTCCCTTATGTTTTCTTATTGGCAGGATTATTCTTATAATATTTCAAATTACTGTTCTATCAATTTCTTTGTTTTTCTCTTATTATCAGGATTCTTTTATCTGCGGTGTCTCTAATTGACAAGTTTGAGTGTAATTGTAAAGTGTTAACAAAAGGAATAAAATGATTTTTTTCTCAATTTTATCTTTAAGTTTTCGGTTTTTTTTAACTATATCCCCTAATAATATTCGCTTTCTGTATTACTTATGCACATACTTATATTAAGTTCGCTACTTTAAAATAAAGTCTCAAACCTTTTATTTCTTATAATACATATTCTGTCATAATCTCATACAAGAGCTTTGTGGTATACCATAATGTCACTCTGCGTACCTTTTCGGCATGTTCTCTTAGTTAACTCTTTAATATAAGAGATGCTCAAAGTTTTGACAGCTATTGTGTCATATTTAACCAGTACTTTTACAGACTTGCCTACTTTTTCAATATATCTTGGAAAATATTTTTTTTTTTATTGTTTAAATAATAAAAACTTAAAGAACACAAGCGCCAAGTTTGCTTACAATAACATCGATCAAAAACGCGATCAAAAGTCACGATAATGGTATATAGCGAACAGTGTAGTTTTTTGCTTGAGGTTCTTTTTTTAGTTTTTACATCAAATGCTACATGAAAAGGTCGAGGGTAGGTCTACTAACGACTTAGACGCCACCAAAAATACAGCAAATAAATACAAAAAAAAAAAAACTAACTTAGGAGAAGAAACCTCAATGAAAAAATCTGGCAAAAAAGTAGTAAATTCGTGAAATAACAATGGTGCATTAACGTCCGGAGGCTAGAAGATCAAGTAAGGTGCATCTTTTCTGCAATAAAATTTAAGTAGCTTGCACGCTGCTGTTGTGTTTTAAAAGTCTCTTTAACTTAAGATTGAAATGATTAGTGCATTGGCTATTAACAGGGTGCTCAAAAGAAACCAAATTTTTCTGTATAACTTCAGAACTTTTCTGGAAATTGGTGTGGTACTTTTTTCAATGTTTTTCAACACCATGTATAAAAAGCAATTGAATTAATGTCACAAACTTTAATTTTTCCCCTAAGCATGACAAAAATTAGCCAGAAAACAACCAAGATTAAAATAAAATAAACTAAAATAAAATAACATGCACTTAAACATGACAAAACTGACCCCCAGAAAAACATTTGATCAGACAAAAAGTGTGGTACAATTAATTTTGCGCCAGCGAAAAAAAAAACAGCCTCACACCAACCTCAACTAGCCGAATTACTTGGCATCGAACTGAACTAAGGAGCAACCAACTGAACCCATAACGATTGCTACTACCAACCAACCAACCAACCACATACGCGATCAACATATCGAACAAATTTGCTTGAATAATTGAAATTGCCGGCATTAAACTTCCATTATCCATTAAAAACACCTTAGAGCTAAAATAAATGTTTTTTAATGATTAGGTGGTGTACCACCAACCTTATAGAATCGAGGCAACAACAATAGCAATCGAAATGGAGGAAAAAAAAAACGCAAAGACTTTGACTAAAGAAACGAACGTTTTGTTTTTGTACCTTAGTAACAACAATGGCGCTGGTGGTGTAGGCTATAGTTTGTGGTAAATTACAATTTCAGTCTTAATAACGAGCGAATGATGGAACCTTACCGTCACTATTACCATCACCGTCAACACCATTATTACTAACTCAAATGCTTTACCCAGTGGGGATGATGGTCATCTGTAAGAATTTTGTATAAATTATAAAGAATAGCTTATCGGAAATAATGACAATTTCTTCTGCCAATCCCGACATTCGTAGCAAGAGAACCGTGCGGCTAGAAAATAAATGTCAATAAATGAAAAAAGTTATCAAATTATCACAAAAGCAGAGTGTAGAGGAAATCGCAAAAAAAAGCTAATAAGATTGTTATGGAAAATTAAATATTTCTTGTATGGCAGGTGCCACGCCCTCTTATTGAAATTCGTTAACTTACTGTTCAAAGCTTTTTCAAGTTATCTCTAGTATCTAGGAATTTGGTTACAGTGCATCAAATAACTCCCCAAACATAAGTGGCAGGTGTGTCCATGAACGGATTTTGTTTGTGTACCGAATTTAATTCAATGATCTCGCTTAGTTTTCCCGACATACTGACGAACATAAATAAATCGACTAATGCGGTGCTGATGATAAAAAAAAATATATTTTTTTTTTAAACTCCCCATGTCTTTTTCAATTATTGATTAAATTTCACAAGAACGAAATCAAAACTTGATGTCTCGAAACATAGATCGTTAAACATTTAATTGATAAGTCAAAAAACAAATAAGATATCATGTATTCGAAACTTTTTACAAAGGGTGTACTAACACCATATTCCATTATGGTTTTTTTCCAATCATATTTGAAAATAACATACGGTCATTAATACAGTTCTTTCCAGAAATACCTTCTTCCCCATTGAAAGTGCAATGAAACCATTATGGCCACTCTGGAAAAATTTCAGGCAAATAATATATTTACTTTGTACGAAATGTTAAAAATTAATAACATTACGACAAGAGGCCCAATAATGATCAATAAAAAAAAGTTTCAGGAAAAAACTATATTCTCTCATTTTAAATATATATAAAGCCATTGCGACCTTATTTCATGCAGTATTAAGTTTCAAACAAGTTCGAGGCTTTTTTAGATCATTGACAGTTGACAGAACCACACAATTCGAGTAAAATGAAAACGAAAATGAATTTGAAATCGAGTGAATTTGTTTTTGATGCTCTAGAAGCCGAATGACTTGTCTTTTTCGAATTCATTTCAATTTCACATAAGATTTAAGTTCGAAACAGCTGATAGCTGTCAGTTGAGAAAACAATTTATTTTGCAATCAATAATAATTAAAAAATGAGTTCAATTGCAGTTACTAGGTGTACAAATATGAAACCGGTAATGACATCTAGCGGTCGATGGCCGTATATGTATGAGCTTCCGAACCGCAACAAATGTCTTAATTCTTCATTCTGTCATCTGTCAACAATATTCAGTTCACAATTTCTCAAGTTTCATACAACAACGCATTTTTTCCGCTCGTAAAGATGTCGACTTTTGTGCCTGAAAACTCTCATTTGCGGGAAGCATTGATTTTCTGTTTCCATTTGAAGAAAAACGCTTCTGAATCGCATCGAATGCTTGTTGAAGCTTACGGCGAGCATGCTCTTGGTCATACACAGTGCAATGAGTGGTTCAATAAATTTAAAAGTGGTGATTTTGATGTGATAAATGAGGAGCGCAGCCGGCCACCGAAAAAGTTTGAAGACACCGAATTGCAAACATTATTGGATGGATTGCAAACAACAGCTCGCTGAACAACTTAATGTGACACAACAAACCGTTTCCTTGCGTTTGAAGGCCATTGGAAAGATTTTAAAGGTCGGTAGATGGGTGCTACATGAACTGACCGACCGGCAGCAAGAAAACCGAAAAACCACTTGTGAATTGCTGCTCGCCAGGCAAAACAGAAAAGGTTTTCTCCATCGAATCATCACTGGCGATGAAAAGTGGATTTATTTCAACAATCCCAAACGAAAAAAATCATATTTGAGCCCCGGCCAACGACCCAAATAAACGCCAATACCAAATCGCTTCGGCCGAAAGACAATGCTGTGTATTTTCTGTGATCAGCGTGGTGTTATTTGGTATGAGATACTAAAACCAGGTGAAACAGTTACTGGTGCATGATACCATCAACAATTGATTGCTTTGAACCGTGCTATACGTCAGAAGAGGCCCGAATTTCAACTTCGCCATGACAAAATTGTATTCCAAGATGACAACGCATCGCCACATCGAGCAGCGGTCAATAAAAACTTGGTAGGATCGTACAACTGGGAGCCCCTGCCCCACCCGCCGTACTCACCGGACCTGGCGCCATCCGATTACTATTTGTATTCATCGATGGGACACGCACTCAACGATTCGCACTTCAATTCTTACGAGGAAGTGCAAAAATGGCTCGATGAATGGATAGCCTCAAAAAACGAAGAATTTTTTTGGCGAGGAATCCACAAATTGCCTGAAAGATGGAAAAGATGTGTAGCTAGCGAGAGGAATTACTTTGAAGATTAAATTTGGAACTATTTTCGCAAAATGAACGTGTTTTTTTTGAATAAAAATTTACCGGTTTCATATTTGTACACAGTATTGCAATTGAAATTGAAATTGATAGTAAAAAGTGAAATGTAGAACCCCAAATATAAAATTCATATGATTTTGTTACATTTTCACTCGAAAGTGAAAGAATCTGCTTAAGCGCATGATTCGTATGGGAAGTAAAACCCTCCATTTCATGTCTCATTTCTAGGCGGAGAGCCGGCCTGTAGACTTGCCTTGTCGAATCATGTCCTAAAAATTAGTTGACGTTTTTGGGTCAACTTTTCTTAAATGAGTGGCAACCCATGTTTGGTACAGGATTCAACAAGGCAACCCTATGTATTCTATTTAGGCTCTTAGATCTCTATCATTTGCCAAAAATTTCAAGCTTTTATCTTCATTAATGAAAATTGACCCAAAAAACCGGTGAAAACTCATGTTTGGGGCATGATTCAACAATGCAATCCCAAGTATTATATTTAGGCCTCTTCGAGTTCTATCATTTGGCATACATTTCGAGCTGTTAATTAAAACAACAAAATTGGCTAAAATTCGGGCATTTTCGGCCATCGGGACAGGCTTTGGCAAGCCAACCGTAGATATTCTATTTAGGCTCGTCGAGCTCTATCATTTGGCATGCATCCCATCCTGTAATCTTATACACTCGACTTTTCTACAGCCGGCTCTTGGACTATTCGGTGTCTCCGCTGCTCACTCATGGGCTTGCATACCCAAATTAAAGTCATCACTTGTAGTCACCGATGCACTTTTTTCCGATCAGATTATTTTCATTTATAAGACATTGCAAGGCGGCGTCGTCAATGTCGCCGCGCACTCTTGTTCTATTTAGTTTGTCTCTTTTTGTAACTGATTTCTAAATGCCAACACGCTGCGGCTTCAATTTCAATGTTCATAATTCTTGACTGCAGCGAATGGTCTTTAGAAGTTTGGCAGCTGAATCACGTAAGCATTTTGATCTGCTTGCAGCAAAATTGCTCGGTACAACTAGAATACACAAATTACAACAAAAAAACAATGACGCAAAGCGTTTCCAACTCATAACAATATTTTAAAGAACGGACTTTGAATGGAAGACCTCACCTAAAACTACTACATTTAATATGCCGCTGGGTCTTAGGGGGCGTCAATTTAATGTACCATTCCAAAGTTGAAGTGGATTTGCCACAACGTGCAATGTGCTGAATTTTGCAATTTAAAATCTTCATTGTCATGCAGCCGTCGTTGTTGGCTCGTTATTGGTTAAATACTCCGTCGCGCATAAAGAGATGGCGAGGCGGGTGCATTACCATAGAATTGAGGTGTTGGAAAATTAACAATGGTCTTATGCATTCAACGTAAGTACGAAATGTTAGTTTTTATTTTAATAATTAAATTTTATGTGCATATGCATTTACCTAGATCCAACACAAGTAGCAAGCTACCGATCTCAAAAGGTTGATTTAAGATTTTACGATGGATTTTGTTTTCAAATAATAAATATTATTTCTTCTTAGTTTTTTTTATCTACTTATTACAAATTATAATTCTAATTATTTTTAATTGAACTAATATTCATTTAGTTTCAACGGATAAATTTTCTAAATGCTCATACAAGAGGCTTAAGTTATCAGCAAAAAAATTTACCTACTCTAAAGATTTTATTCCTGAATACCCTTATAGATATCTAAGGTGTTATTTCAGCAATTATGTACGTTTCAAAATATTCCATATGAATTAATCGGGATGAGATATATCAGGAGATCGTGGGGGACCAGTAGATATCACTACTTTTTCATATTATGCGGCTGGAAAATTTTTCAAAAATGGGCATCGTAGCATGAGCTGTGTGTTATGTGGTACCGCCTCGTTGAAATCACATGTTCTGTAGGCTTAATTGATCCGATTCACTAATTAATTTAACTAGTTTTTTGAAATTGTGGAAATAATACTTCTCGGTTTTTATTATATTTGCAGGTAGTAGAATTGTGACACGATCCTTGCTGTTCTTACCTCGGTAACATATTTCATTTTAAAGACGATTGTTTTCTCAGAATAGCCTTTAAAAAAAAGGCAGTTTCACCTGGAGTAAATATATCGTTAGACTCATAGGCTTTTTTCAATGTTGGCAGTAGATCACTACTACTACATAGACTACTACTCTCCCACTCATCGTAGATCTCTTCATAGATACTGGCACTTCCCATCGGCAAATTGATGAAGTACTCTGATTTTTCATGTATGAAAAGCTATACCCTTTGTGTTGTATGTTTCACAAATGAAATGTTACTGTGATATTTTGTTTATGAGTCAAAAAAAGAAAAGTCAAACGGAAATAATTTGCAGACTTATCTAATTCTTGCTGTTATTGTTAATCAAGAGCCACATTATATTAAAGTTTGAGTACTGAATTACCGATTTTCTATATGGAGCTGCAGTTAAGCAATTTGCTGCATGCTTTCAAAATTTAATCAGTCTGTTTTTTTCTGCCTACTTTGTATATGGAGCTGTAGGCAGTCAGCCTGCTTTGTATATGGAGCTGTAGGCAAAATGTTTGTTAGCTGCCTGCTTTGTATATGGCGCTGTAGGCAGTCTCTCTGTTTGCTGTCTGATTTGGAGATGTAAGGGGTCTTGCCTGTTGGCTGCATACTTTGTATGTGGAGATGTAGGCAACTCGAGCATTACTGCCTACAATGAGTATTGCTATTCATCGATGATGTTTATAATATATGTATTTGCCGCTGGGTTCCGACACAAGTTTTACGAATGACTACGCTTTTTGGATTTGTCATTGCGAGCCTTATCATGTCCTTAAGACCTATTGAAGGATTCGAATTTTCTTTTAGTGCCATTTCATATTTAATGAATTTAAAAAGTTTTTGACATATTTGACGAAAAATTCGATTTGTACGGGTCGGTTTTGAAAAATTTTGAGTTTTAACGACAACGGATGCTTAAAGTTGATTTTAAGAAAATATTAATATATCTAATTGAATTTAAGAAGATATAAATTTAAATTATATAGGCTAATACCTTCAAGATGAAAGGAATAAAGACTTGTAACAAATTAGAGAAGTTTCGAATTTAAGAAGTTCGAATTATGGAAATTTTATGTACTTTTCAACATACTAAGCACATTCAAGTATTCCCTTCACTTTTGTGTGTTTGCAACTAATAATAACAACGTAATTATAATTTAAGTTACCAACATTAAGTTGATACCAATAAAAGCTTTTGCAGATAAGATTTTCTTCAATTAACCACATAGTGGTGGGGACATTGAAATCAGCGCTCAGTTTTGAAGCATTAATTGGAAAATAAAAGGCATCACGATGTTTTGCTGCATCTCGCTGCACTGATGCTGGTTTGCGTGTGAGTTCTCAAAGCGATCGTTAAAGCAAACACATCAACAGCAATCACCCAGAGTCAACAGAGTTTTGGGAGATACATGCAGCCGCTTTGATTATGGCATAGCAGACAGACATCCAGCTGTTATATTGAAGTGCGACTCTAGAGATTCGCACGTACATAGGTATTGCTAATGGAAAATTTACTGGTTGTTACATGTTCGTTGTTGTTTGTTGTTGTTTTCTAAATGACGCTTAAAATTGGTAAATACTTATGGCTGTTGTTGTTGTTTTTTTGGCCCACAAAAACTTACACCTTAAGACTGATGTTCGCGTACGTTGTACATGACGTGGTATGTACGTTGTTTTTAGCTGACAGTGACATCTGTACAACATGTTCGATTACTTTCATTTTAATGTTGTATTTGCCAATTTGACATTTGGCGATTAGAATGATGTTGCACACACACACAACTAAGAATGTTTGATGTACGAACAATTCCTGAACACGTCGAAAATGTTTTTGGAATTTTTTTTTTTTTTAATAGCAAGAAATGTGTTAAGCTACGTATGAGCTATGTTTCCCTAGAAATGTTTGAATTTTTAAAAGGCTGAAGCTTTTTAGCAAAGGATTATGAAAGATCATGCCTATACGATATTTATACGCCATATAAAAATAATTAAGTATGTTGAAAACATTGATTTGTCAATTAGATATAACAAATTTTACTTTAGGGCCAGAACATTTATGCGGACGTCCGAACAAACTTATGACGATTGGAGGTACTTTTAATGTTTCCGAAAAATCTAATTCTGCTAGATGATTTGTCACAGTCTTAATAAATTCTATTTAAAATATCATGAAGTTAGACGAGAGAACGTTAAGTTAATGATATTAGATAGGATGATCCCATTGCTTAGATAAAAATTCAATTTGTCATTTTCTGAGGACTTCGAAGTTAACTCAAGCCATTCAAAACTTCCACTAATGCCAAAATATACTAACTGAATAAGATTATTTGTAAGCATTGTGAAAAAGAGCAGTTTTCCTTTGATAAACCTTCTATATATCAAAAATCATCAAAGGGACTCCACTAATTAAATAAGTTCTAATAATTTCAAAGCACTCGAAAGTACTCTTTTTTATTACCCTATCTAACTGACATATAATTCCAAATGAACAACCTCCTCCAAGAGACCTAAAAATAAAACAACACTTTTGCTTTCAACCACATGCTGCCAACAACAAACAAATGATACACGATCATCATTCCATATTTGTCGCATCCCCTCTGATCTCATTAGACCAAAATTGGGAGTAAACTAAAAACTGCACCTTAAAATAGAACGTACGAAACGTTTAAATCGCCCGCATGCGCAACAAGCGAATTCGGTAGTAAAGTTGCCAATGCCAATAGTCGACCGAAATAAGAAAAGCGTAATAAAGTTAACAGTGTGGCAACATGCTGGCCCAACAGCAAGCTATCAAGCAACAACAGCTGCTGCTGCCTTTGTCATTTTTGGGCACTATAATACAGCGATATCGTGTGAATGAAAAGGGAATGAAGCCAAATAGACGTACTCGAACATGGTCCATGTTACCGAAAGCCAAATGTGCTGTCAACACATGTGGCGGCAGCTCATTTGAATAACGTACTACGAGGAAACAAAAAAAAAAAAACAGAAATAGAAATAGAAATAAAAACATGGACCAATTTTGGTAACACAAAAACAAAAGTCACTTAAGTGACTGACAGCGCATGACAGACATTTGGACTCAGATGTAAGCCAAGTTTTTTTTTCTTTTTACCTTGCAATGATTTTCCGAAAGGATTTGATTTTTCCACATTTTGTGGTGATTGCAATAAAGAGACATATATGGGTTTTTAGGTTGTCCAACAAGCGGTTTTTCTTTTTCTTTTTCTAACGATTTAATTCTGGGAAACAACTAAATAAAAACTTAAAAAAAAAAAAGAAAAAAGTTTAAAAAGAAAATATTTTTTTTTTTTGAAAGTACCATGCAATTTCCCAGCATGATTCGCTATGTCAATCATAACCAAAGGGTCAACTGTAATTACGATTTTGAAAGTTTGTATTTCTAAGCAATATCTAGTTGTCTCTGTACTCATTGCCATGATGTTGGCTCATTGCCAACATACGGACTTTCATGTGCAGCATATGTACAAATCACTCAGGTTGCTCTCCACTCAACACACACTCGGATCATCAACATTGGGTCATCTGTATTTTAAGCACAATTTGTCAGTGCCATAATTCACGCTGCATGTGCGATTTTATTCGTGTGCATTGTGCACAAATGGCCCAATAATAACATCAGCCGAAAGTATGCTTATTATTTGTCTACCTTCTTCACTTTTGGCTTTTTCAAATGCAACAACATATGCGTTATTTAATACGTGGTGGTTTTTGCGACTACTAACTATGCCATCAGCAGCAACTCGGCTATGCCAATAGAAGAACCATCATCTTTATTGTCATCATAAAGTCGTTGATTCGAAGAACGAGAAAAAAAAAACAAAGAAATTATTTATATTTGGCAGCTTAAAAGGAAAAACTACTCACATTTTCATAATCTCAGAAAATCAGCGAAACAACTCAACTTATGGTCAGTTGGAATTACATATGGTAATGTACGACTTCGTTCTGGAATTTGTTGAAAAAGTCATATGTTTAATTAGAAAATATCAAAACTTCATTATAAACTGCCTTTTTGTGTACATATATAGACTTTTTTTTTAATATCAACCGTTGCTGGTTTATACAAATAACATAAATATTCTGATTCAATCCTGTAATTTACCGACATATCCATTTGGCAATACTAATCTGTAGTGTCTCATTCCTTAATTTCTCATTCTTTTATTTGACATGGTATTTGTGTTTCGTTCTTTTACATTAGCATTATATGCTTATCATTTTCTCAAAATGTGTTTATTTTAATCGCCGTTTCTCTATGCGTGCGCAAGCATGTGTGTATTATCATGGTTCTTGTTTTATTTCCTATTTGTGAAGAGTAGGGGGCTGGCTTCAGTACCTTTGTATTGAAAAAGTCCTCCCTTTTAATACCATACATAATTCAGAGTATGTTGTGTCGAATGGGGGTTTTTTTTTTGGCTTTTTGAAGTTTTAAGTAAAAAGGTCCTACTAATTTATGCTAATCGAAGGCTTGTTTTCAGTCCGTTTTGAAATAAAATGTTGCGTAGTTTAAGGCTTTTTGATATTTCCAAAAGAGCTGCTTATATAGTTTTAAATATTCAGGTTGATGTTTAAAGCTTTTTAGTCCCAGTCTCTAGAGGAGTCACACAAGTTGAAATTAACAACAAAGTTCATTCACCAAGAGTTATTTAACACCTTTTCATAAATGATATAAATAAAAATTTGATGGCAGCCACTTAATTGAACCATTTTACACCCAGGTACAGCTTACGTAATTTTTGGTAAGGACTAGAGCAGTGGTGGGCATGGAAATCTAATGAAAGGGCTAAACTACAACATCAAGCAACAACAAACAAACTTTTAAAGTTTTTTTGCTGTCATTTTCAAATTCGCCAACAGCACAAAAAAAACCAAATTGCACTACAAACAAAAACAATTGCTACATTCGTCAAGACACAATGCGGCACCGTCGCTTATGCCTTTGTGTTATGTTTTTGTTTTCATTTGAATTCATGTCAACGCTGTGCCTCGCTTGCTTGTGCGTCGAATAACGGTTCGGGCAATGAGGGCGGATAGGGACACTACTTGCCCACTACTGGACTAGAGGGTTTTTAAGTATAGAAATAAAAAGCTTTACTGCTTCGATGCCTTCCGGAAAGGAATATTCTCGAATTTCTTCTAATTAGAATGTACCTGATAATCTGGATACAAATCTAAGAAAACCGAATTAAAAATATCTTACCGAAGAACTGAAAGCTATTGGAAATTCTAAGCTAAAGCTACATCCAGGTCGTCAAAGGACTAAATATGTATATCTCTCGAAGACTTGATGAAATAAACCATATTTAAGATATAACAAGGGTCAGAATTTGTAATCTGAGATCTCATTTCGTGTTTTCATAGAAAGCTTCCTTTAAGACTGAAGAGTATTTTCTTATGAACTAACATAGGAACGCTACGGTGGCAGTAATTTGATTTAAAGTTCTTCTAAGGAAAATCTTTTCTATAGTTTCACAAAATCGTGAAATGAAAAGAAAACCATCACCGGAATCATAATTAGCACACAATAATGTTTCAAAACTACTAAGTCTTATATCAATGCTTTTAAGCTTTTCGTTGTTTTTGTTATGCTTTTTTAAACTTATCGTTAAGATCTTAAAGCCAAAAACTTCTTATAATATCCAACTATTTGTCTCTAAAACACCTAAGACATTTTGTAATAAACTGTTTCGATGCATGTATTTGTTTCGCTACGCACCCGTATGTGCTTCAGATATTGGAGATTGGAACTATTGAGCTGGCCTTCTTTTAAGTTTTCATCGATGAGCCTATGCTATTGACACAAAAGGGTAGGAGTAGGAAAAAGATAGAACTTTTAATTTTTGGTTTTTTTACCTTATTCATTTTCATAAGCATATAGGGAGCATTATAGTTGTATATGTCAACAGAAATTATTAATAATAACAATATTTCAGCAGTAGGCCTACGAAAATATAGCACAACCTCAAGCCTTTACAAATTAGGTATCACTGCGGCGTTGAACCTTTTTCAATATGGTCATATTGCATATTGGCATAATAAGTACTCATAGTTCGCTGGCTGGCTATACTGTTCATTCCTAAAGTAGGTGCTCTATAATAAGGCTAACAAATCGTCTCCATTAACTTACAAAACTGCGCACACAATCGGCGAACGTGCATCTGCAACACGCGACGCGATGCGACGTGAAGCGACTCTATGCCAACCAACATTCAGCAACAATATTTTTGTAAAGGTGATAAAATTGGTGTCACTTGTCACGTATGTTGATTGTGGAGCAAAATTGCGCTGGGATTGGAAAAATGTTGTTGCTGTTGTTGGTAAAGTTTGTCAGTCAGTGGCTTGCTTTGCCTATTTTCAGACACCTGAATTATTTTTTGTTTTTTTTTTTAGCAAACGACAACAACAAATGTTGTGACACTTAAAATAGGTAACAGGTTGTAACTGCTCTTGTAGTTGTTGATGTTGCTCTTGTTGTCATTGTGTTTTGGTGGATGCTGCTGATGATGATGATGACTTGGCCCAAAGAATACTCGTACATACATGCATCGGTTTATCGGTAAAAGTCATCGTTGAGCTTAGCAGGTGGGCTGCACAACAATTGAAATTAGTGTTCTTGGCTTACAAATAAATTACAACTAATCATAGAGGGTTAACTTTAGAAAATAATTATTTTTAAAAAATTTCGAAATTGAATTGTCAAGAGATTCTTTGACCTTTTCGTACGGTACATAATGATGATATCATTTAGTGAACTTGCTTCCAGTAAGACAAGCATTGACTTGCAGAAATTCTCAGAATAATGACAGATGTATTTTGCTTCTCGCAACGAGTTCGTGGAATGAGGTTTTTTTTTTTGTGAATGAGAAGGTCACCGCTGAGCAAGGTCTTATTTGAGGACCTTAACAAATCGTATTATACGAAGAGCATTAACAAATTGAAGAGTCGTTGAACTAGATGCACCGAGCTCCAAGGAGACTATGTTGACTAAGAAAGTCGGGTCTTTTGTCTAGGCCGATTTCTTCTCAGCTTACTCTCGCATATACATAGATGTAAAATGATATCAATTTTATTTTCAAACTAAGAAGTTTTTCCTATGCCTCCTTATTTTTACTAATAAATCTGCATGCATTAATCTTCAAACTAAATATGAAATCTCGCGCATATACATATGAGAGATCATTATTTTTTATAATACAATTCGATTTAAATTCTTTTTCGATTAAACATCAATTATCCATTGTACATTTTTTTCCCACACAATCAAAAATTTATGTCAAATTCAAATAAAAACAAAATAGAAATAATATCTAAGGAAGGTCAATACAATTAACTGAACTTCAAGTCAGCATATTAAAAACCGTAAGAAAAATAACATTTTTTTTTTCATTTTTTCAAAAAATAAAACAAACACATTTCAGTCAATAATGGAGTTTCAAGTGACTCAAAAAAAAATATACGAAATTATTAAGAAAAAAGTTCAAACATGAATATTGTGCAACCAAAAACCAATTACTGACGCCTACGTTCCAACTAGCACAACCATCTAACAATCAAGCAATCCAACGAAAGACACTGAACATGCCGACTGATCCATACTCAAAAGCTCATATAGTGACTACATCAATACTTGGATTTAACGAAAACAAAATGATTTTGTTGCTTCCAATGGTTGTGGTGGTCATCAGCATCATCATGAAGAAAGCAGCTAGCAGATAGCATTGTAGGCGCCTGCTTAGCAGCGCTGGTTACTTAAAGCAAAAGTTATATTTCAGGGATGGAAGTTTAGAATTTTTTGGTCGTATTATTTGATTTCTAAGCATTTCGAATTTTTTGAATAATTCTTAAAATAATCAATCAAGTTGTGACAGTACAAAAACTGTACTGTACTGTACTGTACTGTACTGTACTGTACTGTACTGTACTGTACTGTACTGTACTGTACTGTACTGTACTGTACTGTACTGTACTGTACTGTACTGTACTGTACTGTACTGTACTGTACTGTACTGTACTGTACTGTACTGTATAATTGCTATTTTAATCCAGAAAAAATACCTAGAATGATGGTAATTAACATTTAACTAAGTCAATTGATATGAATTATTTTTCACTGAAGCAGATTGATATGAAAAATTGATGGTTTTCATTTGATAAAACAAAATTTCAAAGGTTTTTTATTTTTTATTCAACAATAACAAACATAAAAGGACGGTTATTGTTGGTCGTAAACTGAAATCAAAGGTTAGAGGATAAAGAAAGAAATTATACTAAAACGTGAATATTTAGTCCAATTAGAAATTATACTAAAACGTGAATATTTAGTCCAAGCACATCAACTCTTCATCGTGGGCGAGAATTGTATCCATCAGTACCTTTCAAGCATAGAAACTTCGGCAATTGGATGTATGAGAATCCAGAACTTGATGACGCATTTTCAAAGAAAAACATCTGCCGATAAAAATTCAAGAGAGACTGTCGAGAAACCTATGCAACTCAAAGAGTTGTGAGGTTTTTTTGGCTGGCTCTTATAGCCAACTTTCATCGAGTGATGACATGAACAGAGTTTTAGTAGGTACATTTCCAATTTACTTTCGTGAGACATTTTTCATCAGTCTAATTTTTTTTTACTAACTAGTTACTAGTCGCAATTGAAAACTATTTTGAACTGAACTTGTGCTTTGATTGATTTTTATATTTACAAGAACATCGATCTATGCTAGTGACAGTAATTTTTGTTTTGTAAAATCAAAATATTTTGACAAATTTATATTTATATTGATGAAAGTAAACTTTTTTGGTAATTGTCGGAAAAACTTAGTTTAAATATACACCTGATCTCCAAACATAATATTCCGAATAATGTGATTATTTAATGAAAACGATTTGCTAGCCAGACGACAAAAGGAAGTTATTTCCAGCACTATGGTTAAATTAACCGCTCTACTTATACTGTTCTTACACAATTGATTAAACTTTCTCCAAGAATGATGAATAGAAATGTTTTGGATGAGTTGAGATTTATGTTACTTTACAGAAAAAGGCTCAATTTACAGTCAGGGAATTGTAGAATATAGTCGGCGATTTTTAATACTTAAAACACATAATTGTCTACTTCCCACTATTATTTTTTGTTTCCATCCCTACGATTTGAACACAGTGACTTACTGACTCAGAGACAGCACAGACAGATGAATGGCGGCCAGCTTCATTGGTCTAGTTTTACCTATGGTGCCTTATCGTCGTAGTCGTCGTTGTAGCTTTTTTTTTTTTGTTACCACGACAGAGAATGCGGTGCAGGAAGCAAAACTTAAGTGTTCTGTTCAAGTAAATACGACGAATATCTTTCACTTTTTTTTGAATTTTTTTTTGCACTGATCACGTAATCGATCTTGCTACAAGTGACTTGAGCTGAAGTGCTGTTGTAAATTGGATTGAATCAATTGAAATGGTGCTGGAACCCAGTGCTGGCACCAGCCAGTGCTATACCAACGCAAGTGTAATTTTTATTTGTTGGATTTTAATGAATCATTTAACTTGCGCAATAGCAACTACAAATTAAAGGGTCAGCTGTAGTGCATCAGTCCGTATTGCGATTTGTTATCTGTCTTTTGGTCTGTCCGTCTATCAGCTCACTGATTGATCGGTAAAATGCGGTGTTTGTAGGCACGCGCAAATGAACTGCAATTCGGAGCAACTGCAAATTACACTATTCAAGTAAATGAAGTGTCTGCGGTTGCGAGGGCTTTTTTTTCATCACTGGGAAAAATTTTGGGTTTCTTTTTTTTTGCATTTTGATTATAGAGATAAAATCTAAAGAAAGATTCCCAAATTTTTCGGGAACACTCAAATCCTGTTCAAATTGGTTGTATTACACGGAAGGTAAAGACTTGGAATTCAGACATTGCAAGCCTTCATGGTCAAGAAGGTATTGTACTTCGAACCTTAAAAATTTTTATGAAACTTCCGATATTGTCAAATTTTTCAATCTCCTAATTTTGCAAATTTTTTCTGGGTGTAATTAAAAACTTCAAAAAAAAGTACCTACATCTGTTCCAGTGAACCACTTTATTTAAGAGTTGTGCCCTCAGGTAATTTGTGGTTTTATGTTTTTTTTTTTGCCATAGACAGCTACAATTCGATACGCAGCCAGCTAGTGATCTACAGCCATTTTATTTGGTCAAATCAAATGCTAATTTAAATCTAATTTCAAGATACATTGTATGTATAATGCAACAAATCAAAAGCAAAAATTGTTGAATGTCAGACGCGATTTTCACGTTTAGTTGGTAAGGCCGCGTCCGGCCTGTCAGTGGTCGCCACTCGTATTTGTGCTCGTGCCCTCCTAGGATTGTGAGCCTTCTCTGTGTAAGTTGAAGTTTTAATTTTCGTTTTAAACCTACTGGCGAAATCAATTTACTTCATGTGGCACGTGCCCCAAATAAACTGAAAAACATACTCTGCAGTGGGAGAAATAAAATAGAAAAAAATGTAGTGGCAAAAGATCAAAATAAAATTAACCCATTTTGATTTAGATTACATCACTCAATATAAACTAATTTTTAAGTTTCAAAACGTTTAAGTATCACTTGCTTTCAGGTGACTTAAAGTTGAAAAATATTCCCTTTCATAGCCCAGATGAGCAAATATAATTTCTGAATGCTTTTTATCAGTTTGAACGTTGAACCTCTGAACTAAAGATCTATTTCTCCACTTCCAAACGAAGACTTCACTAGCTATCAATGAAAAAGCAGAGCTTGTAACTGTGACCTATTGTAATTAAAACTAGTAAGAGTGTTATCTTTGGCCTCGTCGAAAATTAAATACCCTACATCCTACAGTAGGGGTACATGCTGGTTAATTTGTCTGAACGTACCTACATTTAATTTGGTAACTTTTACTTAAATAGCCTTCTATATAGCGCTTTAAGGCTTATGCCTGTATGGGAGTTGCCACGCCCTCTTGTTGGAATTCACCAACTTTTTGTCTGATGCTGGATTATTGGATATTTATTTTGAATGATTCTGTTAGTAAAGTTTTTGAAAGGTTACGTTTCAATAGAGCGTGCCACGCCCACTTTAAGAACTTTGCAAAGTTCTTGTCCAGAGACGTTCCAAATTATTCCTACTATTTGTTATAATTATTTCAGTATACCATTTTGAAATTTTTGCTTGCATGGGAAGTGCTACGCCCTCTTTCGATATTCACTCTTTTCCTCAAGAACTTATCCAAATAATTTTTAGACGGATATGGCTAATTCGACTCAGATGATGACGCTGATCAGGAATATGCAGATATAATTTTCTATACTTGCCACACCTCCTTCTATGCCTGAGTGTGGGCTATAAAAATTAGCGTTATAGAGAAGGTATATAAAGTTTCTTCTTAATAGACCAAGGTCATTAACAGTATTACCCAGATTTTGGATACAAAAATTAGTTGTGTTTACTTGCATCGCTAGACTTAATCAAAATCACATATTTTAATGTATGAAATTATCTGCTTTATTTATGGCGCATAATAATTCACAAGACTTAGTAACTCAATAGACTTAATATGCAATTTCTACTTTCCTGCGTTGGTGCATTAGTTTATGCACTTATTACGTATTTATTAGAGCATTTTATTTACTTCTGTGAAGTTTCGTTACAACATTATTTGTTAAGACCAGATAGAGTATGCCCTTCCAGAGAAAAAGACTGTGAACACTTTGATAATTAATAGCTAAAAGTGCAGAAAAAAAGTTTTAGAAAAAGTTAATTCGGAGATTTACCTCCTACATTAAGTCAGAATGTGATTAGAACTGCTTCAAAAATTCGGTTTCATGTGGTGAAAATCACATTACAGGTTGCTATGATGGAGAAGAACAGTATTTTTTTTAGGAATATTGTGAAGATGAGTAACTCTTCTATAACCACGTACAAAAGTATACATACATACATACATATATTTTTTTTTTTTCATTCATTTCACTCCACTTGAAATCGTTACTTTTGAAACCTTTAATCGTAAAGCAACAATGGAACAATATGGGCTAATATATGTATATCCAGAATAGTAGAAAACAACGAAAAAACAGATAGAGTTCTCTTCGCTTTTTTTAAACTATTCCCAAAGATTTTTTGTTTTAAATTTTTTGCTATTCCATGTGCACAAAATTATCATCGAACCAAATCGAATCGAATCACCGGACGCCTGCCAGTCACATTTAAGACTCAACTTACAGTTCGACGTCATTCATCTTTGTTGTGTTTTCAGGCGATTTTGGCGGGCAGATAAATAATAGCAACAACAATAACAACAGCAGAAAACATTAAATTGAAACAAAACGTCGAAACTGTGGCAGTAGCCGCCGCGCATGCGGATGAAGGCGTGCATGAACGACCACCTTTGAATTGCAATTTGAACGCTGCGAATTGTACGAGTACAATATTGAAGGTGCCGAGTCAGTTATTTGTTTTTCCTGCACTAAAATGTATGTTTTTTTTTTTTTTTGAAAATTACACGTACCATACAAAAAGTGTTGCAGATTTTTCTCATTTCAAGCCACTTTGTACGTTTCGTTCGATTCGTTTTTAGTTAACAAATGTGGGGCAACTTGTTTGACTTTGATTGAAAAGCACAAATACAACAAAAAAAAAAAGTGTGTCAAAATTCAAATTAGTTTTAGTGATTTTTAAAAAGGTAACATGAATTTTTTTAGTGTAATTTTTGTAATTGAAGTCTAAAAATACGATTTTTATTTTTGAAAAAATCATAAAAGTTCCAATTATATAGTATACACCATTATTCGTATTTCTTAGTTATTAAATTGATTTGTTTGATAAGAATTTTAGATCATAATAATAGCGATATTCACGATTTGTAGTATTTGGTCTTGTATTGTGTTTTTTGATAAATTTGATATCTTAACAAAAACAAATTTTTCAAATACTCATTTAAGAGCGCTGAGAATGTGTAGCAAAAATTGTAAACATTTACAAAAAATGCTTAAAATACCACAGATCGTGAATACCGTTAATAAGTCAAAAAAAGGTTTGAAGAAGTCGGGGCGGATTTCTTGATATATGATGCAAACACCCAAAATGATTGAGGAGTCGTTGAATATATTGAAAAGTTGAAAATCAGAGCCTTAGAACTCAAAAATCGGGGGAATCACCGAAATTCAAAATCTATGTCACAACGTCACAGTTTGAAAAATAAGACATTCCATTTCTTTTGACATGGCATCAAACGAGAAATGATAAATAGAGATAGATGGTGCATTGTGCGTAATAAAAAGTGTACTTGGTACAGCAGAAGGACACGATTCTAAACGACTTAAGGGGTTATATCTCCCTTATTCTATGAAAAACAAGGCTTTTTTAATTATTTTTTTTCAAGGACATTTGAGATTAAAGGTATAAGTACATACGAGTATGATATAAAATTGGATTAAGCAACTCTTGAAGACGAGAAAAAAAGTTTTTATTTTAATTTTTTTCACAAAATGGCGGCTGTGCAGTGAACCGCTTTTTCAAAAAGGTCTTCCGCGGCGGGCAGTAGAAATCTCGTCCAACTCCACCCATAAAAAAAAAAAAAATTTTAGTTTAGTTTTTCATTATCTACATGAGTTTTGCTGTTGAAGTACACACGATTATATTTTTAGAGTTTTTTTTCGTGAAATGACAAATGTTTTAACAAAAAATCGTGTTTTCGACGAAAAAATCGACTTGAATTGTTTATAACTTTTTTTCTTGCTAATTAATCGCTAAAGTCGTGCGTACTTCAAGAAGCAAAAAAGGCATATCTCAAAAAAATTCATATTCAAGATTTTTATGGCATCGGATAGCTTAAAAAATTACGAGTCTATTGAACTACTCCAAATGCCAGTATCTTAGTTGAAACATTTAAAAAATCTCCTAAAAGAACTTTCTCTATCTCAATTTTACAGTGTTAGCGATACTTTTTCGCCACTTCACTCCAGTATAGAATTTTTCTCATAACAGTCAGTAAAGATTTTCAGACTTCCAAGATTTTGACATAGGAAAGCACTAAAAAGAGTTTTTTTTTTTTTCGTTTCAATTAAAAATTTCAATTCATCAATGCTAAGGTGTCACATATAAAAATAACTCCTCAAAAAATTAATCAATTAGTTTTAATCGTTAGCTATGTAGTTTTCCAGCATTGCTGATAACTGATTGATTAAAGGTGTAACACGTACAATTTAGCCAATCGAATGCAAAATTTCAACATGCGGCACACAGCACAGCAATGCACCACCGCGCGCACAATACAACTCAATAAAATTTAACGCCATTTTTCCTCTGTTCAATAATTGTCAACGTAGTGTCAACTGTGCGCGCGTGCGCATGTACGAACGTTTTAATTGAAAATCTTAAAATCAAACACCGTCGTCCATTTAAGAGTATAATAATAAAGTTGGCACACCCATTAAATTGCTGTGGTTATGCCAATCATTTCGTGTATGGAGCTTATTTTTATATTATTTCGGAGATATGGTATTTTCGAGTGTCATTTTATGCGGTTGTTAAATATTACTCGTATATGTTAATTCGAGGTTTGTGATTTTAACAGGAAAAAAAAAATTTCACCATTTTGTTTCTATCCTGTGAGGTGTGTGTTAAAAGATACAAAGTAGTTACTTTGAAGATTATTATCAATGAACGTGTCATCTTGCAGATATATAATTAAAATGTTTATGACTTTACCGTTTTATTGCTGAATTTTCCTGTTTCTATATTTAGCACTGATTGGGTAATTCAATTAAATGCGCTAATCAACATGAATAGGTCAGATAAGAATCTTCACGTGAACTATAAGCAAGATTCCCGCCACCCCTCTAAGGAGATGCTTCTTTTACCTTTTTCAGAGCAAAAGCTGATAAGACAAATTCAAAGGTAATTCAAGGACATGAAATAGGGCACCATAAACTTTTTTTCCCCCTAGGTAAGTTTTAAAAATTCAAGAAAGCGTACAAAACGGTTTTTAAAACTCATTGTACCCGGATCACCCCTGTGAAGTTTGGGTTTTTTTTTTGGAAAAAACATTTCAGAGAGGATTTTGGACTTCATCGGTGGCCTTGACTATTGACTTGCAAGGAACAAAAGAGCCCACGCCCTTTATTTTCCAAATCATTTTTCTTACATCAATCGGTTAAAAATAAGTTTTGACCATGAAATTTTTTCTGACAAAAAATGAGAAATTATTTACTTTGTCTTACATAAAAACACTGAAGAAGAGATTGACAGTGGTCCTCTGATACATTGTAATAAAATTAACATTCTCAAGTAGATTGCGGATATCTCTTGTCTAATCTCGATTCACGTATTTCCTGTTCTAGCGATCACTTCCTTGAAAATTTGGGACGACCTCGTTTTCTGCTGATGGTTTCACTCCAATACTTGTCGCAAGACTTTAGTTGGTTCTTTCCGCAACGATTTATGTCCTTGTTGGTGTCGCTATACCCTGCCCAATAAAGTAAAGTTAACTGCTTCTTCTACACTGGACTTACCTATCATGAAGCCATTTCAGGCACTGGTTAGGCAAAAGGACATGCCTTTTTGTTTTATATTTATTGATTATCAGACTTATTTCTTTCAAAAAAAAGTCTGACTGTAGTAAGTTTTTCCTGCATGTTCGAGGCGAAGAGGCATAAGCGAGGTGTTCTAGATGCATGCCAAAAGTTGCATTGAATGCAACGATTTTAGAGCTCTGTTTAGAACATCGTTCAGTACTGCCAGACTGATGACAGCAGACTACCTTTGCGAACACCTGAGACAACCTCAAAGGATGAGATTAATGATCTTGTCGATATTGTTAAAGCGATACTATAGTCGAGGTCAAGAAGAGGCCGAAAGAGGTTTTGGGGATTCAACCCCCCTTCCCAAGAGGGTTTTAACTTTCTGATTAGGAAAAATGTAAATCCTTGATTCATCAGTGTTATGTCATTTCAAATAGCATAGCACTATTCTGCTCTCAAAAGCAAAAAAGGTTTATCTCAAAAAAATCTGGTTCGAGATAATTTATGTTTTGCTACTTTGTTGCAATACCTGTAAAATTGAGATTGAGAAAATTCATTAAGGAGATTTTTAATATGATTGGACTTATGTACCGGCATTTGGAGTAATTCATTAGGCACGTAATTTTTTAAGCTATTCGATGCCATAAATATCTCGCATATGAATTTTTTTGAGGTTCGCCCATTTCGCTTCTAAGTGCAGTATTATCATTTGAAAAAACACATGATGTCTTCTCCCAGGCCGGTAGAGCTGCTGATCTAAGTCTTCCATTTCATGAATCGACTAGCAAGTTTCAAGAAGCCCTAGCGACAACCGATAACGTTAAGTTTCCGGCAGTTCACTCCGGAATAGATTTTCTTTCATAGCCATTAGTACGATGTTCACTAGTCATAGATTTGAAAAGAAATAACTGCAAAATAATGTGTACAGTCCAGTTCCTCAAAAAGCAAAAATTGTTGGGATTACCCGCCCACAATTTTGTGAAACATTGCCATCAGTACTCTCTGAAATTTTCGTATGACAAAAATCATTGTAGTAAATCAAATATCTCTTGAAATAAGTTACTCACTTGGTCACTTTTAATGTGAGAAAGATACTCATCTCCAAAATTAAAAAATCGAACCTATGGCTTTCCGGGATTTCTCCTATGTGTTGCTCTGTCCAAATCAGCAAAGGCCTTGATTGTACAAATTGAAAGGTTGACGTAAATCTGCTTATGATCTGGAATGATTGACAACCTTAGTAAGACAAAAAGAATATTTGATTACCGTACACTTTTCGGAATCCTTTTTCCGGAATGGACACTTTCCGGAACGACCAAAAACCCGAAATTTTTTTCTGGAATCGGTTTTTCGGAATATACATTTTCCGGAACGACTGTTTTTCGGAAATAATAATTACTAACTTATGCGTCATGAGTAAAATATTTTATAGATGTATGAAATTTCTTTGTTTTGAGTCATCTGGACCTCGATAGACTGTTATATTACGACCTGGTGTAGAATATTGGAAAATAAAAGACGTTAGAATATTAAATAGAAAAAGGAAAGTAATAAACAAATTATGTATACAAATAATTATCATTCCGGAAAATGTACATTCCGGAAAACCGATTCCGGAAAAAGTATTCCGGAAAACCGTCGTTCCGGAAATGTATATTCCGGAAAACCGATTCCGGAAAAAAATTTTGGGTTTTTGGTCGTTCCGGAAAACGGATTCCGGAAAGTGGGTGGGAACCAGAATATTTGTTGCGTTGAGCACGAAGAGCACGCCATCTCAATCAACTCACCCGATTGCAAGCTAGTAATTCCTTTTTGAGCTCCTATAACAACATAGTGAAACTTGAGAAGTACTACGTTCTCTTTTCGATATAAACTGTAAATTTTGAAAGATACACCAGATACACTGTCTTACTACCGATTGAGTCATAAATCGCTTTGAACACCTCTTAAAATGTGATCATAGGAGGGGGCAACTGTAAAACGAAAAAAATAATATTCGCTATGCAAATGTTGTTTTTTCATTCATTAAATCGATTGCGATTTAATTTTTTGCTTTGTTAAAAAACAATAAAGATCGGAGAATTCAAAACAACTGTAAAGATAATAATCCCTAGATAAATGTCAACAACAACAGCAACAGAGACAAGTTGAAGAAAACTAAGCAACATTTTTACTTGCCATTCACCAAAACAAATTGGCAAATAAATCTCATACGTGAAATTACAAGTTGGCAACACCGCATCAAAGGTGTCAAATCAACACCGGTCGCAATCGATGTCAAAGTGTTGTTTTGTGAAATTCTTTACAACACGGCGTGGCGCAGCGCAGTGCAGCACACACGACGAATCTAACACTTTACTTATACATACCGTTCACACCAATGTAAGTACTTACCCAGCGCTGTACACCGATCCACCAATTTAATCGCATCACATTGGCATTGGCAGGCATCATATGGCATGGCATGGTATGGCTTGGTCGTATGGCAAGCGTATCGATTGGTGTTAATTTATTCATGTGCAGATTTGCATTTGAGTGTTGATCACTCTGATCGCTGATCGAATCGATCGCACGGATTAGCATATTTAAGCCGGAGGGGCAAAATTTATGTTTTGATACGGCCAAGTCGGTGTTGTTGCCGTTGTCGTCGCTGACGTTGCCGTCGTCGCCTTCATCAACTTAACAGTTGCCGTCGATCGTCCGCCATTCACCGTTGTCGATTGAAGCGTAACGACATCTAGTGACGCCAAGCGCGCTGTAAATGAATGGCAAATAGTTTTACATGCAATTTGAGGCAACTTTTCATGAATCGTGAAAGATGAAAGAAATACAGAAATAAAACCACTGATATTGAAAATAAAAATTAAAGTGTGAGAAAAGTTAAATGAACATTTAGTGCGGCGTGAAACAGGCTATTGACACCTCAGTGGCCATAAGAGATATTTTTTGGTGCTTCTGGATTTTGGTATTTTTATGTATTAAACGTGTGACCGTAAAAGGGCAATCAGATAATCGAAAAAGAATTTATAACTCAGGAAACTTGGTCGTGATGGTACTGTTATATTATGACCTGGTTCGTTCCACATGCATTGTTAGCATCGGTTGGGAGTGTTATAATGATGTCTTACTTTTATTATTAAAAAAATTTAACGACTGATTAACTATCATTTGATAATTACTTGGTTACCTAGTTATGTGGTAGCTATTTCTTCGAGGGTCGTTATCTGAGCTATTGCTGCGATAACTATGATTTTAGTTTTAAAACCAAGTTATTTGCTGTCAACGATCACATGATCTTGGCGAGTCTTACTGTTGTGATTACAAGATGTTTTTCGAGTGAAATATCCAAGCAAAAGTCAAAAATGTCTAAACTTGTTTTCAAAAAGTTTATTTAGGTGGTTTCCGCTATAATATTTGGGCCGTTTTTTTTAATTAGGAGTCATATCTCCTAACAAAGGAATTTGCTTATAAGTCACATTCTGACATTGATGATAGCTGATCTTGACAATATTTGGTTAGAAATTGTTACTTTTAAATTCGAATTCCCTAAAAATTCTAATTCCTATAAATTTGTATTTGAAGTTGACTACTTTAACTTCATGGCAAAAAAAAATTATACTTTTTCTGACTCATTTCTATTTCAAATTTTAACTTTTAGAGTGGAATCACAAATGAATCAATTTATTTTGACATGGTATTGAGAAAATCATTCAGAATTCTAATATCTTAAAGACAACTCCTATTCTTAAGAATGAACTTTTATTCCAAATTCAAATTCTTTAATATCATGGAACTGAAATATTGGATTGCAAATTTCTGGAGCGAGAAATGTGATCGAAAAGTCTTCATTCCTACGAAACTCTGATATTGACGTATGCAGTCGGCGTGATGATACTGATCAAAACTTTTAAAAAGAACGCTAGCTTAAGAGCTCAGATTATCCCACTGAGACCACTGTAAAAGCTGCAAAGAACAAACGTGATTTCCAGGTGAAGTGGTTTTGGCGAACCCAGTAAAATACATGACACTGAGGCTTACTTAACTTTCAAGCGTCACGGTGGAACTTCAAAGCTTCCGAGTGTTCTTGCTTCTCTCCTTATCTGTACTTTTGATTTGGCAGTTATGGAGCTAAAACGGAAAACATTGAATGATTTCCGATCGCATTCAAACAAATAGTTAGTTTTTTAGTTCCCATCCTTTCATTCGTTAACGAATCACGAAAATTGCTCATGTTTGGAAACTTTTTTCATTATAAATATTAAAAATTTCCTTTCTCGTGCCACGCCCACTTTTTAGGATTAAGTGGGAGTTTAAAAAAAGAATTGTTTTGGATATTTTTTTGAAAATTAGTCAAAAATATTAAAATTGATCAAATGTGAACAAAACCTACACAGAATAGATTTAAAAAAACTAATGTTATTCTCCACAATAAAAATTATATATCTACATTGCTATATATAGCACTCAATTATGGTGATGCGTATACAATCAATTGTTATTTTTGAAGATCACAAATTTTTTGAGTAGGCCAAGTAGTGCTTCACCGAGAACCGATAAATATCGTTCTCGTTATCGTTATCGGGACCGAGAACGATAACGAGACGATAATAAAAAAATTATTTCTCGTATGACCGAGGGCGAGAACGAGAAAGGTCTGGCCGATATCTCGTTCTCGGCGATAAACACTTGTTTATCGTACGATAAGCATTTCGAACATTGAGCGCGTATATTTTGCACTATTTGTTTTTACAGAAACACTTGCACATACATATGTATGTACATACACGCATACACCGACGAAAGTATTTTTTTTTTTAATAAAAACAAACAAAAAAAACACAAAAATATGAAAACCAAATCAAAACAATATGTGGTGATTTACATCACATTAGGTTTGTTCGAACCAGAAAAAATAGGTAAATATTTATAAATATTTATAAAGTTTTACCACAAAAAGCGTTCGAACCTGAAAAAATGTGGTGTTTGAGAGAGAAAAAATGAGAGTAAGAAACAGCTGATCACTTCCCCTCCCAAAAATAAGTTAAATTTTCACCCAGACAAATTTCTTGTGGCTAAAAATTGAAGACTGTCAAAATCGTATGCAACAAGACTGGCGACTCACTTTTTGCATGCGAGGGAAATGAAATTTCCTGTCTGAATTATACCTGTCAATTACTTTTCATATAAAATAATTTACAGCGTTGATTTTTTTTCACTTCTTATAAGGTTGTGTTAAGAATGAGCAACATAACAAAAAGCTTGAAATCAAAATATTTCTTGGTAAATGCTCAATTATTTAATGAAATAGCTGATCGATTTTTTATTGAAAAGGAATCGTAAAGCTGAATGTCACCTAAATGGTTGTACGGTAGTCAACCAGATAATTATTTCTAAAATATTGTTTTTAGAAGCCCGCAGTTTTAACATAAGGAATTGGAAGTGTTGCTAAATCAAAGTTGTTCCAATTTTTGTTTTTACAATTCCATCGAACATAACTCTTTGTTTGAGCAAAAAAACTTGGTGCAGAACTTTTCAGGACTGACTAGCTGATAAAAATAACGTGAATTCCGTAATAACGTATGCGAAATGTAAAATTTTTGCCTAGCTTAACATTTTAAGCAGTCTCGAAAGTGTTTTTTTTTATATTGAATTCAAAATTATATTAACTCAAAATGTAAAATAATTTTGGCTAAGATTTACTTCATGCCAAACCTCTTATTCTTATACTAAGCATTTTTTTAAAATGCACTTTATGTATTTAAAATAAATCAAAGTTCAAGATAATTTATGAATCTATAAAAATCAGGTAGAAAACTTTAAAATTGGTCATTTACTTTTTGAGTTATTTCAATAATATTCTCGAAAATGTTTCACTCGCCTTGCATTCAGAATGTCTTAACCAAACGGTTATGCAACTATGGTGCGGTTTTAGCTTCTAAACTCTGCCATTGTTTATTTACTAAAATACGCGCAAATTTTTGACAGTCTTCAATTTTTACCTATTTTTCCGTTCGAACCAGAATTGTGGTGATTAGATTAGTCAGAGAAATTTTAGATTTTACTCTCTCGAAAATCGCGATTTGACACTTTTCAATTTTTACCACAAAATCAGGTTCGAACAAACCTATTATATGGCAGCAGCAACTCCTTCGTCTCCCATAAAAATAAGCATGTTGAATTTTTGATTTGCTTATTCTTGACAGCGATGGAGCCTTTTTCACGGTTGCATTTAATTTCAGTTTGACAAGATAATTATAAAACAAGTAAACGAGAATAACCGAGAAATATCGGCGATAACGAGACGAGAACGAGGCGATAACGATACAGATCAAAAATGTCTCGTACGAGAACGAGTACGAGACGATAAGCTTGGCGCTACTACGAGGACGATACGATAATTTTTGAATTATCGTATCGTTCTCGTATCGGTGAAGCACTAAGGCCAAGGCTAAAAAATTCAAAATCTTGACGAAATAACATTGACCTAATCGATCAAGCGCGTTTTTTTCAAAACTTTTTTTAAGTCGGTTGTCAAAATTTCTCAAAAACTTGTGAACTGATTTCACCAAAATTTTACACACTTCTCGATACTTAATTCCCGGATCCGAACTAAGGATTTTTTTTTCTTTCAATTACTACTTAGTTATTAATTAAACAAAAAGAGCAATTTTTGGTAAAAATCAGAGTTTTTTTAATAAACCTGAACCAAAAATTCAAAAATGAATAGTTTGTTTATTATTTCGTTCAAATCCAAGTATTTTGATTTCAGATGAAGCTGTCAGGAGTTATCCTGCCTACCGCATGTGACTTTTTTTTAAGTTACTTAGGACTCCCCACTACCCACTTATTTTTTAGTATTTTTAATGAAAATTTAGCAGAATATTCTTGAAATAATGCTTAATCATGTTACAAATTTCAAGAATTTTGATAAAGAAGGTACCGTGAAAAAAAAAATCACAAAAATACGCTTTTTTTGTCTCTCCGTCCCTTTTCCCCCCTTAAAAAAAAATTGAGTTTAGCTTCTACAGCTTTTAGGATTCTTATAGCTTAAGCTTTAAGTCAATCAAAAAGCATTTTAAAAACTCTTTCAACCTGCACGATCCTTCAATTCTCGTCAACATTTACCCGATCCACGTATTTCTGGTTCTAACGAAAGTTTTCGTGATAGTTCAGAATGACTAACTTCTTCTACCCTGAGGGTTCCACTCAAATGTTTGAGGCGTGTGCCTTATCCATTTCCACTTTCGCCGTTTGATTCGAATAGAAATCGAATCTTGAACACATCCGGTGAGCAATTCTACATTGGAAATTGGTGAAGGCAATTGTTGGAAAACAGTTGTTATCTATGTGGCAGAGCAGGTTTCATAGATGTACAAGTGAACCAGCATCACCTTTGACTCAAAGCTTTTAAGTTTCGTTGTCATTGACAAAATCGAAAACTTCCCGACATTACGAAGCTCAGTGAAGGTATATTTCATTATATTGTTTCAAGCATTGATGACTTTATTGATTACGCCATCAGGTCTTATTACGTTGCCCAATTACGTAAAGGTATCTGCTTTTCTATGTTGGAATCTATTGCTGTCATAACAATAGTTACACAACTTTTATTAAAGGCTGATGCATCCCAGCCCAAAATATCCTCATAACTAAGCACTGAAATGGCACACTTTCCCGATTACATTTTTTAAATGAAAAACAAATTTTATTTTTCTATTTCCCACTTTTATTTTGCAGATTATAAATATTTCACGGAACAGCTTAGAGCATATGAAACTTCTTTAACAACAAATAATCGAAACCTCTCACTTTCACAAGCCAAATCCATTAACGATGACAACCAGCACTAATGAATTACTCCCAAAACAAACAAAACGTATACGGCGCGCACATTAAAAATGCGAGTAGAGAATGTTGTACCACCTAATGGTGAAATAATCAAATCTATGCGGCGTGTCTAATTCAATCAAATGGTTGTAATTTACGAAATACAAAACATTCACATTACCACATAATCGAGTACAAGAGGTCAAATGGAACTAATGAGTTTCGATAGAAACCGAAAAACCTGAAAATCCAATGTGTGATCATTTTGGATTTGGCATATGCTGTACACGCAAACATCCAGACAACCAAGCAGCAGCGATGATGATCATGCAAACGTTGCGATATCATGGATCGAATAAGATTTTCAAAGGCTAATCATCGATATTCACAAGTACAAAACGCCACAATTTCTATGCAAAAGAAGAAGTTTGTGAATGAAAATCACCGCACAATGAGATTAACCATGATATGCCAAATGTTATAGCAAAGACAAGACATATGACTAACGAATATAAAGGCAACATTTACGCAAGAGAGTATTCCATTAGCTAAGGATTAAATGGGACAAAATTTATAACCACAAAATGATCGATGAGCATGGGTCATGCATGTAGACATTTGCAACTTGACATAACTTGATGGTGTGGCTTAATCAAGGAATTTATGTTAGAACTTTGCCGGTAATTGTCGGTTGGTAAAAATTATCATACTTTAAGCACATTATAATGGCTTTGAGCGTAAATTGTGCACCATTTAAGCCGTCGGCATCGCTGTGCCATATTTCTGTGTGAATGCTAGAGGCAATGCTGTAACAGTTACTTGTAACTGCTAATGCTGAATATAGAAGAAATTTCTTGTGCCCGAATTGGATCAGTTAGACCTACAGAACTTAGGGTTCCAACAGGACGGTATGACATCACATGCAGCGTATGCTACGATACAAACCTACACATAGAAGGAGGCGTGGCAAGTATGGAAAAGTATATATATACTTGACCACCTGAGTTGTCTGTCCGTTTGTCCGTCTGTCTGTTTTCCTGTTGGAATCAGGTTTACGGGAAAATCAAGAAAGCTAATTGAATGAAACTTTTACAAACAGGTCACATCTTCTTGCAGGCATCTTGCTATTGAAAATTGGAGAATTCGGTTAAATGACACTCCTACCGCCCATACTCTATGTATATATACCCAGGCCCATTTTGAAAAAAGTTGCAGCGATTTTGATGAAAATTGGTGATTTGATGAACACGCGAACAAGATTAGGATAAGGCTAGGTTTCAAGTTTTCAAAGCTTCCTACAGGGGCGTGGCACAGCCCTAAACTTTAACTTTTATACCATCATATCTCATAAGCCGTGGAAGATATTGTGATGAAATTTGGTAAACGGGTACATTTTAAATATATCTTGAATTGTGATAAATGTGGGCGGAATCTTAAGAGTGGGAGTGGCTCTTTTCAACAACTAAAAATTTTGATTTCATATATTTCAAAAGTGGCTCAAACGATTTTCATAAAAATTTTAGAGATTATGCCAATGAAAGCAGTCATCAACACAGGCTATGCCACTTTACTCAAAAAATTCGATGAAGGGCGTGCCACCGCACACAATATTTATAAGCGTTATATTTAGAGAACTAACAACGTAATCGTTATGAAATTTAATAAGGCAGATATAATTGCTAGAAGGTATGTTTTTCCAAAAATTTGGCGCAATGAAGCATATGGGCGTAGCACCTCCCATACAAGCAAAAAACGGCATGGCATGCCCACTTCTTTCGGCAATCATTGCCATTTTTATAAATTTAGCATTAATTTTGGTTATAAATTCTGCATCTTTGGGAGATATCACACCCTATTTTGGTTCGAAGCGTAGCTCATTTTTAATATATTCAAACAGAAAATAGGCTCCTAAAACCATGCTTATTTTAATGTCTTTCGGCTATTCACTATTTGCAATTCTTATAAATTTTTATTTCTGTCTTTCCTTATTCACAAAACACTCTTAGTCTAATCGCAAATTAACGGATAAAAGTCAATCGGTGGTCTTGTGCACGCAATGATCAAATGTGGAAACAAATGTCAGACTGTCAGTCATACAGTTAGGCAGTTTGTTCGACACTGTTAGAGTTCCATTTTTTATTAAAATAAAAATAAAAAAAAAAAACTATTAAAAATTGCAATAGGTATGTTCAAATCTGTTGCTGTCATTGTTGTCATCACTGTTGACGTTCACCAACTGATCGCACTCTGTTTGTCCTAACTGTCGCCTGAAATGTTGGTACATGTCAGTGCGTTTGATGTTTTCGTTTTTCATCGATCCAATTGGGATTTCGTTGTGCAAATTGATTGGCATTAAAGTACGTGTGCAACTTTAATCATTGTTGCATTCAATATAACGTGTACACTAGGGTGATTCAAATTTTTTATTTTTTGTTTTTTTTATGGTGCTGTTGCTTAAAAAGTAAGTTTATGATATGAAGAAAAAGCTCACGAAAATTCAGCTCTGTAACTCAATTTTATAAGGTGGCGCCGGAGCCTGTTAGTTTTACATGTAAATTGTATGGAAAAATTATTTTTTTCAAAAAAGGTGTCTAAATGAATAGGTGATTAGTGCTGTTGAGCTGAAAAGGGTCGTTTTTCGATGTAATTTTTTACGCTGAATCAGAATCTGGCCTCAGAATTGACCCATCATGTCGGAATCCTGAAATATTTGAGGCTAAGTACCTAAAACATGATGTTTTTTGTTTACTTTCGAGGTCATGTATAGGATTTAAAGAAAGTTGATCAGCTTATTTTTAACAAAAGCATCATTTAGTACCATCCTTGCCCTTTAAAATGAGCTTTCAAGTGGTGATCTGTGATGTTTCCTTGCAAAGTTATAGCCATTTTAAAGTGACATGAATTGGATCCCCTACAATGGGTTGCAACCCAACAATATTAACCAACGGGTTTCAAATTCATGTCACCTTGAAATGGCTGCAACTTTGCAAGGAAACATCACAGATCACCACTTGAAAGCTCATTTTAAAGGGCAAGGATGGTACTAAATGATGCTTTTGTTAAAAATAAGCTGATCAACTTTCTTTAAATCCTATACATGGCCTCGAAAGTAGACAAAAAACATCATGTTTTAGGTACTTAGCCTCAAATATTTCAGAATTCCGACATGATGGGTCAATTCTGAGGCCAGATTCGGACTCAGCGTAAAAAATTACATCGAAAAACGACCCTTTTCAGCTCAACAGCACTAATCACCTTTTCATTTAGACACCTTTTTTGAAAAAAATAATTTTTCCATACAATTTACATGTAAAACTAACAGGCTCCGGCGCCACCTTATAAAATTGAGTTACAGAGCTGAATTTTCGTGAGCTTTTTCTTCATATCATAAACTTACTTTTTAAGCAACAGCACCTTAAAAAAAACAAAAAATAAAAAATTTGAATCACCCTAGTGTACACACACCTATGTGGGTCACTTGGTATTTGTGTCTCGATTTTGTCCTTAATATAGTCTGCCCGCATATTTTACACAAAAAAAAAAAAATCATTGTTTACTGTTAGTGGTAATGTCGAACATTCGAAATGCCACGTCATATGTCGCTGTTGATTAACTTCAGCTTGAAATCAAATCGATTGTAGCCAGTATTTGCTCAGTCAGATTTAGTAGGTTATTGCTAGTCCTACACTAAGGACTGATCGTGTTTTTTTTTATTGTGGGTAAAGGTAATATGCTGTTATGTAGGTACACTGTAAGCAAAAACTTTTGCGTACTATATGATTGTACTTATTACCTCAAGCTTGTGAGAAAGAAGTGAGGATTTTTCAGTAAAATTACTAAGCGAATTAAATAAGTTTATGAAAATTGTTACCGCTGAAAAATTTAAATTGCGGAAGGAAGAAAGTTATGCATTGATTTAAATTTGAATTTTCTAAGGAGTCTCTTCTTAATACCTTCATTCTTTGAAATTCGCTTCAGTAAAACCTTTTTTGTCATGCTCTTGGTGAGTTGATGACAAAGCCAGAGCCGCTGAGAGAAAATCCGAGCCTGGGTAACCATGTCGTATGAGTGACGATTATATGATAACAAATGCAACAATTTGTTCATTCAGTTTCTATCTTAAGGAGTAGCCTTCATTAAAAAAAAAATATCACAACAAAGTAAAAAAATGTTTTTCTGAATAATTTGATCAATTTTGAGAACTTTTTACTAAATATATACGGTTTTTACTGAAAATAAATAGTATTGAAAAAAAAACAATCAAAAAAGGTGAAATTTTGACCGAAACTTTTCTTATCACTAACACAAAAACTAAAAATTTTCAGAAAATTTTTAAAATCCAAAACTATTCAGAATCATCCAAACTATGCATTCAAACTATAAAAAATACTTTTAGGGTTGCCGATAACTGATTTTCGAAAGATTATAACTTTTATTTAAAGATTTAAGACTTCAAACATTTCGATCTATTGTGGTGAACTAAGGAGCGAGTTGTGATTCGATCGACATGTTTTGACCCATGTATGTACTGGAGGTTTGCGTAACTGCGCTTGTTGTCAGGTATACACAAATATAACCGATATTTCCCAAACTAATGTACAAAGAAAAATCCACGATCACTGCGGAAATTAGGCTCTTGTTTATCTTAGTCAATAGTTCAAAGCCTTCACTTTATTCATCTCAATACAATAATATTTACATAAATTTCTTACAAAAATTATCAAAATTAAATAAAATTTTTTTAAAATTTATGTTTATTTAATATTTTTTCGAGCTACATTGAAACCTTTTTTAATGCAAGCAAAATAGATTTTTTTCATTATTTTTTGCTCAGGGATTAATTCCTGAAGAAGGTGGAAGCACCCCATCGAAACGTCGAAAAATAATGAAATAAATGTATTTATTGAGAGTTTTTAAATGGTTTTGTGCCATGAGTGATTGTTTTCCAGTCTTGATAATTGAATCAATAATTCATAAACTATCGGACACAAAATAATTCAGCACAATTTTCATAAACATGATATGCTTGGTAAATGTTACATAAATAGTTGAGCTAAGCTGAAAAAAAAAATATTCTGAAAAATTTATCCAAAAACACGCTTAATTCTTAAAGTGTAATCCCGCGCAATCGCACATTTAGCACAACGGCATCCATCGAACATAGTGTTTTTTGAACATTGATTAGAGCACGATTTTAACGAACACGTATGTAACTTGGCACCAATTTTCTGGTGTGTTATTGTGATTTATGAAAGTTAAAAATTTTTTTGATTTTTAGTACAAAACATTGGAAACTAAATCACAAAAAGAAGAAAATGTATATTTTATAGGTAAAAATTAAAGAAAAACCCCAACTGCAACCTACTATTCATGTTCACATAGCACAAAGTATCACATCACAGCACTGCAGTGTTGCGTATTCACATACCCATAAGAGTTTTTCGACAAAATTTAACATTTAAGCTACATGCCTACGATGTCGCTTTTTAACCATGAATTTTTTTCTTTAAATAAACTGCAAAAACTTCAAACACACAAAAAATAACAACTTTTTTTTTTTAAACCAAAATCGTTATATGCCAAAAAATACCACAAAAAACAAAAAAAAACAAATAACAAATTTTAAATGAAACAGCATGGAAAACGCGACTAAGGTTATGTACACCACTTAATCTCGGTAAAACGCAGTAACAACAACAAAGTAAACAAACAACATTGATCGATCGATGGCTATCTATCGATTGATCAGTAGTAGATCGATATGATATCAATGCGATCAAAATGTTTGCTCCGTCAAAGTGCAGCATTAACTTGTTGTAACTAATGGTTCAACTTAGGTTGAACAAAATGTGGCCAACATCATTGCTTTATTTTTAATTAAAGAGAAAAATCAAATGTTAGAGTTTCTGAAAGTTATGCAAGTGTCTATCGGATGCTTATCAGAATGTACGATACATTGTTTTTCTTTGATCTGTATCGTGTACTTCTTGACATTTTAGTTATAGTTATGCAACAACGAAGAAACTGACAAATATCCAGCGATGACTAAGCCTTCAGTAGAATGTGTGAACAGAGCAGCACATTCTCACTGTGTGTGTAAGGTAACTCGGATGGCATCAGCTCCAAGAGCGATAATTACACGTCAAGCTATTTGAAAATAATTTACTCCTGAGATTCTTATCAAAGGAGCTAGTTTTGTGATGCTTAATAAAAACCGAATACATCTACGCAAATATTAAACTCACGAATTCTGTAGACGCTACTGCTAATTTTCATCGAATCATTTTTAACATTTTTCACTTTAACTTTTTCATTACTTTCGATTTTTTCAACATTTTTTTTGAAAGTATATTTTGAATACTTCAAAAATTTTAATTTATTTCATCACTTTCCGAATTTTCCAATATTTGTCGACTTTATCGACATATTTCCACCTTATTAAACTTTTATTTTAACCAGGGATGTGAACCGATTTTGAACCGAACAGGTTTTGTACCTGAAAATCGCTTTTTTTTAATAATTAACTGAACCATTAACCGAACCGAAATTTTCCACAAATGTTTGATCCGAACCAAAAACCGAGCCACTTTTTATAATGGTTTGAGGGTTCATTTTGACCAATTTTCAATGGAAAAATTTTCCCCACTTTTTTATTTTTTCTTTTGTTAAATATGGAAATTGATGAAATTTTGAAAGAAATAGAGAAGCATGAGACAGAGTTCAAAAATAAATCATTAATCGATAAAATTAATCGTTTGATAATATAAAGCGACTTTCAAATAATGTTTTGGAATATTTTGAACTTTTGGAATAACTTCCCTGGCAAAGAACTATATGAATTAGCTCAAACTATTTTTGGTGTTCCAGCAAACCATGTTTCGGTAGAGAGGCATTTTTCACCCTAAAATTTATTCACGGAGACCTGCAGGGAAATATTCACGAGGATATTTGTCTCATCAATCTTAACTGATTATTGTAAATCAAATTTCTTATCAAATACAAATTTTTTACTACTTACTTGTAGCGTAAGACATAAATTATATGTACATGTATATTTCTTTATTCTTTTGGATTGTTACTGAACAAAAATAACACAAATGTGCATAGTTTTTTTTTATTCCCGAACCGTTGAACCGAACCGAAACCCCGATTCAAAGAAAACAAAAACCGTTTTGACGAACCAATCCAAAAGTGCAAAAACGGTTCAAACCGCTGAACCGAACCGACCAAATTTTTTACCCGGTTCACGTCCCTGATTTTAGCTCTTCGACTTTAGAAATATTTTTGAAACTATAAATTTCAATCTTTTTTTTGTAACAATTTTATTTTTCTATGATGTCATAAATTCTTTAAATAAAATTTTTTTTCATTTTTTGATAAATTTAAAGGACTTTTTGTCTCCTAGTAATTTTTAAATTTTATCTACTCTTAGACGAAAAAAATTATGACGTCATAGAAAAAAATATGGTATAATGACAAAAAAATATGGTATGATAGTTCTGGAGAAAAATATGAGAAAATGTGAAATATTGATCAAAACTGTAAAAACTAAAAATTTTTAGAAAATTTTGAAAATCCAAGCCACACAAAAATTTCTTTGATTATTTTAACAATTTCGTTATCAATAATCTACAAAAATTTCACGTTCACTTTTCAGGGGTGGGTGGGTCCCATATCGATGCCCCCATTTTGATTTCTGCAAAGGTACATAAGGCTTTTTGTAGTTCTGAGTTCAAGCTCTAAACTGAGCCCACATACATATTTCGTCGTTGCTTCAAATTTTGGCGATAACATTGATCCGGTTGACGTAAAATGTCTCATATATAAATCGCATATAAATTAAAGTACTTTAATAATGATTTGGTCAGTTCAACCTCAATTTGCTATATAAAAATATTTTTTAAAAAGAGGATGGAATATGCAAATTACCTTCATCAAACATTATCTTAACTTTGAACATTTATGTTGCTGTTGATCATTTAATAATACGTTCAAATGTCTATTCGAAAATTTCCCGAAGTGCATAACAGAGCGATTTGAAGCAGCAAAGTGGAAAAATATCTTTATTTTAGGTAAATTTTAAAGTTTTTACCTAGTCATTTGATTCTATGCTGGTCAGTTTAGTCGCTTAAAAGTCTTTACCATATCGCTAAATAATATCTTCGGCTGATAATAATAATAGAGTTTAGCTACTACAGCTATTATAGCCTTCTTAGCTATTTAGCATTGAAGCTTTGTACCAAGTAAAAAGCTTATTCAATAAAAAATGGAATAGAAAAAATTATCATGCACATTAATTTGTTATTTATTTTATAATTTTTTCTTAGCTTTATCGCACTTTCTCAACATACCCACTCACACCATGTAAAAATAGACATATAGATATTAAAATAATTATATGTATAAATTTACGTGGTCCAAGGCATAAATGTTAGAAAAAATTTACCCAGCATGCTGTGGGGCTCGGACAACACAAACAAAAAAAATTCACACCACCATTAAGCTACAAATTTAGCTACAGTTAGTTTTCAGTCTAAGCTTGAGTTGACCTTTTGACAAGCTAATGTTATAAACTTCGCAATTATTAATAAGAGTTGTCATGCGATTAAAAGGAGCTGTAGCCATATAATTAGTTCTACTAACCGGTTGATAAAATAACTGATAAGAGTTACGAGTACTCCTCCGATTACTATTAAAATGTATATAGTTAAGAAGCTCTGGTGCAGCAAGAGACCCAGTTACAAGTTGATGCAGATAAAGTATATCCGCAATATTTCTACGCGAGCTCAAAGACTGCATATGTAATAACTTTAAACGATCCTCATAAGGAGGAAGGCTTAAAGGGTCAATCCAATTTAAGCCATTGAGAGCAAAACGAATAAAATTTTTTTGAATTCTTTCAATTCTATTTATATGAACATTATAAAATGGTGACCGTACTTGGCTAGCGTACTCTAAGTGAGGGCGCACTATTGTATTATATAAAGTCACCGTTACTAAAGGGCTATTAAATTCTTTTGCCCACCTCTTAATAAAGCCAAGCAGAGATGAGGATTTTTTACAAATTTGATTAATATGCTCATTAAAAGTCAACTTAGTATCAAAATGTATACCTAGGTCTTTGACTACATCGACACGACAAATATTTTTATCTTTTAATTTATAATCAAATTCCACAATAGTTTTCTTCCTGGTAAAAATCATAGCTTGGCATTTATCAGGATTAAGATGTAAGTTATTCTTAGAACACCAAACTTCAAAGGATTTCAAGTCAGACTGAAGTGGAATAGTGTCACCAACCCCCTTTACGTTCCTGTAAATTTTCATGTCATCTGCATATACTAACAGATGGGAGTTTTTAATAACATGTGTAACGTCATTAATTGCTAAAATGAACAGGAGCGGCCCCAGGTGGCTTCCTTGTGGAACACCTGATGTCGCGCTAAATGGGGAGGAAAACACTCTCCTAAATTTTATTTGATACGAGCGATCAGATAAATAAGATTCAATCCAGCTGATAAAACTTAAGGGAAATCCAAGTTTCTTTAACTTAAATAAAATCAAATTATGTGGTAATTTGTCAAATGCTTTACTGAAGTCAGTGTAGATGCAGTCAACTTGCCCACCAGAGTCTAAAGAGCTTAATGCAAAAGAAGTGAAATCAAGGAGGTTAGAAACTGTAGATCTGCCATTAACAAAACCATGCTGACGAGTTGTTATAACTTCACTACAGCACACCTTAACCTGATCGTATATAATATGTTCAAAAATTTTCGGTATTGATGATAACTTAGCCACGGGCCTGTAGTTTGAAACATCATTCTTACACCCTTTCTTGAAAATGGGGCTAATGTATGCATTTTTCCAAAATTTAGGAAAATAGCTTTCTTGAATTGATCTATTAAATAAAATACTGAGGGGCTGACTCAGCACAGAGCTACAGTTTACTAAAACTGTCGCAGGAATACCATCCGGCCCGGAGCTGAAGTCATCATCAACAGATGAAATATATTTCTCTATGAGGTCAGGAGAGAAAGATATCTCATTAACCGAAACTAAAGGGTCGTTATCCATATATTCAAAATAGTTGATTTCAGGGCTAAATAAATCCGTAGAAAACGATTCATTAAACAAATTAGCAAACAACCCGGCTATAACTTGTGGGTCGCTAGTGAGCCCATCAACTGTTTTAAACTCAGATGGAAACCCGTCAGATTTTTTTTTAGAATTAATAAAACCCCAAAAATTCTTGGGGTCATGAAGAATATTCAGCCTAATTTTATTCAAATATTCAGAATAAACCAAAGCTGACATATCTTTAAATTCAAGAAACAGTCGCTGATAGGCAACAAGGTCATTACGGTCCTGGCTACAAACGTATTTATTCCATGCCCTATTACGGCCATTGCGAATTTTTTTCAAATCCTTTGTATACCAGGGGTACGAGGAATTATTAACGTACCTCCTTGTATATGGAACCGACAATGCTATGGCAGAAAAAAGTTCACCATTGGCTGATCCCAATAAACTATTAAGTTTCTGTTTGGCTCGCAAATTTGACCTTCCTGAATCCCTTCTTAGCGGTTTTGAAGTTAGAGAAATACATAAAAAAGTCTAAGAAATTGTCGGTACTAAAGGATTACAACCAGCTAGAAACGAATAATTTATTGCCAGTGAAAATTCATGAAAATTCTGACGGTTTTCTTTTGAGTGATATCATCTTCGCGATCTAATGAAAATTACATTTAAATAAACATATTTTTTTAGACAAAACATTTTGTTTACAAACAAATTTACTGCCTTAGGAAATCAACTGAAGACATTTGCGCCACTTCGTAGGAGAACAAGTTTTCTTCCGTTTGAGAGACAAACAGAATGTTAAAGACAAAATAACTTTAATGGAATTTTATTTAAGCTCTAATTTTTATTTAACTGTAAATAGCTACATTTCTCTATACAGCTTAATTCATACAAAAATGTATAGTTTTACCATTTATGCTTAGAGTTTTCCTGATAAACTGATTGCCATATTCCCACTGGATTAACCAAAACAAGTAACGTAGTTATGCTTCAAACCAGACAGACAAACTGACTCCAACTTAACTTCACCTACCAAACCATAAGTAATAAAAAGGTTGATGGTGTTGCTGCAAAAATTGTTTCAATAAATTATTCCACTTCACCCAAAATGGTTGGCAGCAATGTTGTTGTCACCATCGCATCATATTACTTTGCCACACATTATCCATCATCATCATCATCATCACAAACGACAACATCATCATTCTGATTGGCATCGGCATCGGCTTCGTCAACGCCATCGTCATCTTTGGTTTAAGCCACTTGTCGGCAGGTTTTCACACTAAATCAACTGCTTATGTATGTATGTAGTATATCGTGCAATTTGCCAAGATACCTTTTAAAAATTACATATAGAAAATATTTGGTTGAAAAATGTCAATTTGCCATAATTATTGCAATAGTAAATTGAAATGGTTACAAGAGCAGTAAATTAAGTGCTGTAGGAAAACTTTGCATTAAAATTGCGCATACTCGCCTTAGTATAACTTTTAGTCTAGAGACATCACGGTAATTTGAAATGACTGAAAAGAAGTTCAATTAAAATAAAGACAACGGCGAAGTTTGAGTTCAGTTACTTTAAGCGTGAAATGTAGAAGTATGACAAGGTTTTTAGCTTAGAAATCCATGCAAAACTATTATTTTGAATAACTATATATGTACTCTTTTTTTTATCAAAAATTAGAACAGTTTTGGATTTTAGTTTTCATCGTTCAAAAATATCCCTTATTTCGGTTTTTATTGACTTTTATGAAATTTTTAGAATTTTATCAATGTTTTTCGATAATTTTCAGCTTCTCCGATTAGTTTCGACTTTACTCGATTTTTTCACTGTTTTTCGATGAGTTTCCACTTCTTAAATGGTTTACAATAGTTTTTGTCTAGTACTTTGATGTTATTCGATTTATAGGTATAAGTTTTTTTGTTTTCGATTATTGATTTCTGCAGTGAGTTTTTATAGTTTATGTGGATGCTTCTTGATAAAGCAGGACGTGTTTCCGAAGGGGTTTTGACATTTTCGATAGCTTTTATATTTATTTTTTAGAGTCGAACGCAGTCGAAACATATCGAAAAATATCAAAGAAGTCGAAACTTTTGGAAAAACTACGAAAATCGATAGTTGTTGATAAGTGTCGAGTTCGTTCGATGCTTTACAATTGTTTTCATCTACCAACGACTTTTTCAATGCTATTCGATACTTATCAACTCTCTTGATTTTACTCGATTTTCGCGATGAGTTTTTATCGTTTATGTCGATGATTTTCGAAAAGGCAGGACTTGTTTCGATTTTTCAGATGTTTTCGATTTTCGGAATTTTCGATAATTTTTTTGTTATGAATTTTGACATAAAGCCAAAACTTATCGAAATTTTTGAAAAAAAAATTAAAAACATTAAAACTTTTTCTATGCTATTCGATACATATCAATCTTCTTGATATATCTCAATTATCGATTTTTTATCGTTTATGTCGATGCTTTTTGATAGGGCAGAACATGTTTCAATTTTCCTGATGTTTTCGGCATTTTCGATAGTTTTTTTTTTAAATTTTTAGTCGAAACTTCTCGAAAAAATCGAAACTTATGGAGAAACAATGATACAGCCAAAAACTTTTCAAAAAGTATGCTTATAAAAATCCATAACTATTAAAAACTGCGAATAAGTCAAAATTTTCGAAAAATGTCGAAATAATTGAAAATATTCGATAACTATCGAATAGAATCAATAAAATTTGTATTAATCGGAAATCATTGAAAACTTTTATGCTGCAAGAATTCACTTTTCAGCTCCTTTTAATATGTCATTTGTGACGCGATCTAGGAAAAGGGACTTTATCTTGTCAGAGCAAGATACGTTCTTAGTTAAAAATTCGTACTAAAGGTTGTGATAGCACATCGATTTTAAGCAGCTACATCAAGTTTCGTGCATTTAAAAACTTTTATTTCGATTTTCTCAAAATGAACTCTAGTTTTTGGAAGCGTTCGAAATATATCAAACATATACATATGTATGTATATAAATGTTTTTTGTTATCTCACTCATACTGTCTTCCATAAACTTTTAGCTGAATTTCGATTTACATTTCTAGCACGATATACCTGATGTTCTTGTACACACTCCTAAACACTGTTGCTTACTACTTATTATATTGAAATTAGTTGCAATATCTGTCAGTTTTGTCTGTAAAACGGAATATGAGGTGTTGACAAAAGATTTGCGAGTCAAAATAAAAGAGACACTATATAATTACTATATGACAAGTATAAATACAAAATGCATATTTTATCAATTATGCCCCATTACAACTGACAACATTGTTGTAGCAAAGTGTTCTTGTTGCACCATTCTGGTATCTTTAAAATCGCAAACACATAACGTTAACTTCAGGTTGGTTGGCGAAGGCGAAAATAATGAACAATAAATTACAGTATAATTCGTTGGAATGACACATTTGGAAAGGGAGCAGTAGTAATTATAGTTGAATCAAGAATTGTTATACTATACGCTAACGTACGCTGCATTACAATATTTCCATTTGTAATTGCATAAAATTAAAAAAAAAAAAAATATTTTCAAAACTTTGAGCTTGAATATTCATATAACATGTCAATGAAAATAACATACACATATCTATAACACTTTCGAATAAAAAAGAATTTGAAAGTCAATTTCATAAATTTTTTTAATTAATTCAATATTAGAATCATTCAACCCCTTTTTATAACTAATAATCGTTAGACCTAATATCATTAAGTGAAATGGAGTACATCAAGCATAATGTCTTCCGTTAAAATATATGAAATATATTGTTCAGTTCGACTGCTACTTTCTATTGATTCAAAAATACAATGCTCAATATATATACCATATTGGCTTTCGAAAAGAGTCCTTCTTTTCGTTAAGGAGTTACCTAAATATTCTTTATTGAGGAGAAAGTATGAAATGAATCTGCAAAGGAAATAAATGGTTTTCGTTATTCTATGCTTCTGGAATAGTATGTAGTCAGTACTAACTTGGTATCCGGAAATTTCATTTGATTAGCAGCATCGCATAAAGTCCTTTAGAGCATCTTCTTCTTCATCAAAAACAAAAGCTTACCACTACTTTCCAATTTCTAAAAAGTTTACAATAATGGCAGAAATCAAATTAATAAATCTGCTTGAATGTTGGGCAGAGCTGTCAAAACTCAGTTTGGAATCTTTTTTTGATTAACAAAGGCATAATTTTCCAATATTTTTTTTATTATTATTTTATTTCGCTGAAAAAATATACCTTTGATATTCAAAATGCCACATTTGGACATTTTTCGGATAACTAAAAAAATTAATATTAAAAATTCGTAAGAAAATAGATCACATCGTTTGCACATTATCAGAGTGAACTTAAAATTTGGTGAATAAATAACACTTTTTAAATAAAAAATTTTAAAATATTCGATCAGAACGTACATTATTAAAAACGACGATTTATTTTTAAGACATGAAAATGTCATAGTAATATCCTTTTTAATATATTTTATAATAATCGAAAAATTATTTTTAAATCATTTTAGTGGATTTCAAGCATTTCCAAGAATCAGAAAAACTACAAAAATTCCACAGCTGAGGATAAAAAAAATTATTAAAACTTCATAAAGCCCAATTTCCATGTGATCTTTCTTGAACTTATCTTATCAAATATCAGGGAGGACATTATTGCTATAAAGATAGCAAATGTATGCTATTCACTCTCGCATTCTCCAAGCGCATTAGGTTCAGTTCACATGCTTTTTCTTTCTTACCAAAATTTGATTTGATATCCCTGATATGGGATCAAGAAAGATAGCATGGAAATTACGCTTAAAGCAAAAAAAACAAAATGATCATATTTTAGCCAAAGTTTCATCTTTTTCAATACACAAAGAGTTTTGAAGAAACTCAACGAGTTGAGTGCTAATACTTTCACCTTTGGTAAATAAAATTTTTTAAATAATTGATTAAATATTATCTAAGTTAAAGTAACCACCCGACTGTTCTGTTCGATCAATATCTCACAGATCTTTGTTTTTAATTTTTAAAACACTTCCCACCAAATACGACACAGATGATATTCTATGTGGGAAAGACTGGATTTTTGAATGATATTGCATGGGAACTTGACGGTATTTCACTATTTTTTTTTCCTGAAAAAAAAAAAAGAACTCAACGCCTGAGCAGATATTCCTAACAGCAAATTTTAAGATATTAAAAAAAAATTCTCAAGTATTTTTTAAACAATAATAAAAACATTTAATATCTTCATACGAAATACATTTTACACACATTGCAGATATGAGTAATGACTTTTAGTGATCATAAATTTTGTGTTTTAATATTTTTTTTCACTCAAATTTAGAACAATATCATACATATGAACACCACCAAGACACTGACGTACTTGCAATTATAATGAATTATGGGAGTTTTGGCATTTTGGCACTTAATGGGCTTTTTTGTCATTTCAAATGGAGATTTATGCGGTGTTGCTGTCGGCATAAAATGCATTTTATTGCATTTTAAATATGATTAATAAGTAGCAACGTCATCGTCATCGTTGGCGAATACTTTTCAAAATTATTCATAAAAATATATGTATAATTATGCTATAATTTACGATATTTGACTATATACATAATTTACGATATTTTGCTTTTAAAAAAATTAATAAAATAGATTTACATAAAAAGCATGAAATTTTTTATTTTGGGCAACTTAGCAGCGATCGATTTATATGAACATCGATCGATTTACATATGTGACACTCGAACTGGCTATAAGTTTACTGTTATACTTTTATTTTATATAGTTTGGTGCATAACTTCACTTTCATGAAACATAAGAAACAAACAATTAAAATACTATGTTGCCTGTGTGCACACTCTTAAGAATTAACCGCAACCAACTTCATTGCAAATTGCATTTTTCGCGTTGACTTCAATGGAAGCGACTTAAAACGCGAAGAATCCGTTTTTAATTGGTGAAAAATAGCTGAAAAGCCGAAAGCAACTGAATCATTAAGCTTTCATTACACTTTTATTTCTTTTGCTTTATTTTTTTTGTATTCTGAAAAAAAAAAAAAAATTTCAGCTGTTTTTCTTTTTTCGAAAAATTATGATTTTTGTGGTTGTGAATAACATTCTAATAAAAATACTTGGGATTTCTTGAGAAAAATTCAGAAAAAGATGGGAGGGAAAAAGTCAAAAAGTGTAGAGATGTTGCTAAAAAATAAAAAACATCGAAAGTTGTAAAAAGGTGAATTTTATCAAATTATATTAAAAAGTATGACAAAATTTGGAAAGTATCGATAATGTCGAAAAATTTCATTGAAAATTTAACTTGAAACAATTAACTTATTAATTCTGTGTTTTTCCAACCAATCGAAAAGCAAAACTCTAAAATGCCATTGCTAAATTATATTAAGGAAAAAGAAAAAAAAATAGAAAAAATGATTTCAGTGTCATAATGGCTTTAGTCGCATACATACAATGCAAGTGAATAAAAGGTGTAAATTGTCAAAAGAAAGATGTAAAAAACGAAGAAGCATCATTGCGCGTAGGTCGCGCTTGAGGTTGCGGTTGCTTGCACACAGAGTTGCCCCCAAAGGGTTTATAAACAACAGCAACAACGACAACAACGTTCATGACCGCGATGATAAACATCGAAGCAAAGCATTAGTAATGCTAATAAATTGTCAAGATTATGTTGGTCTGTTAGTTAGTCGCGGCCTCCGCGTTTATTAGTCCCATGTCTTAAATTTCTCAGTTTGATTTTTGTGTTGCTATATAGAGAAAATTTTCACAAACAAAACAAAAAAAAAAGTGCTGCGGCAAGAACGATGATGATGACGATGATAATTTTACGCATGTGCAATAGCAAATTAAACGTTTTGTTAAAGATGTTGGTGGTGATGATGATGATGTTGCTGCTTCTGCTGCAGTTGGTGATAATAACCTTTGTATAAACATTGAAAATCTACTAAATGCGGGTACCTGTCTCCAAGAAATTGCAGTAAAGGTGGATATGAAATAGGCGGAGATGATGACTCCAGAAAAACTGCTTTTGCTGCTCCCATGTGGCTAAGCTGTTGATTTTCTTTTTATACCCTACACATATATTAGATGTATTTACATAATATATAAATATAAATATATATATTCTTGATCAGCGTCGATAAATGGCTATTTCAATATTATTGCCAAATTTGATATGAGAATGTTACCAACCAGCATTTGGCGTGGCGAAAAAAATATCTATTTAATAAAAATTCAAGATTTTTACGCCCAACTTTTACTGTAAATATAATGTAGGGTATTAGAGTTTTGGTCAAACCACGGATAAAACCTTCACAAGTTGACTTTACGAAATTACGCTAAATGTAGAGAGCAGCTAGAGCTTAGAAAAGTAGCAGCAACATAAAAGGCCGCTGCATCAAAGTTTCAGCAACATCATTATAACAACAACAACAACAACAGCATGTTGCTATATGTAATTGCGTGTAAGCGGTATCATGCAATTTACACTCATTTAATTCAAGGCGGTCGTCATAGCTGCTGTTGCTAGTTGCCTGTTGCCGGCATTTGTTGTCGGCTTTATTACAAAAATAAAGAGCAAAAAAAAGATTTTGTTGCAACAATTCTACGCATGCGCATATTTTAAATTTTTATTTTGTTACAATTCGTTTTATTTTGCAGTTGCATCATCATTCTTTTGTCTTTTACTTTTGACTTGAAACAAACGTTTGCAGAGCATTGGAGCAGTATATTTTAGGGTGGATCAATAGTTGAAATGTTGCTTAGAAATATTGTCAACAAATTTAATTATCAGATGGCAGCAACAGAAGTATCGGAGAGAACAGCCAAATATCAAACAGCATCGGTTTGAAATTGTACAATTTTGCTGTGTTTTATAAAATTTATATTCTTTAAAGAATATCACATGGAACTCAAAAGTGTTGGTTAATATATTGTAACACTCAAATCGTTGTCACTGCCATTCATTCCTTTGATGTTCTGTGGGACATTGTTATAATTTCGAGGTAATATATCGGAGGCTTCAAATAATTCTCTGAACATAAATTGCTTTCCTAATGTCTTTGAATTTCCGAAATAATGAAAGCCTATGGCTTACAAAATACTTCCGTTAAATAGAAATGTGTGACCTTTGACCTCACTTATATTTAAACATACACAATTTCGTTTAAATAGGATTCACTCTAATATAAGCACTTTGTTCAATTACCTCTAAAAGTAAATCGCAATTAAAATGCAACGCTTGCACATGTGGTCATAATTAGGATTTACAAATCTTTTCAATTACTCGCAATTGAAATTCACAGAAAATTGCCATCATTTTAGTTTTTTTTATGTCTTCCGCGTTTCGATTTTGAAATCCAAGTAATATTGAATTTCGCTGCATTAATATTCATGAAAATATTTTTTTACGACTTTCAACATAAACCATCATTTATACTTTACCTCAGGGGGTCGTAAATAAAAATCACAATTTTATTTAACTTTTATGGTTTTCTTTTTTCCCATACATTCTAGAATTAAGATCTGAAGCTTATCACTAAAGTGCTGAATTTTATCTATAAATTTCATATTTAGTACTGCGTGTAAATGCAATGGAACTTTTGCGGCTGAATTTTGCCACTAGGCTACTTTACTTCTTTAACAAATATCTCAACAAAAGAAAAAACATGCAGTAACTAATCTAGCAAAATACGATGTTATCAAATATCACAAATCAAAATGGTCAGACTCTAACTCAACTCTACAGTAACGCAAATCTTATGATTGGAGAAACATTGTTCACTTGATCACTTGACCACCGGATAAAAAACCACATATGTAGGTCATTTCCGTATAAAGGAATTATGGAATAATAGCTTTCCAGACATGCGAGTAAATAGAAGCGCCGACATTGAGTTCGCTCATCATCTTTTTAAGACTTCTATATTTAAAAAGATTTTATTGCCAAAGTAAAACTGCTCAGCAACAGTAAGTCTCAATAGAATCGAAATGACATATTATAAACATCAGTAAAAGTCTCATCCAAAAAGACAAACGTGAATCATACAACGGCTTTGCAGCCAAAGCTCATCAATCACATGGTTTCTGTAACGTTTCACAAACGTTTCAAATAAAAAAAAAGTTGAAAATTGACACATTACAGAAAGCTTTCAGAAATAGATGTGAAAAAGACGTACCTGAAACTTTGTAAAATTTCATGTGAAAGATTACGGAGAGGGCACGTAATTTGTTCTTATCTAAATTTGTAAAGAAGAACGCACACTTGAAGACTGACTCATAGCAGCTTTGTTTAAAATTTCAAACAAAGGGAACTTATCGCTGTGCCAAAACTGCAGTGACATCATTATACTGTCAGCCTTATCAAATAGCCAAATGGCAGGTTTTTCGTCTGAATTGATTGTGTTTTGACCAAATAAATACCTTAGGGGACGTTCATAAATTACGTAAGTCAAAATAGAAGAGGGGGGGGAGTCCGAAAAAATCTCACCAATGGGGAGAGGGGGGAAGGTTCAATAAAAATCTCACGTCAACTTTTTAGTGCAAAGATTATACATTATTATAGCGGGTTACATTTAAAAATTATAAGACAAGTCTCACGGAAGGGAAAGAGGGTCCAATTTTCAAAAAAAAAAAAACTATTGTGGAGAAAGTAAATGATTGATCGGCCTTTTTATTTACAATTTACAAGTGTTCACAGACAATTTGAATATTTTCCGGACCAGAACCATCTTCAATGTCAAGTGAAAATGATTTATAGGACCAAAAATAGACGAAATCTTGGAGAAAATCGATGGCACTCGCCAATGACCATGCACATTGAAACTGTTTTATAAGAAAATAAAGGACATACGAAATGGGAGGTAATTTTCCAAGAACAACTTATTTCCGTCAAAAATAACAAATTTCCAGCATAAAATAAAATGGTTTCTATTGCTAACATACAAATGTTAATATTTTCAAAGTAACCACATAATCTAGAAGAAGGTGTTTAATTACAGCAAGTCATATGTACAAATGATGTTATAAATCAACTGTGCAGCATTTATTTTTTATAATGATTTACAACTGAACACACACAAATGCCTAATAAATAAATTTCTCATTAATTATAAAAACAATGTTTCTTGTAGCAGAAACAATAGATACAACAAACAACAAAGTCGCCAGCAATCAGGTAACACCAACACTGCAGCATGAAAAATGGCCAAGTTGCTTGAAGAACTAAAAACTTTGCAGTGGATGTTGCTCATAAAAATGGAAGGAGAAAAAATGCACGTGTGCGGTATTTAAAGCCTTGTAAGCTTCACAGTTGTTTCACTGGAACGTTTTTTTTTTCTTTTTCTATTTTATTTTTATAAAAAGATATGCGAATTATTAAAGTGGGAATATTTCATCACGCCATGAGTGCTAAAGAATTTCTTTTATGTTTCCTACTGCCTTTAAGTTGGAATGTAGTGAATATTTTTTGAAATATGAAAAAATTCAACGCTTCTTGGTAATGTGCAAAGAAAATATGCTTTATAATTGCCATATAAAAGAAAATATTTCAATATTCGCACAGTTAAACATCCCTACAGCGAATTTGAAGCGGACCAGAAGAAACTTCGTTATAGAATCAGACATTCAGTAATCAGTCATTTTTATTTTTTATTTTAATATAAAAACTTCTAACACGTTAATAGGTACAAGCGCATTAACATTACTTTAAATTATTCATATCGGATTTCTCCTAAATATATTTTAAAATTTTTCTTGTTAGAAACCTGGAAAAAAATTATTTCAACAAACTGAAGATAAAATTTTGGAGCACAGAAATATTCTCTCTTTAAATTGCTATCCCAGCTGTAAATCGAAGAAGAACTCTGATTTTTCATGTATGAAAACCTATACCCTTTGTGTTGTATTTTTCACAAATGAAATTGTTTCCATGATTTACCTGGTTTGTATATAGAGCTGTAGGCAGTTTGCTTACTGGCTGCCTGCATTGTATATGGATATGTAAGGGGTCTTGCCTGTTGGCTGCATGCTTTGTATGTGGAGATGTAGCCAAATCGCTAAACTATACAGGTACTTAGTAAGCGTTGCTTCGTTTGTTACACATTGTATATAGAGATGTAGGCAAGCTGCCTACAATATATTATATATGCTGCGACATATTGCCACACAGGCAAAATATTACTTCTATAACAATTTTCAAAGGATTAAGACTACTTTATCATGGAAATGAAGCATAAACTAAGTGAATCCGTCTATTGTGCTATTAATGTGACCGTTGTTATCCAATCCGTACAGAATTTATGATTGACGCCTTAAGTTTTTTAAGCTTTCATCTTCCATGCGTCCTAAACAACGGCAGCTGGTGTGAAATAGTCCCACGCGTATTAACAGTTGCACTTGCTGTTGATGCAATAAAACGGAGACGTAACGCTCTTTTTTTATCTATGAATTGGCTACAGTCTCAACACTGACACAATCACTTTTCACTCATTTAGCTCATGGCCTTAATGCTGCCTCTTGCTGCTGCGTTTGGCAGGAAGGCGGAGACACATCGTTTGAAGCCGTCAAAGTTGGGCGATTGTTGACCAGACGACTAGGCTGATTCCTTGCAAGATCACGCGCTGCATTGAAATTGAAGTTTATTGTTCCTGTGCAAGAAAAAACAACAGCAGCAGCAGAAAAAACTTATGTTGAAGCACAAGATATGAATGCAATGCATGTAAAAACAAATAAAAATTTTAATGTGGCCAGTCATTGCTGCAGCGTTACAGTGGAGTAAAATGTTTGCCAAGTTATAATACCAGTGGTTAGTTACGCTACGTCTTAGTTGCATCAACTTAGTTCAACGGCACCGATTTCTAATGTTATTACACCGTTATTATCCTATTTTTATATTTTGTTTTTGCTTAAAGTTTATAGTTTTCTATTTTTATGTTTTTATTAATAAAATTTAAAATTTTGATTTTTAGTGCTAATTCGCGTAAGAAGCTTAAAACAACCTGCAGCAGCCAGCAGCAACGGTTGCTGCAATTGCATGAGGAAATTGCATTTTATGAGTTTTGATTGCAACCGTGAGCAGAATGAAAACCGATGCCGATATGAGTGTACGTTTTGTTGCTTTTGGCCAAATGCTGGCAAATAAATTTATATCAGAGCTTAGTAGCCACAGATCCGGGAAATGACTGTAATTGAATTATAAGCCGAGCGGATGTTTTATTTCAATTTGATATGTTTTCAAATATAAATCAGATTAAGGTGTTCTTTAAAAAAAATTTTATGCTACAATTTTCTTAGTTTTTTTTATTTTTGCTAATTTTTTTTAGCGACTATGTGTATATTAGCTCCATAAACACCGAACAAAAACATTACCACATTCAAGAGAATAACTTTCTTTATTTTAATATTAAAACTATTCCAATTTTTCGCGGTAATAATGGATTGGGATCATCTTTGAATAAAATCTTTTGTATTTTCTTGAAAGTCAAAAAATAATGATATTTTGCTTCACAAATGATCCTCAGTTCGGTGATTTCATACGTTTTCCGTGGACATTTCGGTCTAAAAACTTTATTTTCAGATTTAGTTTTCTTAAAATTTTTAATTCATCATTGATCCTAATCCTATTGAAAATCTTTGACACGAACTTAAAATTAACATTTGAAATAAAAAAACTGCATAGCTGGAGAAGCTAAGCCGGGTGGCAATGGAGGCCTGCAAAATTATAACCCCAGAAAAACTCCAAGAATTAATTGCTTCCATGACAATTTGGTACAAAGTTGCAATATCAAATTAAGTTTTTCCCTCAAAATCACATCGTATTTTTATGGAAAGTTCAACTGTGATTAGCAGTATTAAGTTTTTGTCGTATATCTCTAGCAGAAATTCATCTATATTTCAATAGAATAGAAGGCAGACACTGTGCATATGTTTCTTTTTCTATAAATCAATCCCAATTCTAAGCTTTTAGCTTTTTAAATAAGGAATCCGAAAATATGTCAAGTTGTTGGAATACTTTAAAGAAATGTATGGCTTTTAAAATAAATATGTTTCATTCTTCCAAGTTATATTATTACTAGGAGTTATGGTAAAAATCTTATACGAAATACTCCCTCATTTTTGTAACCGTGGCTTTTTAATATATCAAGGTGATGCAATTAATTCTACCTTCCGCCGATATCACTAATGGCGGATTTATGCATGAGTGCTATACAAACTTGATTGATTTATATCTATGGATACCACAAGGCATTCAGTCACACTTATCTATGGCTCAAGTTTAGATGCAGATACAAAAATAGAAAAAAATCCATATATGTACATACAAACCAATCGGTAGGTGCAATGTCTGTATGTAACTAGCAACATATCATGTGAGCTAAATGGCTAATTGTAACAAAACATTCTAAAGGCTTTAATAACAATATGTATGCAGCCAGCACAAAACGTTCGTTCTCTCAATGATACAACCAAATCTGGTCGTACGTGTAAGAACCTTCAACATTTTGCGCCAGCATGATCGATGGTGGCATCGTCAAAGTTTCTACTGCTGCTGCTATGGCTGTTGCTGCATTAAAGAACTTTCCAGCCGCTATGACGACGACGACCTTCTGGAAAACATTTGATTTACAAAACGATCACAAACGAAATAACCTTGAAACTGTCAAGAGTTTTCAAGCAGCAGTTGTTCTTTACCTACCATGAAGTTATCTTGTGTGAGTGGTTCTTTTTTTTTTCTTCGTTCTTTCATCTTTTTCGTTTTGTTAATTTCAGAATTCTAAGCCATTTGCTGTAAAATTAAAGAATGAGATCAAGGTTATTGAGAGCAGCGAGGTTCCTTCACTTTGTGCATGTGTGAATATCAATTACAATATTCATATGGATTTTACATGTAATACTCACTCGTCAAAGAAGTTTTTTTTTTGCATTTGCGCAGGAAGCTGTAGGATTTTGAATCTAAAATATTTTTTAATTGATGTATGAGCTACTGCTTGATATTGTGGGTATAGGTATTTCTCGAACAAGAAATTCATACATATAAAGCGTTTAGTTCCGTAGTGAATCAAGTTCATAAAATATAATTCTGAGTTATGCCTTCCAGTATATCCTGAATCTCTCAGCAATTTGATTCCAATCCAAGCCGTCAATAGTCTTACTTAACTCATTAACTTATCTGACAAAAAATTAGTTTTCGAAAAATCAACCAGTGGCCGAAAATGAGTTAAATATTCTAGGTAATACATACTGCGTTAACTTTCATATAGTTGTAATTACTTTATGTTGAATTAATATTTTGAAAAATAATATTAGTATCTAATAACTCATTTACTTCACTGCAAAATAAAGCACAGCAGGGGTTGATACGAGTATATCGTTTCGAAGATTTCTGTAGCGATTATCTATTAAAGATGGTAGTTGGGACAAAAGATACAGCAGTTTCATTTTTTACTTGCATAGTAATATCACTGTAGTGTAGAGAATATTAATTGATCACTATCACATATTTTGAATATCACTGCAATGTAGAGAATCCCAGTGGCAAATATCTTATAAACAACATCAATGAATAGCTATACTCATTGTAGGCAGTAATGCTCACAACGCCAGCCACAACTGTAAATGCTTTTTACAAAAGGATGGCCGCTTTGTAGGCAGCTTGCCTACATCTCTATATACAATGTGTAGCAAGGGAAAGGCAGATTGCCTTAAAACATCGCTTACTAAGTGCCTGCATACCGAGTTGCCTACATCTCCACATACAAAGTATGCAGCCAACAGGCAAGAACCCTTACATCTCCATATAAAAATGAGACAGCAAACAGACAGACTGCCTACTACTCCATATTTCCATGCAAGTAGTCAACAAACAGACTGCCTACAGCTCCATATACAAAGCAGGCAAATAGCAAGCGGACTGCCTACAGCTCTATATACAAATCAGGCAGCTAAAACAGACTGATTAAATTTTGATAGCATGCAGCAAATTGCTTAACTGCAGCTCCATATGGAAAATCGGTAATTCATTACTCAAACTTTAATATAATGTGGGTCTTGAATAACAATAACAGCAAGAATTAGATAAGTCTGCAAATTATTTCCGTTTGACTTTTTTTTTCAAATATCCGTTTGACTTTTTCTTTTGTTTTTGACTCATAAACAAAATATCACAGTAACAATTTATTTGTGAAACATACAACACGAAGGGTATAGCTTTTCATACATGAAAAATCGGAGTACTTTTTGTATAATTTGCCGCTGGGATATTTTGATAATTTTGAGTATACATGAGTAGTGGGCGAACAGTACGTCACATGTCCATGTTTGGTCGTATTTTTTTTTTATGAAATCGCGTTCATTACACTTAACTTCAAGTAATTTCAATCTCAGACACTAGGCACTAGATGTCATAGTTTCTTGATAGTAAAATAAGGAGGTTTTTCTCTGATCTGTTCAGAGACATAAACAGTTTTTTACGATATCTAACCATTTCTAGTAACTGGACATATGCCGTTGTATTCGCCTACTTTTCACATATTATCTTCTAACCAACATGTCTTCGAGGTAGAGCCGTAGAGTTCGTAGGTTCAAAAATGTGAAATCATGTGTTGGTCATTTGAAAAAAGTATTGTCCATAAACGAGAAACTTGCAGTCAATGGTCATTCTTCTTGAAGATGGTAATGATGAAGCGCTTCAAGATGAGTTTCTACTTTTATGTTTAATGTAAGTTGCTTACATTTAGCAGAGGTATCTATTGAGAGTTTTGTTCTGAAGACTTGATAGTACTACTTCTCTCTCATAGGTTTTTTGTCTTTTGTATCCTTTTTGACTTCGTATTATTAAGAGCTAGTTAACATTTAGTTTAAGCATGACCACTGTTTTATAGTTTTACGGATTTCGGCTAATTAAAGCTTTCATCCTCTTTAGGTCTAATCGCAATTTACGGAACAACTCCTCTTGCAAATAGATCGATGGGCAACATATGCAGTATCATATTTATGTAGCATATCTGGTAATGTTACTCTCAAAGCACCTGAGACATTAAGACATACATACTTTCGAAAGCTTTCTTTCCTCCTGACTAATCCAAAAAAAATATGGAAAAAAAAACCCTGTTGATATAAGAAACCCAAGCTTATAACAAATGTACCTATCTCCTATTCTTATATATTTATACTGCAGTTTCATATTATCCCACCTGTTGCTTAAATTTTGAACTTTTGACAAGTTTTATTTTGGCACTTCCTATAGAGAATGAATGGATTTTGTCGATTATTGAAATGAATGCTTAAAATTAAAGCCATTACCAAATTGAAACATATTTAAAAAACAAATTCCCAAATTAAATCCAATTAAATTCCAATCACTTAACAACCATTCACTTAAGATGTCATTTTTACACAACAATATCGCATGTTAAATAACAAGAAGATAAGACATGTTTAACACAATCTATACTAAATCCACACATAAAAACGTAATGGTACATACTCGTAAGTAGCAAATCCCAGATTTGGTAAATTTATTGCAATGCGATTTCAAAAATTTGCATTCATTTTATTGCTGTATCTCGTTAAACAGCTGCCGTTGCTTGTTGGTCTGGTAGTTTGGTAGTAAGATGCGACTATTGGTAGTCGCTAAATATCTTTAACGAATTTTGTCAATTGACATTAAGTTGGCGTTAATCGTTGCCACCGGGTTCGAAAGGTTGTTTCTAGCCAACATAACATTGCGTGCTCTAGGAGTCTGAACAAAATTGCGCATGAGCGCACCTTGCGCATTGCCATTAGTAAGCAACTACAACAAAAACAATAGCTCAAGTCGATATTTTCGATACAATTTTAGCAATGCTGGTAACTTCTTTAAAGTGTATCGCGAAAATATTTGCGACATCTCATTTGAAAATGCCATAATTGCAGATAATCATTTTTGTGAACACTAAGGCTTTTTAGATATTGGCTTTACAAAATGATTCGAAGCTTAAGTGGTGCACTCAATCGGCAGAACCCATTATAATAAACGTCTATAAATCTACACAGTCTAGTCACGGCGGTCAATCAACACACATTAAAGCTTCAACTATTTTCGGTCAGAAGAGAGCTGCATTTGCATTAGCCAATGCTAGATTATACAAAACCCTTCAAAGTTCTCTTCCAATCCTGAAATTTACCGACACTCACTTGACATATAATAATTTCTTCATTTTGACACTTGTATTTCTCACAATTTACAAACTTAACGCATTTTGCTTTGGTACTGCTGATACATATCAAATTTCCAAAACGAATATCTTAAATACTCGGGTGATAGCATTAAATTCACGTGCAATACCAGCACTATGTTTGTAAGAGAATGCCAACAACATGGTAAGTAGATGACTGCAACAATATTGGATGCTGCAGTTGTTGTATTTATTTGCTGCCGTTGTTGTTGCTCTACAGTAATTTGCAAATATTACGAATATGCGGTCAGTAGTAATGAGTACATCTGTGTATTTGTCGAGCAGCTGCTGAACAAACTTCTTTTATTTTACCCTACGGGGATTCTTTCTATTGCTGCTGAAACGGCAATTTTTGCTGTTGTTTGCTTGTTTACCTACAAGCGTTACAAATAGACAGCAGCAGCAGCAGCATAAAAAAATCGTAAACTTAAAATTAAAAACATCCTCTTGTTGGTCGTACAAATGTTTATATTTAAGCATATCTAAGCGTGTAAACAAATCGCATGCTTTCGTGTTCCAAATTCAATGAAGAGCGTGAGAAAATCGATCGTTGCAACAGTTTTTGGTTGCAAGTAGCAGCAGCAACAATCTGGAAAAAAAAACTCGCAAGCAAAAACAAACAACTGTGCATCGTTTGAATGCAAAACATGTGGTGTTGTTGTTATTGATATGGTTGCAAGTTTTGGGTTTTGCACTTTGCGCTCGCGCGCAGCACTTGTAGTGCAGACCTTGCGGCTACTTAGTGGGCTGCCGAAAATAACTTTGATTACACTGAAAAAAAAAATTTATTTTTACAATTTTATTATTTTTTGCAACAGATTAACCCTTATTTCAATATTCATTTCGTATAAATCAACACGTGCGTGCATTTATATTTTGTTACATTAACATGGGGACATAAATAATTTTTGAATATTTTTTTTAAAAACTTTTTTGTTATATTTATAACAAATTGTAAAGCTACCTCAGTACAGTGTTTTAAGGGTTTAATTTTTGTGGTTCGACCCATAATTAAAATTTTACCCTGCGTTTCAAATTTCATCAAATTATCTCGGAAGATTTTCCCATAATCATAGTTTCCACAAAGATACGAGCAGTTAGACAGACAGACGAACTTGGCTTAATCGACTCAGGTGACGCTGATCGAGTATATTGATACTTTTTTATACTTAATACGCCCCCTTCTATGTGTTACAAACGGCAGTATACGTTTACGCCGTAGTATAGACATAAGGGTTAAAAAATTAGTTTTGTTTATTAAAAAAATTCCTTTAAAACTTAATTATTTTTTGTGTGTAGTATCAGATTTCGATCTGAGAAAACAATTTTATTAACTGTCACGTTCATAAAGTTTGTCTACGCTTATCTGCATTTTTGCCTGCAACGTTTTATTAGGTCTGGCAGTACAAAACAAAAGACTTAAGAAACAAACTTGTTTTGGAATTTATTTTACAATTGCGTACTAATGAAACATTTTATTTTTTTCTATTACACTATTGTTTTTGGTACAGTATAATATTTTAATGCTTTTATACGAATAATATGCAAATTTAATTACATGGCTACTGGTAACCTACAATCATTATTAATTAAATACAAGAAAACTGGCTAACCAACTTGTAACAAAATTTCCATACATTTTAGAAGTTGTATGTATGTAAGAAATATTAAAAATTATGTACTCAAAAATCTGTGAATTCTCCAATACATGAAGTTATAAAAAAAATCATTTTTTCAAGCCATATCAATTTTATTATTATTTTATTGAATTAACTTAAAACTTAATTTGAAGTGGCACCACTGAATATGTAAATGTCAAAGTTTCTAAATTCAGCATGATCTCTGTGACACTAATGTTTTACCCACAATTGGGACAGGGTCGGGAAAGCGGCAACGATTACACGCTGCCAACAAAAAAAAAAAACCGTCGGAAATTCGTGTGAATAAGCACAATTGCGGCGGACGACTGCTTTTCGCGACTGATTTCTTGTGAGAGAATCGTATGGGATAAGAGAGTGACAAATACTAAATTTGTAAACAATAAACTTTGCTGAGAAAATCGTATGGGAAAAGAGAGTGACAAATTTTAATAAATTAGAAATGCAACACTGATCCAACGTAAAAATAGAATTAATTCTAAATCGACGGGTACCCGTCGGTGGGTTACCAGTCATATGCCGCAATTCTGTTCAATTTCACATGATCAAGTATGTTATAATTTTTGACAGCGTGTAATCGTCAACGCTATCCCGACCCCGTCCCAATTCTGTTGAACACATAAGCGTTAGCATGAAAAGTCACTAAGTACTGTGAAGCGTTAGCGTTACCATGGTGCCATCATCTAATGTGCTTCAGTTTGTATTGTCACTCATTCCCGTTGGAGAACGGAGATGGACGGAAACTGCATGTATAAAATTTTGTAACGAAACTTCACTTTTTTATCTATTTTTCTTGGACGAATATATAACCGAAGACTCTGTTTCAACTTAATTGTTTCTCAAAATATTACTCAGAAGAACCATAAGAACTCATAAGAGGTTTTTTTAATAAGTAGTACTTGTTTATAACTAATTTTGTCCTAAACAGTTGACAGCAAATTTATCACCAGTTGTCAAAATAATAGTGCTGTAATATAAAAACGGCCACTTTATGACATTAAAAATTAAATTTCGTTTAATTATCTGAAAGCTTTAACATAAGCTTTTACTGATATCCAGCGCAGCCATTTAAGAAAAAAATGTATCTAAGTTCATAAATAAAAAAATGTCCAATTTTATTGCAAATATTTGGTAAGAGGTCGATTTGATTAGTCAACAATAAACGGGCGAGTCTCTCTAAGTTTTTTTTGCAAAACAAAACTATGCCTACAATCATACGATTTAACGAGTCGAGCCCATTTTTTCTATTGTTTGTGTGTAACCCTTTATGTTGCGTTATTAGTAAAAAAAAAGATAAAAGCATAAATCGCTGCGCGTGCATGAAGAAACGTAAAAAAAAAACCATCTAATTTTTAGCACAATCTTTGTTAGTTGGCGAGTGGGCCAACAGCAGCAACCACAAAGTCAAACCCAATTAGGCACTTTTAACGAGGCCACAAAAAACATGCGGATGGAAATAAAAATAAGAACCAATTTAATTGATTTTGATTTCCGTTGATACGACGAATTTAAAGCGTCTGTTGAGCGGTACATGAGCGCACGTATGTACTGCAGGCTAACAAGATTATGGCAAATGATTTGTGCAGCAGTCACCATAATAACAATAAAAATAAAATGCAGCCTCGTCAATGTGCTACACGGCATGCTGAATATGAATATAGTATGTCAATTTGTTAGTAACATATTTATTTTATTTGCAGCAAATTTTTCTTAAATGAATTTCGCATTGTAACTAAAGATATTTTTGTTTTGTTTCTATACTTCCATTTTTTGTTATGCAAATATGAGGCTTAAATTGAGCAAATAAAACAACTGCAATGCTTTGGGTTGAGGAAAAAAAAACAAATGTTATATGAAAAGAGTTGTATGACCGATCGCGATATTAATCGCACTTCTGATATGCAATTTGAATTCATTTAAATTTATTTATGGCACACGAGCGCCGAGTCGCTTAAAAAAAACTTAGTTTTGCATTTCAAAGATTTTTTTTTTTTTTCATTAAAATTAATAAGCAAAACGAACTAGTGTTGCCAGTTGCCTTGACTTGACATGGCAACTTGATTGATTAGCATTAAATCTAGAATTAACTTCAAATTAATGCATTTTATTATGTTGATAGCCAAAGCAAGCGCAAATCTTGTTATTAAGATAACAATTCAACTGTAAAAACTCAAATCTTAAATCTTACAACTTAAATTGTTTACAAAAGCATTTTAATGATTAAGCGCAATACTAGATTTGTTCGTATTTTTAGTATATTAGTTATTTATTGAGTCATATATATATATGTATAAGTACAATAGCATATGTTATAAAAAAAAATGTTATAGGAATGTAACTTTTAAAGTTAAGTATTTTTTAAGATTTTATTGTTCAATATATTCGTATTACAAAAAAAAAAAAAAAATTAAATAAACAGAAATGAGTTCAAAAAATGCATTGATAGTTTTAAAATTAATTTGTCAGTTTTCACTAAGCAAAAAGGAAACTTTAGTTCAAATCTTAAATTATTAGAAAAAATTGTTAAGCATCATCTACTGTTCCTTACGCACAGCGCTAGCATATTTCACATAATCATTGACAAAATGCAATTGTTTCCAATACATTTGTATCCAACGTTGGTAAGCTTCTTCATAGACTACATCATTTTCGGCATTTTGTTGCTTTGCCTTATGTTGTCGCTTTTTGAATTTATGCTTTTTGCTGCTGCAAGCAGCTTCTTCGCAGGCCTCTTCTGCTTCACTTATTTCAGTTGCAGTGTCAGCAGCAGTATCAGCAGCTTTAACAGCAGCATTAACAGCAGCAATGGCAGCAGCAGTGGCGGCAGCAGCTGCATTTATGTTTTGTTCTTGTAATTCTGTATCTTCGTCTGTCTCTTCGTCCGCTTCGCCAGCATCGACTTCATCTGTATCATAGTTGTTTGTGTATTGCGAAACACTTTCATTTTCATCGTCGGAACTTGTATCATATTCTTCAACAACATTAAAATCACCCAATTCATAAACTTCCATTTCTTCTTCAGAAGTTTGTATGCCCGACGATGAACTAGATGTGGGTTGTTCGTCAAATCCACTGCTGGCGCCACCACCACCAGCACCACCACGCTCTGTACTAGATCTAGCACTATCTGCAGCAGATTCATGTCCTTCACCGCTGGATAACGTCTCGTTGCTACCATCAATTGAGGGTGTTGGTGATGGTTGCAAAGTTGCAGCGGCATCACTAGCGGCAGCAGGTGAGAGCGAGTTTAGCGATTGATACGATGTTATTTCAATCTTTATTGAGAAAATTAAATTATTCAAAAGAATAAAAATAAATCAGTTTCATTTCTGAATAACTATTGCGAATTACAAAATTTTCTAAAATTAAGATTGTATTTTAAAGCAAATATTCGGTTAATTTTAAAAAAAAATCAATTTCGTATACTAAGGCTCAATTTTTAAGGTCGTAGTATTTTGAGTTTTACAGATTTGGTAAACTTTAATTCTGATTCTGAAAGTCAAGTATTTATTTTACGGAATCGCTTTTTAAGAACACAATTTTTTATTTACTTCTTCGATTAAAGTAAATTCAAAAATCAAATCAGAAAAAAATCTGAATTCAATAAGATATGTGAGGAATTCAAATGCTTCAACCTAAAATCTTTGAAGAGTAGGTACTCTGAACGAGTAAATATTAAAACAATTTGGTTCTGGACACTAAAAATTTGTGTTTTCAATGTTAAATTAATTCAAAAGGCTACCTACCTGTTCTCCCACATTAACAGACAAATTTTGGGAACGCATTGGTAAGCCCAAACGTGCTGGTGGAGGCACAACATCTGGAATTGATTGCGTACAAGCTGACGGTTGGTTATGTACTGGCGAGGGAAAATGTTTTACTTCTGAAAAGCTTTCAGTTCCTGACATAGTACTGGTTTGACTCAAGTCTATTGAAGAATTTTGCTGAAACTCTTCAATGGATTCACGTGCCTGCGGCGGCGTTGCTACGGAAAGTATAAAAGTGGCCTTATCAATGCTATCAGAGGCAGCAGTTGCCTGGCTTATGCTAGATGAAGCCTCATCTACATCGAAGTTGTCATAATCAGAGTATATATCCTTTTGTGCAGTTGCGGCAGAAGATTTTGTTGGCTTTGGCTGATCAATAAGTAGTGATTTAAGATTGTTTGGGAGTGGTTGAGGTGTTGACTTTGGAGCAGTAGATATAGAGGCACTCTAGATATTTAAAAATTGTAATTATTAAAATTATTATTAATTATTATTATAATATTTTAAAATTATATAATATATGCACTTACCTCGCTCTCTTGTTGTTGCATTGCTTTATTGTAATCTTCGAAGAGATCAATTTTTTCCTTCTTTCCATTCGCGTCGCCTTCATCAGCATCAACAAGAAACTCCACCAAGGTAGGTATTGCGACGCGCTCCATTAAAATCGACTGATAACGTGAAACATCCTGTTGACTGCTACGTAGACTATCTGCTGCAATACTACTGGCATCATCTATTGTATTTGAAGACGGCAACTGCTGTGATGAACTATGACGTGACTCCGGCGTCAATTTCTGTGCTGTTTGCGAATTGTACTCTGGACGATCGACAAGTAAATCGAGCATATTAAGCGTAATGCCCGTTGAATCAACTTGAAATGTTTTTATATCTATAGATGAATTTGATTCAGCATTATTTAATTGGCAAGAGTTTTCTTTATTTTCATGTGAGTTATCCAACGAATCCTTATCCTCGGAGGCTAGAGGTGCAACCAAATTGGCACCACCGAAACAACCATAATGCTTGCATTCAGCATCAAAATCACTAAAATCCCAAAAATCACGCTCATTCGATAGTTGACTACCAGTGAGCGGAAATTTCAAAACACCCATGCCGTTGCCAACTTGACTGATAAGTCTGCGATACAGTAAACGATCCTTTTCAGAAGCTAAAAAGCTAATAGCTATACCGTGCGAACCAAAGCGTCCAGCACGCCCTATACGATGCAAATAAGTTACAACGTCTGTGGGCAATTCTAGATTAATAACTAAGTTAACATTTTCCGAGTCAATGCCACGCGACATGAGATCAGTTGCTAAGAGTATACGTGTTTTAAATTCACGAAATTTGCGGAACATTTCCAAGCGAGTTTGCTGATTTTGTGCACCTGAAATAAGTTCACAGGGCCAACCTTCTTTCTCTAGATAATTACGATAGGAATCAGCACGTGATTGTGAACCAGCAAATATTAAACATTGCTTGAAGGCAATCCGTCCGAAAATCTCCTTGAGTGCATCCAATTTTGCACCCATTTCTAATATGCTGGTCTTTTGTTCCTCTAACTCATAGACAAATTGTTTAATGCCCACCAACAGTGTGGCACGTTCCTCTGTTGATATCAGCAGTGGGTTTTTCATTATTTTTGCAATTTCTTTATCTAAGCCGTCATAAAATGTTGCGCTGCAAGCGATTGTTTGTCTCTTCGAGGGCAAAGCCTTTTGTATTCGTTGTAAGTCTTGACGAAACGATTGTGTATACATTTTGTCCGCTTCGTCAAGTATTAGAAGTTTTATACGTGAAGTGTTGAGTACTTCATTTTGCAGCAGATGTAGCAAACGTCCTGGTGTGCCCACAATAGCTTTCGCACCCTGCAGCTTTTTACGATCTTCGGCCACATCAAGTCCACCGATAACACAAACAGCGCGAAAACCTGTGGGAAATGAAATTTTGACATATATGTGGAAGTACTATTATTAAGAAAAGCTACTTAAGACAATAATTTCATGTCAATTCTTTGTTCACTTTAATCTAAAACAACACCCGCCACCTTACCTTGACAAAACCGACCAATTTGATTGAGTACATCTTCGATTTGCACTGCAATTTCACGCGTCGGTACTACAATGAGTGACTGTGGCTCGCGAATATCGTAGCGATATGCCTCAAGCAATATGGTGCTAAAGATTAGCGTCTTTCCAGTCCCCGATTTGGATTGAACTAATAAATCTGTGTGAGATAAAAAAATTCAAAATTTTTAGCATTTTCCTACAAAATAATTTATTTTTGTTTACCCAATCCAGATTTTCCAACGGGAATCGCTGTAGCCTGTATAACGGTAGGATAAACGAAACCAGCTTGCTGCAGTCCCTTACGTACAGCATCCGTGAGTAACATTTTGCTAAAGGGTGACACTTCTTTGATGCGCACATCTTCCGTGCGCTGCTTTGCATCGAGATCATGTGCCACAGCGCCGTTCATATTTTCACAAAGTTTACCGTCAAGAAAAATTTAATATTTTTAAATCTATTCTCTAAATTATCTACTTTTTTCCACAATTTTCTTAAACGCCGCTTGTGTGCGATATTTTCGCTTAAAAATCAACAATCAATGCAAATGCGACATCAAACACAGCTGTTGCTGTAAACAAATTACTCGTTATAAATTTGACGTTTCTGGATTTTATTGAGTTTGACAGAGCTGGTGTATTTGTTGGACCATTCTCATTAAATTATATCAGAGATGCTATATAGTCTTTTGTTGTGGTCATAATGGGTAAGACGCATTTTCGGGAACAGCCCCATTCGCTCTTAAGGTTAAGATAAATAATGAAAGGAATGAAAAATAAAAGTTGTAATAGTTCTTCAAAAAATGTCTTTGGCCCAAGCAAAGTAATCCAGTGTGGTTTCACTTAAGTCATTTTTAACATGGTTAAAATTTTGACATTAAGAAACTTAGTCTATATGATTTCCCTTCCCACCACTATACAAGCTTATTACAGAGTCAAGCTTTGTAAGACGAAAAGAAATATGCAGGTTAAGCCTAAAGAAAAAACAAACGTGACGAGAAGATAGCAATTAATGCTGAAATCGCAATGCTGCGTTCGGTCGGTCGCACTCCGACAGCTGAAGTAGAAATAATGCATGCTTATGCTGTAATATTAAATGCGATCTCAGGCGTTGCGTTGCGTTTTATCGTAAATACGATCAACGCCATACCCGAAGTTCGAGTAGAGCTACTTTCTACTAGAACGTGCTTTTGACACTTCTCGTTTACCCAGCGTTTCATGCAGTGATAAAATAAGGTCCACTAAATCATCCATTTCGTTGAAATCTATTTATTTTATGAAAATAACAATTAAAACTAAAAAACACGACAAAATTAAGCAAAAAACTGACAAATAGAATTCCTTTTATTGACAATATTGAAATGACAGACGCTCGCAATATTATGATTTACAAAAAGTAAGGTCAGGCGTTTTGACAGCCAATATCGTATATTTTTGTAAAGTTTTTCAAACGCCGGTCAAAGTTGTTCAAAGCGCGACCGACCTAGCGCCGAATTGCGATTTCAGCATAAACGAACGTTTGCACTCGTTACGTCTGAAATTTTACCCAAAATGTTATGCTAGCTAACAAATCGAAGCAGCTGTTATGACGAGTAGTGACAGTTTGAACGCCAGTGCCTTAATTGTACAATGAACGAAATTGATATGGAAAGCAAAGAATACTATTACATACTCGTTACTTTGCATAAGTGAACTCGTTATTTTAAACGTGATTAACATCAAAGCAAAATAGATAATTCCACAACTTGTGCAGTGCAGCATTAGATTAAATATAGTTACAGGGGTGACTATATATAGCTTAGAACACCTTAATAAATAAATAAAATAATGAATAAGTAAATAAATATAGAAATACCTGAATTTATAAATAAATTAATAAATAAATAAATATAAATGTAATCAAATGAATATGTACGTACATACGTAAGCAAATAAATCATGAAATGAAATATATTTGTATACATTAGGTCAAAGAAAAATTTCTGCAACGACGGGTGCAAGTTGCAGGCTTTGTTTTAGCTCTAGAATAGCTGTCAATCAACTTCGAATTTATTTTTATGTCGATAAAATGAGTCACGCACGACAAATTGAAGCTAAAATTTTTCCAATCATTACAATAATCTAATTTACATATGTATATATTTACAACCAGGTTTTAAAGTAATATTTATTTTCATTGATATCAATAAAAAACATTTACATTTACGAGAATTGACCCCACGTACTGTGTGCTATGAGTTCACAGTCCTAAGCACTTCGCCACGTTGCCTTGAATTTTCGAGTTTTTTATTATTCCTTTTGTTCACTGTGTCTATAATATTTTGTGTCAATAACGCAGGGTAATCTATTTTTTAAAATTTTTCCTTAACTTAATGCAAGTTTTTCTGTTTTTTTAATGGGGTCACTCTGTATTTTTAATTTTGGGTAAAAACCAGGTCATAACTTTATTTTGCGCCTATAATTATGGTGTTTTAGGTATTTTAGTTGTATGGGAGGTTCCACACCCTGTTGTCAAACCATGCCTCGAGTGGTTGAAAATGCAAACAATATTTATCCGATAGTGGGTTTATTTTTTGCGTGCTCATAAGTCTATGTTCTAGCATTAGACCAGAAGAAAATTCTCCTAAAATTTCAGCCTCCTACATAGATCAAATCTGTGGACGGCACAAATAGAATTTGTTTCTCATTTAAACAGAAAAACATGGAAAAAACTTATTTTCGACATAATTATATGAGAAATGAACTCTGCGCCATTCACAGTTTTGATCCAGGAAACTGAAATTTTGTGGGAGTTTTCTTTAAGATCAATGCTATAACATGACCTATAACACCGAAAAAAGAGCAAAAGTTCAGAAAAAAAGTTTTTTTTTTAAATGGAAAACAAACTGTTTGCGTGGTTGACAGGCTTAATCAAAAGATATACTTAGGATGTTGTCTTGCCATTCAATCCTAATGTTACTAATCTGTGTATCATTAAGTTTAATAAAATAATTGAATAGTTTCCCAGAGCAAATTGATTTTTTTTAATAAGCATTTTTAGGGACTTTCAACCAAATATATTTATTAAAGAGAAACGATCTTACTCAGTGTTATTTAACAAGCAAGCAGTCAAATTAAAGACATATCGTTCAATAATATGCTTATAAGAGGCTATTCATATATAGCGTGCCTTTGTTATGGTTCAATTCGGCAGTTTATGGAAAACGTTCAAACTGAAATTCACGTTGAAACAAAGTGTTTGATAAAAATTCAAAGCCGTGTGTCAACAACACTCTTAAATCCATGCCCACCATAGATGACTGGTCAAGTGAAATTTTTACTGCAATTTGACAGCATAAACAGTTGCAAGTGAACACATTTTACAACCTTTTTAGTATCTAGTGCATTGAATTTGATTATTCTTTATATTATCTCACATAGGTCATGCGGCGTTGCTACCGTGTTAGTTGCCACTTGAGTTTTCAGCCACTCATTGCTTACTTTTCAATTATGTGCTCGTCAACAAGGAGTGTGATTACGTTCACGTTGTGCTAAGGTAAACATTTACGGCATTCAAGAATTTCACGTAAACCATGAACGTCCCATGTTGCATTCATTTTGTGGACATATCATGAGGACATTAAAAGTGCCTGTCTTTGGTGAAAGTATAAGATTTAAGAAGCATTTCAAATTGCTCATGAAATCAAGTTATAGTTTTGACAAAAATCAGTGGTTGGAAAAAACATTTTAGTTCGAATGTGAAATTATAATTTTTACCAAATATATGCGAAAAATATTCCATATAAATCTGTAGTTTTGTGATAGATCAAAACAACTGCGTGTGAAATTTTATGACAAACTTCCAGTTGACGCAGTTAAGATTTAATCGGACTTTTTGACCTTTTTTTCTTACTGAGCCCAAGAGTAATGAGTTGCGCCAATTATGCTTTGAATTGGTTAGAAAAATGTACAAAATGATTTAAATTCCATAATAACCGGACTCTCTTTTATGTAAGTAGAGTGGCACTTGCTACTTCTTACCCAGATTTCAACATTTTTCATATCAAAATGTACATAGTTTGACGTTCAAATTAATAAGCGACCAACTTTAGGAAAAATTTAATTTAATAGCAAACAATTTTCAATCTGTCACACAGCTTCCAGCAAATTTTATCTCCCTAATGGCCATTCCAACCAGCTTCGTGCTATTATTTTTTGTCTGAAGTACTTAATAATACAAATTACTTGCTTCCCCATCACCGCCAACCCATGCAGTTACTTGCGTCCAGTTTGGATCCCTTAAAAATAAGCTGCTTAGGAGCACTTCCACTTAATGCAGCTTTAATAATGCAGCCACGCAAAAATTGAGTGAAGATGAAGAAAATTAAATGGAAAAAATTTCAAAAGTGAAATAAGCGAAATTCAAAAAAAAAAAAAAACACAAACCGCTGTTTAGCACCAACTTTCAACCCAAAAACAACGATGAAACCTTTTTACTTTACACAAACTGACAAACAAGGAGAAGGCTTCCTTGAGCATTGAAGCACTTTAAGTGTACAGCAGAATACATTCAGCGAGCGTAGCAACAACAACAACAAAGTGTTTGCATTGCGTGGCAACGGAAGAAACTTTTTCATTGCTTCACTGATGCACATCATCAACGGATTTCCCTACTACTGCAGCATGGTGGTGGAGCATTACGAAAAAAAAAACGAAAATTCTACGCTACATCGATATTTTCACACGCCAATAAGCTATATAGCCCCCCTTCCCCGTTTAAAATGGACATCGAAGATTTGAGTACAGCAATTGAAACGTTTTGATTTGGCTTAAAAGCAATGAAGACAATTTAGGTGGAGAGTCGATGTCGATGTCTGCACAAAGATGCTTAGTATCCGGATGTTGCTACTTTTCTCTGTGATTGGCGCGGAAATGGCAACTGCAGTCATTCGTTGTGTCTTTAGCACTAACAAATTATTGTGTGTTTTACAGCGTTCTTTATTTTCGACAAAGATATTGGTAGCGTTGCATCTTGGATGGATTGTTTTGTTAGTTTTAGAGCTTTAACAACATTTTCTTAATGCTTTTTATAATTGGCATTCTATTATATTTGAACTGAGCAGAAAAATGTTTTACTTGCTAATGGGATTTGCCAATTAAATTTTTAATCCACTGAACTATAAAGATGTTTTGCGGTTGCAATTATAAGCTACATAGTATAGCGATAGCATTTTTGGAACATTTGTATTTTTTTTTTAATTTTGGTGCTCATGACAAAAAAGTATATTCGCTCTCTAAGAAGTACATTTCAAGTTTCGATGGTACATTTTTACAAAACCACATTGTCATCACTGCTATAGACTTTTACTATAGTTAACTCTTGGAATTGTATCTATTCATAGAGAGAAATATCTCTCTTGTGTTCGAACGATCAGTAGCGAGTGCCTTCAATTCTCTTCAACAATTCCCCGATTCTCATATTTCATGTTCTAGAAATAGTTTCGACGACTATTTAAGGACAGTGCCTCTTCTGCTACCCTGAGGGTTACACTCCAATGCTTGCTGGCATACTTCAGTTGATGATTTTCGCAACATGTGCCCAATCCATTTTCCATTTCGTCTTTTGATTTGAATGGAAATTTGATTTGAACAGAATCTGATAAACAATTTGACATTGAAAATGATATTAGGCCATCAAATATTCAGAATGCGGCGGCATAGACTATATTTGGTGAATACATGTAAACTGCGTTGCAGTTTTCGGATCGAATTCTTCCACTTTTCTTTTCTTTATACGCTAATGCGCGGTAGCAAGCAATGTTTTGATATCTTTGAAGGACATGGCTTAACTAAGTGAGCTTCTTCAATTGATCTACTTGGCATCGCAGTAAGTTTTGTAGAATAGAGATGCACAGCTCGAAGCTCACTTAACTCTTCCAGTTCTTATAACAGCAACAAGTATCGAGCTCTTCTATTATTTTTTCGTCAAAGAATCGAGTCGTTCAGCTCTTGTCGTTATTCAAATTAAAAATTTCAGTTCGTTATCGTCGCATCCATTTTGTTTGTGTAATTTTTTCTTCAACACACTTATTTGTTTGCGTAATTTCATTTGCTCCTTAAGCTTTTATTTTATTTTCTTCGCAAATTATGTGTTTTTTTTACCAAAGCTAATGTTGTTTTAACCAGCTCCTGAAGCAGAATTTTGTGTGCATCTCTGATGTAGAACATTAAAGGCTTTATAGTTATAGTTGCGACACATATTCCAATTTTATTAAATGTGTTTTAATTTGGATTCAAATACTTTTCTGAAAATTTTTTGAAAAAAGGTTTTGCATACTTGCCTGCTAACCAAAAACAAGTCCACCATTAATGAATTTACTTCTATGAAATGGCCATATACTCTTAATTTTACTTTTTTTTTTTATGGATGTCCAATATTGACAGTAATAATGTGCTGCTGTCCTGCAATATCATCATTTTTTGTTGCATCACAGTCATTAGGCTAACTTTTCTGCTCAACATACAACTAAAGTAAATTTCGCTAATTAGTTGATATTTTCCACATTTCAAATTGAAAAGTTCTGTTAAAGAAAACAGAACGTAGAAGAAGAAACAAAGAGTTCACTAAATTAATCTGTCAATCATTAATCAATCATAAAGTAGGCCAAACAATGAAAAATGCGAGTCACTAAGAACTCAAGGTGGAGACGACGACAACGACAGTAACAACGAGAAGAATGAAAGTAAATGGAGCGTAATTCATTCCAACATTTCAGTTTTCAAACCAAGGCATTGAGCCGCTATTCACTCAATGTTCAAATGTATGCTGACGACACAATGACGATGACGACAGCATGATGATTCTCATACACCGGAAGTAAAAGGCAGACATTTTTCAAAAAGGCAAGTGGATAAAAAAAGGATATTAAGAAAGAAAAAAGAAAACTAAGTAACAAAACGATGCACAGTGGCTTAAACCTTTTAAAATGGAAAATAAAATTAATTTCAAATAATGAAATAAATTCTTCTCGACCTTTTGGTATTTTATGTTCTTAGTTTTTTATTCTGGCTGTAGGTCAGTATTATTTTCGATATTTCGACTTTATTTTAAAGTCATCTTCAGGAAACTGCAAACAAAAAAAATACACAGCAATAATTTATATTTTTTACAATATTCGTCAGACTGACCTACAGCCAGAATAAAAAACTAAGAACATAATTTCAAAAACGAATATAAAATCAAAAATAACGTAAATAATTTTACTAAAAAAAAAGATTACATGCTAAAACCTCAATAGCTTTGAACGGAATATATATGTAAGTCCTCAGGAATTTCCGCATCATAAAGATCTCAGGGCCGCCACGAGCCGTCGGATTTAAAACAAATATTGACAACAGATCTTTCGGAGTACAAAAATGAAAATATCTCGCTCAGCATTGAGAAGCCCTAAAGTCTATTTAGATCAGCGTATGACTCTCAATGGGTTGGTAGCCGTATAAGTACAAAATAAGGCTATAAGACCCACTGTGCCACGCATGATAAGAAAAATTGACAAGTTTGTCAGACCGACCGAGATGACTGCATTAAATATGGCTTGGCTGTGCTGCTGTTCAGTTCAAAAGCACTCACACACATATACATACATATGTAGAGGTGTGACAGCGTTAGCATGTGTGCGTGTGTATATAGTTCCAAAAGTTGAACGATGATGCTGAATAATTTTTGAAACTTTATTGATTCACTCACCGTCTGCCTGTCTGACGGATCCGGATGCTGACTGCCACTGTGTCGTCGTGAATGGCGTAGATTAATCGATGATGACATGAACTGCGAATAAATTGTTAATAAATAAAAACATGGCATAAAAGAAAACATAACAGAAATAACACAGCACAAAGCGAAACAAACGAAATTCAGAAGGGAAAAATCACTGTTTACGAATTGTTAGCCGGCATTACTTTTATCTGTCATCATTTTAATAATTGAACCCCGCCGCGGAGGTGGAACTGAAAGGATGTAGATGAACATGCTGTGAGTAAAAAATAAATGAAAGTAAATAAAAATTGGAGACAGAAAAGAAAATTTGGTTTATGGTTGTCAATTTATGAATTTTTTTTTATGTAATTGCGCATATTATTCATCACATTAAGTAGTTAAGAATGAAGGAGCATGGGAGGAGCTCTTGATTTATTTTTTTAAATTAAGGGAATCATTGACGTGATACAATATTAGGGCTTTCCCCATTTAGTTGTGGTCTAACATTTGGACAGTTAATATTTATTTGTGTCAATCATTTTTTATTTGAAACAAGTAGTAAGTATATTCAATATGAGGGTCATTATACTCTGAAGAAAAAATTAATAAAATACTCTGGAAAATACCTTTTAAGCAAAATGCACATCAATGGTATCATGAAAACATTTATCGTTTGAAATGACTAACTATTTTAACCTCTAGGACTTCCTGTTTGGAACTCCTGAATTAATTTACTGAGCGAAGTTTATAATAATCAAAAATAATCTTTTAAATATGGTACCAAAACAATTTTTAGATTTACGAATTTTCTAGAATTCAGAATAAGTCATTTTTAAACAGTGTGATTTTTTGCTTTAGCATTGCTTGAGCGTATAGTGTTTGGACAAAAGTTTACTGCAAATAAATCGTCATAAATGTAATTGTAGGCAAAATCGAACGTTTGGTTCTTAAGTGGTTTTTCGTAAAGAGAAATGAATATCCGATTTTGTGCTTTGTACTCAAATTAAACTTCTAGCAAAATTTTATATCATGAAGAAAATTTTTTTTTATAGACTTTAGTAAAAGCTTACTATCGTATTGCTTGGAAAATTTAACCTATGAAATTTTCTTTAACAAATGTTTTTTTTTTTTGAGACAATGTCTTTAAAATTTTTGAACCAATTTTCTTTGGACGTAATCGTCCAAGACTCGTGAAAACATTTAAAATTGTTGCATAAATACTTAAAGTCTTAAGAAATTTCTTCATATGAAGAGACAAACTTTCTTAATATTTGGGAAGATTTCTTCTCGCCAAAAACAGTAAGGAAAAAAATTAATCAAAATAACTTAGCAATCATTAACAAGTAAGGCTTGCGCACGATGAAATTTGTGCACGAATTAACTCAAATAACTTTTTAAATACTATAGTTGACATTAAAACAAGAAATACACGTTTCTTTAACAGAAATCTTATTCATGTTTACTTTTATTGCAAATATATTACACATTATTGGTTTTTTATGAATAAATTGAGTTTTTCTGAAACAACTCCCATTAAACTTTTAATCGTATCTTCAGAGATTTTTTTACAGGATACTAACCATTTTCTTGAAAAATTTTTGGTGTTTTCAGCAACCTGTTTTGTCTTCTTCATAATCCTTTTTATCAGAGCCCAATGTCTTTCGATGGGTCTGAGCTCCAGGCAGTTAGGAGGATTTGCACATTTAGGTACAAATTCTACTTTGTTCTTTTCATACCATTCAACTGCAGATTTGCTGTAATGGCATGAAGCCAAATCTGGCCAAAAAAAGTTGAGACCTCATGCTGTCTAATAAATGGTGAAAGACGTTTTTTCATGCACTCCTGGATGCATATGTTGGTGTTAATGGTCCCAGTTGAAACAAATGAGCTGCTTCGCCTACCGCAGCTGCAGATCGCCTGCCATACCAAAAACTTCTTTTGAAACTTCGTCTTTTTTTGGCTCTTAAACTCTTCTTGAACATTTCCTCTATGATCTGCAACATAAAAATCGACACCTGGAAGCTGCGAAAAGTCACCAATTACGTAAGTCTCGTCGTCCTTAAAGCAACAGTCAAATTTTTTAATGTATTCGGAGTAAAGTATTTTGGCTCGCTTTTTTGCCTTGACGTTCTTTTTGGAATTTCTGTCCGGAACTTTCTGGACTTTAAATAACTTAAGCCCTTTCTCCTTTTTAACTTTTCTGACAAAAGCCTCAGATCATTGGACTTTCTCAGCTACTTTTCATCCCAAAATATTGGGATTTTTCTTAAAAGAAGCGATCACCTTCTTTGCAGCATTAGGATTATCAAAACCTTTATTTTTTCTACCTCCTTAATTTTTGCTCACGGTCAGACGTTCTATATAGGTTTTAATATCACGCGAAACGGTATTCCGCGAAATCTTAGCTTTTCTAGCAATTACTTTGAAAGTCCAATTTTTATTTTCGTTAAATATTTTGGAAATTTTTACACGCACGTTTATTTCGCTGCTCGTGGTGAAGCCAGAAATTAACGAAAGAGTAAAAAAAGTAGCATGCATATTTGTACATATTTACCAAAGCCAATTTGATTAAAATTTTTTTGAATTTTTTGAATCTGAGCAATTAACAAGTAATAATGTGTGCACTAGTTTCATCGTGCGCAAACCTTATATGTACGCACAAAATTTTATCAAAGTAAATAAAGGTCCAAAGTACATTTTTTGATAAATTTCCCAAAAATATTTTTTAATCCAGAATTTTTTGGACAAGAATGGGTTCTTAGCAGCACCGGATTATCATGTCAAGATCAAAAAAAATTAAGCCGGATGGTAAGAATTTCTAAGTCTGATATGTTTCCCTTTTCCTTTCCCTTTCAGTTTCTGAGCAAAGCTAAAATTATTTTTTCTGTTGCTTATCTTCGTTTTGTAACTCATTTGATATTGCACTCTTCTTTGTTCTCAACAGATCTATGCAAAAAGGGAAACATATCAGAGTTAAAAATTCTTACTAATCAGCTTAAGAGTCACTAATGATTCCAATTGGCAATGGATGAAACTATTGTAGCGAAATTTGGTTTATGCTAGAAGACTCTTGAAATAAATACCAACGATAGAAACTAAACGCTACTAGCTAGCATACACCATCTAGCGTAATGGTGTAAAAATAATAAACCGAACAGACGCTGCAGTACACTATTAAAGTCAATAACATAGAGACATCTAGATTGTGAAATTCATACAACGTACAACGCCATCTAGCATCTAACATTCTGGATGATTGTGAGCTCAACATCAGTGCGCCATGCTGGTGAATTGTGGATAGTGGTAGAATGCACGCTACAAAGTAGCACTGGTGGGTTGTAGATAATGGTAGAATATACGCCACTTCGAAGGTACTGGATTATTCGAGAGAGTGATGACTGCAGTATAAAAAGGGTTGTCATCTGAGCTGAGTGACACAGTAGTATTTCAATAGTTAAGTGGAACACTTGAATTAAAAGCAATAAAGTGAATACAGTGTGATCCGTAGTAAAGTAAAACAGTTTTCTATACAGTGTTAAATTAATATTAGAATTTGAACGTTAATAAAATAAACCATTTTATAACTAAATAAGTTTGTGTGTTTTTAATTGTTACACAATCCAGTGATCGAACTCGGAAAAGTGTGAGAGATCGAAATTATCGTCAAAGAGACAGAAATTTCGTAACACTATTATGCATTTATCTTATTTTTTTTGTTTAATTCTTTCGCTGTTGACACACACTGTACTGAACAGTAAAATATATATAAATTATTTTCGGATCATCACAATAAATGTCTTTATTTGCAATGATATGTATTTCATGAATTCAAATGACATTTTTTTAGACTATTTTGCAACGGGAGGGGCTTAAAAAACAATACTTTTTGTTTTAGATATTTTTTTAATCATTTTTGTATTTCCATTAAACTTTTGATGGTTATGTGCATTTTCTGAGCGATAGAATTGACTAAATGTTGGTACATTTTATCTACAAGTGATTGATCGCATTAAATTTTGAGCAATTTTTCATTAGAAGCAAAGCCCAAAGAATTTATTTTTTTTGCCGGATTTTTGTTTTTCAGTCTTGCTTAAAATATTAAAATATTAAAAATGATTATTTTAATTTTTTAAGAAAAGAACAAAAGAAATTTATATTAAAACTTTTATTAAATATCTTAAAATGCTCTTCAATAAAAAATTGAATATTATATACCTTTTCAATGAAAAAAATTGAAGAACATTTACCAATTTTAACTTTACTTAAAATTGTAATTCTCTATTAAATTAACATAGCCCAAGGACATGCTGTATTGTAATGACATATGAACATTTTCATAGAATTTTGATTTCCAATTACATTACACACTTCCATCATCAACTGTATTGTGTAGTTATCAATTAAAAACCAAACAATGAATAGCTGTCGGAATGGGTGGGTCTTTATATGTCTGCATATGAATGGAAATCCTTCAGCTCATATCGAGATTTAACAATCAGTTTTATGTAGGATCTCAATATGTCTGCATGTACTTACATGCATATATTCAATTGTACACACATTGCTGATGTTACTACTTTGCAATTCCAAGTTTTTTCAATTAATACAGTTTGTATTTTCAAAAACCCACAAACACACAAAAACATACATACTTCAAATACAAAAATCAATGTCATTTCTGACAAAGTAACGGAAATGCAAATTAATGCTATTTGGGACATGTGGATTGTTGTTGCGAGTGTGGGGGTCTTTACACATAAAAACAAATGTGTACGACCACCACATGCTCATGTTTACGTTTGTTGCTTGTGTTTGCATTTAAAATTTAATTTTTTGCAACAAAAAAGCAAAAAAAAAAATGGAGAAATATTTTCCAGTTTTTGCATAAATTCAAATTCGATTCGTTTGTAAATGTTGTGGAAAATGATTTGTGGGAAACTGTTGCAAACTTGTTGTTTACACCAATGTGATTGGTATTAGTGTGAGTATTTGTGTGCTTGTTTGCGCACAATAGTAAAAGCAAAAAAAAAGTCTGACATATGTATGCAAATGTCCTGACACAACATATAAATTTGTTGTTTTATGAAGCTTTTCGCTGTTTGCTATGTGAGTTTTCTTTAACGTTATTTAAGGAAATATTTGTATTTCGTTTGCTTTTTGGATAGCCAGCAATTAAAAATTATTGCTTTTTAGAGGATTCAAAGTTATTTGATTAATTTATTGTAGTTTTTAACATTTTAAAGAAAGATTTATTAAGATTACTTAGTCTTACTGATAAGTATCATCTAGAGTCATACTAAAGTGTCACTCATTCATTCAGATATACTTAGATATGCTACATATATATTGCTATAAATTCAAATTCAGTTCATTTCAATTCAATTCGATTTGATTTTTTTGCTTGCTTGATCACAATATGTTAGATGATAGTTTGAATTAACTTAATATATTAGCCGAAAATTTGTGTGAAAAGCTTAAAAAAAAGGTTAAAATCTCTTTAATGGTTCATGAACAATTAAGGAGATTTTAACCAAAAATAATTAGTTATTCTTCGACCGCTTTATTTTAGAATCAAGAAGTGCGATTTCCTTGTAATAAAAATGATATTCGCTCTCTAGAAGCATATTATTTTTAGTGCAAATGCGACTGATAGTTACCTGTTTAAAATTTAAAGTTGGTGAGCTGAACAGAGCCTTTTTAATAGCATTCAGTTCAAAGACCATTATACCGATAGAGGAAGCGGAGTAAATAGAATTAAAAAAGAATATAGAAAGAAAAAAAGAAGAGACAGATAAGAGATTACTCTTCCTCAAACTTCTTCGCTTAAGAAATTTCAGGGGTATCAGAAGAAGACGAAAATGAACAGAATTCATTCCCAAGACATCGCTACCCAAAAGCCTTTTCCTGCATCTTACAAAAGCTGAACAGCTGCAGAAGAAGTGCTTCATAGTGTCGTCATCGTCAAAGCACGATTAACATATTGAATCAAATACTTACATATACTAAGTCCCGTGATTAACCATACTAATAGATGAAGAAAAAATTTCGATATTTTCCTAGACGATCCTTTTACGAAACATTTTGTAATTTGTAAGCTTTTGAATTGTCCTAGATATATGGAGTGCATAAGCACTGCAGTGGGTCTTGAAGTCAAAGCCACCAAATTGGAGAAAAAAGTAGTAGGTTGAACTTTTGCTTCAGATACTGACTAAACCTCGACGTTAGATCTCTTGAACTACAAAAATAAAAAAAATTTCGCTCAAAAATGGTAAAAATCTCTGCACTAGTTCAGGATATGACTCTAAGTTAGTTGATAGCTGGATAACTACAAATTAATTGTTAAATGCCATTTTTGCCTTACATACATAATATAGGGTTTTTCAATAGGAACGCTACAAAAGTAGACCAATAAGGACAGCAAACGACGCCATATTTTTTCCCGCTCTTTTGACATTTCTCTTCAGTAAGGTTTGCCATTTCATCATGGAAAGATATACGATCCAACAACGAGTCGCAATTATTAAAATTTACTACCGAAATTCGGAGTCAGTGACCTCAACTTTAAGAGCGCTACGTCCAATTTATTATCGTCATAATCGTCCTGTCAGATCAACAATTGAGCGTCTAGTGGAAAAATTTGAATCCACAGCCACAGTACAAATTGTTCCCGTGCCAGTGAGACAAAGAAGTGCCCGTATTATTGAGAATATTGCTGCCGCTAGCGCATCAATTGAGGAAGACCCAAATCAGTCTCTCACACGTCGTTCTCAAGCGTTGGGCATCTCTGTGACGTCGTTGTGGCGAATTTTGCGAAAAGATCTTGGCCTACATCCTAACAAGATCAAATTGACGCAAGAACTGAAGCCGCTTGACCACCAGAATCGTCGTATGTTCGTGAATTTGGCTGAGCAACAACTTGAAAATGATACGGATTTTCATCGAAAAATCATCTTCAGCGATGAAGCTCATTTCTGGCTGAACGGCTTCGTCAATAAGCAAAATATGCGTTAGTTAGAAACAACAAATCTTAACAAGATTTTAAAAGGAACTAAATTTTCTAAAAAGGTTTTAATTTTTAAACAATTATGATTAATGGCTATTAAGATATATGTGCATTTCCACAGCTTGTCATTTTAGCCGGCCATGTTTTCGATTTTTTTTTTTTCGAGTAGACCCTTTAACCATGGTTTTTCTTGAAGTTAAGACTATCTTGGCTCTACTTTTTCAAAAATAATGCTGCTTCCGTAAATTTTTATATGAAAAAGTTTCATGATACTAAAAAATATTTGGTGAGTCTTAAAAATAAAAAAATCTTTTAAGAAAATGCTAAAAGTCATACACATAAACAATTTTCTTAAATTTTGTTTAGTGTAGTGGTAGTAAACCTTTGTTCTATCTCTTCTGACAGCTCGATTTTGGTTTGGCATAAGTAGTGAAACAAAATGTTGTTTGAAATTTTTAAATAAAAAAATTATATGGTTTAAACTTTAAAATTTTGACTTTTCGCCTTCAGGTCAACTAAGGAGAAACGCAGTTGTCTTGATGCCGTTGAATCAATATCAACTGTACGATTAATAAAGCGTTAAAATTTACTTTACAAACACACAAATCACAATTGATATGTAAACGCCGAAAGTAAATAAATGGATTTTTCAAGTCAATTGAACAATGTGTTGTGTGGTATTGTACTGAACTTATTGTTTATTTAACGATTATTGTTTTCTCACTCATTCAAACCACCACACAGTAACCGTATTGTTGTGACGATGTTTAAAACAAAAAAAGAAATGTAAACGGAAATCAAATTGCACTTCCGCTGCCACCATTACCGCTGGGTATTTTCTGAAGGTCGAACAAATGTATAAATTTTACTTCATGTTTCAGTTGTTGTTCTTTAATAATGCTTTTTATTAAATACATTTCAGAGTGCGAGAGTGTGAAGGCGTGGCGCGGGTAAGAGAGGAAAAAAACACGCGTAAAACAAAAGTAAGTAAGTAAAATAAACAAAGCGGAAATGTTCGCCTTTTGAAGCGTATTTTTTTCCGGACATGCGCCATTAAAATGAAGATGAAAAGAGCGTGAAAAAGAGCGCCAGAGAGTGGTTTTCCGTCATTCTCTTCGAAATGTTCAACTGTTATACAAACATACTACGTCATTAAACATTTACGTATGTTTTTGTATTGCTGCTGGAGCAGATTAAATTCTTAGCGGTTGAATAAAATTTAAACCGAGGTCGTTTCAAATCAAATGAAAAAATAAAACGTTTGTTGCCATTTCTACGCTGCGATTCACTCACATGAATACATATTTCTTACCCTTTCGTTGCGTTTGTTTAATTGGTCGTTTCACATTTCCTTTGAGCTACACGTGTAGTTTGTTGTATTTGAACTTCAGCAAATGCTGAAAAATCAGACACATATATTTACGCATTTTTTCTTTTGCATTTTATAACCTGCTACTTTTACATAATGCAGTAAATGTAGTTTGGTTTTTTCCGGGCACATCATAATCTAATTTACATCATTTGTTTTCTTTGCTCCATTATAGACAGCATCTATGTACATTTTCGACAATGAACTACGAGTACAAATTATGATTTTTGTGTTTAACCTCTAATGTCAATATTTTTATTTTATTTTATTTATTAAAAAAATATACACCCCTGTATATTTTTGCCTATGGGTTATATCGAAAACAAATTTCAAAAAATCTATTTAATAATTTAAAGAAAGAATATCACAGCAACTTTGTTATATATTCAGCAAAAATTGTTGCAAATAAAATATCTATTAAAGAACAACAGTATATCATCAAGAGGTTAAGCTATCGCCCATCGATGTTTTCAATTTCCGTTCATGTGTAAACACAAATTTCCTATAATCGCAAATTTAGCTCATGGCTCATAAATAATTTAGTAGCTCAATATTAATGTAAGGTATAGAGGTATTGAATTTAAGCGTTTTATTCTCTGTTTTTTTTACACAATTTTCTCACACTTTATATCTATTGTTCTTATAAGTAATTTTCCCACGATGTCTTTTGTATTGACTCACCATATTGAATTGTGTTTTCTTCGACTTCCACTTTCACCATTTCGAAATATCTTGTTAATGCATTTGCTTTCACAGATTATCGCTTTACTGTCAGTTTATTGCAAATTTATGGGTTTGTCAACTGACTGCGCTGCTGTCAAAAGTAGGACTCAGTGATTTATTGATATGACGATTGTGCATTTAATAATTCAGGCTTTATAGTACTTTTGCATAACAGATTTTAACTGCTTACATATAACTGCGTATACTTTGCATAGTTGGTATATTAAAATTAAATTGATTTAGTGTATGATAATTGATTTAAATTTGATTTTTCAACAGAGATTGCTGTTGCATTTATGGAGCGAAATTTATTACTACACTGGAAATATTAATTTTCACGTCAAACGATTAAAATTTTAATAAAAAGAAATATTTATTTTTATCAAAAATCGATTTGTATTTTTTCTCATCTACAATTTTGGTTAAAATGTTTTTTTCTATTTAAGAATAAATTGACAAAAAATTCAGATTGTGTTCGAATTCAAGCGGTCATGTTAGATCAAGCGTTACTTAATCAAAAAAATTTACTTTGATGCTTCATTGATGTTTCACAAACTTTAACCATCCTTATCGTACGTAGGCTTACAAATTTGTTTTATGAAAACATCGATGTTTTGCTGATATCAAAATTGAAATTGAAATTATCAATACGACGATACCAATGGAGGTGTAAGGAATTAATATTGATTCCAACGTTAATCAAATAGTGGATTCGTCCACGCTATTGAATGAAGCACAGAATAATCACAATTGATGGCCACTTACCAACCAAAGGAAGCGAGAGAGAATCACGAAAAACTCCTAAAATCTACTGCGGCCAAATTAATTAAATTCAATTAAATATTCATTAAAAATACTTTAATAATTAGCTAATGATTTCGAAAATCATCACAATGTTGTTATAAGTAGCAACTATTTCTTATAAATTTATAATTTTTAAATTTTGTTAAGATTGATAAAAGTAATTTTCGCTAACTTTTGTTAAAATTGAGAAAAAATTACATACGTCCTTCGTAAAGTACTTTCTGATTCCAGCTACAGACAATCGCGAACAGTTCAAATGCCATCAATGATCTATATTTTCTGTCAAATGATAAAAGTAATGTTTTTTTTTTTTTGTGATATTTATTATGTATATTTTCTTTTAAAATTATGTTTGCTTGTCTTATTTTTAATGCAAAAATTAATGCTAGCTATTGTTCCTAAATTTTTTTTTGTTATAACTTAATTTATTTTTAATTTTAGCATAAAAATAGCTTCCTTTCCATTATTTTGAAGTTCTTTTATAACTCTTAATGAAATGTTAATTTGTGCTAAATATATTCAAAGTGTCACAGTTTGAGTAGAAGGTTAAGAACTCAACTAAAAACCTAATTTCTTGGTGAACTCGTAAAACTTTAAGATGTGATTGCTTGTAAATGTGATAGCTTCAAACTTTTTTATATGTTAATTCATATATGTATGTATGTACATACAAACATATGTAGATGAGTTAGGGTGATTTTAAAATTTTATAAAATACTTATAGTAGATTCCTTATACTGGATTTGGCATTTTTCTTATTAATTACGACTGTTGGCCTTTTTATGTATCCCAATTTGTCTTGTTTTGCCTCTAAGTTATAAGCCTGAAAATGTGCTATGATATTTTCAATGTTAAAAATAAAAAAAATGTCCAGCTGGTGCTTAACGTGGTCTTAAATCGATATACATAAAACCTCTCAGGACCGAATTTAAGTGGGAGGACTTAAAATATTTAAGTTTACATTTTAACAACATTAAATCTGAAAGCGCTAAGGACATGGCACTACTTAATGTGTTTTTCTAATAAAAACAGAGATATTTTTCATCATCAATTGAGATGTCTAAGGCAATCTCTCATTACACAATTAAGAAAGTTTCGAACCAATTTTTTTGGGTTCACCTTTGCTGACGTTCATAGAACCAACATTAATGCATATAATTGTAGGTGAATGTGTCTGTAGTTGTGTGCATAAAAGTGAAAATTTTGTACCGCGAACTGAATTCATTAAATCTTCATAGCAGAAAACCATGTAAGGTTGCGAAAACAACTTTTCCTTAAAAGAAACAAACACACACACACTCCAATGGAATCACAGAAACAAGGGCAAAGCTTACAAATACACACACATGAGACGACGACAACAAGGACAACTTTCAACAAAGTAGTTAAGCAAAAGATATGCAAGAACAACAACAAAAGCGATAACTTTGATATATCCTTGCGAACTATAAACACTTTGTAACTTCCTGCGAAAGTTTTCCATTTCATATCTTCAAGAATTTTACTTCATTTGAATTTCATTTCTGATTCGTTTTTACCAACAAATTGGATATTAATGCGAAATGCAAAACATAACGTACGATAAGGAATAAAAAGTTAAAAACGTTTAAAACTTGAATATTTGATTAAATCAAGCAAATAACTGTGACAACAATTTGGCTGACACACTTACGAGAATGTTTGTGTGGGTGAGCTCTATTGGTGTTTTTTAGTATACACTTTATAATTGTGTTAATAACACTACTTAGATATGTAGGTCGGCTAGTAGGTTAGAAGTAATGATAGTATTTTTGACACTTACCTTATTCTTCATAATAACAAATGGCATTATTGTCATTCATTCGTCGCGGTAAGATATGAAAGCGATGGAGTGGAGTTTCCTGAAAATGAAATAATGTACCATTAAAACAACCGCACCTCTTTATGAAAGAAACAAAAAAAGGCTTCCAATAACATGCTTATTAACTACCTTACCGTGTAAAATTATGTATAAGAATGTGTAAAATAAAGTTGTTGGGCTACCTGTACCTCACTTTTTTCGTACTTTACAAAATAATAAAGTCTTTTATTTTCTAAAATGGTTATGTAGTAACATCAAGAAAACAACGATTACTTCGTTAATTTTGTACTTATATTTATTATTATTCAATTATTGTTAAAAAATTTAATTGCCGCTACACACGCTAATATATATTATTTTAATGAATGTATTTGGGGACATTATCTTTCACATTTCTATTAAAATCATTGGCGCCAGTTTGTGCAGTTTTGAATCATTGCTTATTGTTCAAATTAAATTTAATTTTTAGCACTGTACATGGACCTGTATCCACCAAATTTTATCACAATATCTAGTAAAAATTGCGAAAATTTGGGAACTATACATAGTTCTTCAAAATCGTTTATACTGTCAATACTTAGCTTATATCTTCCGTATTTTTAGCCTTCATAGTAATCGCTTAAGACGTTGCTATACTGCTTAGCCACCGCAATATATTTCCTTAAGTCGACTTTACTCTTAAGAACCTTAGCTTTTGTCTTTAAAATAATGCCTAAATTGTTTTTTAATCATAATTTATGCGAAAGTCTTTTGAAAAAAATTACTTTTAATGTTATAAGCACAATTTTGCGTTACATGACGTATGAGTAACATTTAATTATTTTTCATTGAAAATTAGTTTTTCATTTGGCACCAAAATCGCGTGGGAAGCTATAGCTTTTGTAAAAATAATGGCAAATGTATTTTTTGGGAATTGTTATAAAGATAGAACTTAGGAATTTTTGAAAAATATGTTTTCTTTGAAAGCTAAATTATGGCAATTTAGTAGTAGAGCAACAAATAGGAATAATCTGTAAGTGTAATCATAAAAATAAGAATGAAAACAAAAAGTCAGAAAAAACATATTTTATCTTCGGAAATCGTACAATCCGACCCGCCAGATTATGTTCTCTATTTGGTATAAAATAATAATATTTTAAATATATAATTCTTGTATCCATATTCGTAACGGCTTAAGTTTTAAGACTAAGTAAGGGTAAGTATTTAAGAAAATGACCAATATACATAGTGTAACAATTTTCCTCCCAGTCTTTTCTCATAAAATCCAAAAACTTTAATTTTGTTCGAATCGGAAATGACACCAAATGTGTCATAAGTAAGTACTGTAACGAACTTTTTGCTAGAATCCTGGATCGCTCAAGGATCAATTTCAAAAATGTTAATTTTAAATTTTAGAACGCGGCTTGAAATCAATTCATGTTAACATAAAAAAAATCCTTTAAAGAAAAAATAAAACCATACTTTTCTTTTGACTCTGCGTTAATGTTGTAGAGGGAAACGAAGTCCACTAACTTCCAATATTACTGTACGCTTACTGTTTTAAAGTTATTATTGTCTTACATTATACAATCTTTCAGTGAGCACCCTGTATAAACATAAATAAGAACCTTGATGTATGAGTTTCATTTATATATTTGTAAAAAGTTGTGATTTAATTTTGTTTCTAATTAATTTGCTGTTTTTAGCACACAAATGCAAGGATAAACTTATTACAATGTACATTAAAAGCTACATAAAAGATTTCGAAGATAAATGTATCTCCATTAAATGTGCATAATTTGATTTATCTACATTGTTCATTAATAGTTATGATGGTGTGTCCTTTTATTTAGCAATTTTCATCACTTTAAAAGCGGCTGTTATTGTAACCCATTGCTAAACCTACTTCCAAAGCCTTATGAATAATTCATGTAAACAGACGTGTACAAGATGAGACAACAGTGGTGTAGGAGTGCTGGGGTCAAAATAAATTGCAAAATATTTTTAGCAACGTAAGGAATAGAAATGTTTTTTTTTTTTTTATCGAACTAATTATGTAATTTTCTAATTGCTATTGACTTATAAAAGTTATTAATTATTGAAAAATTTTAATTATCATCTGAATCATCGAAAAGAATTTTATAGTTACAACAAGTAGTCTGTATCACAACTGATAAATTTAGTCGTCAAATTCATTTGATCTGCAAGAAAAGTTCAAAAACTGTATCCCTTCATCTCAGTTCAAATTTGTCCGAACAAATTTAGTTTTTGTGTGAGAAGTACCATCTAATGCAAAAGAAATTAGCACAGTTTTCAATCCTACGAAAATTGTTTTTTTGAATTGCGATACTTAGCACAAATTAGTTCAAAGTTTCTATCGGATTTTGATTGATCAACTTTGTTTAGTTTTTAGGAGAAATATGAAAAACCAAAACAAATTCTCAACTGTTCTTAAAAAATATTTAGTCTGCGAGAATCTTTACTAAGAATTTTTTGAAATATAAGCGATTCGCTCATTTTCTGAATTACAAAGATTTCTCCAGGAAACACACTTCGCTGTCTTCTTGATAAGATTATGGTGAAACTAGTAAGCATCATATATACATAAATCAAGACCACTCAATAATTCAATCTAACGCATCATTTTAATGACAGTGCAAACACTTCGCATATCATGATTCCAGCAAGGGGAGCCTTTTGAAAGCCTTGCGAGTGAGACTGGATTGCTTCAATGTGTGACGGAAGTTAGTAGTTATGTTATCAACCAATTTTAAAATTTTAGAAAATGTACGTTTTTTGAAAGAACTTGATCATAGTTTGATCAGATTGATTTTCAAAAGTTACTGCTTTATGCCGGATAAGAGACCTCTTTACAACACCACTGAACAAATCGATACAAACATTCACCAGCACAAACACAAATACTCATGTAATCATTTGAAGCTGAAAAAACAACGACTGTGATGTAATAAAATGAGACTGTTGATACAAAATATGAAATAAAAAGGATACTAAAATGAAATCGCTTCATTATGAGATGCGCACACACACACATATAATACCAATGGAGGCTCAGAGGTAAAGAAAACGTAGCAGGAACGTAACAGGAAAAGGAAATTTAAGTCTACACAAATTGAAATAATAGCGGTTTGAATTTGTAAAGTGAATTATGTGTATGAGTGTATTGCGGTTGTGTATATACGTGTTTGCATAACAAATTATTATCAATACATACGCAATGTTTTAAGAGAAGTCTTTTTTTTTTTTTGAAAGTTATTTAAATGAGTTCCAAAAAATGGGTTGCACAGTATTTTCAAGTAATTTTGTTGAAATTCACTTAGTTTAATAGACATAAACAAACACAGATGCATGCATGCATACCAAAACCACATATAGACCACTAATAAACTAACCAAAATGTACAACATACATATGTATGTGTGTACAAACACAAGTCCAATATGCTGAAAATGCTCAAGAATATAAAAATTTTTGTGGTTGCTTTTTTGTTTTGTTTTTAGGACAAATATGAAAAACCAAAACAAATTCTCAACTGCTGCTGCTCTATGAACTGTGAGAAGTCAAAGTTTTGAGCATTCAATAAAACTTAACAGCCATTCACACACATACACATACACAAGTAGAGTGTCCGTTATTTAAAAAAAAAAAATTTGTTAATGTCTTTCGCCATTTGAATCGTAAGCTTGCACGCTACTGGCACACTGTTACAATTATTATCCTTTAACTTTGTTAGAAGTATAGCAGGCTAGACTTGTCACCATGCTATGTCAGGATCGGATGAAATCATTTAGGTATACGGGGCAAAGCCTTCACTCGCTGTACTCGTTTGCGTAGCCAAAGATTTTTCTTAGAGAGCTAAGATATTGAATTATCAATAAGTAACGTCTCATAGTAAAAATTTACAGCATTACATTTGAAAATCGAGTGATGAGATTTATTGAAAGCTCAGTATATAATTGCAAGATTTTTGATAAAAAGTTTAAACAGCTTCAATTAATTGGAAATATATGTATTGAGAGAAAGTGGGAATATTTCGAAGCGTCCGGTTTTTCAAAAGAATTTTTATTATAAGAAGACGTCTTGGTGTAGTTCCTACTGTTTCTGCGGCCTTCTTTTCATATTTTGATGATGTCTCCTACCAGAGCATCGTATCAACATGCTTGCACGATCATTTGCATCAACAGCTTCAACCTTAGGCATTGCCGCTGCAGGTGAAGTTGCCAAGAACGCGTCATCCATTTTCATTCTTCTTGATGAAATTTTTGCAATTTGAAAAACCCACTTTCTTTTTTTCTTTATTTTGCTTAACTTTTATTAACTAATATTTTAAAAATATATAATGCTCATTAAGTCCTGACACATATGACAAAGTATTAGTATATTATGAGGAGGAAAAAGTCCATTCTAAAAAGTTTTTTTCTAATTATAAATTTTTTTTTTTATTATTTAGAAATTTATAATTGACTAGCATTACCCTGTGCGCATCGCTTCACCTCAACCGTGGTGTATATTCAATGTGCAGTCTGCGTGAAAATTCTGTTTAAAAAATACTTTTATATGAGGACCATCCTTAGTATGCACCCAAAATAAAAAGTTTACAACCTAAACATTGCCTCTTGATATAAAAACCACGTGGTGTAAATTCCATGAGAATCGATTTAGCGGTCTTTGAGAAAATGATAGTTAAAAATATTTTTGTGTGAGGGCCACCCTAAATATGCACCCTAAATAAAAGTCTTGTAGCTTAAGCTATGCTTCATAACATTAGAGCTACGTGGTGTAAATTTAGTGCGAATCGACTAACCTGTCTTCTTGAATATGATATTTGAAAATATTTTTGTATGAGGGCCACCCTAAATATGCACCCTAAATAAAGTTTTTACAATCTTATTTGTGTTTCTTTACATAAAAGTCATGTGGTGTAAGTGACATGAGAATCGAGTTAGCGGTCTTCGAGAAAATGATATATAAAAATAATTTTTGTGTGAAGGCCACCCTAAACAAAAGTTTTGTGGTCTAAGCTATGCTTCTTAACATAAGAGATACGTGATGTAAATTCGGTGTGAATCGATTTATTTGTCTTCGTGAAAATGATATTTAAAAGCATATTTGTAAGAGGGCCACCCTAAGTATGCCCCTAAATAAAATTTTTACCATCTAATCTGCGCCTCTTAACATAAAACCCATACGGAGTAAATATCATGAGAATCGATTTGCATGTCTTTGAGAAATCGCAAATTTTAAAATTTTTATGTGTGAGGGCCACCCTAAATATGCATCCTAATTTAAAGTTTTATGGCCTATGACACCCGCTTGATTGATACTAACATACTGTAAAAATTTCATCAAAATCGGCTGGATAGTTTCCGCGTGCATAAGAGACAGACAGACAGACAAAAAATGAATTTTATATAATAGATATAAAGAAACATTGAGGCACATTAATTATACAAGAGTTTCAGAAGAATCTAGTCGAAAATTATTTTTGTCCACAAAATTTTCGGATCTGTAAGATATCTTTTTCAAAAATTATGCAAATAACATTATTTTAAAATATTCTCTTATTTTTCTATATAATAAAAAGGTTGCATTAAAAACTAGCTATAAGTCGGAAAATCGAAAAGTTCTGAATTTTTTTCTCCTTACTTCAAAAGAGCTTAAAACAGTATTTTTCACATAGCCCGTAAATATAATAACTTGCGAAATAATGACAACGGCAAACTTAAAAAAAGGAAAAACTTCGTAAAAGATATGTAAGGAATCACAGCAGAAAGGAAAGAAAAATTTAATGAAGGCACTGAAAAATATAATTACTCTGTTTGAATAATAATGATATTTGATTGAAATGATATTGATTGTTGTGAAAGTAATTTTCACTCTAAAATTTTTGAGTTTCTGTCAGTCCGTTAGTCAGTTTTTACAAAGATTTCTTTAAAGAATAAGATATACGTAGTTTTTTGAAATAAAAATTGTGATAAATAGCGGACACTCTATTATACAAATACAGAGTGAAAAGCTGTCGATGGACGTTTATAAGCAATGTGCTACATGAAATGTAAATGAGTATATTGTCGCCGGTATATCATGTTATCAGTTTTAGAAATATGAAGCAAAAGCTAAATAAAACATTTTTTTTAAAACTAAAACGTTTTTTAAAATACCAACTTTTCTATCAATTTTCTAAAGCTTAAGACTCAAATGAAATGGAGTCCAATATGTTTTTTTTTAAGTTTTTTTATTGAACACTAAACACTTCTATTAGTCCAAGAGCCGGCTGTAGAAAAGTCGAGTGTATAAGATTACAGGATGGGATGCATGCCAAATGATAGAGCTTGACGAGCCTAAATAGAATATCTTGGGTTGTCTTGCCAAAGCCTGTCCCGATGGCCGAAAATGCCCGAATTTTAACCAATTTTATTGTTCTAATTAAAACTGTAGTATATAACAGCTCGAAATGAATGCCAAATGATAGAACTCGAAGAGGCCTAATTATAATACTTGGAATTGCATTGTTGAATCCTGTCCCAAACATGGGTTTTCACCGGTTTTTTAGGTCAATTTTCATTAATGAAGATAACAGCTTGAAATTTGTGCCAAATGATAAATATCGAAGAGCCTTAATAGAATATATAGGGTTGCCTTGTAGAAACCTGTCCCAAACATGAGTTGCCACTCATTTAAGAAAAGTTGACCCCAAAAACGGGTGTCAAATAATGTTTAGAATATGATTCGACAAGGCAACCCTATATATTCTATTTAGGCTCTTCGATATCTATCATTTGGCACGAATTTTAAGCTGTTATCTTCATTAATGAAAATTGACCCAAAAAACCGGTGAAAACCCATGTTTGGGACAGGATTTAATAATACAATCCCAGGTACTATATTTAGGCTTCTTCGAGTTCTATCATTTGGCATATATTTCAAGCTGTTATGTACTACAGTTTTAATTAGAACAACAAAATTGGCTAAAATTCGGGCATTTTCGGCCATCGGGACAGGCTTCGGCAAGGCAACCCTAGATATTCTATTTAGGCTAATTGAGCTCTATCATTTGGCATACATCTCATCCTGTAATCTTATACACTCGACTTTTCTGCAGCCGGCTCTCAGCCTATATTGCAAATTAACAAGATCAATCGTTCAAAAAATGAACGATGGAAAAATAGCACGAATGAGACTAAAAAATATTTTCAGTGGCATTTGCAATTTTAAAAGTTTTCAAAAATCTGATACTAATGGTGTTTGTTCTTTCTTTCACAAAAATTTGCTCAATAATATCTGCACAATACTTAGAAAATTTCAATCTGTGGGAACTATTATTGTTGAAACTACTTGTTGTTAGCCCTTTCATATAATTGCTGTTCAATTATAGTTCTATCTCAAAACTGCCCAATGTTTCAAAATTATTTGAGAGTATCGCATTGCTTGCTGCACAGGCAGTTTCATTTACAATACCTGCCGTACTTGATATTTGCAGCGTACATATTGGTTACTGATTTTCTTCGTTTGATTTAAACAGAAGTCGGATTTTGACAGCATTTGGTGAGTAATTCGACATTGAAGATGGTCCTGGGCTACCAACTTTTGAAAGTTCGGTGAAGACCTTTTAACTATAGTATGTAGCAGAGAGCTGTTGGTCAACCAATATCAATAGTCGTTGCCGTTGCCGTTGCCAGGAATGAAAACTGTCAGACATTATGAGTGAGTGTAATATTTATTTGACTCAAATAATTAGCCTTGATGAGAAAAATGAAAAAATTAAAAATGTTGCCAGGTTTCGCTGACTTGTGCTTTTCTATAGATGGCCATGAAAAACACTTCCGTTTTTTGTCCCGTTCGAATGGCTTTTTTATTGCCTCTACCTCGGTACCAGTATTACGTCTGGCATCAACTTTATCACTCAATATAGCTCTACCAAAGGGCTATTCTTTAAAGTAACAGAAAAAATAACAGTGTTTTACTTTGACTTTTATTCCACTTTAAAAGTGTACTTCTGTCCCGTTCAACATGAAAGAAATGCCCATATGAAGCCCTTAAATTTTTCAATGAATTCAGAAAATGTAATTGAAAATTTTATTGCCAATGATAATGAAACATTTCTTTTGCAAGTTATATTTTTTTTTGCATAAAAATTCATTTGTCGATGTTTCGATTCAATTAAAAATGTCCATAAATGTTTTAGTGCACCTGACTGCTTAATAATGCTGCAGTAATGGTTTAAAAAATGGTTTTTGGCTTTAGTGTATCTGAAAACAACCTTATATATTCTTTATTATGCATGCCAATGTGAATTTGTAAAGATAGTAAATCCAGTGCACTATAATTTGATAAAAGGAGTAATTCCATTAGTTCTATTAAATTTATGACAAATTTTTATACTTCGTTATCTTGAGAAATAACATCCCAAATCATAAGTGGAAAAGGTGGACAAAGATTAGCATTTCTCTAGCAGACATTTTCATATTGAAAAGATTAATTTGATGCAACATTAATGGGGGCGATATATTGCCTTTTTCTGTTTCACCATAATTAAAATAATGTTTTCTTATTTTGAGAAATTCTAGATCAAAATGTTTATTTTTTATAAAGTAAAGGATAATGTGACTCAGGTCATATTTCAAAACTCCTTCAAAAATATCGTGTAATAAGTCAACTGTAAAGTTTCTTACGACATGAAATTTGTTTATTGAATTAAAAATAGAGTTTTCTCTGACTCTCGTATCAAGTACGTTATCTAGCTCTAAGTCTTAATAGTAAGTAATTAATTCTACTACGTAGTTCACTGAAATTTTCTTCAAAATCAGTTTTTGAAGCAATTTTATTAACTTTACGAAATCTGCAAAAATAGTGTGATGAAAAAGATCTGGTAAGCCCTAATACACTTTATTGAATTTTCTCCCAATATTAAGCCTAATTTAAAGTATAACTTTTAAATTCCACTTTTTGTTTTCACTCCTAAACCATTTTTCTCTAAATCGTTTAGACTATCAATAAATTTATAAAAACACTCCATAGTTCTTTATGTCTGCAGATTTAGATGAGACGGCAGAAAAAGGGAATTTAATTTGTGTCTCATGGACATAGGCGCTGTCTGAAATGAATAATAGGAAGCTAGAACAAGATTTGTATGAGATCCTAATGCATTGTTAACTTCAAAGTCATCAAAACATAAGAAATATGGAATGACTATTCCGTCTATATAACCTTCTTTTTTGGAATGCCAAAGTTTACCATTCACAAAGTTACTTAATATGTTATTTTGAGATAACATTTTGATTTTTTTTTTCAAATTTCTCGAAAACATTTGGTATTCCCAACTGCTTTTTTAATAATTGGGTAACCATAGTTTTTTATAAATAAGTCAATGAAACCAATCCCATAAAAAAATTACAGTACTTTTGACTGACTAACTAAGCATCTTAAGATCAGAAATATCATGCGCAATATAAGTGTATGTCATTCACAAGCTCCTCACGTAACTTCGGAGGATAAACTACACATATACCAGCTTAGCCAACACGAGCAAACAATGTAGAATGAAATTTAGTAACACATAAAAATTAATATCGGGGCATATTCTCAGAAATTGATTTTTATAACTTACACCTTTTAAGACCATTTTCACTTACATTCCTTAATTCAAAATAAAAAAAGTACTGGAACACAAACTTAAAGTTTTTAATAAAGTTCTAAAACACTACATAATATCAAATGCAAGATAAATGAATAATCAAGATAAGAAATTAATATTTAAATTGAGGATATTAACTTTTAAGAATATATTCTTTTGAAATATTTCTTGCACACAAGAACATATAAAAAAAATATTAATGAAAAACTGGACAACTCTGCAGGATAAATTTTATTATTACAAATTATTGATTTCATTGTTAAATGTATTTTAGAAAGTTCATCGTAATAGCAAATTAAAATTAAATAAAGACAAACAAAAACAATATGAAATCGCTGAAATAAAAAAAATGGCACGTAGTGCTGTACTACAAAATTAATAACTCAAACAAGCAAACGCTAAAGTTTTTTACCATCCACGGACATTCTTTGTGATAAGTAAACAAACGGCAAAAATAACTTTTACTCAACACTGCACGGCAAGTAAACTCTTAATATTTAGAATGCTGGTCCAGTTTCATCAAATTGTTTTCACACCTGTGGACAGTGGTTCCAAAACGCGTTTTTTGCCAGAGAGCGCAAATCTTGTCCGAAATTAAGAATTTTTTCTTCAAATCAAAGCTTATTGAAATTCCAAGAAATCCTTGGCGCTTTTTTTTTAGAAAAAACGAAACAATATTTTTTTTAAATAATTTTTTGGTTCAAAAAATGCTAGAGACCGGCAATTTTTTCAAAAATAAATAATTTATTTTCTAAATTAGAACTCCAAGGATTTGTTGGAATTTCGGTAAGCTTTGTTTAAGAGAAAAAAATTGTTAATTTCGGACAAGGTTTGCGCCTCTAGTCATTTTTGAACCAAAGAATATGAGAGAAAAATTTTTTAGAATTTAACCTACAATAATTAAAAACGATAACTTTTTTTCAAAATTCGTGCTTCGATGATTTATTGGCATTTTGGTTGGGTTTTTGATATACAAAAAAAAAATGCTTATTTCAGGCACCCTATAGCATTTTTTGAACCCAAATATAATTTTAAAAAAATGTTTTGGACTTTAACTTAAAATAATTTAGTTTCAAAAGTCGAGGTCAGCTAATTTGCTTGTATTTTAGTTAGCTCTCATTTAAAATTGAAAGTTGTTAATTTCCCATAAAACTTTCATTCCTTAGAAATTTTTGAACCAAAAAAGATTTTAAGAAACCTTATTTTCTGCCTTTTAACTAATAAGAACAGTATTTTTTCCCAAATTCTAGCACCAAGGATTTCTTGGAATTTTAATGAGGTTTAAAAGAAAAAATTCTTAATTTTTGACAAGATATGCGCTAAGAACTAAGAAAAATTACAAACATTTTTTTTTTTTAAATAAAAAAAAGTTTTAACATTTTTTCAAAACAAATGCTCTGATGATTTGTTGGTATTTTTGTCAGCTTTCATTCAAAAAAAAAAAAAAAAAATGTTCATTTCCGACAAGATTTGCGGACTCTAGCGATTTTTGAACCAAACAACTCGATTCGGGACAACTGTGCACTGTGCTGTGATGTGCGAACGTGACATATTGAATTACGATAACTTGTTGGTGTAGAATACACATAGTTTGTATGTGAAAAGTAACTTTTACAGAAACGAAATGGATATATAAATATTTGAATATAATGTAATTGGTCTTCAAACTTTAAGATTTAGTTTTTTCTATTAAGATGAGAGATTTTAGAAGCCTTGAAAATTTAAGAAAACTAATAATTTTAGTGGTTTCATAAAGATAAACAGTCACTCCAAATGAATTCAATGACTTTACGGTATCTTTCTCATCAATTCACTATATTTAGAAGCACCTTGTATTCTTCATAAAAGTACCGATCCTATGCCAAAAATAAGACACTTAGAGATTCCTGTTGGTTTCGATTTTTCAAAGAAGTTTTAATTGAATTCTTCCTTTTACCCATTTTAATAAAAAATGTTCGCCTATGTGAAACTAAACAAATGCTGAAATTTTTTTAATTTATAAAAAAACAATTATTTATAAAATGACCATGCTGCATTATAAGGTGGGCATTATCATTTAACTATAAAAAAATATTTCTGAAATTAAAAGTACGAAATGTTTTTAAAATAGGGAACTAAATACAAATACATCATGATCAAGAGTAATAATGTAATAACTCACAGGTGTGATTAATTTGTGACAATGAATACAATACATTCGAAGCTGAAATGAAAATCTTTTCTGCAATAAAAAATTTCGACAAATTGATACGTTAATAAATCATTGGAACATACGTTGCTAACAAGCAGTTGAACTTTACCTGCAGTTGAACAATTTATTGATACCTTCATTCAATCAAAAAATAGAACGATTTATTGCTTAATTTAAAACAAGTCAAAATTTATCGTTACAACTCAAAAAGGTTTTCGTTTTGCTGGGTTCAGTTAATTTAAAATGTTGATTTATTTCACATTAATATCAAGCAATTTCTTTTCATTTCACAACAAACCTCAATAGATTTTAAAACTATTGAAAATTGTACCAAAGACTGGAATGCATAAGCACAAAATAGAAACTCAGAAATTGCTTAATTTATATATAGTCAGATTAAATTTTCGAACTGAGTTTATAAATAGGAGTAAATAATATTACATAGTTATTTTTATATCACATGTAATGTTCTCATTACTTAAACTTTTACTTAGCAACAAAATATATAGGTCTTACATGATAATCGCGATAACTTCAAATATATATCGTAATGTTTCATGTTTCATTATACCAAAACTTTTGAACATTAGTAAATATAAAGAGTGGTTGAAATGCTAAAAGCATGCTATATGTTGTCCATAAACACTAATTCATTGTCTAAGTCGGTAGTTTTACACGTTCTTCACAACCGTCTCTTTAGATATTCTCATTTTGAATATTAACTAAATGAAAAAATTAAATAATTAATGAATTTTCAAAAACACGCAAAGACTCCGAAAACCGAATATTTTCTTTTTATCAAAACGATTTTTGTAAATCATTTCAATAAAAGCCTAGGTTAGGTTAAGTTATTTACGGGAGATAACCGTATCATCATAACTTAGGCCACGATAAGGGCCATTGTATTCCCGATTTATGTATAATCATTCAACCTAATTAAGCCAATTCGATATTTTTATAAATTCCAATATAGATTTGTGAGTGTTTGAGGCTAGTTCACCTAAGGGTATGAAAGTCTAAGAAATAGAAAAATTTCCAACCCACACGTCATAAAAAGAAAAATATTTTTAAATTGAAAAAATAAAAGTTCGATTTTTCGCCAAAGTTACGAGTTTTTTAGCTTTCAAGGTATCGTTATCATTGATTCCAGTGACTTTTTATTTATTATTCTATAATCAAGGCCTTAATATATTATATTTTCAATATTTCGAAAATTGTTGAAAATATATGACCCTGCTTAGAAATAAAACAAAGTTGCAAATGTACTCAGTTTTCGTCGTTGCCATAATTATCGCATTTTTAAGGAGCTATACTAGTGTGACACTTTCAAAAATATCCTGTGAAATCGGCAAGGTCGTATCTTGAATAGTTTTTGAATGGCAGATTTCTAAAGAGCGACCGCAGGTATAAGCCACTTCGTTGAAACTTTAAACTCGTTTTTCTCGAAACGACATTTTTCAAAATTGGTGACATCATAACTCAAAGAGAAATCAACCGATCAACTTTAAATTGAAACTGAGTATTCTATACAATGACTTACGATCTTGTTTATTGGTTGAAAATTGTCAATTTGGCATTAAAAAAAGACAATTTTTTTACCGCAAAGAACGAGACTTTTTTTCAGAAGTACACCATTTTGTTAATTCTTGATATTTTTCAAAAATCATGAGTCATTGTACAGGAAATACCTTCAAATTTAATAATCTTTTTGAATTGTTTTGTTTCAACTACTCATTCAGCCTCAATCATGTCAGCAGTTGGGGAACATTTTTTTTAGGCACCTCCGAAGACAGCACATAGCTCCGTTATTTTTCAATATTTTAGTAAAAAAAATACCATGTTATGTCCAAAAAACTTCAAAACATTCTATCGAGTACTTTCTTGTAAAAAAATTAGCGAAAATCGCCTAATTTTTCATTGGTTACACTAGTATAGCCCCTTAAAGGAAATACATATCCGTAATGCAGGCATCATTCTATGTGACTTCACAGACTCAACGGCATCATGTTCTTCTTGATAAATAAAAATTCAACGTCAACAAAACAATCCCTGCGTTCGGAATGCATTTTAATGAAGTTTCTAATTTTTAATTCATGAATTTAAGTATATATTTCCTTTTCCAAATGTCATAACAACGTTTGATATTTGACGCCCGTAAAATTCGCTCAAAATACAAATCGGTGTCCACACATGTGAATGCAGTGCGCTACAATGAAAGGGTAAGCTATATGTGTTGTAGAGATGTTATGCATTATGTTGTAGTTAGAGAGCCGGTAAACATTATATAGTGGGTATATGATTTTATCGACGTTGGTATTGATATGGGAATGCAGTTCACATTTATAAGAAAATTCACTAAAAGTTAAGTGAAAATAGCGGCGTCCTTTTTTAGTGAATTTTGAAGTTGCAAAAATAAAAATAGTTCTATTAAACTATTTTATCGCGTCTTCTTCTAAAATATTGTGTTTAGGGCACAACGTTGTGTATGGTCTTGCCAAATTCTGTCCCAAACAGAGGTTTCCACCCGTTTTTTGGCCCATTTTTTCTTAAATGGATGTCAACATTTTAAATTAATAATAAATAATTAAAATAACAAAATTGATCAATATTCGCTAATTTTGGGTCATCAGAACGAGTTTTGACAAGCCAACTCTGGTTGGTAAGTTTCACTAAAACGCATCACTTTCTTTAAAATACATCCCATCCTATAATCTTATACCCTCGACATTTCTACAGCGGGCTCTCACTTTGATGAAGACAGTTTCTCCTTAATAAACTAACTCTTCACAGCAGAATATGATCTCGCGCGCAATTAAAATCATCGGCACTACGATCAAAATGTGACTCCCTCACGATTAAAAATGTATGTTCTATAATAAACCAGTACAACTATATTTAACATAGTCCGGTATGACCGACTCTAAGCGGGTAGCGTAACATTAAGATATCATATTTACATCAATTCATCATCTATGGCCATTATGTACCTACATTAGGGTGTCCGTTAACAAAAACAATTTCTAAGCTACACTTTTGACGTAGCATTGTTGTGATAGTTTTTAATTTTTTTGGTTGCCAACGTGCCTAATATTGCCGAATATCGATAAAAGTCCCAAAAACCGTATTTTTTATGACTATTTTGCTAATATCTCGTAATGTGTGCATTATCACAAAACAGATTTCCATATCAGATGAAAGCTTATAAAAATCTCTATAAATCATGTCTTATGCGTTTATTCCATAAAGTTCATAGTTCTGCCGCTACTACGTTGCGAAACGCAAACTCATTGAATAAAAATGTGTCAGAAGATGAATTAAAAGATGTAGAACATTCACAACGCTGTTGCGACGCAACTATGAATTTTATGGAATAACCATGTGAGACATGATTTGTTGAGAATTTCATAGCCTTTCATCTGATTTTAATATTTATTATAGTAGGTACTGTTTTTTTCGACTTTTATCAATTTTTAACACTATAAGGCACGATCGAATCAAAAAAAAAAAAAACAAAACTGTTCCATCAATACAACGTTATTACTTATCGGACAAAAGTGTTGCTGAAAAATTGATTTCTTAACGGACACTCTCGTATATATGTATACATAATTAGCAATACATTTTGCATTCCTTACTGCAAACGCTATAAATTGATTACGTCGGCATTTGCATACCACAGATTGAAAATATGGAGATATGGAACTCGTATGTCACTTAGCTGAGCTTTCAGTTTTTGCAAATATAAACAAAGAGTCTTGCAAGAGCAATTGTGAACCAATTACTCTATATGCAATGTACATTAGGGTGATTCGTTTTTTTTTTTTTTGCAGTCAAATTTTGATGTAAAGAGGGCACACAATCAGTGGCGTAGAGTGCACATTGTCGTCCGTAAGTATTTTGCCGCAACCTACCAACAAAAAACTGAAAAAACTTTGTTTTCTTTTTGAAATATAAATAAATAAATAACGAGGACAATTTTGCCGACCCCAAACGGTTGCGCACTTTTCGTCCCTCTCGGCCCCCACCCTAGGAACGCTACTTCTCATAATATTAAAATCTACCAGTGACTTTTTGAACTTCTTAGTTTTTCATATGAATTACATGGAACCAACGAAAATGAAAAAGTTCATAAATAAGTTTGTAATCATTTTTGTCGTGAAGATAACACTCCGTCTGCGTATTAATTTTCCGAACTTAGGAATATTTCGAAGAATTGCAAAAAAAAAGACTAAACTGTGTAGTATAAAGTTCTTTCCCATGAATACCCTTATGTAAAAATAAAAAGTTTGATAAGCCACCAGTATATATTACTTAATATTATGAGCTCTCCTTGCACCAAAATTATTTTTTCATGTGCCTGCAACTACTAAAATTGTTTGAAACAAAAAAATTAAAAAAAAAATTGAATCACCCTAATGTATCTACATGTCCTTATATAAATTTAGTTGAGAACTTCTTATTGAAAGTCAGTAAGACTTGTGGTGTCTATTAGTGAATACTTAAAATTTCAATAATCTTCAATAAACATCATGGCAGAATTAAAAGTGAACTATATTTTACCAATAGTTTTTCTTTTGTGCTCTTTACTTTCAACTAAAGCCAGGTATTGCGAATTCACTTACTCATATTTGTAATGAAAATTAAAAAATAAAAAAATTTGACATTTTTTAATACAGTAGTGCAACAATGCTGAAAAGTTGTGAAGATCATTTTAAACATATTGATAACTCATCTAAACACAAAATTGAAATAAGTTTTGCACCCAGCATAGTGCAGTTACACATGAGAACTGACAAGAAACCATTTTATGTTAAATGTAATCACGAAATTCCATTTAATAAGGGTTGGACAGTTATTTTGCATCGATACAATGGTGAGCAGAACTTTAATTGCAATTGGAATGATTGTGTTAAGGGCTTTGGTAACATAAATGGAGAATTTTTTATTGGTCTTGAAAAACTCCATGATATAACAAGCTCTACGCTGCATGAGTTAATGTTTATAATTGTGGATTTTGAAAATAAAATGAAAACAGCAACATATGATGCTTTTGCAATTGAAGATGGACATAATGCCTACATGTTATATCTATTGGGTCGTTATTCCGGAGATGCAGGAGACTCATTTACATATCATGCTGGTAGTAAATTTTCTGCAAAGGATAAAGATCACACTAAAGGTTGCGTAGGCCTTAGAGATGCCCCCGGTTGGTTTAAGTCTTGTTCACACAGGTAAGTGTTTATTTTGCTACTTTTAGCCAAATTGAGACACTCGCCTAATGATATTGAGTCTATGGTTTCAGTAATATATTTGGCGAATATTTAAAAGGAATATACAAGGATATCCACAATACTCACAGCAGGGGAATGTATTGGAAAGGATTTCATGGTGCCAATTACGCCTTAAAGAGAATCACAATGATGATACGACCTAGTCGACTTTATATTTAGCAAACTATGTACATATATAAATGTATGTATGTTAGACCGGTTCGATTTGTATGAAGAAAAATAAAGTAAGCCAGACACCGACCCAAAAGTTAGAAGGACCCTTAAAAACGATATCTGCGTCATTTTATGTATGAAAATTTGATTTTTCCATACAAAGAATTTGAAAAAATCGAGTTTTAGGACAAAATATTATCTAAAACATAAAAAAAAACTTATAATTTTTTAACGTCACATTTTTTGCAAGAACGCAATTTTCATTTCTCGAGCAAATTCAGGTATCCATTCTATGAAGAAAAAAAAGTTACGAGCAAAAAACACTTTTTTTTTAGACAAAAAATTACCTTCAGGATAATTAAAAGTGCTCCATTGGTTTTTGTCAGAACGAAAAAAAAAAAATGACGCAGATATCGTTTTTAAGGGTTCTTCTAGCTTTTGAGTCAGTGACTGGCTGAATCTAAATTTCGACCCGGTTTTATGTATGTATTCACAAAAATTATTGAAGTTTTTGTAAAAGTTTTTTTTTTTATATGTAAAAGTTATTTTTTGTGCTGTTTGGAATTTGTTTTTTTTTTAATAAAATGCAAAGAAAGTTATTATATTGCTATCGATCAAACGTAAATGAAATATTGTTAGGCTATTTTTAAATTATAATGCTTTTTCAAACAATATATTTAAGCCTCTATTGTGTTTTTTTTAAATTTACTGAAAGTTTAATACTTATAATTGAAAAATTTAATAAAATCAAAATATGTTTCCGCAAAATTGGGTTAATTTATTTATGATTATTTAAAAATATAGGAAAAATTAATGCTATGGGAGTTCGCATTCTTAAGGGCGTCCGGGAGTTTAACGAAGAATAAAAAGACATTTTTCTTAAATTTTTTTTTGAAGCTGCATTTTATCTTAGACCAACATTTTTCTTACATTATTAAAGTATAACTATTCAAGATTTAGCTATGAGTTTTTGGTCCAAAAATATTCGTCAATAAGTTAGATTAGATTAGATTAGATTAGATAGTTAATATTTTAGTTTTATCCCGAAAAATGCGAAAATGTCAAAAAAGGTAATTTATGCTGTGCTCATATAATTAAGTCATATGAAATAAAGTAATTGAAATTGCGGAATTTTTGGTGTGAGGGCTTCCGCATACAGCCCTAACGTTCTGATTAGGCAAAACCAATGGGAACCTTACTTACGCCTAACGAGATTTTCTGATAGCTCTCGCAATTGGTTCTAAATAAATATATGGAATTGACACAACATTTATTGTATTTTTGTTATTTAATTTAACTCAAATTGTTGTGTGTGATTGACGACATTCTTCATCACCTTCCTCTACAATACAATGAATGATAACCAGATATTGTTCTTTAGCGGAATTATAAAAAAGGTCATCTTCAGGTGTGAGTTGTGTATTAAAAACATGTGTTGTTTGTGAGAAACACTTATACATGCCCTTTTCATAGTGGTAAGTCTCAGAGGTTAAACCATCGCACGGCACTGAAGTCACGCCACTTGGACTAAGTCCTTCTGTACAAAAATAATAAATTGTAATGGCGCACTAGGTGTCCGAGTCAAATGTAAATTCTATCTTATAAGAACAATTAGGAACACGTTCTGTTCCAGGGGTGTCGTCGCCGTTACTACCATATACTCCACCGACTCTTTGCGTAGTTTTTAAAATCATAGTAATTTTTTTGTTCAAAAGATTTTCAAACAAAAGAACTACTTAGTATATAAACAAAAATCGAGAAAATCGTGGAATCAAAAAAATTAAAATAACGTCTTTTATTACAATGGCAATAACCCAACAAAGTCAAAGTTTGTAATATTACTTTTCATACGAACTGCAAAATTCTAAATGAAATTAATCAATAAATACAAATTATTTATTAAGGAATCATTAAGTGTTTTCTCATACTCAGAGTGAAATAAGTTTCAATACAAAATGTCATTACGTCCAAAACAAAGTCATAAGATCTACATTGGTAGCCGTTATTACATATTTACCAACAACAATTCTCTTCTCGAGAAATTTGTGCATTGTGTTTTTGTTGTTTTCATTTTTGTTTTGTGCAAAAATATACCAAGGTTTGGGGGTTGTAAAATAGTTTCCTCAACATGACTTATACGAAATTAGGCGCTACGCTTTTGTTTGCAATCTTCAAATACGGTAGCAATGATGGCATTATTATTTTATATTATATTAAGTATTAATTTTCAATTAAAAAATAAATCTTCTCAAAAAAACTAAATTGATACCATTATATAAAATTCTGATTCGTCTTCAGTAATAACCGATTCAAGGGAAGTCTACCTTATAAATCGTACGGTAATGAACTGTGATTATTTATAAAAATTCCGGTGTGACCGACTCTAAGCTGGTAGCGCGACTTTAAGATATCATATTTACATCATTTCATCATCTATAGTTTATATGTACATTAGGGTGTCCGTTAACAAAAAAAATTACTGAGCTACATTTTTGTCTGATAGGTAATGACGTGATATCGATGTGATAATATATGGAATAAAAACGTACGGCATAACTTATAAAGAATTTAATAAGTTTTCATTTGAGAACGAAATTTGTTTTGTGGAATTGCACATATAGTATTACGAGACAAACGCAAAATACTCAATAAAAAGACCTTTTTCGACTTTGATCACTTTTCGGCATTATTAATCAAGATTAAAAAAAAAAATTCAATATCCTATCCATACTACGTCATTACCTATCGAATAAAACTGTAGCTCAGAGAATTTTTTTTGCTAACAGGCACCCTAATGTATATTACATTAGAAACTATACATTCTGACTACGTTTAATGCGAACGCTTTAAATTGATAACGTAGCCATTTGCATACCACAGATTAAAAATATTGAATTCGAGTGTCATTTAGCTGAGCTTTCATTTTTTGCAAATATAAACAAAGAGTCTTGCAAGCGCAATTCTGGACCAATTACTCTATATGCAATGAATTTTAGGGTGACTCTTTTTTTGATTCAGATTGTATGGTGACTTCTTGATCTTCTTAGTTTTTCAGATGAATTACATGGGAAAGAATGATTTACTTACTGTGCAGTTTCATGTGAAAGAAAAATCTGACATCAACGGAATCAACCCCATTAAAAAAAAGCATACAACGATTCATAAAAAAAGTTTCTAATCATTTTCGTCGTGAAGAACTTCGTAAATTTATTAACTTTCAGAACTTAGGAATATTTCGAAAAATGGCAAAAAAAAAAGACCAAATTGTATAATATAAAATTCTTTCCCATGCTACTGCTATGGAAAACTAAAAGGTTCAATAACCCCCACTTTTTGCACCAGAATTATTCTTTCATGTACCTGCAACTACTAAAACTGTTTGAAAGAAAAAAAAAATATTGAATCACCTTAATGTACCAATTTGTCCTTCAGTAAATTCAGTTGAGAACTTCTTATTAAAATTCAGTACGAATTGTGGTGCCTAGTAGCAAATATTTAAAAAAAAATTTAAACTTCATTAGACATAATGGTTGAACTAAAAAAGAAATACATTTTCCCAATAATTTTTCTTTTATATTCAATACTTTCAACTAAGACCAGGTATTGCCAATTCACTTGCTTAGAATTGTAATGAGAAAGCTAAAAAAAAAGTAATTTTTTCTAACCTATTAGTGCAACAAACTTTGAGAGATATTTTCCTAAGAGCTGTGTCGATCATAATGATATTTTTGAAAACACATTGGATCAAATACAACCAGATATAACACAGGTACAAGTGAGAATGGACAAGGAATCATTTTATATAAAGTGTAATCAAGAAATTGAAAATGGTGGCTGGACAGTTATTTTGCATCGATACAATGGTGAGCAAGACTTTAATTGCAATTGGAATGATTGTGTTCAGGGTTTTGGTAACATAAATGGAGAATTTTTCATTGGTCTTGAAAGACTCTATGATATAACCAGCTATACGCTGCATGAGCTAATGTTTATACTTGAGGATTTTGAAAATAAATTAAAAGTAGCAAGATATGAAGCTTTTGCAATTGAAGATGAACATAAAGCCTATATGATATATCTATTGGGTAACTATTCCGGAGATGCTGGAGACTCGTTTACATATCATGCTGGTAGTAAATTTTCTGCAAAAGATAGAGATCACACTAAAAGTTGCGTAAGCTTTAGAGGTGCCCCTGGTTGGTTTAAGCAATGTTCAAACAGGTATGTGTTTACTATGCCAATATTAGCCAACTTGAGACGTTGTTCTAATCACAATGAGTCTTTTTTTTTCAGTAATATATTTGGCGAATATTCAAAAGGAACATATAAAGATACTGGTGACAAAGACGGCAGTGGAATGTATTGGAAAGGATTTCATGGTAGCAATTACGCTTTAAAAAGAATTACAACGATGATACGACCGATTAATTAATGCACCTACAAAAAAAATTTTATTGAAAGTTATTGTGGTTGTTGAAAAAAAAAAAAAAAAAAAATTTTTATGTAAAACTTTTTTTTTGAGAGGTTTGAAATTTATTTTTTTTAAAAAATATGAAAAAAAAAAATTTATTAAACAGCTATCCATTAAACTTATTGAAATAAGCATTGTTGCGATATTTTTGCAGTAAAATTCTTTCTGGAATATTATATATAATTCTATCATTTTTTTAATTAATTTAAAGTTTAAGACTTATAATTGAAAAATCTAAGATAATCAAGTAAAATATATTCAGTTACTCAGTAAAATTTTGTTAATTTATTTACAATAATTTAAAAATAATGGAAGTTTAAAAAATATTGGAGTATGCATTCTTAATGGTTTTGATGTGGTGAATCCGACTTACTCAACAACGTTAAGTTTTAAGGACATAAGCGAAATATTTATGACATTCCTTAAGTGAAACATTGCTTACAAGCTCGCATGATCACCTTTATTTGGTGAGTATCAAAAGATTTGCTATGAAGTGAAAAAGTTGCCTCAAACTTTGGCGAAAAGTCAAATATGACTTTCGTTAGAGAGCTCAAGAACCTTAACTACATAAGACTTTTGGTATTACTTCATATTCTCGCATTCAAGTCATATATATAAATATATAAACATGAAAATAGCGTAGAATTGACATCAGAGCCCAGTAATTTTAGCTACATTTTTTTTAAGAAAATTTTTCTGAACATTTTTCCATTTTATTTATGGAGTATTTTTCAATTAATTTCGGAAGAGAATTATTGTTTTCCGTTTTGTTTGATGTTTTTGATTTATTCAGACTTAGATTTTTCTGGGCTTATGCACTCACTCCTCATTGAAGGAGTGAGCTGTTTTGCTCACCTGCTATGGCTTTTCATATGCAAATTTTTGTTGAGGTGCTTAATCAGCGGCGTGAGTCGTAGACTTTAGAGCCACTGACACCCCAAGTGAGATATTCAAATTTTGGACATAAAATCTTTCCAACGAGATCAAGACGTCTTACGATAATGTGATTAGAAAAGAAAAACTTTGACAACAATGCCAAAAATTATCTAATAAATTTTTTTCTTGAACAAATATTTTATGGGCGTTGTGACATTTTGAACTTGAAATTGGGACTTATGGCAATTTTATACAATTGAAACTGTAAATTTGCCGCAATGAAGAAATTCCCAAATGTTCAAGTTAAGTCAAAAGCTAAAAAAATGTTACAGCATCCCAATATGAGGGCATATTGCTCAAATCAAAAAATGCTTTTTTTTGTGTAAAACAGTAACTTCATATGCACATATGTAGGTATGAAGTGCAATTACGCCATTATAGTCTTATTGCACTCGATACGAATTTTTCCATAATATTTCACTTGCATTGGACGTTTTGCAGCCAGAAAAATAATTTAATTTTAACAAAATGCTGCAGACACAATTTTTATATGGTAATGGAATATCATAAGAACTCAAAAAAGTTCAAAAGGAAATAAAATATTTCCTTGAATATATTTATATTTGCATGAAAATCTACTTTTGAGACGGCCTTATATAAGCGCTTACAAATGTATCAATGCCAGCAAATATGCCATATATACTCTCGTGAAAAAAAATTTAAGACCAATGGTACATTTAATTTCGGAAAATCATTAAAAAATGTCAAAATATTTTTTTTAAAACTTAATGATTTCATTGGATCTTATACATCGAAACAACATTTTGAAAGCTTTTGAAATTAAACTGAAAACGATATCTACTTGATATTCCAAGAATCGGAAAAACTTAACCAAAACTTAACTAAGATTTCCATTTCTACAAATTATCTGCATTGAAATTTTAGTTGGAATACGAAAAAACAATTGAATTCATATATGTTATAAAAAAAAAACTGTTTCATTGACTAAAGCTCGTTTCAACAAATATACCAAAAGTGATCGTTCTTTGTTTCCAATTTTTAAGATCAAATTTTTTAACAAATTGTTAGCATAAGACTTTTAAACTTGATTACAAATTTACAGAATCAATAAAAATTGATGTTAAATTTTAACAAGCTTTTCATGAAAGTTTTACAAGCAAAATTCAAATACATTGTTTTTCATATTCATTCAATAGTTGGTTATATCATTGTTCTCTAGTACACTTTGTTCACAAAAAATTGTAAATTGTAAATTGCAGACTAACACTGGTAAATGCTTACACAGATATGCAAATAATAGCATATCCCAGAGAAGAAAAATATTTCTCCGCACATCAAAAATAAAATTTGAAAAAAATTTCCATATCGCAAAGCGTTCAATCACTAAGGCAAATATATGATGACATAAACATTTTTGCTAAAAACTTAAGTGAAATGTTGTTGTAGATCATTTAAACAGCAGTTTATTTTTACATTATTATGTGCTGAAAATACTTTATTAAATTTTAGAAGAAATATGTGGGTGAAATTGTGATAGAAATCGGAGTTTTTTAGTTTTTAGAAGCAGTGAATTATTTTCCTATTGGGATGCGAAACATGTTTATTTGAAAAATATTGCCCGAAGTAGTAAATTTGTAAAAAAATAAAAATAAAACAAACAAAACAAAAAAAAAAACCATATATCGGATTCCTACTACACTGTAAAAAAAAAATGTATAATAAGTCTGGACAGATTCCAGCTTTCTAGTGAAAGGACAAGTCGGTGCTCATAGCGTTCAAAAAGCAATTCTTGTTTGTAAAGGTTGTATAACTAAAAGACACTTTAAAGTAAAAAGTTGCGATTTGTTATAGAATAAAATATCGAACATGTGCGCTTCATGATTCCGCTGTTGAATTCTGTCTCTTCTGATGAAATTTTCAATGACATCGTTGCAAGACTGTGGCTCGATTATAGCATTAGAACGTTGGATCTACATCTTAAGTTATGGAATTATTTCTGGTTTATTCGTTGACATTTAAGATTTCAAAAAATCTCAAAAGGAAACGTTCGCCTGGTGTCTAATCCAATGCTACCTTTAGAACAATACCCCGGGTCAAGCATTTTGAAAAGATTTATTGGATCTTATGCAACCCTTTTATCGCACTATCAAAAGTATACTTCTCAAGTACTTTACCACACTAGAAATCTTGCCAAAGAGTGGCGCATAGTATTGGAAATATCAACGATATCCAATATTAGTATGTGATGATGTAGAAATAAATCAATATTTTTAAATATCGATCTTTTGAAAATCGATTTTTATCTGAACTGATATGTATTCATAAATGCATGAGTTTGCGAAAAATAATGGCTCTACGACCAAACGTCTTGAACGCAAAAAAAGTTCTAACCTGATTTGTTTTTGTTTATCATTGAAAAATATCGATAGAAAGATGTTTTTTTCCGGCCTAAAAACAAGTGAAAAATATTTTTTTTTCTTTAGTGTGACTTAAAAGCATTTTTAACTACAAAACCAATCATTTTCTCTTATAATATGGAAATGGAGTATCTTAATTTTTTCATGAATATTAATCTTTTAATTTTGTGTCAACGAGCAATAACAGCTTAAGTCGATATATGATCACACGGCAAAGCAACGTAAGTTTTGTGTATAATCAGGTGACTTATACTGTTTCGGATTGTTATCGTAGATCGAATTTAGCTGTTATTGCTTGTTGCCACAGAATATATCACCACTTTAAATTGTGTCGAAGTTTTTCGTAACTTTTATTTTCTTAGTGTATTAACGCTTGCAAAAAACAATATACAAACATATTCATACGAGTATAATGAATGAAATAGCTATACAATTCCATTTCAAAACTGAATTTTATTTTTTAATTTACCAAAATTGTTTGTAATTTCTCTGCGGTTGTGTGGATTTTCAGGTTTTTTTTATGCACCAACACTGACAACACTTTTTTTTTTATTAGTGGCAGCTTAAAATATGAAGTTCAGTCTTACTTTTTTATTATATACTAGTCTGTAGGAGTATATATGTTTATTGAAATAGTTGACCTAGTGACCGGAAAAAAAAAATTTTATATAATATATTCCGCCAGTCTCTCTATATGGCTTAATTTAACATTCCAGTTTAATTATTCAAACGACTATTGGCTGGAGATATCATCAACTTGTAAACGCTTCTTGTGAAAAAAAAAAAAAATATTCAGTTGAATTTTTGTAGGAACACATTCGTATAAAATGACTTACTGCTATTTCAACTTAAGTATTTCCTTAAAAAAATTTTAGTTTTATTATATCATGACCAAATGAAAACCATCTGAGCCAAATGTAGACCATATTTCATCACATAAATCTCCACAAAATAAAATTTTTATGCATTACGGAAGTACTTTGAAGCTTTGGATAATTTAATAAAGCATTTAATTTTTCGTACGTAGCTATGCTCGTTATTTACCGTTGTTTCCGGAGCGCTACATTCGTTTTTTTTTTCTTTGGCAACACAAGGTCATCATTTCCGCTCAAAAGCCGTATATATCACGGTCCATTAAGTTTTCTCTAAAATGGTGTACAATCTTTAGTTTAAAACTGATGACGACAATGCTGCTGACGGCAAGTACGAAACAGGTCGTGACAAAAAAAAAAAAAAATGGAAAAAACAGGAAAAGTGAAAATGCCAGCGACTATACATTTCGTATGAAAAATGAGTTCCGGTGTCGGTGTCGATGATGTCGACTGTCATTGAAGTCTACAGCACAGTGGACCCACCGGGAAAAAATTATAATGAACAGTGCCGGGCAGGCACGAAATGAATGCTTGCCAGCCTGCAGCCATAATCACAATTTAATATTCATGAAAGTTTTTTTTTTTTTTTTTTTGTTCGGTGTTTTTCTTCATCATCCCATCGTTATGGCTGCGATGATGGGCACCATAATTTCAATATTAAATTCAAGAAAGCCAAACATCCTGCATTAAGTCTACTATGCTTCTTTACTGTATGTATGTATGGTGAAACTTATGCTCTGGCCAAAGGTTCGACGCGTTTTTCTAAAAATATATATGTACGTATATAAATGCCAAGATACAATCATTTGGTGTTGCCAGATTTTTGAAATTTAATTTAAGTATTGAAATCTAATGTAAAGTTAAGTTGAAGGGAATGCAAGAGTGCTGATATTACTCAATAATGGAAATTCTTTGCAGAGTAATCTTCGTAATGATTATGTTATTTGGAAATGTCGGTTCCTAATCTAAGTTTATTTTGACATATTAGACAAAACTAAAAATGAAGATGAAAAACTATTACTTAGATTTTCCAAACCATATAAGAAAGCTGTTTCTGCTTAATGTTAAAAAATCATTTCGTAAATTAAATAAGGAAAGATCCAAAAGGATCGATCATCGAAAATATTAATTAGAATCACACCAAAATAATATTCCATAAAAGAGAGATAAGTTTTATTTCGTAAAGAATTTTCATAACCTTTCAGTTGGCAACTATGTGACGAAAACATTCATCATCTTCTGCGCTTTGTATCGACTTGGGAGCAACAACTCCTACACCTTTTTGTACATCATTTATGTGCTCTTTTTCTTATGTTTGTTCTGTGCTCGTAACGAGCTTTTTGTTTGCCTTTTTTTATGCGATTTATGATAATATTTATTTTTTCTCTTTTTCCTTTCCTCCTTTAGCATACACTTCCTGCAACTGTCGTAGCTACTTGTGTGTGCGCTAGTGCTGTATGCTGCTACTGCATACACATTCTAATGAGCTACTTGCCTGCAACTTTGAAAGGCAATAACGACGCGTGTCCTCGTCGTCATGTGTTAGCTGGCGCTTCACTGAAAATACGCTGGAGTGCATATGCCGCCTTTCGTACGTGTGGCAACAAAAATGTTCTATGCAAATAGCAGCCGACTGTTTCACTGAATTTTATTGCTTGCATAAATGGCTAAGGTTCTTTCCATTTGAATTTTTTCAGTGGCGACTGGGTATGGAATATAGCGAGAACTTTCGAAACTATTGCTGTTTAAAGTATTGAATTATGAGTAGAAAAAATTGAATTGAGTACTTTTAAAACTTCATATGTAATTCAATACAAAACGCTTTAGTTAAAGCTAAATAATATTTTAATGAAAATCATTAGTAATTGAGTTGAGATAGCCCCAATAGATTTCTTTAGGTAAGCATTTAAAATATCTTTAAATTATACTTAAGCGTTTGATAAAAAAAAGATAAATTTTTTTTCAAATTGAGCAAAGATGTTAACAGAAAGCAACTTGTTATTTTTTTCATACAATATACGCAGGCTACTTGCTTGCGTTTATATCTCTTTTCATGAAAACAGTAACAAGTACAAGTTATAAACGTTCTCTTTGTTTTCCCTCTTAGACATGAATATTTTTTGACCTATACCGAGTAGCTTGTCAAAGCCCCAGCGGCAAATTGATGAAGTACTCTGATTTTTCATGTATGAAAAGCTATATTGTAATTGTGTTGTACGTGTCACAAATTAAATTGTTACTGTGATATTTTATTTATTTGCTTGCTGGCTGCCTGCTTTATATATGGAGCTGTAGGCAGTCTGTCTGTTTGCTGTCTGATTTGTATATGGAGATGTAATGGTCTTGTCTGTTGGCTGCATACTTTGTATGTGGAGATGTAGGCAACTCGGTAAATTATACAGGCACTTAGTAAGCGATATTTTAAGGCAATCTGTCTTTCCTTTGCTACACATAGTATATAGAGATGTAGGCAAGCTGCCTACAAAGCGGCCATCCCTTTGTAAAAAGAATATACAGTTGTGGCTGGAGTTGTGAGCATTACAGCCTACAACGGGTATAATTATTCATTGATGTTGTGCCTAACATATTTGCCGCTGGGGCGTTTAAGATCCAACTTTCAATGAACCATGATATCAAATATAGAAGTCGATCATCTCAATTTCGAATGAAGTGCAATCTTGAAGCCCAATTTTTGACCACTTTATCAAGCAGCTGTGGCACTATATCGGCAATAACGCGGCAAATGCTGACATCCAAGTACAACGTCTGTTATTTAAAGGCGTGGACTACAGACTTCACATATCCCCATGGTATAAAACAGATAGGTGTGAGATCGCATATACCACTTTATAAATCAATTATGCCAACTTATGACATTATCGAATGTTTCCCGAAATAAATTGATGGTGTCGTGCACTGTGTGGCATGTTATGCCATCTTGTTGAATCCAAAGCTCTTTCACTTTAACGTCAACAAACTGAGGAAATTAAAAGGCAGTGATCATGGCGCTTTCTATGTACTGTACAACTCTGGTTGGCATCATCTCTGAAAAAATATTAGCTAATGATTCCACCTTCACACAAAGCAGACTAAACAGTGACTTTGAGTGGATGTAATGGAACATCATTAAGTTTTTTTGGATTTTCTTCATTCACAATTTGGTAATTCTGCATCTTGACATTATTATTCGATCAAAAATGGGCCTTATCGCTGAGTTTCACGTTGAAAGTGGAGATCAAACACAATTTGGTTTTCAGAACCTTTATGGAATACGTGACGTACGGATGAACGATTATGTTAACCGTAAGATTCATGTTGAGTACGAAAAGTTTGGCAAAATATACTATGCAAAAATAACCTATCAGCAGTCAAATTGACTGCCACTAGAAACAGCGTTGTCAATTTGAATACCTCTAAAAATATTAACCACTATAAAGCATATCTGGGAAAGTACAGCATTCTTTTCACTACAATTAGTAACGTCACTAAATATGGCAAATATGTTGAATGCTCTCCCCCAAAGAGTAAGTCTTTTACTAACGAATTTTTCTGTACGCCAAAATAAAAAGGACAATCATGGAATCATCTGACTAAATAAAATGCCTAAGCCATTTTAAATATTTAATCTAGGGAACTTGCTTTTTAACCTGCAGAGTTTTTCAGTGTTCAATGCATTTAAATATATTTGGCATCTCGTTTTATTTTTGCTCTGATAAAAATAGTAGATATTGTAATTATTATTATCAGTTTTTCTTTGCTTTAATTTCGATTTATCCTTGAAGTAATAAAGGACGAAAAGTAGTTTATAAACTACTCAGAGAACGAGCAGGCACTCAAAGAGTGTAAAAATGGCAACGGGAAGGCTCTTAAAGAGCTTTAAAAAGCGCGTAGGCATCACCAACACTTGCCTAGTGAAGCTTGTGGTAGTGTGTATCATCGTTTATATGAGACATTTTCATATAGTTATTGAAAACTTACAACGTCACAAAAGTTTGATTAAATAATGATGAAAGGAGTTGCAAATGCAGACTTAGGGGGAAGAGAGCGCTGATGATTTTAAAGACTTTAAATCAAAAAAAAAAATATATTTAACTAACGATTATTTAGGCAACTCAATTTAAAAAGTTCGCAGAGTGAAAACTAAATCGAACTATTTTTAAGAACAAAAGTATCGAAAACAACATAAGATATCGATAAGTTTTCATATCCCTAAATGTGTTGACGGTATGTGGCATTGACTTCACTAACAGTGAAACATTGGAGCGGAAGTGTTTATGGCTGAAAAAATTGAAAAGAAATTTAATTTTTCATAACTTATAGTTGCAAAGTAAACGCCCACACCAAGAGTCTCATCATAATATTTAGCAGCATGGTCTTGTTGATTTTGGTAAAAGGTCAAAATTTAATCGACTTTATTTTACCATCATCACCATTTAAGCTGTTGGCTAATCGACCATTAATCAACAGCCGCCATTGGTAGTCGGATGGATACGTGCGGTAATCGCAAGTTGATAACAATTCTCTCAGCAATCAAAGCTAGGGCAATGTTACAGAAAAATTTGATGCTTATACATATATTAAATACGAATATTTTTCATATTCTGTTTTGTGTGACAGCATGAATTCTATCATTAATCAAATTTTTTTCATCAGCTCATTTTTGCAAAAGTTGAACTGTCTTGATCTTTATGATTAATGCAAGTTGTAATGGTAAACGCATATGTCGCCTTTACGAAGTATTTTATTTAACTTTAAGTCAGAAGTTTTTTGTAATACACAAAATTGTCCGCCCATCAACCTTGAACTAAAAAACCTTTACTTTTTTTTTTAAATAACTGCCGAAATTTTATGCTTGAAAATTGCCAACGGATGCAAGAAATGTTAATACCCCAATGACCACAGCACTCTACAGCTCAAGACAATTTAAATTTTTTATGCACAACTACACTTCAGTTCGCTTAAGAGTACTAAGTGTGCCAAATGTAGCAAAGGATTTTGTGTTAAACCACAGGACAAATTTTCATGTTCATTTGTCTGAATTTGTGGAGTTGTTGTCAGTAGTAATAGGTCTTTTTTATTTAGTTTGTGTGTCAGTTTTCCACATGGTCGACTTGAATGTAAATACATTCTTGTGGGTTTTTATTGAATTGAATATGTACTTTATGTTTTGAGAAAGTTAGTCGTTATTTATTTTTTTTTTTTGTTATTTAAAACAATAACTGTCACTGAAATAACATATTGCTGAGGTTTTTTCCAACTTATTTATATATATTATGGAATTTATTATATGATTACATTGAGTTGTGAAGGTTATGTTAAAGGAGGCATCAGTGAAGATTCTACACATGTATATTTGAAACGAAAACTGGCACACAATTTTGGGCTACTTAGCGATTTCGGTATTTTTTTTTTTAAAGTTGATTGTTATTGGGAAATTTACCAGTAATTCTCTTAAGGTTTTTTTTTTTTTATTTTTAATTGTCGACTTACTTTTTGGGTGAAGGTTAAAATTAATTGAAAATCATTATTACTAGCTATGGAACCGGTGGCCTAGATTTCTATATGATTTTAGTGTATGGCAGATGTTGAAAATCATGAAGTTCTAAGCAACATTAATAAAAATGATGTTTTCGTTTAGAGACGATTTATCATCACTTACTGCTAAATGGGTGATAATAACTAAAGCTATTATACCAATACACTTCATTTGCCACATAATTACGACTTTAAGTGTTGGGGAGAAAAATAGATTTAAAAATCCATAAAATGCCTCATAAGCTTTAGTGTTATTTTTTACATAAAAAATTCTAAAAATTGTTTTCAATCTCAACTTCACGTCTTCAGCATTGCAATTTCAATTCTGTTACAATTCTTGATGAAATTGAAGCTCAAAATTTCATTTCATTGGCATTGTAAGCACTGCACGTGTTTGTGTTGAGTTTCAATTACACGCATAGCATAGATTACACACACACTAACCATGGTATGTACACAAAATTAGAAGCGACATGAGGAAAATATCGAAGAGAGAACACGTACCAATTGCAAATTTTACTACAACAGTGCACTAACAGCAACAACAACAACAACAACAACAACAATGTCAACAATACTGATACTAATAGCACGGAAACACCCGCAACAGCTACAACAACAACAACAACAGAAATATTTGCACAACAACTAATGTGCATAATTTATGAATGCACTACTACACTATCGTTTACTAGTGTAAGTACATTGCCAGATGTACGTGCGCGTATGCATGTGAAGGTTTACCCAACAGGAAAAACTTAAATATTTGGATTGTAAAAGAAGTTGCGGTAGCTAATATAAGTAATTATGTTAAAATTAATCAACTGAATAAGGTTCTTAGTCCCTTTGACACTATAGCACTGCTATATTGGTTACATTTTAATGCCTGAACAGCGGTAAGTGTGAATCTTTTTGCGATAAATTATCACATACATTTTTTTATAGAAGGTTGTTGGTTGTGACCAGTGATGTACCAAATCGGGTTTTTTAATTTTTGGTGCAAAAACGCAACGTTTTGGCTCAGCGAAAACCGCATTTACACGAGGAAATTGGGTTTTTCGATTTTATTATGTATTTATGGCTGGATGCACTAGTGGATGATTTAAATTGCAAAATTTTGTTAAAGAAATACATTTTATGAAATAAAAATAGGAAAAAATTTGTAAGTAATATATGTTTAATAAAATTATTCATTTATTTTCGGAAATATCCGAGTATTTAGAAGAAACTTATCCGCTGAAATTATCATCTGTTTGTGCATCCCATAACTCTTTGAACAATTCATAGCTATAAGAAAGATATGTGAGTTTTCCAGTACGCTCTGTAGTAAGTCGGTTTCGTTTCTTGTTGTGAATCCATCCAAATTTACTAATTGACTTTTCTACAGCCACTATGTTGTTGGCGCCAATAGTATTCGAATGGAGACTTAATTCAGTTTACCTTCTGATGCATATGTCTTCCATCATAATATCGGATTAATTTTTTTGGCCGCTTTTCATTTGAAATGGCGTCTCCAAAGTCCTTCACGACTTTGATATTTTTCGAACTCTACCATTAAATCACATTCTTCCAATCCCATATTTATGGCCTTATCATGTATAAATTCATTTGCGTCCATAGA